>VDFB02000013.1:34227176-34266679 GCA_007258455.2 Sequoia sempervirens | reverse complement strand
CACATCTTTTCTTTTATAAAGCAAATTATCTCTTGTAATTAATAGTACTTTGAATATATCAATTTGCAAATTTCATGCAAACTTCTACTTTTTTGTTTTTCTCTTCTGTGGAAGGTTTATTCTGGTTTGCAATCAGATCTTGGTTTCTAACATTGAGATGCCATATGTCTCTTCCATGTTGACCCAAAAGGCCCCTTTTTATTTTTCACTTGTCTTTTTATTTTTGGCTTGTGTTTTTATTTTGGGGATGACACAAGGCATTGAGACCACAATGTCTCTTTCATGTTGACCCAAAATCTTTTTCTTTTTTCTTTTTCCTTTTCATTTTCTTTTTGCTTATGTTTTCCTTTTAGGGATATGAAAAGCGTTGATATGTCCTATGTCTCTTCCATGTTGACCCAAACAAATTTTATTTTATTTTCACTCTTTTTGTGTCATTCCTCTAGTTCTATGTGTATTTGGGGAATGATGACATTTCTAAGCTCTTTAATCAAAACATTGCAACAAAGAACATACCGATCCCAAATTAATAGATATGTGTTTGATGTTTTCATTTTAGGGGAAACTCCTTCCTTTTATTTTTTTCCTTTTATTTCACATGAAGCAACCTTACTCAGAAACCTATGACTTGGAATAGGGGCTTTCCAAGTTGGATCTCATGTCTTCTTTCTTGTTTGTAATTTTTATTTGCTACTTTAAAGGAATTTCTCATAGAATGGTGTGTAGAAATTCCTTTAAAGTGGGGGCATACATTGACATTATCATTTTTTCTTTTTCTTTTTCCTTTTCATGGTTCTTAGTGTAGCCTTGTTACTTCATGCAATACATTTATTTCTTTGTGGATGGTATTGCACTAACTCATTTGACGAAAAAATATGGCAAAACTTTCCAAAAAAAGATGTATCATCGGGTACCTGTGTATTTAATGTGAAATTTTCAATTTTTAAAAAAAATTATGCCCAATGTTTGTTGAAATTGTGATGCTCCATGATTTTCATCACTATTTCGACATACACTTAAATTCAACCATCCCCTTCCAACAATTTGTGGGCCAATAGGTATATGTTTAGCATTCATCGGGGTTTTGATGAATGTTTTTTAATAAATAAAAGTGAGTTTGACAATTTATCTATACTTGTGATAGTATTTTTCTATACTTGCGAATTTTCTATACTTGTGACAGTTTGTGGATGTTATAGGCCAAATTTTTTTGGTGAAAAATATTAGAATTATTAGATTTTGTTACCTATCTATGATTAAAAATTATTGGAGTGTGAGTTTGATATTTTTTGAAGATCTAAATATTCAAGCTTGGTAAAGAAAAATCATGTCAAATAATATTAGTGTGGAAAAAAATGAAGAGACACGTGCTAGAGTGTAGGTTAGATTGAAAAGAAAGGGTTATGGGAAATGTTATTGTCCTTGCAATAATTGCAAGGGCTTAAAGATGAGAAGACTTTTAATCACAATAGGCTCTGAGAAATATTATAGGTAGCATGATCACATCGAAGGGGTGCATGATTATCATCCATTGGCTCGCTCATACCGAGATTTATCTGCTCATACCGAGGTAAAATATTTGATGGTGGTAACAAAAATTCAACTATCAATCTGAGAAATATTTTTTTGTTATAGATTGATAGTTGAATTTTTGTTACCACCATCAAATATTTTACCTCGCTCATACCGAGATTTATCTGCCATTATGAAATATATTGGAATGGAGTATCAAGCAATAGATGCATTTCCCAATGATAATATTATATATCATAAACAACATGAATTTGCAATAGAGTGCGCAGAATGTCATATCAGTAGATATCAAATAGATAAACTAAAAAAAAGGGTGCCTCACAAGGTTCTTTGTTATATTCTCATTATTCCATGTATGCAATGATTATTTAGGTGTAAAAGCTTAGCGCAATTTATGGATTACCATACACAGAATAGAAGTGGAGATGACATTCTTTGAATTCTAGTGGATGATTCTTCATTTAGGGACATGGAGGAAAAATGACCACACTTTAAAGAAGAACCTTGTAATCTCAAGCTTTCATTGGCAGCGAATGATGTCAATCCATTTGGAGAGCTAAGATCTATTTACTTGGTGTGACATGTTTTTGTTATCAAAAATAACATTCCTCCATGGATTTCAATAAAGAGGGATCACATAATGTTGGCAATGATTGTTCCAGGTATTTGTTTACATCAATTTTCTTTTACATAGTAGCATCTCATTTTTCTTATTTTTTTCATAATGACATATTTTTTCATCTAATAGTCATGTACATTAATTTATATACATTGCAATAAAATGGTTATAATAATTATGTAATGTTTATATTCATTCAACTAGGTAAGTACCAAGTTAAAGATATGAATGTATATATCGAGCCTCTTATCAATGAGTTACTAAATTTATGGAATGGTGTCACTATGTATGACATCTCTAGACCAATAGGACAAAGACAATTTCAATTACATGTAATGATTGTATGGACAATTCATGATGCCCCAGGGCTAAGAAATTATTGTGGTATGTTATAACATTTGACTGCACTTTAATGATATTTAATTTTATGAATTAGACATCATGCATGTTTTTTAAATAATCTATTCATTATATATTATTATAAAAATTGACATATTTAATCCAATTATATATGATCTTGCAAGTCTTCAAACAAAGGGAAAATATGCAAGTCTAGTTTGTGGTCCAAAGATAAGATATCATCATTCAACAAGTTTAGGAAATCAGGTGTTTGATGAGTATAGACACTTCCTCCACATAAATCATAAATATCGAACTATTGAAAAACATCTTTTCAATGGGAAAGAAGAGACTACATCAAAACCATGAAGAATGACACCTCGCCTATGGAAGTTGGAATATAATATAATTAATCATCAAGGTTATACATCAGATCAAATTGTTTATCTATCATATATGATATGCTTAGAATTTATAACTTTATATTTTGTTTTTTTTACTCATGTTGTAATTAACAATGATTGTCGTTAATTTGTTTAACTTATATGCTTCATGAAGGTCATCAAGGCATTAATGGCTAGCTTCCATAGGGACTGAAAATTTATCCCATACAATTTAGTAGGTTTCCCTACTATGAGCAACTACAAATTGTGAATTTGTTTGATACCATGCATATCAGAAAGAATATAATAGAAATGTTATAGAAAATATTGGATGGAGGGCATGACAAAATGTTTTTGTCAAAAAATTGTAGTGACATTCAAGAAGTCAATCATACAATGAAAAATTTCATTCAATTAAATAGTGATGGAGACCAAATTAATATAAGCTCCCTTCCTTGGTTATTAATAGAGCAACAAAGCAATGCTATAAAAGAAGTCATATGAAAAATTTGATTTCCCACAGGATTTGCTGTGAACATAAACAATATCATAAAAAAGCAAGGTGAATTTGGGTCAGGGATGAAAACACATGATTGGCATACCTTCGGTGAATTTGGATCAAGGATGAAAAACACATGATTGGCATACCTTCATTAAGGTAATTATTCTATTATATTTTTTCTATATTTGTATACTGCATGTACTTTTCCGTGTATTATGTTTAGTAGTTTTGGAAAAATAATAGAAAGATCATTTTATAATTTTTCTAGTATGTTCTACCTCTATCTCTCCTAGACAACTTTGAAAAAAATGTCAAGCAAGTTATAAATGTTCTTGTAAAATACATGAGGTAAGTAGTGATATTTGTTCAATTCATTGTATAGATCTTATAGTTCTTAGCTTACCACTCTACCGCAAGCTTCATTTCAACCCCTTACGGTATAGTGGTTCCCTTTATTAGTATTAACCATGACCCTTCTCTACCATGCGTAAGACATCAACCTTATGCAGTATAGCGGTATACAGCGTATTACTTCCTTTACCCACCACACTATTGTGAGTTGCTTTATTGAAGGTTGCAGTAAGGCGGTAAAAGGAAATTTTGACCTTGTGGATGGTAAAAACATGGTTTTTAAGGAAAAAAATTGATTTCATATGAAAGGGCCATTAGAATTTTGAATGAAAAATTTAGTTCCAACACATGTAGACCATTCCTGCGATGTTTTTATCAATGAAGCTTACTAGTTGTGCCGACATATTTTATCCTGCCAATATAAACATAAAACATGATCAGGGTGACATAGATACTACTTGGCTAATATGTTATATCTCTTCAATTTGAAATGTGTGAACAATAGGTCTTGGATACATATAGTTCAGAGGTTTCTTATGAAAGATAATAAGATCATTGGTAGTAGTATGCTAGGTTTTTAGGTACATCAATTATAAATTAAGGTCATATATCACAGTATTTAACTAATTATACGTTGTTTGTGAATTTCATTTTTTTATATATAGTTGGTTGAGAGTGGGATGCACTACATTTTTACATTACAAAAAATCATGATTGGATGATGGTATGGATTGAATGATGTCAACAATCTGGTCGCGCATTAACATGGGAAGGTGTGACTTCATTGGTTAAAGAAGCTCATCATAATGGAGATTCCAATGTTACACCAAGGGAAATTGATTTAGCATATGGTTTAAGAGATAAATAGGTATGTATATATATATTTTAATCACCCATGTTATTTAATTATTTTCAATTATATTGATGTATATATATGTTGAGTTTTTTTTTCTTTGCATACATTCGGCCAAGAATAAATATGTTTATCAACTGATTTACATGTTTGACATATTGTAGGTGAAACACCACAAGGCTATGTGGTGCAATGGTCGTACATTTTGAATCAAAAAGTTGGAACATGAATAAAAATTGTGATTCTGGGATAACAGTAGTCTTTCAGGTGACTAATGTTTCATCTAGAAGCGACATACATCCAAAAGTCTCAGAAAATTGATACTATGGGATTTTGGATGATATACTTGAATGTGACTTTAAGTCTTTCAAATTATTTTTGTTCTCGTCTAATGGTACAGGCTACAATTGAATGAAAATGATCCCAAGAGAACTATTATTGAACATGATAATGGATTTACCATGGTTAATACAAGGCCGATCGAGAAAGTTGGAAACGAACCCTATGTTCTTCCAAGCAAATGTGAGCACATATTTTCCTCAAAGGTTCTAGGTAAACTAGGTTGGTCTTGTTGTTAGACATGATCCAAGAGGAAGGCCAATAAAGTATAATGTGGTGGAAGAAGAAGATACTGAGGAATCAGAAGATGATGTAGATGATGATGAGGATCAATAGCTAGTTGATGATGTGCTTGATGAAAATGTTGAGGAAGAGGAACTAGATCATGATGATGTAGGATTTAATGTTCATGAAGATGATATCTGTGTGGATGATGACATTATCGAAATTGATATCAATAATGATGATGATATGACCGATCCTTACAATGTTGAATCTAGATTGGATGATATAGATAAAGAGTTGGATGAAGAAGAAGATAAATGACATTGAAATGTATGAGTTATGCAATTATAATATCTATTTGATATTGATTTCTTGATAGAATTATATTTGACTTATATGGTTACATAATTAGTTCATGATGTACTTTTTAATGTTGTTAATTCATGATGTTACAACTATTGTAGCTCTCCTAGAAATTTCCATATGATCAAATCCTAATTACTCTATGAATATTTATGATTAGATATTATTTGATCATATCTTTGGTTCTTTCATTCCCAAAAAATTAGTGTTTCCTCATGTTGACCCCGCATAGTGACATGTGAATGGGGCCAACATTGAATTTTTTTCAATATGTGCTTGTATGTAGTGAAACTTGACATGGTTAGTCTAGATGCATGCATTGATAATATGGGAGGGTTTTGAGACTCAAAGATGAGGTCATGCTATATAGAGGCATTTCATCCTTCCTAATAATACAAGTTGCCTTATTATTTTTCTCTTTCATATATTTTTCTTCGAATTTCTTTTGTTAATGGTTTCAAAAGATGAGGCTCTCTAAGCCTCACCTTGGATCTATTACACATCAGTTTGTGAATTTTCATTAGCAATGAATATTTAGATGATCTTTAAAAATCTCATTAAATATAAAGATGATAATAGGAAGCTAAAAAAATGAGTATATTTTGTTTATGGAACCTAAACCACAAGGTTTGTCACTCTAATGCTAAAACCAAGTCAAATTAACCCCTAACACCTATTGGGAAAGTCAAAACATGCCTTTCATTCAAATTCACAAGAATGTATAGACCTTTTGAAACCACACATGCATGTTATAAAAGTGTATGGTAATCCCACTTATAGCGAAAGTTCACATGATAAGGTAACCAATGGAACTATATTGGAGGATAAACCAACCTATGGAATTAAATTAAGAGGTAAGGGATGCCTTTTCATGGAATTTTGAGTCTTGGATTAATCCATAGTGCTAAAATTAGTTCTAGTGTTCTTCCCTTAGTGTTATATTTATCTCTACAATTTCCCATAATTGAACATTTTATCATCCATTTCTATTTATATCATAATATAAACTTGGTCCAATCTCACATTAGTCCCTTAGGTAATTATCCATTTCCTCCAAGTTGAATGGAACCTTTTGTACCAATGCATCTATGTTTTCCTACCCTAATGGATGAAGACTTGACATCATCTTAACAATCTTCTTTATGTCATATCATATCTTTGAAGTTCCTTTGGTATGCTTTAGATGTGTCAATATTAACTAGATTGAATAAATTAATTTTAAAGTCTCTTAACACATTCCATGACAAGAAAATGACTCATTTGGATTAAGGAGTACTTTCCTAAACCATTCCTTCATATTCAACAATCCCTTCTCACACCCACATCATAATTCATATCCATGTTAGTTGTAATGAGTGTTTCAAACCAACAATTAATGAATCATAGGATAGAAGAAAACTCGTTATGCACAAGGATAAGAATCAAAGAGACTGAAAGAATTGATTCACTAGATATGCTCCCCATTATTGTAATAGACCAATGTAAAAAAATAACTTATAACAAGAATAGGACCAAAAAATCCTAGGAAAAGAAACCTTCTAGGCTACATTAATAACACATTGATTGCAAGCATTTATTCCATGATGTTTAAATGAAAAAATATTAGATAGCTCAATCTTTGGTCAAGTAGTATTTCAATCATTGATTCTTAGACATCCATCATGATTAAACACCACATATCATAAGACTTTTTAACAATAACTAGGACTGTAGATAATATTCAATCATGTCATAGGAAATAAATCATCAAAAATTATAAAGAAAGAGAAAACCAACTATATAAGCTTAGCAAGCTACCATACAAAAATTATATTTTGTAGAAAATAAAATAAACTATATGTTGACATAGCATATATATAAACTATATATTTTGAATTTTGGTCCCAAATGAACAAGAGCACGACATAGCATACTACAAAAATACCCTAACTAGAGAGTTGCATCAAGAACCACTGCATCCAGCCCCTGAGTGGAGAGTTATGAGACTTCACTAGATGAGTGTTGCAAGGCCATTGAGCCAAGGAGGAAGACTAGGAACTATTTGGTAGGAGGAAAGCCAAAGTGAGAGGTGAGGGAACTCAGAAAGGGAAAATTAACCAAGGGACAATGACTATAAGTGATTTTTTCCTCACATTTAGAAATATTGTTGCAAGTATAGTGATTTAGACTCTGTTTTTTCCTATTGAGGTGTTGCATGCTATATTTTTGTCAATTCAAGCCAATGTCCCATTGAAAAACCCATCACCATAGATTTCCTTGACTTCACCAATTGACAAAGCCTACCCAAAGATAAAAAACAATTGTCACATAACAACATGCCAATAGGAGATATACTCAAACCGTAGAGATTGGATACCAAGACTATAGGTCACTTGGAGGCCACATGATGTGCACATTTGTAGGTAGGAGTATTCCAATGTGCACAGATCTGGGCCTTCAAGAAATTTCCATCAAGAAAATCAATAATAACAAACAAACCATTTCCAATATGTGATAAAAAATGTGCCAGAAACTAGGTGTTGGAAAGATGTAAATCCTGCAAACAGGCTATACAGGCCACAAAATTCTTGCAATAAAATAGAGAAATAATCCTTCAAAAAGGCCCAATAGGCCAAATTTTTTAAATGGCCAAAATCTTGCGAAAGAGAAAATGTCAACCCAAAATTGCACAATGGAAGAGCGTAGATTGGCCTCTGCTATTTTTTTTACGATGGTCAGAAAAATTCAATTTTTTAAAAAAAATCAAAGTTATCAAAATTGACAAAATGAAATGTATTGTTTTTTGTTTCCCTACCCTTCTAGACACAATAATGGTGTTTATTTGGCTACATGATGTTGTATTGATAGGCCTATGTGGGAGTCATTTCAAAGAATCAAAGTCCATTTACAAAGTATTTTCACAAAACCCTAAGGGCTTAACCTTCATTATTACTCTATTCACAGACTGTACATAGTTTTTAGTCAAGAAATTGCATTCCCTTACATCTTATCTTTATGATTTTTCCCTAAATCCACTGAAACATGAAATAAAATTCATATTAGGATATTCTCATATGAAACCTAAAGATTCCACCAATTAATAAAGGAGAAACATAATTATTTTTGTCTCTGCTTTCTCTAACTAAGGGTTTTAGCAGTCTAAAGTAAATCCACAATAACTCACACAAATATTAACTAAAATGCATGAAATTTGATGTAACAAGAAGGCAATTGAGATTATTACCGTATCCAACCATTCTACCATGCCTTCAAGGCTGTACAATTCCGTACAATGCCTAGAAATGCAAGATTTCTGAAGAAAAATTATTAAAAATCAGAGATTTTCCTTGAACTTATTCTTTATTCAACCAACCTCAAAGTTCTAAAAGATACAAGAGAATTTTTAAAGTCAAAACAACTAAATTTTATCCTTCTAACTGCCTCTAAATAACCCTAATGACTCTTCATCTCTTAATATTGACTATTTGATTAAGTTGACAACTTTTTACATTTTTTTCATTTTTGCACTTTTGGACTTAATAAACACCAAATAACCTCAGCATGACCTCAAATATATGAAACATGACTTTAATAACATGATTTACAAATTAGTAACAATAAAATTGAATCAAATTTCAAAACATTGCTTCATAGAAGCCTAATTATGCCAAGGTGCTCCTGCAACGGTACAAGAGATGAAAATAAGACAAGGAGCCATTAAAAACTTCTAAATATTACACTGACTCAACAAAACTTACAAAATAATAGTACAGATGCCAACACTAGGGAAAGCTTGAAAGAGAACACTAATGAAAGTGGACATTTTTTTCAAGTTCTAGAAGAGTATAAATCATTCGAAGATGTTGTGGGTGTCTGAAAAATGGTGAAGGAATGTTGGATAGGGAGGGACCCAATTAGCCTCTTTAACTAGATTCTTAAGAAAGAAACAAACTCATATTCATTTTGGGGTTCAACCTCCAAGAAATAAGACAATAAATCCTCTAGATGTTCCCAAAACCCAAGGCTTCAAAACACAAGGTTGGTGACCCTACAAACAATTCCCATGCTTACCAAGTGATCTCTGATCATTAGACCTTTACAAGGTTTATTGATACATTCACAACCATTATT
The DNA here is from genome assembly GCA_007258455.2 of Sequoia sempervirens. NCBI lineage: Eukaryota > Viridiplantae > Streptophyta > Pinopsida > Cupressales > Cupressaceae > Sequoia > Sequoia sempervirens. Next base: position 34,257,062 of record VDFB02000013.1, on the reverse strand, counting down.
ACCTCCACATGCATTTGAATTTTAGTGACAACCTTGGTTTTTAATCCTCCAACCCCATACCTTGGGATCACATCACCATGAAAAGACTTCATCCAACATCCTTGTGAGTACAGGTACCACCAAATAGGTATTTTTCAGATCTATCTTCCTCAAGCGAGACATGTAGAAGGTCTAAAAGAGGGAGATCAACTAGAGGTCAAAATATTAGAAGAAAATTCTGTAAACACATGGAAATTTTTCTTGCTGAAGGAGGGTCATGTTATTATGATGATGAGAGCATAGGTGACATCGAGGTGCCCTTGAGGTACAAACATCTATGGAAACAATGGGTACCCAAGGAACTTCCTCAAATAAACACTGATTTTTGTGTCAAAGAGAGGATATATCGCATAGCACCATCGTCATTACATGGTTTGATCCTATTTTGCATGGATGACATAAAGGTTTGTTATGAAAAAATTATTGAATTGATGGAGTATTTCAAACCCTATTATAGTCACAAATATTGGATGTAGCTAGTTCGATATACACGAAGTATGCGTAGGTATGCACTATCAACAAATTATATACAACTAAAAGATAAGAATCAAAATAAAGGAGTGGCTATGTACATTGACGGAAGGCCAAAAGCATCAGGGAATATTTAAGGGTTTATAAATAGTACATGACCTGGGTCAACAAATAAGGAATCCAATTGCATATTCGAGGTGTGTGAGGGAAGCCGTGTATTCATAGGAAACCGTGTATTCATGTGTGATAAAATCAATAACTGGAGGGGAAGAGTTGCTAATCAATTACAATTTCAATTGCATAGATACAAACATAGTTACTATGGGGGTGGTACGTACTATATACCATTTTACCCAACCTCTAATTAATGACTCCAATATACCATTTTATTATTATATTCTTTTTTCGTAAGTCTATTGGTTTCATTTCGGTAATATTTTTTTACATTTAAGTTTTGTCATAGTGGGGAATTGATCATAGGGGGAAGGCTTCAGCCCAGAGCATAGATCAAAATGCATCTTCAGCTACTTCTACCCGACAAGTTTACCTCATTGTAATTGTACAAATTAGATATGAGAAAAAAATTTATTATTATGTTTTTTTCATAAGTTTATTGGGTTGATTTCGATAATATTTTTAATATTCTTGTCATAATTAGATGATCGGGGAAAGCCTCTAGTAGTAGAGGAGAGCATCCATAAGGAGGTGCAGTCACTATTGTGTGATGATGACATCACATGTTCTACAAACCCTCTAGATATGATAAGGAAGACCCAAAAAAATGCAATGAAGAAATCCTTCAATTGTTATTCATAGTGCCTCAAATAGATGAGATAAGAGAAAGGGTTAAAATATTGACTGAGAGTAGGTAACTTTCAAGTAAGCTATCATTAGATCTTTAATTATAGCATAATTTCGTTCATGTTTTTATATTTTGTACTCTTTACATCATGAACTAAAATATGTGTTGTTTTTATAGTATTTTTTGCATCCTCATGATGTTGCTAGCCATGATCAGGGTACTGCAGGAATTTCCCAGGGAGTAGGGGTTGGTACAAGTGTTGATCTTGATCTTTCTATGCATACATCACATCATCCAACCCCATCATCTGTGCCTATATTGTTGACTAAAATTTCAGCAACACATAACATGCAAGCATCGGGTAGTGCACCCTCTAGCAATGAACACATGCTAGAACATGCATCAGGTCATGTACCTGGGGATGAAAAGGCCACTAGTACTGGTGATGTTTTAGTAGCATTTCTTGGATCTTCCCATATTACTAGTATAAGAACATTGCTAGTCACATTTGTGGTGACCGAGTTGTTTTTTCCCATAAAGATAGAGAAGGTCCTAGGTACTTTAATTTTTTTTAATTATTATTATATATAATCCAATTGAAATTTACTTATTGATCACTCATTTTAGACTAATGATCCCATAATCATTTTGCAAGAAATGATGTTTTTTATAAACATCTAAATGATATTACATTGGAGATCTTCAAGCCCACCATACGTACATGGTGGAATGCCCAAAATGAAGATTTAAAAGATGATCTCATTAATCATTTAGTTGTGTTGTTCGGTAATAACACATTCGACCAAACCAAGGTCCTTAAAAAAGCAGGTACCTATCTAAAGTATGTGAGGGACCAATATAGGTTACATTTATAGAACAAAAAAAAGTATGAGCATCCCCCAATGATTCCAGAGAGGGAGTGGAAGGACCTAGTGTCGAATGGAAAGGAGAAGGATGAAAAGGAAAAAGGAAAGGAGACCATTGGGCCAAGGAAGGTATGTGATACTATCAACAATGTAATTATATACTGATTACTCTTTCTTTTTACATAATCTAATGTATTTAAAAAATTTCATAGGCTGCCTAACACATTGAAGGAAACAAAGGAAAGACTAGAAAAACTTGGGCAACACAAACTTGGCTCTAGTGGTTACATGAAATTAGCCACATGAATTGTAAGTATCAATAAATGAAATATTGCATCCAAATAATAAATTGCAAAAAAATTTGGTTTTATCACACCATAGAAGTAAAATTCATGATCTTATGAAAAAATGAAAGCATCTAAATTCAACAGAGTTCCTATAGAAGAGGACCTAATGATTTCCTTCCAACAAGGCTATGGAGCTATGGTTGAACGCCTAAGACTCTTGACTGGGAAAACACAAGCTTCCACTACATCCGACATGTAGGTAAACAAAATCAATGAAGTTTCTTTAAATTCGAATACTCGTACAATCTATTCAATATTAGTTTCCACCATAAAGTAATTATGTACCTACTTATTTTAAATAGGAAAGCAATAATAATATTGCACATGACTTTGGAATGTAGCCTGGTAAGGGTGGAGCACAACCTGCAGATGAAGGCCATGGTGTGCATCCTAGTACTAGATGTATTCATGTGATATACTAAACACAATATGGATTGATACAATTAAACATATTTAATTTTAATTGGTGTATTAATTAATGTAACATTTCATGTTTCAACTTTAGAGCATGTAGAGCATGATCAACATGTTGAGCATGATTATGATAGACAAGATCAGGAACATGATGTGGCCCCATCAGGTAAAGAGGACCACTCTAATGTTCTTTTAAACATATTTAATTACAATTGATGTATTAATTAATGTAACCTTTCATGTTTCAACACTAGAGGATTTAGAGGGTGTTCAACATGTTGAGCATGAGGCTATAAGAAAAGATCAGGAACATGATGTGGCCCCATCAGGTAAAGAGCACCACTCTAATGCTCTTTTAATTAATGAAATACTTGTAACAATAATAATAAAATATATCAATTTAACATTTCTTTGTTATTGCAGCATACCCCCCTCGTAGTGGCCTCCACATCATGAGTACATGACTACACATACATTAAGATCATGACAAGAGGGCAGAACAACTAAAGGTGGGACAAATGATTTAGAAAATGATACTCCACTTCTTTTTTTAGCTGCTAAAAAGAAACAAAAGAAAAGTGATTGTAATCATAATATGACAACCATATTTTTGATAATATGTAAAATTTGAAAGAATGAAAGTTATATTTAATGAATGAATGTGAATATGTTAATGAATGGATTTTATATGCTAACGAATGAATGTTATTTGTTATTAATGGATGAATGAATGAATGTTATATGTTATTAATGGATGAATGAATGAGTAATGTTATATGATCTGGTATGGTAAATTGAGAGTGATGTGAGTGGGGGGAGGGGCCAAATGAGCTTCCACCATCATGTGGTTGGCCCTATTAAGTAGAGAGTATTGAAATATTCTCGAAATAAAGAGAAGCTCAATAAGGTAATGCACTTTTCAATATTTCATTATGCTACACTTTTAAGCTTATATGATTTTCATTAGTTCTCTTTGCTTCAATATGTTACCTTTGTACTTATTTTACTTTTTAACACATCTCATATGTTACCCTAGATGACAAATGTTGTAGGGAAAGCTATCCACATATGGATCCCACGTTTGGGGATATACGAGTTTGGATTAGGCAAACTTCAGATGTACTCATATAGCGTAGAAACAAAAGAGAAGAGACTGGCCATTTCAGCATAAGAATTGGCTTGAGACTGGTACATGGTTTGAACTAGGTCTAGGTATGAGGGGTCTAGGAGAGAGCCTTGTAACACAACTAGTATTATTTCTATTTGAACTCAATTATACTGTTTGGAAATCATTACTTGTGGATTTAATTTCTATTTGAACTCAATTGTAATTAGGTGGGCTTCATACATTGTGGGAACAATACTTGTTTTGATTCATGAGCTTGGTGTGCAGTTCAATGATGGCATTAGCATACTTCTATGTTGTCTTTAGACTAACTTTTTCCTATAAAATCTTAACATATTTTACTTTATTCCACTATGAAAGAAGACATTAATGAAGAGTATCATAGCGAAACACTCAATCATTAGGGAACTTTAGTCCCAAATAGAATCAGGAGAAGATCAAATACACAAAACTTCAACAATTCACTTTCATTCACCAAAAATACATCAATTCCTCTTGAAACCATAAGGCTATCAAACATCAAAAACACCAAATTAGTATTTAAAACCCTTTATCAAATTCCAATTCAACCTATCCACCATCAAAATATCTATAACAATCAATAACCATATTTGAATCACTAAAATTAGTCCATACTCTGTACAAGTACCAGTCCACTCATCTTAGCAACTTGCTTTACAAGGATAATTAACAACAATACAATCATCACTTAAATATCTTGAACATGTTCTTGACACAAATACTTACTCACCAATCATTGACCCATCATACTTTCCCTTGGTTTGAAATCTATATGCCTTTTTCCACATAGGATTCACGTTGCTCAATACATCAAGTCCTTCAACTTGCCTTCAAGCCTCTATCAAAAACTCAAGTATCATTTGTAACATCAATAAAGCAACATTAGATCATAATCAAACAATATTTTATCAGAATATTAGGTTCTACATTCAAATTACCATTTTGCACAAAGAAACCAACCTACCCCAATCAACAATTCCAAACAGTTAAAGTTCTAAACTCCTTCCAAGCATTTAGGAACCTTTACTAATTACATTTAGATAGGTTCCCATCATAAAAAATCTATTCTTTGAATGTTTGACAGATTCACATCTTATGAGCAATCTACACACCAATCTACTAGTAGGACAACAAACCCATGTATCGAGTGGCATCATTCCAAATTCAAAATATGTCCACAAAATTCACACACATATAGAGACTCATTCCCACTATCTTTAACATGCCACAATCCCAAACTTCAATGTTAGGAACAATCATCAATAAAACTAACTATATGTTGCCAAAAGAGCCCTTATTAGGCCATAAATACAAATAAAGTTGTCTTGAAACACCTCCAATACACAAAAGAACTTGAAATAGTCTTACATAATGCCTTAAAATTGAAGATTCAATTAATTTTAGGGGAGAAAAGGATTCATATAAATGTGTTATGGAGGGAAGATGTTTGAACAAATATTTAAAAAAAAAAAAACTGTAGGGTTTCGTTGGAATTTCGACAAACATAGCCTGACGAACCACAAAAAATTGCGATGAGATTGTTGTACACGCGATGTAGTTTTCATCATAATGGAAATGATAGTTTGCTCCAACTCGTTATAGAATGGATGAATGTTTGGTTTTTTTTCAATGATTTCAAATGGGCATTCTACAACATTTTGTGATCTTTTGTGTCGGTAGATGGACGAAGTTACATTCATTTTCTGATGGACACCACCAACATTATTTGTGGCCCTAACTAACGATGTTGGGTTTTGGTTTTGATGTATAAAAGTTGGTCATTAAAGCAACGAAAATATAGTGAAAAAATTTAAATCAATTTTGCATCAGTAAGTCGAAAATATTTTGTCGATATGTCACCAAACATTCGTCAAAAATTGTAGTCAAATAGAGTAGTGTTGGGTGTGATGTCCTTCATAAGCGTGATCTATCTTAGCATATTGCATTCCTCTTAGTGGCCTGATGTGACACACTACATCCCTTAAGTTGTGAATTTTTTATTTTTTGATCGGTCCTCTCTTGGAGACATTAGGCACAATGTTCCCAAAGTTAAAGACCTCGTATGAACTAAGCAAGACTCCTTTGAACATTCTTTTCATGTTACATTTTACATTTATATGGAAACCTTGCATAACACAACTTGCATGCATATAGTTGTTGATGTGTTTTTTATGCACTTTTCAACACAGGCAATGCGTAGGTGCACTACCTCTCTTGAAAGACAATCTTCCACAATCAGATTGCAGAACACTATCCCAAGGTCTCTAATGTTAGGTCTTGACAGTGCTTAGATACCTCAGTAGTTTGATGTGATTTTTTGGAATCACAAGGTGGTCTTACACAGGAAATGCAAAGCATGGAGGTTGGATCTTGAAATGGAGTTCTTCGGATGGAAAGTTGTTATGCATTCGCTATAGGTTCAAATAGTAGTCTTGGACTCCATTTTGTTGTTGGATTTGGCTTTACAATGTGAAATGAACCTTAGTATAGGTCAGTTATTAAAAAAAAAGGAAAGAAGGCAAGGAAGAGGGAAAGTTCCTAATTCTGCAACTAGCTATGAGTAGCGACAATGGAGTTCCTACAATGGACAATTCCTCAAAACAATATCCCACTTAACCAGGGGTTTTACAATATCATAGAAATTGTGCTATCTTCTAAGGTCTGTAGATATTTTATCCTTCATACACCATATACATGCATGAATCAAAGATAAATGTTTGGAGCAGCTTTGAAATCAAGTCCAGGCTAACTTTGCACAGCTATCTACCATCGGCAAACAACAAAAAATATGGACAAAGAAATCATCAACATGGCAGGAATTCTCATAATCACCCAAAAACATTCTAAAATCTATCCAAAGAAAGAAGATAGCTAACTAAACAACAATAAAACCTAAGTCAAACATCTAACATTAGAGATTGAATCAAGCAACATGAGAGAAACTAAGGAAATAAACCAAGTCAATGCCTTTTCTTTATAAATTTTAGCAACATGTTTTTACAACTCAACTCTCTCTTTGCAAATGAGAGGAGAGCCTTATTTATAGTTTTCCAAAATTCAAATGAATGGCCAAGATTCATTCTTATTGTGTGGCCAAGATTCATTACAAAATAGGGTTTCACCTACCCCCCAATATTCAACAATTTAAAAAATTACATTTTGTCTCTTCCCTATTTCGTCTTCTTGCTGATGACACTGTAGCTCTTTTGTCATTTAGCAGATTGTTGTTTTGCTGTAGCTACTCTTCAGGAAGTTCATCTCTGACTAGGTTGTCCTCCTATCCCTCAGAAGCTGTGTGTTCTATGTATTTGAGGATGACTGCCTGGAGCTTGTCTATTTTGAGGATTTCACATCGTAGCGCCTGGTAGCTCCATTCCTTTGCATTATCCTCTAGCCTTTTTCAATCCTCATCATATTTTGAGCCTTGGTCTCTGAACAGCTCCAATTGATCGAAGGCGCAGGCAGAAAAACTTAGGAATTCCGTTGTGATTTCTCCAGCCATCCCATCCTTCATCTTCTCCTAGAAGTAGGGTTTTATCTTTTCTGGATCCATTTTCATAGTGGGCATATCATAGCCCATCATCATGTTAAGGTATCGGGCGCATTCTGCCTAGATTTCTTTGATCCATTCCATGTCCGGATCCACCTTGTTCATGATTTTCTCTAACCTCTCCTTCCGGTTGTCAAAGTCTTGGTACCACACATCCATCAGCCAGTGATCTTCTTTCTCAAATGCAAGCTTCTCCTCCCATGTGGCTTCAGGAATCTGAAGGATAGCTTCAATCCTTGGAAAGGTGGAGTCGTAAGTTGCAGGGAAATTGGTGCAGAATTTCCTTGTGCTCTCCAGACACTGCATTAGGTCCAAGAACTTGTTGGCTATCTGCACAGCTAGGCTAATTCCCATGTTTTCGACGTACGAGACTTGTCAGAACCAATCCTCTGTGGTCTTCTCCAAGTTCTTTCTTCTTTCCATCTTGTCGATCTACTCCTTGGAAAGCAGCTGAGGTGCGACCGTGGATGTAGTAGGCAGGTCGTCTACTGAAGACCATTGCTGTATATAATCTGTTAATGTTTCAACCTATGCCTTGAGCTCATCCTTCAAGATTTTATCTTGTTTTATTAGGTGCACCATTGTAGCCACTGACTCCTCAAGGTGCTTGACCTTCTACTCTCTGGTTGCGGTCCCCAAGTCAATGGTGGAGATGTTATAACTCACCCTGTTTGGCCAACTGTGGGCATTGCAATTTGCGCCGCTCGAGACCCAGAAGCATCCATCGTTACTTTGGATTGGACCTTGGGCTTCTTCTCCTTCTTTGTCATAATTTGGGCTCGACCCAAGATGGCCTCTAACCTTGACCTCGAGTCCTTCAGCACAGGGGTCGTTCTTTCAAGTTGCTTCTCCAACCATTCGGGTACAGCAGATTTCCCCTTGGGTGAATCATGGCTACCCTCACCCTTCTCAGTTAATGCCAAGATTTTTGTTTCCTTTTCTTTTGGGGATTCTCCCTTTTCTTTGGCAGCATCCTCTTCCTCCTCATTGGAGTCATGAACGAACACGAGCCATCTGATAAGTAGCCCGGTGGATGGTTGCTGGATGGGGCTTTCTTCCCTCGCTATTTCTTCTTCTTTCTTTTCCTTGGTACATTCAGCCTCGGGGCTTCTAACAATATGGGTCTCAGCCTCAGTCAAATCCTTTATCTGTTGCTCTTCTGGTGGCTGCCCTTCTTCCTCATGTGGTGACCCTTCCGTTTCTACCCCAATGTCTTTTAGCTATTGTGCCATCTCCTCCTCAAGGTCATCATCAAATGTTTGAATGATTACCTTAGCATCAGAGTCGTCCTCCTCATCCCCACTCTTGGAAGAGCCCATTTTTTTCTCCTCATAGACCACCCTGTCGATGGTTTGGTGTTCATACTCTGGGTGCTCATGATACTCATCAATCTCCTCCTCAGTAGGATTTGAGGCTTCCTGCTCTCGTTCCTCCAACTCCTTTGAGATTAACATTGTGGCCTCCATGGCTCATGGCTCTGTCGGTGGTTGTGAAGGTTGAGTAGTTGCAAGGACTTGGGCAAAGGCTGCTTGGAGAGTTGGATCCATCAAGATCTGGGAGAGCTCTGGAAGAAGGCTCTGCATGTGCCATGAAAGAGCCTCAGGTATAGTGGCAAGGGGAACAGGTGATGTTATTGTTGCTAGAGGGAGTGATGTGATTGGTGACATAGCAGCAGAGGAAGGGGGAGAAGTCATGGTGGAAGATGAGTCAATAACTATTACAGACTCGACCGGAGGTGAAGGGGTAAGATGAACAGAAATGTCCACTGCGGGCGGGGATGCAGTGACCATAGCCAAGGAGGTGGGTGGTGCAACAAGAGGGGTGAAGAGAACCGAGGGAGGCTGCAATTGACTCGCTCCTTATGCTTCTTTCTCTTTGGTTGAAGGCTGTTCCACAACACTCTCTACCAGTTTGAGTCTTTTGGGAGGTGAGCCTCCCGTTTCTTTCTTTGCATGGGCCTTGGGGTCCGGAGATTGCTCTATTTTTGTTTATTTTCTTTTCCTGGACTTGGTGACGGGAGGAGACTTGGAGGTCTCACCGGTTGCATGGTGGCAACAACATCCTCTGTGGTACTAGGCTCGCTTTTGATCCCTTCATAGGTCAATACTACTCCTTGTCGCTTTAGATGAGCTACCTGACCATCGACCCACTCCTTGGTACGAGTCAAGATTAGCTGGGTTATGGTGTCTAGGTCCTCGACCTCCTGTTCGTCCTAGTCAATTGACGGTATTGGTAGATTGGCGAGAGTAGGGTACCTCGGATGCATGATAGTGGACTCCTCCTCCTCGACTTAGTCTGGTATGGGAAATGGTTGTACCCTTCTTAGGAACTGCACCGTCATCCGCATGTAGTGCCTTGCGCACACTTCTTTGTCATCCTGGCAGTCGGCCCAGAAATTCTCAATGTAATGGAGATGGGCATATGCTGGCCCTAATGCTTTCCTGACATGGCCATGCGGGTCCATCCGTGGGCGAGTAGTGTGTAGGCAGAAATGGTAATCTTTCAACTCTTTCTCAGAGTTACCAGCACATTGAGAGGTTTGCAGTCGGTACATGCCTTGGCCAAGGGTCATGGGATAGAAGATCCCTGCTATATGCTTGTTGCTAAAGATTGCCTGCAGGTGCTAGAGCTACCGAGAAAGCTCCAGGAGGATGATTCGATCATTAGGATATTGAGGCAATCTATTTGGCCTTTCAGTAAAGCCCTGGGCACAAATGTACATAAACTTTGGGTATTGGATATATCGAAAGGCGTACTGCTTCAAAAGCACCCTGACATTGTGGGAGACCTTCCATTCGAAGTCTCCAACAATCAATCTGATAACATGGCCAATGAAGGCGTCATTTACCTTGCAGTAGTCTCTCTTGAAATTCCGGTATTGGAGCTACGAATATTTATCAAAGGGCTTGAGTCCTTGCTTTTGCCCCTGATCGAGTGCCACAAACAACCCGTTGTACTATCTTTGATCCGCCAAGGAATAGACAAGGTAGGAAGTCATGTAAAACTTGGAGCTTTTCTTTACATTGATAAACTGCTCATGGAAGCAGTTGCTTATGATTCCTCCCTAGTAGAACGAAACCTTTGTTGTGACATCCTCATTTCCACATAGGATCTGCTCAATGAAGTATGCCATCCACTCCTGAAAGTAGGCAGCCGTAGGAAGACCCATAACCCTGCTCAACATGGTTACCAGGTCGTGGTAATCCTCGTGGAAATTGCTACAAAAGAGCTCCTGAGGAACCTTAGCAGCACTGCCCCGTCTTTCCTTGAGCCAATGTAGATTTATTGACTTCTTGCATCTAGTCAGATTATCATCCCACACCGCCTAGCATTCTTCTAAGGTGGGGACCTCCATCTGTTGGAATGTGGGAATGTGGAAGGTCTTGGTGATCCCTTCTGGTAACATGTTAGCGAGAATGTTGCCCTCCTTATCAACAATTGTCCTTGTGTCAGTTTGGTATGCTTCCCGACAAGCCATGACCAGCTCGGGTGCCACGAGGGATGGAGGGAAATCGGCAGCCTTAGATATTCCACTTTGTCTTATTAACCTTGCATTCTTTGTTGTTGGGTTGACCCTAACTCTCTGCGTGAATTCATCGATATCCACCTGGCCAATGTTAGTGTCTGTGATCTCTTTCCAATCTTTTATGACCTTTGAGTGGAGCGGCTTGACCTAGAATTGGTACTTCATTTGGTGCTTTTCTTTTTTCCCTCGAGGGGTCCTTTCATACTTCTTCCCCTTGTCCCCTTGCGGATGCCCCTAAAGTTCCTGCACCCAATTCCATATATTCTGCAAGCAAGGGAAAAGTTAGCACAATAGGTCATCAAAAGTATTCATGTTAGTCAACATCTTGAAAACAATATTCATTCCAAATAATCAATCAACCATATCATGAACTTTCATCTCTAGATGTTATGGATATTTTGATTAAGGGCATTTAGACAATTCAGGCTCGGAGGGCCGAACTTCCCTAGCAGGAATGTTGTTTAGAAGGGAAAACACGGCGGAAGGCCCCCAGATACTTTCTTTGGTCAAATTTTAATATTTCAAGAGGTTCACGATGAAGAGGACCAAAATCCAACACGTGGGTCGAAGTTAGATTCTAGATTTGGGTTCGTTTCGATGGATTTAGGGGAGTTCGAAACTCACAGGCCAAAAAGCTATCAGGAGATAGCAGTTTGGAGCGGTAGATAGCAGACGAAAATCCAGAAACAGAGCTCTGGGGTCCAGGGCCAAGAGGGCCAAAGGGTGGCCGACAATATGCAATTTCATCTCTGAGCACTCGGGCCGGCGGCTCCAGAAAGGGGCCTGAATTTCACCGTTTGAAAAGGAAAACATCAGACGGAAGTCTGGTAGGGAAAGTCCAGCAGCATGCATTTGCTTTGAGCTCAGTGGCGATCAGCAGGGCGGAGCCCGGAGGTTGGGACGCTGGGCGGGATTTTTGTTTGGCAACGACGACTGAGGACAGGAGTCTCGGGACACGGAGCCCGGCGAGCAGAAGGCCGTTAATAGTTCATGTAGCATCCAGTGGCAAACAGGAGCTCGGGGCCCGGCGGTCGGATGGACGGGGTGAAATCTCCCAGACGACGGGAGGAAGCTGGACTTCCAAGAAAGGAAGGTGGACTTTCGAGTACGGAAGTCATGACACTGGGGCTCGAGACGTCCGAAGGATGCAGATGTGAAAAGACAAGCCAACAGCGGGGCAGAGGGCAGGGTCCAGAGCACGAACGCCATCAATGAGTTCACCATGAGATCGGCGGAAAAGGAAACAAGGACATCCGGTGTCCGGAGCCCGAAGACCAAAAGGATAGGACGAGTTCAATCCCTAGAAGACAAAAGTGAATGGGAAGGCGGAGCCTGCAGATCGGGACGCCGGACGAGTTTCACCATGGACGATGGAAAAACACCTAGGGTACCCCAGGGGTGGAACCCCAAGGTCGCGAGTCTGAGAGGACCAAAGGATGCATGTTCAGTTTGAAGTTTTCACGGTGAGGGGCATGTCGGGATCTGGTAGCCGGGAGGCAGGGATCAGACTACAGTTTGGCACAGCATAATGCAAATGGAATTATGAAAGGAGAAGTCTGACGAACTGGGCCTGGAAGGTGACATTGCCGTCAATAGGATTGTTTGAAGGTTTATTAACGGACGGCGAAGGCGGGTCTCAGGCTCGAGGAGGACATTTTCCCGGTTTGGCAATGAGGGTTTTCTAGGAGGTTTGTCAATTTTCTAGCATGTGGGTTTTGTGTGCAATCTCATGTTCTCTCATTTTATGCCCTCCTAATGATTGTTCATTCATTTAAATCCCTTGAAATCATGAAATGAAGCTTGGGAAGTACAAACAGATCACCTACCTCAAACACGCTATGTGGGGAGATGTGGGATCCACCTATGGTTGATAAAATGATGTTGAGGATGACGAGCGTGATGATGCCAAAGACGGTGGGCTCCAAATCGCATGTTGTCCAATTGCTCTGCAGTCCTGTGAGATGAAAATTACTGGCCAGGTTAGGCATTTTATACCCCTAACCGTCATGAATGTTCACATTAAATGCAGGTACATCGACGAAAAAAGTTGGTGGATTCAAATGTCAGTGACGGCGGTGGGAAAGCCAGGGCCCGACGGCCGGGGAGGTGTGAGATTGCGGCCGCTTTATATATTTCATGTCGTTTGAATGGCGGTGGCGGGAAGCGGGTCGGGGCCCGGAGGGCAAGATGCCGCCAGGGATCTGCCATCAGGAATGACAGAATTATTGCAGAATTTCAGACCCGAAATTCCAGACGGTCAGGCCCGGGACACCCCATGGCAGTGAGGGATTCCCGCAAACTATGGTCAGCGATAATGCTGGCGAGACCCGGGGGCGAGATGCCACAGGAAGTTCGCCATCGAGAGACAGCGAAACATGGGAGGAACCCCGGAGACAGAACTCTGGGGTTCGGGGTCTGGAGAGCAAAATGCCGCAGGAAAATTTAACAAGTTTTGCAGACGGTGGACGGGGATTCAGACCCCAAGGTCCGGAAGGATTTCTAGTGGACACTGCCAGGAACGGCAGTCCCAGCAGGGAAACCCAGAGACAGAATCCCGCACAGCCTGGCCCAGAAGGGCTCGGAGCCATTGGCAGGGACAAACTGCTAGAGGGATTCTGTGAGGCTCCGGAACGAAGGAAAATTAAAAGGGGAAGGCATGGTCGATTTACGATGGGTCCCTAAAGCAACATTGACCATCCAAGACATCAAAAAAGGAGGCACACAAAATGAGGCAGCGACAAAAATGACCCAACAAGGCGAAAGAAAAGAGGGTCCCCATTCTGAACAGGGCATGTGTGCTAAGGGCACAACAGTAGTGCCATCACATTTCTTCATGAGTTCGAAGCATATGAAGCTTTGCTTGTCTCATGAAGCACGAAATGACATTTTCCTTTGTGGTACCTTATTAAAGTTAACAGGGGGTATAACTTTGGTATGATTGAGCAAGAAGGCCATTCTAAGGCATGACGTTTCCCCATAGCCACCTCTGTGTGTGTGTGTGTGTGTGTGTGAGTGCATACCATCCATGAATGTATGTTTCTCACCTTTCAAGCCTTCTCACCCAGTAGACAACCATGAGTTCCATTTCCCTAGAATGAGTACACATTTCTTGTTCTAAACAAATATCCTAGATTTGATCCATAGCGGGATGGATAAATGACCGAAGCTTTTGTTCATTCTTTTTCATCATTTTCATGTGTATTCTATTGTGCCTATGTTTGGTTTTCCATGGGATCATGATCCTGGGGGCCTGATCATCACTCTTGATTATTGTTGTCTCATCTTACCAACATGAGTGCATTTATATCCCTCTCGATGAGCATGTTGGACTACTTTAGTGTGAGTTTGAAGCAAGTTCATCCTCTCACTAAAGTGGGGGCTTAATGTATCACCAAAAAATGTATAGTTGGACATTTTTATGCTCACTTGAGTCTCTCTTATGGACTTTGGCTTGATTTAATGTTGTAATGTGGTCAACACATTCACATTAGGTCTTGAACCCTTGAGAATCATTAAGACTTCTAAGATGTCTTGTAAAAGTGTTGTGAAGTGTTGTAAGCTACTTTCACACTTTACTAGGACCCTTTCATTATAATTCACTTAAATAACCCCTTTTTATCACTTACCAAGTCTTATTTCAAAGTATTTTAAAGAGTTGTAGCAAACTCTCACACTTTTCTCGACTTGTCGTCACTTATTCAACCCTTTCTTATGTTTAAATGACCCCTTAGTGCACTTTTCTACCATAATTAAGTGTATTTTTTAGAAGATTCCCGATAAACCTTATTTAATGCACTTTAATTTCTGACACCCAATAAAACTTTCCTGGTGGGACCAAGTTGCCACCTAGAGTGACTTCGTCCCATTGGGCACAAAAATAAAAATAATTTCAATTTTCTGGTAGGATTTTATTCTCTTACCCCTAAGGTCAGCCTATGATGTGTTATTTTGGGGAAATATTGGAAAATCAAGTATAAATAAAGGGTTTTCCCCTCATTTTTCATCCCCTGATTTCTCCTACAATCTTCTAATTTCCATTTCCTCACTCAACCAAGTACCAAGCGCTCTAAGCATTATCAAGTCATTCATTCGAGCACTTCATGTAAAAACATATCTTCATATTTCAACATCAATGGTTTAATGAGTTTGTGGAATTGCATGTTGTTCATTCATCATTCTCTTCTTATTTCATTTCATTTCATAGGGTTTGATTACCAAATCGGGGTTTGACCAAGGCATACCCCTATACTCTAACCCTTAACTGTGTTTCCTCTCTTTGCATGTGTGTTTGCAGGTCTTCTATGCATATTTGTCAAAGAGGAAAGTGTCAAAAAGGTGTTTTCAATCCATCAAAGTCATCAAAGCCAACAAAGCCTTAATTGAAGCTTGGAGACCAATTTTAGCCCATTTTCTGTAGAATCTAGACCAGACACCTATCAGGAAAGGAAGTGCAGACTGAAAGCTACAAGTTCTTGTCTTGAATTTCCTGAGATTCCCAAGTGTACTAATTTTCCATCTATATTGAATTAGTCCTACTGCTAGGCCTAAAAAGGGGTTTCTATATTTTTGTATACCCATTTGGAAAATTCCTATTCTGACAAGTTTTCCCTGAAATTGGACTAAGTCACCCAAGTTGACGTAAGTGTCCCTATCAACTCTATAGGATTCTAGAGCCTCTCTACATTAGACTTCAAATTCTAAGTGCACCTCTCCAATCAGGTGTAATTTTTTCATTGTTTATTTGCATTCTTAGGTGTTTTTGCATGCATCACTATGTTTTCCAACACTTTGTATTTCTTAGGTTTAGCATTAATAATCATCTTTCCTTTTTAGTTTATTGAATTTAGACATCATATTTAGGAATATTACACCCCTCTTTACATTAATCTTGAATGCAAACATTAGCCTTTTTGGTCCATTTCTCTCCATTTAGAAGAAAAACCCTAGAAGAGTTAGAGAACCTTTAGACACCCAAAATTGGTGTCCACATTAATAATTTCAAAAATCACTTCAGTCAGAAATTAGCTAACAACACATAGTTTTTATCAAACTTTTTGGCTAGTTTTTTAATGAATATATATTTTTTACTAATTTTTGAAGTGGACATATCCTAAGAAATAAAAATTTGAGTTTTTTTCTAGAAACTTTTTTCAATATGTGTAGAATGGATTCTAGCTTAATAAAAAGTATTTTTTTCAAAATTTGATGAACAAGATAAAAACTATAACCAAAATACCACATGTTGGTTTTTGAAAACAAATAGACAAACTAACAAAAGAAATTAAAGATGAAAATATTGACATAATCAAAACATGAAAATAATTATAGGGTTAGATAGCTAAGAGAAATCTTATTCTCATCATGGTGTTTTTATAAGTTTTCATTGAAACATGTGCTAACCTATGGAGAGCCTGGCAAAAAATGTGTGAAATTTTTTTATCTTTTCAAAAACCACGTCTTTGGCATGAAATGGTCATCCAACCTTGGGTTAGATTCCCAAGGAAAATTCAACCTAAAGGGTTGGTATTTCCTAATGTAAATCATTTGACAAGAACCAAATTTTGTGCTCACTAGATTTGACGCCCACCTAGTTTATCTCTCACAAAATGAAAATAATTTTTTAGAATGGTAGAACAAAATTATATTTTCGTTTCTCTTTCCCCAACATTGATTAAGGCTTTTAGTTTAGGGTTTATGATTGATTATAGATATTTGAGGTTTTACCTTTCACTCCCTCTATACTTCGTTCCCTCTCTATTGATTCTTCCCTTTCTCTCTCCCCTCTCTCAGTATCTCCTACCCTCTCTCCCTCTCTACCTTACCTTCCCTCCTTAACCATATCTCTATCCCTACCTCCCTACCTCTCTTATTGTTTCTCTCCCATCTCTCTCCATTCTCTCAATCACTACCTCTCGCTTCCACCCTCTCTCTCCCCATCTATAGGTCTCTCCCTCCTTCCCTCTTTACCTCTCTACTTCTCCCTCCTTATCTCATTACCCACCTCTCTTCACCCTCTATATCTCCCTTATGTTTCTCACCCCTTTCTGCCCAGGATGTGGGCATCTCACCTCTATATCTCTCCCCTTTCTAGTTATTTCCCTCCCTCTCTACCTCTCTCACTCTATCCTTACCCTCTTTCCCTCTTTGTGAACTTCTCTCATTTTATTCTCTCTCCCCCTCACCTCTCTACCTCTCCCCTCTCTAGGTATCTCAACTCATACACTTTTTTTCTTATCCTAGAACTTCATAGCTAAGTTCTTTTTCAACATACATTTCTTCTTATAGCTCTTTATTATAGAAGGTAAATATCACATCATTTAGATACACCTTTCACTTGTTTTGGGTTGTTATTTCTAAGATTTCCTACATAGTTTCCATCCTTACAATTGGATCATATGTCTCATCGTAATCTCTTATAGGCTATTGTTTGTATCCTTTAACAACTAGCCTTGCTTTATGTATTTCTATTCTTCCTTTGGAATTTCTTTTCATCTTATAGATCCACATAGCTCCAATAACTTTTTTACCTTGAGGTAAATTAGTTAGATCCAATATTTTATTTCTCTATATTGCATCTATTTCCTTATCCATGGTCTTACACCATTTCTCTTCTTTGATAGATTACTGAAAATAAATTGAATCACCATGAGAAAATGATGCAAAATTCATAGTTTCATTTTATTCTTCATCATACCTATCATTTGATAAATTTCCATCATAAATTTATATTTTCTAGGAATTAGGGAGGGAGGATTGGGATCTAAACTCTTGATACTAGGGGTATTTGAATGTGGAAATAATCTCTGGAGTTATTTTCTATAGGTTCCAAAGCAATTTGGAAGACTCTAGAACTAATATAAGTGATCTTTGTAGTTGATTTTTGAGCTCCACACCTATTTTATATGGACCTTAATTCTCTTCATTTCAATATTTTTCATCATCATTGGGCACTAATACTAAAATTCATGAAGAGGTTTCCATTGTGCAATCTCATGATTCATTTTCTATAAATTAAATATCCATGTTAATTACTATTTGTTTAGTGATAGGGTTATACAACTTGTATGCCTTGGGCTCTTTGCTATAACCTACAAAAATGAAATTTTCACCTTTTTCATCAAAATTTTATCTTTTCTCCTTTGGAAACAATGGATATGTCACATTCTCTAATGTGATCCATACACCATTTTCATTTTTTCATGTTTCTTATATAATCTTATCACACATTATTCTTATAGGAGATCTATTTATCAAATAAATTTTTATTACAACAACTTCACCCAAATATTGATTTCAAATTCCCTTGGCCTTCATCATACTTCCTTTCATCTCCATGATGGTACTATTATTTCTCTAAGTTACTCCATTTTATTGTTGATTATAGCTCATTGTTAAATCTTTTGTAATATCCTCATTTATGTAAAATTCATAAATTCTTGAGGTATAATCTCCACTACTATTTGATCTAAGGAACCTAATAAAGTTTATAATTTATTTCTTAGTCTAGGATTCAAACACTTTGAACTTATCAAAGGCTTCAAACTTATGCTTCATGAATTAGATCCATGTCATATAGTTGTAATAATCTATGAAGGTATTAAAATATTGATTTTTTTCATATTGTTCGAGTCTTCATAGAGCCACATACATATGCATACACTAAATACAATGGTGCTCTTTCAGTAATAGATTTCCATGATTGAAAGGGTTGTTTATGTTGTTTTCCTAAGATGAAAGCTTCACATTTTCCACTTACCTCTACTATGGTTGGTAAAACCCTAAGCATACCCTTCTTTGATAAAAACATCAATCTAGAATAACTTAAATGTGCATACCTTATATTCCATATGTAGCTTGTAAGGGTCTTTGATGATTATCTTGAAGACTACTTGATTTTCATGCTTATGAGGAGTACTTGCAAGATGGGATGATAAAAAATGTATCCTTAGAGGAAGCATCTGATTTCTTGTCATTTAAACTATTGCTAACATGTCCTTTCTCTCTCTTGTCAAATATGAAACACTCTCATTTTTTATCAATAATTATAACCTCTTTAGATCAATTGTCCAACACTCAAGAGGTTATGCTTTATCATCAAGACAAAATAAATGTCCTCTATTTCTTTCTTCTCATCATGCTTTGTGTAGATAATAATAGACCATTGTCCTACCATTGGAAATGTTTCATTTTCACTCATGTGGCTATCACATGCATTATCCAAGTACAATACTTTAGCATGTTGCCGTGTTCACCAATGTTGCACATGATGAATGCCTTTGACTAATTAACTTCATCTACTTTTTCATCATCTATGTTGGAACATTATTCTGATTGGTCAAGCTACTTTTTCGAGTATTCAATTTCATAATGACCATATTTGTGATAATAAAATATTGCACATTACTTTTATCATACTCCTTATTTTGTTTACGCCAATTTTTCTTATTTATGAAGATAGGGTTTGGGTTTTCTAATTCCTCTTGCCTTTTGTTCTTCTAGATCTTCCAACTCTAGAGTTGCACCTTCTATAGTTGGCTCTACCTCTGCCTCTAGATTTCCTTCTAAATTTGTTTCTTCCTTTGCCAACTCTATAGCTACACATTCCAAATTTAGTTCTACCTTTTCCTCTAGAGTTCCTTCTAAAGTTGTTTCTTCCTCTCCCTTTTCCTTTTGCATTAGCTTGAGCTTTGAAGTTCTACTCTTGCAAAGAAGGTTCATACATATTTAGGTGTTGCTCATGATTTTTTAGAGAATCCATCAACTCGTCTACTATCATATTTGAAAGGTATTTGACCTCTTCTATAGAAATAAGTATTCGGCCAAATCTTGTGGTTAAAATCCTAATTATTTTTTCCTGATTTTTTTCCTTCTTCTATTTCATAATTAATTCTCAACTAATTTATCAAACTAGAAAATCTTGTATGGAAGTCTAAAATAGGCTCACTATCCTTGATTTGAAGATTTTTTAAATCTCTTTACATCATTTGGAATTTAATTAATCTCACTTTACTAGTTCCCTTACAGTTGGTTAGAGTATTTTCCAAACCTCCTTTGTATAATTAGTTGGTGCTATTCTAGGGAATATTTCTTTTATCAAAGTTTACTCTTTCAAATTCAAATTTTTTGCATCTTCTCTTTTGATCTCCTTCAATTGGGTCTTTTGGGAATTTGTGAGAATTTCATATGCTACTGGGTTTACTAGATTAGTGAAACCATTGACTACTAGCTTGCATAAATTATTTGCTATAATTATATTCTAAATTTTCTTTCCCCACACATCATATATTTTTCCATCAAATGATGGTGGCTATTACTAGCTCTAACCATCACCTCCAACCATGCTTAACACCCAAAAAAAAATTCAATGCTCAATACACTCTAAAACCTAAAGCTTTCATACTAGTCTTGGAATAGAATTCAAACTAAACAAAAAGGTTGCTACTTTTATGTCAATTGTTGGCAATAAAATCAATCTAGACAAACTATGGAGACCAAAAGACAAGAGAATGATTCATAAAATTAGAGAAATTATATTTTCTATTATATTCGTTTGTGTTTTAGGATAAAAAAAATTACATACTAATCACACACACACACACACACACACATTATTAGCAAAAGATTGGTTATTAAAGAATTAATATTAGACTTGGGATTCCATAGATAAAACACTTGCATTAATGTATTTGTTCATACAAATTATTCGATGCCAAAATATTATATCAATACTAATCTAAATTGAACATTTATGAGAACTTATAAAACATAAATATATAAATTATAACTCAAAAATTCAAGATTCATTTCTTTCTCTTAATTTTACATTACAATATTATAATAATTCCATCTTATTAAGAAGATTAATCTATTATATTATTAAAATGAAATAAAATTCATACAAATTTATATCTATTATAAAAAATTAAAATATTTTTTATAAAATAAAAGAAAGATTTTTATAAAACTTAATTTATAAATCCTTATCCACATGCCCCTTACACTTTAAGGTTTGACTGTAGTTGAATCCCTTACCATAAATTGTAAAAGAATTTGGTCATATAGATTCTTTCATCCCCTACAATAGAAAATGCAATGATGGTAGGCTATAACCCTGCCTTGGGTTACCTGTCATTCATTACCGGAATATGGGAACAACGGATCTTTCTGGCTACAGATGAGATCGATTAGATACTGAAGCGTATCTTCATCGCAGGGAAGGGTGAGCGGCCTGTTGGTGTCAAACCCATATTCATCCTTGGCCTTTTCCAGCAAAGCGCCGAACACAGAATGATTTAAATGGCTAATTCGGATCACAAACCGCTTATGGTTTGAACCAGCATAAACCGCCACGTGACCAGGTGGTACGTCTTTGGGAACTAAGCTCTGGGAAAAACCCACGCACGACAATACACAGTCCCGTAGCCGGACACAGAAAACAGCCAGCAGGCGCTGTTGCCGTTTGGATCGAAGCAGCAGCTGCCCGAATTTGCTGTTCTTCATTGTAATAACTTGGCCTGCAAATCTCAGAGTAAATATTGACGTAATGCTGTGACTGTCTAAGCACATCTGATAGACCGAGGGGGTTTGTGCGGTTTATATATGTGTAGGGAGAAAGAAAAACAGCCGGAGCGTCGGGAGTAAGGCAGCAGAAATCTCTTTGAAAACCGAAGATAAAGACAGTGGAGGAAATTGGAATCGAAAGAAAATGGCAATAGGGAGAGTACTCCATTGTCCAGTGTTAAAAGAAGTAGTTGTTTGGGTCTGGGTCATTAATTATGTTTAGTTGGTCAAATACATTGTATTAAATTATATACTATGTATTATTGTATGATTGGTTGTTTTTAAGATAGAATTTGGGAAAAAGCTAGGGTTGAAATAGCAAATGGTATTAGTTAAAGTTTTTTTTCAATAAAAATAGGATGATTAGGGTAGAGGATCTATTGTCTTATAGGTTAGTTTTGTACTTTAGTAAGTCAAACTTTCATAAAAATTTCACCATGTCTCTATTGATAGGTTAAGTTCTTAGACTAATTGTGCCACTCTATGTCACCAATGATGTAATTATATAAGCTACACTTTCACTCAGTTATTTAATAACACAAGTTCTTAGAGTTATTGTGTTAGTCTAAGTCATCAATGATGTAATAATATAAGCTATATTTTCACTAAGTTATCTAAAAATGCAAGTTAATTAGAGACATTAGATTTCCACAATCCATATTGATGAGAGGGCTATTTTTCTAGATTTAATTGTGGATTTATTTGCATCTCTAACATAGAAAAATTTCTCTCTAACACAAGTTAAGTTCTTAGAGGTATTGTGTTAGTGTAAGTAGTCAATGATGTAATCATATAAGCTACGCTTTCACACTATTGAATGCACATTTGACTATATTTATTCATTAATTGAAATTCAAAATACAACTGACTTTTTTATATTTTAAATTAATTAATAAATATGGTCAAATGTGCATTCCTTATGCGTTACTAAATGCCTTATGTGTTACTAAATGATTAATTGTCTTGATGTCAATTGTGAAAAAAATATTTTTTATTTATTTCTTAGATTAAAACATAATGATTACTAGTTCTTAACTTCACAAGTAATAGACAAAAGGAAAGAAATAAAAGATGTTTTGTTGAATAGTGAGACCATTGGGTCTTCTCTCCTATTTGTCATGTTTGTACTAGAATGAGATGTGAAATTGATGGTTTGACTATTAAATAGTTTAGATGTTTAAAAGAATGTTAGAGAAAAAATGACATGACAACATGAACTACCAATTGATATGAATATCAAATACAAAGACAAACCTTATTTAAAGCTACAAAGATTATATGAAATAATTATTAATTTTTGAAAAATCAACAATAAATTTTGTTATCATAGTTATTGTGTGTCACACTATGTCATCAATGATGTAATTATAAAAGCTAAGTTTTCAGCTAGTTATTTAATAACACAAGTTAAATTCTTAGAGTTATATTGTCTGACTAAGTCACCAATGATGTAATCATATAAGGTATAAGATGTGCTTTCACTAAGTTATCTAAAAGCACAAGTTAATTAACTACATTAGATTTCCACAATCCATATTGATAAGAGAGATATTTCTTCTAGATTTAAATGTGTCGGTTTATTTGCATCTCTAACATAGAAAAATAGCTCTCTAACACAAGTTAAATTCTTAAAGTTATTCTATCACTCTAAGCCTTCAACTATGTAATCATATAATCATATAAGCTATTCTTCCACACAATTGTCTATCTAGCACCTAGAATGCACATTCAAGAAAATTTATTCATTAATTGAAAATCAAATATAAAAGACTTTCTATTTTCAACTAATTAATAAATATGGTCAAAAGTGTATTATGGGGACTGGATAGATGCATACTTTCACTAAATCATCAAAAAATAGTCAAAGAAAAAAATTAGACTGAAACATATGCATCAAGTCATCATTACTAATGTCTTATGTGTTACTAAACAATTAGTTTTCTCTTAGATGTAAGTTGTGGGAAAAAATATTTTTTATATATTTCTTAGATTAAAACATAATGATTACTAGTTCTTAATTTTACAAGCAATGGATATAAGTAAAAAAATCAAACACGTTTTCTTGAATAGCAAGATAATTGAGTGGTCTCCCCTATTTGTCATTTTTGTTGAATAGCAAGAGGATTGAATTGTCTCCCCTATTTATCATTTTTGTACTAGAATGAGATGTGAAATTGATGGTTTGACTATTAAATCATCTAGATATTTAAAAGATTGTTAGAGACAAAATGACATTACACCATGAATTGCCAACTGATATACATATCAAATATAAAGACAAACCTTATTTAAAGATTAATGTTTTTTTTTGTCCAAAAATTCCCAACACAAAAAAATCGCACCACTATTCCCTGTATGTAATAAACATGTTAACTATACTCTTAATTTCATAAAGCTACTGGATCTCAAAAATATTATTAAAAAAAATCATTCATTCTTTCATTTTTATAAATGATAATTAAAAATTAAAAACTCTGAAACCCCTTGCTAAGCAAGTCATAAGGAGAGGATATAATGCAGGCTATTCTAGTTTTGGGTTTCTGTGTGCGCGTATGGGCTTCATGGCAGCATTATCGATTTTGCAAATTTTTTTTGGGATCACTCGTGTAAAACTGCCTGTGAATGTCATGGCCAACAAGATTTTGACGCCTTAATTTGCAGTCCTTGCCATCTTTTCGCAAATATCTTTTCTACACGAGAAGCTGGTTTTGGATGGATGGTGACAAAATGTTGGGGTGAATTTACAGTGCTTGTAAAGTGGAATATCAGTCTCTAAGTTTAAATAATATATCTTTTCCATTTTACACCACTTGTTGTAGAAGCTTCTAGATTAGTCTGCTTAAACAGCGAATGGATTCTTGGTTGCCTACATTTTCACTTCTACCAAACTTTGAACATTTCACCAAAACAACGATTCATTTTTGTTAGAATTGGAATTGGTGTTTTGCAGAAGTTATATTTAATTTGTGATTTTTATTTTGGTTTGTTGAAGATAGAATCTAGAAATACTAGCACTTGCATCAGGGGTGCAAGGGTTTAGCCGATAGAAAAATATATAACCTCCTTCTTAACCCACTTTTCTTAATAAATAAGTTAGCTTAAAAACCAACATCCAAAATAATATTAAGAAAAGGATCAGTCATTTCTCTATAATCAAAATCTAATAGTCGAGAGAGTAAAAAGTAAAATGTTACATGTGAGCCATCTTATTCAACATTTTTAGATGATCATATCCAAACACAGTATTAAGAAACTAAAACCACAACGACAGTGACGAGAAATGGGGTATTTAGAAGTTATGTATAAGAAATGAATTACATACATATATATGTTCAAAAATTTAGATATATATACATATATATGTATACGTGTGTATATATGTATGTATATGTGTGGGTATATATGTATGTGTATGTGTATGTATGTATATGTATGTGTATGTGTATGTGAATGTATGTATGTATGTGTGTGTATGTATATATGTATATGTATGCATATGTATGTCTATGTATGTGAATGTATATGTGTATGTGTATGTGTATATACGTTAAAAAAATTCTAAATTAATTTAGAAAAATTAAAATTATAAAACATATTTCTATATTTTAAACAATTTATATACATATATATTTAAAGTTATTTCAATTTTATGTATAACACTTATAACATGTAGGTGTATGTGTATGTATGTATATGTATGTGTATGTGTATGTGAATGTATATATGTATGTGTGTGTATATATATATGTATGTGTGTGTATGTATATATGTATATGTATGCATATGTATGTGAATGTATATGTGTATGTGTATGTGTATATATGTTAAAAAAATTCTAAATTAATTTAGAAAAATTAAAATTATAAAACATATTTCTATATTTTAAACATATTTATATACATATATATTTAAAGTTACTTCAATTTTATGTATAACACTTATAGTTGAAAAAACTTACTAAATTAAAAAAAACAAAATTGAAAAAACATATTTCTATATTTTAATCTTAATTAAAATTTACAATAAAAATAAAAAGAAGTAAAATTAAAATCTAAAAAAATTACAAACTTAATATTTAAAATTTTTATTTAATTTTATTTTTGATTTATAAAATAATTTATATTATAATTTTGAATAATATATTATATATTCCATTAAAATATAATTAAATAATTTTATATTATTGACAACAAAATTAAAAACCATTTTAAAGCATTTCTATAAAATAAATAAACTATTTTTAAAAATATTAATGCTTCGAGACAGGAGATACCTACAATAGATAATGAACTCGATAATAAAGAGCATTAATTAAAACAACATTAATAAAGAGCATTAGTTATTTAATTTTTTACCGCAATGCCTGAAACGGCTTGGACGAAACAACATTTCTATGGAGGCATGATTAAAACATGTTACCGAGTTGTATACAGACCAAAAAAAACTGTATATCGGCCAAAAAAATAGCCGTATAGCGACGTGAGACAAGTTTCGGCTAAAAGTGCATTCACAATATAGAGTCTATCAACTAATTAGAGAACATAGAATTGGAATTAGGGGATTTGTTTTGTAGAAAGTTGTATTGATATACATAATTTTATTGAAACTAATTATTGGACTATATCATTTTAGAAGTAGTGGTGTAAACATAAAAGATAGGTGATTTTCATAGAAAGATGAGTTTTATGTCATGTTTGCAATTTTGTATTCAGATTTATGTGACAAAGGCAAGAAACTAGTCTATATATCGAATTTATATCTAACATGAAATAAATGAAATACAATTTAGGATACATGTGGAACTAGATTTTTTTGGGGGGGGATTAAATCGCTAGACAATGAAATATATCTATTTGAAATTATAACAACTAAGTCATAACTTATATCAGAATTTCCATTTTGATTAACTTATGTTAGCACATTTTGAATGTTATCAATCTCATGTGCTATTTACTTTTATTTATTGGAAGATGCTATTATGTGAGAATTAACATTGTAGAATCTTAATTTGTTGTAGTGGGGAGTAATTTTTCTAACTACATTGAACATTTATCAATAAGACTTCTTTCCATTTTACTAATAGTTTTTGTGTTGATACTTCCTTGAATAAAAGTAATGCTTGTTGTCTTGTCATAAAAATAGAATGTAAAAGAGTTCTCATTGTAGATATTTCACATCTCAGACACATTCCAAATGGCAATAAATGAGTATCTATTATTATTATTGCATTCAATTTTGATTTTACTCCTTAAGATAACATGCTATAAAAAGTTATGAAAGTTGAAAAATAAGTGATAATTGTTATTAAATATTAAAACCATTAAACATAAAATATAAAGAAATTAAGTGAATGCAATGTGAGGAGTATGAATTAGGTGTCTGTGCAATGATATAACGAATCGAAACAACTATAATGTAATGCAAATTTTCAACTTCTTTTTTTCTAATCAAAGCTTTGAACATTATGATCATTAGGAATTTATATTGACCAAAACCTTGTCAATATATATAATGTTGTATATTTCCAATCCATTAACTATTTTACTTCTCATTTGATCTCAAGGAATAAAAGCTTAATTATTAGAATTGTGTAATAACAAAGTCTAAATATGTGAGAAGTGTTGTAATCCATTGTATGTTATTTTATTTTAGTGCTCCTTGGCCTAAGATGTGTGTTGTATTTTTTAGTAGTGATGATGTGTCTTTTTAGTGTTTTCTCAAGCTTTTCAAATGGAAATGCACTTCTTGTTTTTATTATGCTAATATAAAGGTGAGTGTAGGACCATGGTGGGCCAAATAGTGGCAATAGAGTAAAAAATATGTTTTTACTTGACTAAAATCCAAAAAAAGATATTTGACTTTTTCTTTCTGGAAGGTAGAAAGTGAGTTTTGAATTAGTAAAACCAAGCCAAAATGGATATCCATTACTAAATAAAAAATATATGTTATTGAGAAATCAATATTCATTATTAGGAAATGGATATACATTTCCTTTAGGCCATTTTTTGTAAAAAAATAGTTTATACTATCAACATGAGTTATGAATCTCACACAACAAAGGTATATGCCATCTTAGAAATCGATATTCGAGTTGAGAAATTGACATCCATTTTGGAGAAAAATAAATTGTGCTTGGATCAACCAAAGTGTAGAGGTAAGTTTTTATTTTTCCTTTTTTTAGTTTAAAAAAAACATTTTTTTAATATGATTTAGGTTTTAATTTTTAAGTTGTAGGGATTAGTTTTAGATTATATTTTTTATGTTTAAATTTCAAAGAGGTAAAATAGATGGGGAATGTTAAAACCCTAACACTCCCCCACAAAACCTTTCTCCATCGAACCCTCCTCCAATCAAAAAAAAATTGAAAAAAAAAATTATTACATAAAATAACATTATAAAAATTTATCATCAACACCCTCGATCAATGTCAATGACATCCACCTTAGAGGGCATTGTCACCCATGCGCGAACCCTCACAATAATACATGAGTAATTTTGACAATGATGATAAGCTGAGAGGGAAGAACATTCTACCAATTTTTCATATGAGAAAGAGAAAAACTTATATATAACCAAAGGCATATTAGCACAATATTTTATAAATATTTAAATTGGATTACATGTTGATGTATGTAAGACCAAATTTTCAATCAAATGGTGCACACATGATGGTATGGAAAATAAATTTTGGGATCATTGGTAGATGGTTTTTGATATTTAAAACAACTAGCAATAATCTTGATGTACCTTTATATTTCCTCTATAAATTATATGGAAATTTTATTTTAGGCCACCATGTCAGCTATTTTGATTTTAGATATTTCCAAGAAGTAAAGGAATTCCTCAAGATAGTCATTTTGTAGGAGCAACGAATAAGAGCCTTCATGTCATACACTATTTGATTAGCCATTTGATTACAAAAAATTCTCAAGTTGAAAAACTACATGATATTGATGCTCCTAGTGGATTGGTTGATATTGGTGTACCATACTTGTCAACAAATATGTGTGTTCCTCATTGTTGCACTATGTAAAATTAGTTGTGTTTAGGTCCTATCAAAGAGACTAGTGATCCACCCTAAACATATCTAAATATGATTTCCCCCATATTTCAAGTTCCCCAAATGAGCCGTCAAGGATTAAAACATAAGTTGAGGAATTAGGGACAAGAACATATGAATGACCATTATGGGGTAGAGAAAATGATTAAGGTCAATCTTTCCTAGAGGTAAAATTTAAAGTTATTTCATTGGGTATTTCATTTTATAATGTATGTAAGTGGTATAAAAATTGAGGAAAAAGGAGGAGCATAAATAATTTCATCATGGTATTCTCTTAACAATTAAATTTGGACTAGACTTAATAGTATAATTTTTTAAAACATAATAAAAATATTATTGTCTAAATTTAATTTTTTGTGTGTGATTATATATCAATTTGTATCTTGATCTTATTTTACTTTTATAGCCTTGAAATTGTGAATGAGGTGGAACATTTTCCAACATTTTTTAGTAGAAATTTTGATAATCCTAAGGGACTATCATTCACAAAACAACTCTTAGAAAAAAAGAGAGTCAAATCAAGGGTATGTGTAGGACCATGATGGGCCAAAAAGTTGAAATATGATGAGTTTTTTTTTACCCAAAATTGATGAAATGAAAAGGGGTTTTAAAGGATATTCTCAGTTTTCCACCAATATAAATTATGCTATACTTTGAATTTAATAAATAATTAGTATTCGTTTTCTATTTGAATTATGACTAAAGTCTAGATTGATAGGCTAATTGAAAAAATTCTATAGCTTTCAAATGGTATGACATTCTTGGAATCCAAAACATGCATCACATTCTATGCTTCACATACTATAGGATTAAAAACAGAAAAAATGAATTTCATGAAGTTTTGACCAAGTTAAGGTGGTTAGACATACGAGTTTTTATATTTAGTAAAATTTGTAATAAAAAATTCATAATTAATTATTTTCTTGGACAAAAATTACAAAAAGCTATGCATCATATCTGAACATGAGTCCTCTACCTATGTTTAAAATATTATAAAAAAATATTATCATTTTATTGTAGTTGTGGTCAGACAGACACCTACTTCTTATTTTTTCCCTGAAATTTAAGTACTACTGCATTAAAATTTCAAATTTTCACCAAATA
>VDFB02000013.1:34214533-34227076 GCA_007258455.2 Sequoia sempervirens | reverse complement strand
AGCTAGGACCCATTTTCCTTTGGTGGCAAATGGGTCCTCCCTTAATGAGGCCACTATTTTTGAATTTCATTTTGGTGGGAATTTCATTATCTCTCATTGTAAATTTGGTGTCGGCCTTAATTCTTTGAATTTCGGGGTTAATCTCCTAATTTAGTATAAATAAGGGGTTAATTCACATATTTTCACCTAAGATTTTCAAGAGAGAATCCTAATACTTCACAAGAGAATTATAGAGCAATTAAAAGGCATTCTCAAGGCATTTTAAGGCAGATTTTCAAGAGTTTATTGCAACAATTCAAAGTTATATCATCATGTCACTTGGGTTTAATGCATTCATATGTGTTGAGCTAAGAGGTTAATGTTGCATTGAGGATCCATTTACAAGCATCATCTTAAATCCAAGATCTACATTCTTCATGGCCACTCCATGATAGTTTGCAAATTTACTTCACAAGACATCATTTGAGGTGATATCATTTGCATATTTCATGTTTCATGCTTCATTTCCTTCATTTCATCATTTGGCTTAATTACCTTCAATGGGTTTGATTGAGGAAAACCCCTATTCACTAACAAATAAACAATTTTTTCTTTCCCTTGAGTGTGGTATTGTAGATTTACAGGTTGAAGATCAAGTTGAGCAAGATTTGGAGAAAAGTTGTCAAAGTTGCAAAGTTGCAAAATTTGTCATTCAAAGTGCAAGATCACGAAAAGAGCTCTACATAAGTACATACAAGCTTCCAAAACTTGATAACAGGGATTTCAAGAGTGCATACATCAAGGAATAGGACCCTAAAATCAGTTTTCTAAAACCCTAAAAGGACACATTTGCCACTAAAGGCGAATGAGTCCTCCATAGCCCAAAACCAACAACTTTTTGGCCAGGTACACAACTTTTTATGCTCTAAAAGCATCCTCCATAGTTGCTATAATAGTTAGGTTGCATTTATGGTTGTTATTAGCATCTTATTTTGCATAATTTAAGTGATTTAGGGCCTTGGAAAATAAGTGATCCATCACATTTGCACACACATTTGGGTGGATCCCAATTTCACCCTAATCATTTTTTGGTGAACTTGACTCATTCAACATTGCAATTTTCTAATTTTTAGAGTCTTACATTTCATCTTAAGTTAAAATCTTGCACTTATTGCATTTAGATTTGCATTGAATTAGGGTTTCTTCTTTTGCATTAAAATATTGCATATCATATAGGGTTTAGATTTGCATTGTTTTGCATTTCTTAAATCTAAAAATTACAAAAAAAAATCAGTCATTTTGCATCTCATTTAGATTTAATTCAATTGCATTTAAAAAAGAAAAAAGTTGCATTTCACACTAGGTCTTGCATTTCATATTTTCATTGCATTTTTCCATTGATTTTTCTAAAAATTTTGAAGTTGCATTTCACTGTATCAAACCTAGAACTAAAAGACATAACTGAGAGATTGCAAATCATTAAAAAAATAGTTTAAAAATACCTAACTAGGACCCATTCACCTTTACTAGCAAATAAGTCCCTGATCAGGTATGATCTATACCTTCTGGCATCTAAAAAGGCATTAAAATTGGCTCTGAATTCCACAGAAGAATCCCAGAAAGACCTAACCAGGATCCATTTTCCCTTACATGCGAATGAGTTCCTATTAGCTATATATCTACAATTTTAGGACATTAAAATCTCATTTTTTAGCCTCTTTTTGGTGTAGTTATCTTGTTGTTTTAGTTTTTGGATTTGCTTCTTCATCAATTTAGCTTACATTGATTCATGTTAGTGCATTGTTAAAAGTTCAAAATTGCATCAAAATATTTCATATTCAGCTTATTGCAAATTGTGTAATTAATCAATTACCATGTTTAGGTCTGAAATTCTGAAAATAGAGAATTGTTTAGGCAATGTGTGGAAGTCCTTGTTCTCTTTGGTTGAAGTTTCATATTGTGTTTTTGGAAATGATCCTAATGGCATTGAACTCCCTCATGCTCACACAAATCCTAATGCATGTCCTCCTCATGATGTTGACATCATTGGAGAATATTATGCCAATATAAATGAATCCATAAATGATTGCCTTACCAACCTTGAGTCTAATGCATCCTTCTATCCTTCAATGAAACAACCAACACAACTTGAAATGTTTGACATTTTACATCCTAAAACTGAGTCACAAGTTGAACCTAAGCTCCCTACCATAATGTTGTATGGTCTCACAACATGCTCCATTTTGCTACTTGGCAAAATGTGGACCCCTCTTTTCTCCTTCCTTTTGTTTTCGTTTGCTTCAGCGTTGCTCTGCAGTTTGGTCAGATGAAGGTTTCATCTTCAACTTGCTCGGTCTTTGTATTATCCTTATTCTTTCCCAGATTCGGTCTTTTGATCTTTTCATGGAATCTAATATTTTTCCTTGAAACCAGAGTCTTGGAGTTGTGCGGTTGTATCATTAGTTGGTCCTAGCTCTATCTGGTGAGTCATTATCTGAAAGTATCAATCTCGGTAATATCATTCTTCTTTTACTGAAGTTCAGTAATTTTTTATTTCATTCCTTTTATTCGGAACCTAGAAACCAAAGATTTTGTTTTACAACGTTTTAATCTTTCTTTTATATTTCTTGAACCCGATTCCTAGTCTTTTCCTTTGTTTCGATTTTCTCTCAAGCTTGGAGGTAACCTCCCCGGTTCCCAGTATTTCTTCTCAAAGGTTGGTACTAGAAGAGTAAATCCCAGTGATCACAAATTGATCATGTATCTTAATGGCCTATGCCTCGCAAAAATCAAAGTGACACCAGAGTGCCACATAAGATCATTGTGTCATCTTTCTCCTCTAGTAGCAAGCCCACGCAGAAATCTGGGCATTCGTAATTTGAACCCTAATCCATAATGATTGCACCTTTATTTGAGAAATTAATGCATTATAACAGGTAATTAATGAAGGTCGCAAACTACTCCTGTACTTGGCACCACCTAAATCATGCAATTGCTTTCATAGCACTTCACTTCACGTCATGCTACAAATTTGCAAAGGACACTGAACGAATGAAATAATACTGGAATGCAAGGAGAGGTAAATTTTGAGAAACTGAGAATACAGCTACCAAGGGTTTTGAAGCTCCATTCTAAAAACATTGTCATCGTCAACCAAAACCAGGTATGTTTCAGATAACTGATATTTTGTTACTTATTTTCATGCATGAAAATCTTAAAAAATGGTATTCCCCTTTTGAAATTGAAGTGTTGATTATATTTTGATTTGAATTTAGCTGAAAGGTAAATTGAAAGTTATGAAATTGTAAGAAATTTGGTTAAATTTGACCCTAACTCGCACACAAGACACACATTTGAAAATGCAGAACATACCAGCAAAAATGAGTACTTCTGATGTAAGAGTGGAAGAGGAATTTAAATATTGTAGTTCACAGGCCATACCAATTAGCGTGGTAGTGACAGATACTGATATGGGGTGGTCTTTTGATGTTGAAATTCGCACTTGGGTACGGCAAGAAAATGTTTCTCAGTGTACTAGAAATGTTATAGCAAGTGGGTTACTTTTAGGAGGGTTTCCACCAACAATGGAGGCCCCTAAATTGGTCATGGAATGTATGGATCATTATAACCTTGATAAAAGAATCATTGAGAAGGAAGGAAGAGTTTATGCAGATCTCTCTTAGAAAGGACTTATATACACATTTGGGCTTCCTATTTTCACCCAGATGTATAATGTTGATATGAGGGTGAAAGCCAAAAATTATCAAAGTACTGAAGGGTGCAATAGAGAAATTATGAATACCCAATGGTGCCAAGAGCCAATTACAGAACAGATAAAATCAATTCTAAGATCTATCTTCAAGCAATATATTCAAGATGTTATAACCATGTTGAGTAGGATAGTTGGGTTGCGAGATGCCAGTAAGTTTGAACCCTAGATGTTTGTGATAATATCTAGAATGATGAGTAATCTTGTGCATTGAATGCATTGGGGAAAGCTTATTAGCGACAAATTGCACGAACAAATAACTGCATTTCCAAAAACCAAATGTTTCTATATGTCTTCATATGTATCTATTCGCGCCTATGAGGGAAGGTGATCATCATGGAAAAAGTAGTCCTTAAGTGGCGAAAAGTTCTAAAGATCGCAGTTAGAAAATTGACGAAAATTTGAATGTTATCTGTTGCTCAAAAATATGTAAGAATAACTGTAGCAAATTGAATGTAGTTTCTAAACTACTAGGTTTATTTAAAAAATAAAAACCTATTTGGTGAAAATTTGGAAATTTCAAAGCAAAGAAAATTTAAATGAAAAAAAAGAAGTAGGTAAACCGGGCTCCCACCACCCCAGCCATAATAAAATGATAATATTTTTTATAAGATTTTAGATATAAGTAGAGGACTCATGTCCTGATGTGATGCATATTTTTTTGTAATTTTTTTCCAAGTAAATAATTAATTATGAATTTTTTATTACAACTTTAAAAAATTTAAAAAACTCGTATGTCTGACCAACTTAACTTGGTCAAAAATTCATGAAATTCATTTTTTTATTTGTTAATCCTATAGTATGCAAATCATAGAATGTGATGCATGTTTCAGATTCAAAAAATCTGATAACGTTTGAAAGCTATAGATTTTTTTTCAACCAGTCTATCAATCAAGACTTTAGTCGTAATTCAAATAGAAAATGAATAATCTTTATTTATTAAATTCAAAGTAAAGCATAATTTATATTGGTGGAAAGCTGAGAATCTTCTTTAAAAACCCTTTTTCGCTTCATTAATGTTGGGTAAAAAAAATGTCATCAGCCACATACCCTACACATACCCATCATATCACCACTTTTTGGTCCATCATGATCCTGCACATACCTGAAAATAAACAAGGCTTGAAGAAAATTGGTACTCTGGGCAGAGAAGTAGGAAATAGTTTAATATATGCTCATTTACTCCAAATCACTATCCAGGGATACAAAGAGCATTATAGAAGGGTTAATGATGTGTTCTCTATGAAGTTGGTCAGAACAATAGAAGGTGACAAAACCAAAAGACTGTCATTGGAGGCACAAAGTGTTATCATACTAATGGGAGGTTGGTATATTCAGTTCCCCACTTTCTCCTACATTAGGGTGGAAGATTTTGATGGGCATCCTTTCATGCTACCTAGGTATCCTACAGACAAAATTGTGTTATTAGAATTGGTGAGACAATTGAAACCATCTCAGGCTCTTTATAGCAAGGCTCGTAAGAAGGCTTCCTTCAAATTTCCTATTGTGATAGGGAATTATAAATGTAGTAAAATCAAGGTAGTTGAATTGTGTGAAGAAGAATTGAAAACATATAATTTGAACATTTTCCACTTCAAAGAATGTATTATGACATTGAAGGGAATATTTTCAAGAAAATTGTTGGTTACCGTGCTCATGTCCAGCACCTAGAAGATTATTAGCTTAATTGTGAAGATGAGCACATAGTAAGGAAAATAAAATATGAAATATTTTCCTTAAGATTTGCTTGGATTCTTATGCTTCATGATATTCCAGATCAGTTGGAAGAGGATGATGGAAAAGTGTTGAACAGAGCTTATAATGAAGATAGAGTGTATGATGAACCCATCCCAGACCCAGATTATGATGGTGAAGAAATTACATCAATTAATGAGTTCTCTACACCAGCTTTGTTGCACAATCAACACTGGATAAATGATTTTTGTAAAGCTTTAAGAGAGAGAGGAATTGAACCCGCATTCTCACAAGATAAAATAAGAAAAAAAGTAAATGAAACTGTATTTGAGAGTAGGGAATCTGCCAAGAAGAAAATGAAAACTAGTAAAGCGACTCCTGGCATAAGAATTGAAGAGAAAACCCTTGAAGCTTCAAGTTAGGGAGTTTCATTAAAGCCAACTGATAAGCAGAAAGATACATAATCAAATAAAGATAAATCAAAAGTAATAGCTAAAGGTCCATCTTCCTCTACAACAAAGCCAAAGACTAAATCTACCATTGATGAAGAGGTAGAAGTAACATAAAATATTGGTGCACAGACAAGATATGCTTCTCAGAGAGCTGCAACATTATTTACTTCTCCTCCCTATGTTAATATGGCTAATGTGAAACAAGAACTAGGAGGAACTCCTATTATTTTGGATGAAATTTTTGAGGCAGATGAAGCCAAAATTAAAGAATAGATGGATAAATGTGGTGCCATGTGGGAGAAGTTAAAGGAAAAGAAGTTTAAAGATAAACCTATGGTACAACTAGTGGTAGATGAA
Organism: Sequoia sempervirens; assembly: GCA_007258455.2. Classification (NCBI taxonomy): domain Eukaryota; kingdom Viridiplantae; phylum Streptophyta; class Pinopsida; order Cupressales; family Cupressaceae; genus Sequoia; species Sequoia sempervirens. Next base: position 34,220,824 of record VDFB02000013.1, on the reverse strand, counting down.
ATTCCATACACAAGGTCCACTCCACGAATACTGAAGAAGAAGAATTTTTCCAAGGAACAATTGCTTCAGAAGCGAGGAATCCTGATATTCTTGAGATGGAAGCAAGGGAGACTACAGGGCAGGATCCTACTCACGAAATGGTTATTGAAGATACTTTTGATTCTTATCATTTGCTTGGGAATAATCCAAATGGTAATGAGCAGTTGCAGGTCTTTGAAGAGTCAGAGAAAGACCGTGTTGAAATTGAAGTTGAGAAAGGAGAAGCTACACAGGTTTAAGGTGATGAAGTTTGAAATGAAGAAAATACTAGTGTAGAAGAATACAAAGAAAGTGACGTCTAGGAAGGTGATGTTGAACATTTGGATAGATAGGAAAATGTAAGTCTTCAAATAGAGGATATAGTGCCAAATCCCAATAATACCGAATCTATGCTAGAAATTGTTAAATAAATTCCTATTTTAGAGGACGTAACAAATAAAATTGAAGAAGTAAGAGAAGAGGTTCCTGAATCAAGTGGAAACCAAGAACAAAGTAATGTTTCAGAGGTAGAGCATGATGAGGATGCACCTGATTGGTTTATCATGGAATTGGCTTCCCCAATGGAAGTAGAAATACTACCTTTGGATCTTAACAGTTTTATACAGGAAGCATATACTCCTAAAGCTAGGCAGAGAGCTAAAGCAAAGCATGTCATACAGAAAAATGCAAATGGAGACAAAACCGTCCATATAGCTACTCCATTAGGTGACAAAAAAAAACATGAAATAATGTCTAAGGAGTATAAGATAACAAATATTAATCTTGGACACTCATCTTGGAGGCAAGAGTTGGAAGAAATAAAGATGAATTTGGATGCTACTGTTGCTGGAGTAAAAAAGTATAAAATGAAGAAAAGAGAATTGAAGCAATGGGTTGCTACCCTGGAACATTTTTTAAAATCACTAACCCTATTTGGTCAAGCACGGACTAAATTTCCCCAACATCCAGTTCTAATGTCACAAGAATAGGTGGATGCAATTGCAACAATTCACCATAAAATGAATGTATTTGAAGAATGGATTGAGTATTGGGTGAGTAAAGGAGAAGAATTCATTACAGATGCAATAGGAAAGTAGAAGGAAGCATACCATTGGTCTGAGAAGTCCAGAAGATTTGAAAGTGAATGCAGGGTTCACCAGGAACAAACTGATGCTGAAAGGAAAAATGTTGAAATTCTCATACAAATGGATGTCCAAGAATTAATACAAGAAAATGTAATTTCAGGGCAAGAAGTTTCATTGCCAGAAAAATGGAAGAAACAATTGAAGTAGGAAGGTGACATGTTGATACAATGCATTGAAGGATTTAAAAAGGTCACTGTGGAATGTAGAAAATTGCTTGATAAAGATCAAGGCATTATTGAAATGCTGGCATGTCAAGGTTGTGATCCCCAAATGCTAGGACAGGAGGGTAAAGAAGCTAAAGCCTTCAAGGAATGGATTGAAAGGATAAGAATCCATGTAAATAAATTTGGAGACAATAGATGAGATTACAAAGGCAACAATCATATTAGATAAGAGATGGAGAAGTACAAAGAATGCTAATATACTCAGGTTAAAGAATTTAACTAGGCTGAAGTCACTAGCTGCACAAGGGCGGATTCAAAAGAACATATGGTCAAACACAGAATTTTTTGAGAATATACTAGTCTAAAGAAAGGTAGGAAAAAGATCCTCAAGCCCAGCCTCAAATGATGAGGAAAGCACCGGATACTGGCTATCGAGGTGTTCCAGCCATTCTTTTGTTGCATTTGAGTTTTTGCAGGTTGCTCCCAGAGATGTTTCTGCCTAGGGTTCAAAGTAAAAGCTGAGGCCTCCTGATTCATGTGTGAAGTATGACTGAGTTAGAGAAAAGCTGTTGCTGATAAAGTCAAAGCTTGAGTCATCTAGGAATATTTTGATAGCTATGCCATGCCATATTTGATTTGCTTTAATTCTTTGATGCTTAAGTTTTAACCCCAAATTATCTAAAAGGTCATTATTGTTGTTTTGCTTTTTAAGTTTAGAATTGATTTTGGTATAAATTTTAAACTTCTAAGTTTTGTTCTTTTCATTTTCTAAATCATTTCCTGCCTCTAAAACCAGGTAATATAGATATTAATCTAATATTGAAGTTGAATTTGATAAGGCCAATTATCTCATAATCTTGGTCGCCAGTTTTTGCTGGTTCCAAATAAACAGATTGTGTGTTACTGCTTAAGGCATGTAAAACCACTGCAAAGGCTCAAACTAAAAAACCCCTTTAAAAGTCATGATCATTTTATGTGTAATGAATACCTGCGAAGTATAAAGTGGTCGTTTTGATTTGGTTAATCTTTTCTGGGGAATGTATATAGAATAACTAGGTAAAATTTACTTTCAAGATTTTATATGCTTTTGTAATGATGTTAAATCAGAAATGTTTCAAAAAATAGATGAACAATTGAAGTTATTGAAAATATTGTGTTTCCTATGAAATTGTTGAATGCTTAAAGCTAAATCTACTTCATTGATAGCAAAATTATTGATATGCATGAGGCATTATTTCAAATCTTTCAATTTCATGATGCTATTTTATGATTGAATTGGAAATCTTGTGTAAAACACTTATGATTCTTAAGGAAACTAGAAACAACCATATTCCCTTTGAGATTAACTGCAATATCACATCATACCCTGAAGTGAACCTAGTACTGTCAAGACTTGACTACTAGAGACTTGGGATTGAACTAAGCCAACCTTTTTCCTATCATATGGATCCCCTGGAGTTGTCTTCGGTTAAGTCTTTCAAAAAGGATAGGCTCCTCGTGGTTTGTTTGTGAGGAATTTATTTGCCCTGTTGTTTCAAGTAACATAGTCATCAACAGGAACTAGCGCTAGGAGGGCCTATTGTTGTTCTTTTTCTTTCGTTAATTCTTAAACTGGATTTCCATAGAGTCACTAGATCTCGATTTGGTGATCCTCGTGTGACTTTAGTTGAGCTTAGTGGTCAAACATCATCTAGACCTCAAAATTCTGGAAGTGTAAGTGTGAGTTTGCAGAATTTGACTATTGTTATATCACCACTGCCTCTCGTAGCGATGGCCTTCTTTAACATAGAGTCACCGATTCAATTTTCCATGTACAACGATTTGCCAAAAAATCCTGATAATTTGTGTCCCAAATATTATCTCCACAAAGATGTAGAAGAACATATTAGTATCTTTAAGGATACATGTTTTAGAGCTAGGATTCAACATGAAGATGTTGTATGTATGTTGTTTCCTTACACCTTAAGCGATGAAGTTTACCAATGGTATATCAACCTACCTCACAATTCTATTAGATCATGGCAAGATATGGAAAGTCAATTTTTGGCCAGATTTAGAACCCCGACTAACCCTACTTTGTTATACCACCAATTTTCTAAAATCAAGAGGTTCGAAGGAGAACCTATAACTGTTTTTAATGACAGGTTTCAAAAGGATTATTCTAGGTTGCAAGCACCTTATGTAGTAGACAATTTTTCCACTATTGCAGTTTATTATACAACAGTAGATCCTTTAACTACTATGTTTGTAAAGCGAAAGGAAAATCCTCCTACTACTTTACTTGAAGCCTATGTTGAAGCCATAAGTGCAAATTTAGAGATGAAGCACCTCGGAAATGGATCATCCACAAATGGCAGAAATGGATTGAATAATTTTCCCTACCCCGAGTGTAAATGGAGTCCCTTTTAATCATCTCATAACTCCTAATGTTTATCCTTCAATGCTACAGAATGGGACATTTCTCCAACCGCTTGTGAAATAGTCAAGCTTTAGTCCCTCACCCTAGTCTAGCTATCACAAAGCTGCATCCTAACATTAAAAAAAAAATTCTCACTAACTCAGGAAAATCAAAATGTCAAAATTCCAGAGGAAAAGGAAGACATGAAAGAAATCATAGCTCAACTCAAAAGGTTAACCACAGAGGTTACACAATTAAGAAATCAAGACTTTTATGCTCAAAGCAACAATCAAAATTCACAAAATTGAGCGTATAACGCTCCCAGAGCACCTAGACCTTGGAATACATGACTGAATAATGGAGGAGTGTCAACACCTTTAGATAACACTAATCCTACTAATGAAAGATCAATGTCAAAAGTGAATTTAGTTGATCCGGTGATGAATAATTAGTGTAGAATTCATAATACAAATGCTCATGTTGAAGTAGACTGTTCACAATTCAAAATTGCTTCAGACATTTTTCTAGCTGCTACACATTATAATGAACAGTGTGACTCTCATCCTCCTAAGGGAAATAAGTTGGTTCTAGTAGGATATGATTCTGCTTTAGTTCTTGAAAGGTGTTAAACTACTTGTTGTTGTCACAAGTTAAACTCATGAATATGAGGGAAACAATTCAACTATGACTCTAGAAACGTATACATTTCCCTATCAAGATGAAAATGAACCTCAAGAAGAAATTGACAAAATTCATGCTTTTCAATAGTATCAGAAAGGACATAATTATAACTTGAGAAGTAACACCAATGGTGGAATTAAATTCAATGGGCCATTAACAACATCGATCCCACCTAATAATTTTAATACTCCACCTAATGATAAATCAAACAATAACCCAAGGTTACCCAAAGTAACCTCTCATTACAATTCATCAAATGCTTCAAGAAGCAAAAAGGTGGATTCTGCTGACCAAAACAATTTGACTAGCTATTTAGCAGAAGAAACAGAAAAGGTAAAGATCAACCTTTCTTTATCAGAATTTCTCAAAACACCTGTAATCAAGAAAGCTTTCTTAAACACTCCAGAATATCTTCCAAAAGAAAGAAAATTTAAGGATTTTTAGGTGAAAGATAAGAACATCATTCCTATGGTAGATGTGCAAGTATCCTTTTACAAAGGAAAGTTGGAGTCTCCGCAATTTTTACTCACACTGAGAATATTTGGTAAGAACCTACATAATTTTTTAGTAGACTCTGGAGCATCTACTAACGTGATGCCTTTGTCCATATGTCAAACACTAGGGTTAACTCTAGCAATTTCTTTAAAGAAAGTTACTCAACTTGATAAAATGAAAGTAAATGTAATAAGAGAGTTAACTAATATTCACATGCAAATAGTGTCAGATCCCCAAATTCAATATTACATAGACATTCAAGTTGTTGAGATACCTGTTACCTATGGAATGTTATTGAGCAGGGATTGGTCTAAAACTTTGAATGGATATATGGCTACTAATTTCTCACACATGTGGTTACCATGAAAAGGAGTTCCTAATCAAATTAGAATTGAAAGAGAACCATGCATGAAATATATGATAATTGATTACGATAAAAACATGAAGTTCTATATATTGATGTAGAACTAGGAGTTTATAAAATATGAATTTTAGGAGTTAAAATAGAAGAATTATTTACATGAAATTTTGAAAAAACTAATCAGCTAACTCCTGGAATAGATGGTTTAATTGAATCAGATTGTGATTCTTCTGAAGAAGAAAATAGTCCTTATGATAAATTTTGGAAGAATATTGTTATAGAAGCTCAAAAGAGTGATAAAATTGAAATTTCACTAAATTTTGTTTGTTTGGAGTTGGTACTAGGTTACACAATCCTACACATTCGAAGAAATTGCATGATGTTCCTAGAAATAAGGGTATGTGTAGGATCACGATGGGCCAAAAAGTGGCAATATGATGGGTATGTGGTTGATGACTATTTTTTTACCCAAAATTGATGAAATGAAAGGGTTTTTAAAGGAGATTCTAAAACTTGTCTGTTATCGCTTTGTTTAATTTAATAAATAATTTTTTATTCATTTTCTAATAAATTACAACTGGTGAACCCTTTTTCTAGTACCGCAAAACAACTTGTAAAAATTAAACAAGTTAAACAAAAAGGAATTGCAAAAGCCAAAACAAAAGGATTCCTCATGAAATCCATTTCCAACATTCAAATTAGGAAGAAAATAGTGAAGAACACAGTAAGTGGCAAACAAGGGTCGATACTAATTAGAAAATCATGATCCCATGAGGGAATTGGTGCCAATTTGATGTGAAAATTGGCCCTTTACCAATAAATAAGATGCAAGATTGATGTGATGAAGAGATTTGATCCACTTTTTTGATGTTGAAAGTGCTCCAAGCTAAAAACCTGCATAACCTAGCTAAGATTCAATGATAATGGATGAGGATTGCTAATGATTTGAGCATGGTAACTTTACTCAAATTGTGGATGGATAAAATGAAGGATGAGCTCTTCATTTATAAAATTATAAGATGGATGAAT
>VDFB02000013.1:33626353-34214433 GCA_007258455.2 Sequoia sempervirens | reverse complement strand
TTATAACATGTAGGTGTATGTGTATGTATGTATATGTATGTGTATGTGTATGTGAATGTATATATGTATGTGTGTGTATATATATATGTATGTGTGTGTATGTATATATGTATATGTATGCATATGTATGTGAATGTATATGTGTATGTGTATGTGTATATATGTTAAAAAATTCTAAATTAATTTAGAAAAATTAAAATTATAAAACATATTTCTATATTTTAAACATATTTATATACATATATATTTAAAGTTACTTCAATTTTATGTATAACACTTATAGTTGAAAAAACTTACTAAATTAAAAAAAACAAAATTGAAAAAACATATTTCTATATTTTAATCTTAATTAAAATTTACAATAAAAATAAAAAGAAGTAAAATTAAAATCTAAAAAAATTACAAACTTAATATTTAAAATTTTTATTTAATTTTATTTTTGATTTATAAAATAATTTATATTATAATTTTGAATAATATATTATATATTCCATTAAAATATAATTAAATAATTTTATATTATTGACAACAAAATTAAAAACCATTTTAAAGCATTTCTATAAAATAAATAAACTATTTTTAAAAATATTAATGCTTCGAGACAGGAGATACCTACAATAGATAATGAACTCGATAATAAAGAGCATTAATTAAAACAACATTAATAAAGAGCATTAGTTATTTAATTTTTTACCGCAATGCCTGAAACGGCTTGGACGAAACAACATTTCTATGGAGGCATGATTAAAACATGTTACCGAGTTGTATACAGACCCAAAAAAAAACCGTATATCGGCCAAAAAAATAGCCGTATAGCGACGTGAGACAAGTTTCGGCTAAAAGTGCATTCACAATATAGAGTCTATCAACTAATTAGAGAACATAGAATTGGAATTAGGGGATTTGTTTTGTAGAAAGTTGTATTGATATACATAATTTTATTGAAACTAATTATTGGACTATATCATTTTAGAAGTAGTGGTGTAAACATAAAAGATAGGTGATTTTCATAGAAAGATGAGTTTTATGTCATGTTTGCAATTTTGTATTCAGATTTATGTGACAAAGGCAAGAAACTAGTCTATATATCGAATTTATATCTAACATGAAATAAATGAAATACAATTTAGGATACATGTGGAACTAGATTTTTTTGGGGGGGGATTAAATCGCTAGACAATGAAATATATCTATTTGAAATTATAACAACTAAGTCATAACTTATATCAGAATTTCCATTTTGATTAACTTATGTTAGCACATTTTGAATGTTATCAATCTCATGTGCTATTTACTTTTATTTATTGGAAGATGCTATTATGTGAGAATTAACATTGTAGAATCTTAATTTGTTGTAGTGGGGAGTAATTTTTCTAACTACATTGAACATTTATCAATAAGACTTCTTTCCATTTTACTAATAGTTTTTGTGTTGATACTTCCTTGAATAAAAGTAATGCTTGTTGTCTTGTCATAAAAATAGAATGTAAAAGAGTTCTCATTGTAGATATTTCACATCTCAGACACATTCCAAATGGCAATAAATGAGTATCTATTATTATTATTGCATTCAATTTTGATTTTACTCCTTAAGATAACATGCTATAAAAAGTTATGAAAGTTGAAAAATAAGTGATAATTGTTATTAAATATTAAAACCATTAAACATAAAATATAAAGAAATTAAGTGAATGCAATGTGAGGAGTATGAATTAGGTGTCTGTGCAATGATATAACGAATCGAAACAACTATAATGTAATGCAAATTTTCAACTTCTTTTTTTCTAATCAAAGCTTTGAACATTATGATCATTAGGAATTTATATTGACCAAAACCTTGTCAATATATATAATGTTGTATATTTCCAATCCATTAACTATTTTACTTCTCATTTGATCTCAAGGAATAAAAGCTTAATTATTAGAATTGTGTAATAACAAAGTCTAAATATGTGAGAAGTGTTGTAATCCATTGTATGTTATTTTATTTTAGTGCTCCTTGGCCTAAGATGTGTGTTGTATTTTTTAGTAGTGATGATGTGTCTTTTTAGTGTTTTCTCAAGCTTTTCAAATGGAAATGCACTTCTTGTTTTTATTATGCTAATATAAAGGTGAGTGTAGGACCATGGTGGGCCAAATAGTGGCAATAGAGTAAAAAATATGTTTTTACTTGACTAAAATCCAAAAAAAGATATTTGACTTTTTCTTTCTGGAAGGTAGAAAGTGAGTTTTGAATTAGTAAAACCAAGCCAAAATGGATATCCATTACTAAATAAAAAATATATGTTATTGAGAAATCAATATTCATTATTAGGAAATGGATATACATTTCCTTTAGGCCATTTTTTGTAAAAAAATAGTTTATACTATCAACATGAGTTATGAATCTCACACAACAAAGGTATATGCCATCTTAGAAATCGATATTCGAGTTGAGAAATTGACATCCATTTTGGAGAAAAATAAATTGTGCTTGGATCAACCAAAGTGTAGAGGTAAGTTTTTATTTTTCCTTTTTTTAGTTTAAAAAAAACATTTTTTTAATATGATTTAGGTTTTAATTTTTAAGTTGTAGGGATTAGTTTTAGATTATATTTTTTATGTTTAAATTTCAAAGAGGTAAAATAGATGGGGAATGTTAAAACCCTAACACTCCCCCACAAAACCTTTCTCCATCGAACCCTCCTCCAATCAAAAATAAATTGAAAAAAAAATTTATTAAATAAAATAACATTATAAAAATTTATCATCAACACCCTCGATCAATGTCAATGACATCCACCTTAGAGGGCATTGTCACCCATGCACGGACCCTCACAATAATACATGAGTAATTTTGACAATGATGATAAGCTGAGAGGGAAGAACATTCTACCAATTTTTCATATGAGAAAGAGAAAAACTTATATATAACCAAAGGCATATTAGCACAATATTTTATAAATATTTAAATTGGATTACATGTTGATGTATGTAAGACCAAATTTTCAATCAAATGGTGCACACATGATGGTATGGAAAATAAATTTTGGGATCATTGGTAGATGGTTTTTGATATTTAAAACAACTAGCAATAATCTTGATGTACCTTTATATTTCCTCTATAAATTATATGGAAATTTTATTTTAGGCCACCATGTCAGCTATTTTGATTTTAGATATTTCCAAGAAGTAAAGGAATTCCTCAAGATAGTCATTTTGTAGGAGCAACGAATAAGAGCCTTCATGTCATACACTATTTGATTAGCCATTTGATTACAAAAAATTCTCAAGTTGAAAAACTACATGATATTGATGCTCCTAGTGGATTGGTTGATATTGGTGTACCATACTTGTCAACAAATATGTGTGTTCCTCATTGTTGCACTATGTAAAATTAGTTGTGTTTAGGTCCTATCAAAGAGACTAGTGATCCACCCTAAACATATCTAAATATGATTTCCCCCATATTTCAAGTTCCCCAAATGAGCCGTCAAGGATTAAAACATAAGTTGAGGAATTAGGGACAAGAACATATGAATGACCATTATGGGGTAGAGAAAATGATTAAGGTCAATCTTTCCTAGAGGTAAAATTTAAAGTTATTTCATTGGGTATTTCATTTTATAATGTATGTAAGTGGTATAAAAATTGAGGAAAAAGGAGGAGCATAAATAATTTCATCATGGTATTCTCTTAACAATTAAATTTGGACTAGACTTAATAGTATAATTTTTTAAAACATAATAAAAATATTATTGTCTAAATTTAATTTTTTGTGTGTGATTATATATCAATTTGTATCTTGATCTTATTTTACTTTTATAGCCTTGAAATTGTGAATGAGGTGGAACATTTTCCAACATTTTTTAGTAGAAATTTTGATAATCCTAAGGGACTATCATTCACAAAACAACTCTTAGAAAAAAAGAGAGTCAAATCAAGGGTATGTGTAGGACCATGATGGGCCAAAAAGTTGAAATATGATGAGTTTTTTTTTACCCAAAATTGATGAAATGAAAAGGGGTTTTAAAGGATATTCTCAGTTTTCCACCAATATAAATTATGCTATACTTTGAATTTAATAAATAATTAGTATTCGTTTTCTATTTGAATTATGACTAAAGTCTAGATTGATAGGCTAATTGAAAAAATTCTATAGCTTTCAAATGGTATGACATTCTTGGAATCCAAAACATGCATCACATTCTATGCTTCACATACTATAGGATTAAAAACAGAAAAAATGAATTTCATGAAGTTTTGACCAAGTTAAGGTGGTTAGACATACGAGTTTTTATATTTAGTAAAATTTGTAATAAAAAATTCATAATTAATTATTTTCTTGGACAAAAATTACAAAAAGCTATGCATCATATCTGAACATGAGTCCTCTACCTATGTTTAAAATATTATAAAAAAATATTATCATTTTATTGTAGTTGTGGTCAGACAGACACCTACTTCTTATTTTTTCCCTGAAATTTAAGTACTACTGCATTAAAATTTCAAATTTTCACCAAATAGATTTTAAAAAAACCTAGTAGTTTAGGAAACTACATTCAATTTGCTACAAATTCTATTCTTACATATTTTTGAAATAATATAGATAACTTATTCAAATTTTTACGTCAAGTTGCCTAACTCTGATTTTTCTGAATTTTTTGCCACTTAAGGGCCTGTTTTTTCCATGATGATCATGCATATACCCTCAACTAAATTGAATTTTAATTAAATTGATATCTCTTAGAAATTATATTTTATTATAGTGATTTAGATATTCATTTCAAAGTTATTATTCTTGTATGTCTACATACAATCTTATATTCTTGTCATTTTTATATAGGAAATTATAATTGGTTCATCCACGAGTCCCCAGTCAATCTAAGAGGTCTCATTGGTGGTATATGTATTTTTTAGTAGATAAGTTTATTTTTAGTAGTATATATTTTAAAATATATTTTCATTATATGCATTTTCTTCTTTTTCAATAATTATATATTTATTTATATCAAATTTATTTTTTGTTATATTCTCTTCCAAAAAGTGAGTGATGTGGATCCTCCACCACCATGTTTTTCTAGGACTCCTGATCTTCCTAAGTGACCATCATTTGTTAAAAATCCTTTGTCAAAAAACATAAAGTGTTAAGGTAATTGAATTAAATTTCACTTTAATTAACAACTTAAAGAAATTATAGTTGACTATAGTGATTTAGATGTTAATTTCAAATTTCTAAATTATACTAGAAAAGTTTCTAATTTTTAGTCTAACTTATCTATTTACCATTAAACTAATTAATAAAATTTGTGGTTTGACTTGGTATTGTAGTCAACTTTGGATCTATCAACTAGTAAGTATTCTAGCATCAAGAGACTATTTTTTTTATGATCCACAATAGGTTCAAGATTTATTAGACGATTCATTAGAGAAATCATTAGAGACATACCTATTCAAGTCAACCCTTAGGATTTGATGTAGTTATTTGGCATGTAGATTGCATATAGATCTTGAGATTGCATACACCATGTTATTTACACAAAAAATTTGAGTTGACATATATGATAAAATTATGTATTTGATCAATTATTCTACACTTTAATATATACATATTGATATAGAATATAATTTTTTCCTTGTGTTCATGTAGTCTTAATTTTCAACCTAATGTTGGAATGTATAATCACTTTAGAATGGTTGAATTATGAACAATAATATATTGTAGATTGATTCCTTGTTATATGATTATTTTTCTTGGTAGAAATTACATATGTAGTTTTATAGACCTCAATACATAACAATATTGCTTTCCATGATGATAGTAATAGTTGGATATATGATTAGATTAGAATGACATGTGACCATTTTTTCATCAAATGAGTTAATATATATTTCTCTATTCAACTATATATTTCTCTGAAACAATGGGAATAGGGGGCACTCTACCTTTGAGGAGATAGAATTCCTATTTCACACACTTGTTTTACTCAATGAAACCCTAGAGATCTCAATCCAAGGCTAGAATGAGAGAAATAGATCTGCAATAGGGATGTCCTAGGGTGTGATTAATGGCCAAAGAAGGGTTCACCACCAATCTAGGGCTTTGGAAGATAGGAAATGAATGCAACATGCAAAGTATCATACAAAATCTAACTAAATGACCAAGGAAATGAAACTAAAATATAGAATAACAAATTGAGAATGAATAGAGGTGTAGCTGGAAGAAGGATGAGGTCAAAAAAAGCTTCAAAACCCTAAAAACTTGATGTTTTGTGCCCACTAGGACTCATATGCCAGTCTAGGTGATTTAGTCCTAGACTAGGGTTTCTATACAAAAATTGGAATCTATCAGTGTATGATCTTAATCTCCTAAAATATGGAAAAGGCCCTCTACTAGGACTCATACACCACAAGTGGTATATTAGTCCCACTCTACTCTTTTGGAGGGTTAAGATTTGAATCAGGTCTCCAATCTCTACTCTTCCTTTCACCCTTTGTTTATGGGTCTTAAACCCTAATTTGCAACCTTTAGGTGAATTTTCATGAAGATGACAAGCTTGTGACAACTTGATGATTTTCTTCAACCTTGTAAACTAATCTTCACAGGATCTTCAAGGCTTGATACACCTAGATTTGTAATCACACATGTAAAGAGAAGGAAAAACTTATTGATTGTTAGGAAATAGGGGTTTTCCTTGGTCAAACCATGTTTAGTTGATTAAACCTTGTGAAGAAACAATGGAATATGAACATTGAAAATGAAATATGAAACATGAACAATAATACCTTGAAAGATGCCTTAAGATGTAAATCAACAATCTAACATGAAGTGGCCATGTAGAATGTAGATCTTGATCTTGAACTTTGATATTAAACAATGCTTGTAAGTAGATCTTCAATGCTACATCAAAACACTAGCTCAACAACATGCTAGATCCATTATGACTTGGAATAATGATGGATCTTGAATCGCTGCAATAAATGATGAAGAATTCTCCCTTTGAATGCCTTATAAATGCTCTTATAAACTCTTTTGATGCTCTTGTAAAGCCTTGGAATGCTTAAATATTGAATTATAGGATTGATGTCATGAATGTTTAGTGAAATAATGATTTGAGACATTGTTTATATAGGCCATCCATCCAAATTACTATTTATTATATCACAAAGGCCGAGATTCATGAAATTTGAACTTAAAACCCTGATTTCTTGCTCTAAACCCTAAAAGGGGCCAAATCAAACTCATATGCCACTTGTAGCATATAGGTCCCATATGGATGGGAATCATACACCTAAGGTGGTGTATGGGCCCCTCCAAGATTTTTTAGGTGGAGGAAATATCAGGGAGTTGAGAAAGTAAGTATATAATTTGTTGATTATGTTGAGATCCTAGTTGAAACATGCCTAAGGATGTGTAATCTAGGGCCTTAGGGGCCTATTAATGAAGATATGAAGTTCATAATTGTAAGACGGCCCAAAACTTAATGTTAAGGTGCAAATAAATACACTTTACAACATTAAATTAAGGAAAAATTAGGTCAATTTAGCTTAAAAGGGCCCTAAATCGAATGTGAATGTGGAAAACACATTACAACACTAGATCAAGGTGACATTAGGTCAATTTTAATGTTAATCATTCCCAAATTAAGTAAGGAAAAGGGATACTTTTTTCTTTTCCCCATTTAGCCCTCGCTTTAGTGAGAGGATGAACTTGCTTCAAAATCACACTAAAGTAGACATTCAAGAGGGGTCCAAGTGTATTGATGGGGATGGTCTAGGATGAAATAGATCAAGGGAGTGCTCAAGCTCTAGGATCCAAGATCCTATGTCAAATAAACATAAGCACAAAAGGAAATACATAAAGTGTGATATATAGCATCAAGATATGAAAACATGAAATGTTAATAACTAAAAGAAAGAAAAACAAAAATAAGAAAAAAAAGAAGAGGTGGATCAAGCCTCAACCATTTGTCCAATGCAATGTGCATTAGATCTAAAATGTTTGTCTAGAAATGCTCACTCTAAGGTAATGGAACTTCAAGTTGTTTATTGAGCAAGTATCCAAAGAGTGGATTAGTGAGAAATTTGAGCCTCTATATTAGCTTCTCATTGTATAATGAGAATTCATGCCCACGTTTAGGCTTCTCATCATCCACAAACCATACCAAAGCTATACCTCCTAATAACTTTGATAAGACACCACAAAATAATGAACTTCAAGCTTCATGAGGCAAGAAAAGCTTTTTATGCTTGACACCCATGAACAAGCAAGATGGTGCCATAGGCAAGCAAAGTGTATTATGTAAGGTGGTCATATACCAATTGTTGTAAATATAGAAGTAGTGTAAGGTACGTTCAAAGGGATTTTTCTTAATTCATGTAAGATCTCTTCTTAGGGAACATTGTGCTTAATGTCACCAAGAGAGGACAAGTCAACTAAAAATCACACTCTTAAAGGAAATCAAACCCAATGACATCCCTAGGAAAAGGATGTATCACAAGAAGAAAGAAAATCGCACATTGAAACATGAGTGTTGATGTATTCCCCCACTTTAAAGCAGTTTCTAACACCATTACTATGATAAATTGCTTTCAAGTAGAAGAAAATGTGAGAGCTTACTTAGAAAGCCCTATGCCAAGTCATATGTTTCCAAATGATGTTATGTCATGGATGAGTACGTCACATGTGAGCCAACTTAAGGCATGTTCGCCACATCCCAAGCTTGCTCTTATATGTACATGAAAGGTGGTCAATTCGACAAAAGAGACAAGGACAAGTGACATACGAGGACAAGGATACCTAACCCCCTTTCCCCCACTTAGTGTATGTAATATCCCTTGTGTTGTTGTAGGACTTGATACTGTCTATGGTTTTGCTTGAAACTTTGAGACTTTGATAGTTACTATTTGTTGGTTAGATTGGTTGACTGGATAGTTCAGACTACTTGAGGATTATGCTACTTTATTTGATGACATGGATATTATGATATGACATTATGGTTACATTTGACTGGTGATGTTTTATATGGATGTAGTAGTATATTGTGATGCAATAGACTAGTAATTATTTCATGATGATATGATGTGATTAGTATATTTTAACAATGTTACTTTATACTTCATGTTGTAGTTGTTATTATAGCTTTGGTGAGGGGAAAATGTAGCACCACTCATTCATGAGCGCCCTACTACACTACGAATTCTTCTTACGATGTGAAGTATTTGATTATATATATATATGTTGTACACAACCTTGTTTGTATGCAGGAATTGTAGGAATAAAGTCTCAATTCCACCTACTTTGGCAGGATAGGATGAGCATTAAATTATCCCAATGGGCATGATGTCGAAACAGAGATGACAAGGAAGTCACCCTGTCCCAAGTCTATCAACCCATCATGTGTCTAGTGGTATTGTGTGCCTTTGACTTTGGTTATTTCTGTATTATATGATAGTTGTCTATTGTGAGTGTACTTGTGTTATTTATTTAATGTTGGTGTTGTGATGCATTGGGTGTATTAATAGTATGATGTAATTCAAATAATTAAATGATTAAAAATAAATATTGGAATAACTTTAATAAAAGTATTAAATTAAAAGCTATGTAATTAATTAAAGATAAATAAATTGATAGTGTAAATAATAATATTTAAAAATTGTCATATTTGGATAATTTAGTGAAAATAGATAATTTAATGAAAATAGTAGGTTGAGAATAATTATAGAATGAAATTTTTCTTTTTTTTAAAATGTGTCATCTGTGAGTGGAAAATTAGCAAAATAGAATTGAAAATGAAATATTTTAATTTCAATAGAAAAATCAAGAGAAGATTAAAAAGGACCAATGAATGTTCAGATTTTGTTGAAAACTCATGAAGAAATAGAAAATTGCCTTTTCATTCTGATTTTTGGGTTTTTGAAAATAGAAGAGGATATTTTTATTTAATAGTAAAAAGAAGAAGTTTTATGCATGGGAAAACTTTACAGAAACTTGAAAAATACTTAGTTCTGTAAAAAAAAGTCTTCTTCTTTCATTCTCTGGAAAAAAAGGCCATTTTAAATAGAAAATTAGTTACAAAAAATTAGATTGAAGAAATTGGTGAAGCAGTGCTATAGAAGAAAAGGGAGATTTTCGAAGAGCTGGGTGGGAATCAAAAGAGGTCTTCGTGAAATCCACTACAAACACAAGACTCCAGGTTACCATTCTATTTCATTGATCTCTCAAAAATAGTAAAAATAAATATGCTGTTTGGTAAAAGAAAATTCAATTGGGGTTTTAGCATAAATTTCTCTTATCAATTTAATCATTTGTTGGGTATTTGAAAAAGGGAAAAAATATTATTATCAATTGCTAGAAATTTCTTGTATATTTGTAAATGTTGAATCTTGAGTTCTCTTGAATATATATATATACAATTTCAAATGGGTAATCCTATATTGCTGAAAAATTATTTCTATGTTAATTTTTGTAGATATATATATATATATATATATATAAGTAAGGGTGAATTGAAATTCATCGGCTGATTGCCAAAAGAATGGCATCAACATTAAGCATACAAAATAGGGTTGAGGGAGGGACGGTTGGGCTATACCCTTCCCTCTCCCCTGGTCGAGACACCCTGGGCTATACACATCAATCCACAGATTGTTGTGTGTAGCAGTCCCATGGACTGCTATGCACAGCAGCCTCATAGGCTACTGTGCGCAGTCCTATTGGGCTACATACAATTCCTTCTTTTATTATTTAATTCATTTTTTTATATATATAATATATCTCTATATATGTGTGTATTTATATATATATATATAAATGTGGGTATATTTAATTATTCTAAAAGAAAATGAAAATAAAACAGTTACTCATAATTATTTAATAAATGAAGAACAAATAATATATATATGTATATATGTTCATATATATACATAAGATTTAATATTTTGAAATGTATATATATATATATATATTGAAACATTTATATATATTGACTTTTGTGATTTTGAATTTTTATGCGAACTATAATTTATTGATGGAAAAAGGAAAATTGTGTAATAGATTTATTATCAACTCTTTATTTCAAAATTACATCATGGAAAATGGAATCAAGTCATATTGATTAGTTGTAAATGTAATGAAACAAATTGTTGTATGTAGAAGGTTGTTTCGTATTAACAAGTGTGTGGAAATTATTATGTTAGTTTGGATTTTTGTTGTTGGTTTCTTATAAGTTCGAATTGGCTTCCTTATTATTGTTATGATTGTTTTGGTCATAATTGATGTGGGAACCCAGTATGCCTTAGAAACCCCGCTTAGGGTTATTGTGAATTTTAGGCTTCCAGAGGCTTGAGACAAATGTTAGTTGTTGTTTTATCTTTTATTTGCTCTTATTGTGGCAAGTTGTTTGGCATCATAGTTTTGGAAGGGTTGTACCATGTAAATGGGAATTCTATAATGTGATTTTGGTGGGATGGGTAATACCTCACATGTATTTCAATTGTGACTAGATTCTTTGTTTCTTTGTTGGTACAACCCTTGGTTTCGGTTATGTTTTGGGTCTCTAGGGAGAGTGGCTCTTCATGGGGGCCGACACCTCAGATAGTAGGAAGGGCTAGGATAACCCATGCAAGAGTTAGATTAAAAATTGAAAACTTAATTAAAGAATTTAGGGGGATGGGTAGTAATGACATTAATAAGATAAATATGGATACCTCGTCTATCCATTTGGGCTTTCACATACTAATGGTGGATTGAGAAGGCCATGGTTGGAAAGGTCATTACCTCATCCTCATGAGAGGTTAACGGCTCTACATGAGTCACCCTATGGGGTGGGCACCTCAAGTAGGAGGAAGTGATAGGATAACCATAGATGGTGGTTGGTGCCTCAAACAACCTAGATTAGCCAGTACCTAGGGGAAGGGCTAGGATAACTTATGTAGGACTATGCGATGACACTCTCCACTATTTTTCCTTATGCTTTGTTTTCTTACTTGCCTCTGGAAGTGGTTTATGGGTTGTTGCCTTGTAATCTATTGATGATGTGTTTAATGGCTTTGTATTGTTGTGGTTGGTTTCTTGGATGTTGTTGTTATGATCTATGCACTCTCATGTTACTGATATTGGAGTTTAGTCTTGTCGGCATCCTTAGTTGAGGTTATTTCCTTGTCATCTTTGAGCACAAGGGATGGGTTTTTTTTTGAAACCCACATGGTCAGGTGGAATGTGCTCTGCACCTTGTTGGGTTCCCCATCAACGTTGATTTAGTACAGTATCATCCAGCTAGACCTTGAGCCAGAGTTTTGTTATAGCCAGATGTTCATAATGTATTTCAGATATTCTTTTGTATTGATCTATCTTCCCCACATGCATGGGAAATTATGATGTAACTCATGTATATGAACCATGTAATGTATTAAAAGTTGATGTAATGTAAATGCACCTTTGTAATAATTTATGACTTATGATATTGAATATGGTTTTGCAACATGTGATGTGTTTATATTTATACATGTGTATGTATGGATGTTTAGTGGAGTTAATCTTGTTCATTATGGTTATCCCTTGCAAATGTTCTAATGTAATGACCTTGATGGATGTAAAAATTAGTTAAGCTATTTGGATTTAAGTTTATCTTTTGTTATGGGCTGGTTTTAAGTGATGTAACCTCGTGTGCCTCAAAGGACTTTGATGTTTGAAAGTGTATCATGCATTGTAATAATGTATAATGGTACTTTATATGATTACTTAATATGTTTACTTTGAAATTAAAAAAAAAATGTGTGCTAGTAGTTGTCCTTGGGGGTTTTGCATGATGGGAATTACAACTTGGTATTAGAGCCAAGCTTACAAATGCTGGGTTCTTTGGGTAGTTTAATGTCCATTAGGAAACCTTTGTGTTTAACTCTTGAGCGCACTTGTACCCCTATATTTTTGTGCAGAAATATGCCTCAAGGTAGACGTTGTCGCCAAGGAAGAGGCTGGGGTGTTGGTCGCAGAAAAAACTAGCAAAGTTCATCATCTCCAAGCTATCAGGTTGAGAACATGATGAACATTAGAGCTCTCAAAATAATCCAAGGGACAAAGAACAGAACCCGGGACAACCGAACTTAGGAGGTGGATAGTTGCAACACCTTCTTGAGGAGATTCTTGGTTAGTTGGGACCCAGGCCGAGGGAGGAGTAGCGGATCGAGAGGGAAAGGGAAAGGTCACCGAGGTAGAGGGAAATAATGGAAGATCGAGATGTTGTGCTAGTTGGCCCTATGAGAGACTTGCTCAGAGCACACCTTCCTACTTTCGATGGTAGTAGAGGTGGTTTGGAAGTGGAAACATGGTTAATCGATTTGGATCAATTGATGCTTCATGATGCACCCCTACGGTAGCAATACCAAAGCCTTATGCACAATCATGCATCTACGAGGCTTCGCATTCACTTGGTGGCAGCTGGAAGAGAAAAAGTTACATCTAGATATCAGCATGGTCAAATGGGAACTATTTTTGGATAGATTCAGGGGTTGCTTTCTTTTAGATCATTGGAGGAAACATAGGGTAGATGAGTTTCATGACCTTAAACAAATGTCGATGTTCATTGAACAATATGAGCGACAATTCTATGAATTGAAGTAGTATGCAGAGATCAACCATGATGAGAGAATGTTAGTAGAACATTTCGTTCAAGGCTTAAATGCTCAAATTAATGGTGACATGCGATTCTTCGAACCGAAGATGATGGAAGTTGCTACTGAAAAAGATCGACTGGTAGAAGAAAATTTGGCTATGGCCTTGGGTGGTCACATAGGACTATAGATTGGTAGTGCACCAACACCTAGCTTTGGCTCACATGGAGGATAGAAACAAGCTGCAGGATCTTCTAAGAATCGTTATGCCCCCTCTAGAGGTGGTTAGAAACAACAAAAATAGCATTAGTAGCAACAGTCACAGTCGAAGCATAAAAAATCCTCATCGCAACAGGGTGGCCATCCTCAATTTCGTAGGGATCAGAATCAAAACTGAGCTCATTAGGAGCATTTTGAGCAACCCACACCATGTTTTCAATTAGCATCTAGTCAAGGAAGCTTTCAACAGTCAAATGCTTCCTCTGGGGGTAGAGGATTTGGCCAAGGTACTGGTTGCTACTCCTGTGCGCAGCAAGGGCATATTGCTAGATTGTGTCCAGAAAAGAGCACCTCAAGATTTAGCTAGAGACTAAATGATTTAGAGCCGACAGTGGGCAACGTAGGAAGAGCTCATCTAGTCTTCACGATAGTGGATAATCGACAAGTAGACCACTAGGGCATTGTCATTGAGACAACAGGGGTGTTTCATAACACTAGTATTTCCATACTCTTTGATTCCAATGTGTTTGATTGTTTTATATCCCCTTCAGTAGTAGAGCAATGTAGACTGGTGGCAACTAGGCAAGGCATAAAGTGGCAAGTTGAATTAGCCTCAGGGTCAAAGGTTGTAGTAGAGATGCTTTTTTAGGGTTGTAGTCTAAATATAGGGGCATTAACAACTAAGGTGGACCTTGGAATCCTACCACTTGGCTCATATGATGTTGTCTTGGGAATGGATTGGTTGAGTGTGCACCATGCCATGATAGACTGTCACTGTAAAGCAATGTGGTGCATTGACGATTCTGGAAAGGAGGTGGAGATCGTGGGTATTCAAAGGCCCATCTCATTGCGAATGATCTCTTCCATGCAACTGAAAAGGTATTTCTGATAGGGTTGTCAACTTTTTCCAGTGTCAGTGAGTGATCTAGAATCAAAGGATAGTCAAGAGGTATCATTGGATCATTACCCTCTCCTTAAGGACTTTTTAGATGTTTTTCTGAGTGAGATACTGGGTATGCCGCCAAAATGGGATATAGATTTCAGGATTGATTTGGTACTTAGAGTTGAGCCTATATCTCAGGCTCCGTACCAGATGACAATGTAGGAAATTCAAGAACTTTGTCTACAATTGGAGGAGTTCTTGGCTAAGGGGTTTATTCTCCTAAGTGTTTCCCCTTGTGGAGCACTCATAATATTCATAAAGAAGAAGTATGGTTGTCTTCGTTTGTATATTGATTATAGGTAGTTGAACAAAGTAATGGTGAAGAACCGATATCCCCTACCCAGAATTGATGATATTTTTGATCAAATAAAAGGGGTGAAGGTATCTCAAATCAGGGTATCATTAGTTGCAGTTTGCGGAAGTAGATATTCATAAAATAGCATTTCACACTTTATACATACATTACGAGTTCACTATGATGTCGTTCAGGTTGACAAATGAACATTCAGTCTTCATGAGCTTAATGAATGGAGTATTATGAACGTATTTGGATAGATTCATCCTTGTGTTTCTCAACAATATTCTAATTTATTCCAAGTGTATGGAGGAACATGAGGAACATCTAAGATAGGTGTTGCAGTGCTTAAGGTACAATTAGTTGTATGCCAACCTAGCAAAGTGTGAATTCTATAAGACTGAAGTTAAATATTTGGGTCACGTCATTTCAGGTGAGGGAATTTTCATTGATCCTGCAAAGATTGAGGCCATTTTGGATTGGCCCATACCCACAAATGTCTCAGAAATTCATAGTTTCATGGGACTAGCAAGTTATTATCGATGGTTCATCCAAGGCTTTTCAAGGATTGTGCATCCCATCACCTCTCTCCAGAGGAAGGGAAAGAAATTTCTTTGGTCAGATCAATGTTAGTTAGCATTCCAAACTCTTAAGGAAAAGCTTACCAGTGCACCAATTTTGGGAGTATCGGATCCTATGGGAGATTTTGTAGTATGTACGGATGCTTCTTTGGAAGGTTTAGGAGTCATTTTGATGCAAGAAGGGCAAGTGATTGCATATGAATCTCGTAAACTTAAATTTCATGAATTGAACTACCCCCCACATGATCTTGAGTTGGTTGCAGTTGTACATGCTTTGGTAAGATGGATACACTTCCTTTTAGGGCATCGGTTCAAGTTGCATACTGATCATCATAGTCTACAATACATCCTCACACAGCCAAACCTGAATGCAAGACAGAGAAGGTGGATGGAATTCTTATGTGAATATGATTTTGAGGTAAATTATATCTAGGGAAAAGAGAATGTGGTGGTAAATGCTTTGAGCTAGTGAAGGCATGAGATAAATACAATAAATCTTGGGGTAGATTTGAGGACTCAGATCCTCACCACTCTTTCCTCAGACAACTATTATCAAGAGGTAAAATTTGAAATTGAGTCTGGCAGAGCTCTGGAAGGAAAATATGTTGGATATTCACTAGATGTTGATGGTGTCTTGTGATATGTAGGCTGAATGTATGTACCTCCTGCAGAGGGGCTTCACACCCCAATTTTAACTAAAGCCCATCGGTCACCTTATTCAACACATCCCAAAGTTAAGAAAATGTATGCAGATGTTCGCTCGCTATAATTTTGGGTAGGAATGAAGTGTGATATTGCCAATTTTGTGGCTTGGTGTCTAGAATGTTAGAGGGTTAAGGGTAAGCATCATAATCTAGTAGGTTTGTTGCAACCTTATTTTGTTCTAGAATGAAAGTGAGACATTATCTCAGTGGATTTCATTATTGGTTTGCCTATGTCTTCTAGGCGACATGACACTATCATGGTCACTGTTAACAGATTGACCAAGGTAGCCTATTTCTCTCCTATATGATCTTCCTATACTACTTCTTCAGTAGCCAATGTATTAATGGAAGACATTGTTCGATTGCATGGAATACTGTGAAGGATCATTTCTGATAGAGATCTAGTGTTCACATCTACGCTATGGGCATTTTTGCAATGATCCTTAGGGACTCAATCGAACTTTAGTTATGCCTACCATCCAGAGATAGATGGTCAAACTGATAGAGTCAATCAGGTGCTTGAGGATATTCTTTGAATGTATGTCATGGACCAACAATCACATTGGGAGGATTAGTTGCATTTGTTCGAGTTTTCCTACAACAATGGTTACCATAGTTCAATCGGCATGGATCCTTTTTAGGCTTTATATGGTCATCCTTGTCATACCCATTTGAGCTAGGATTAGTTAGAGGATAGGGTTCTCCTTGGACCTGAAATGCCTCAAGATATGGAGTAGTAGGTAGCTCACATTCGAGAGCATCTTGTAGTAGCTAAAGATAGGTAGAAGAAATATGTTGATGCACATAGAATTGATCAACAGTTTGTAGTGGGAGATCGAGTGTTTCTTCGAGTGCATTTGTGGAAGAGCCCTATTCATTGTGGAAAGGGTTCTAAGCTTGTTCCTCACTTCATAGGACTATTTGAGGTGTTAGAAAGAATTTGTCCTATTGCTTACCGCCTAGCCTTGCCACCCAATCTATCATGTATACATGATGTATTTCATGTCTCTGTCCTTAGACCTTATTACCCAAATATATCTCACATCCTTGATTGGAATGCTTTATAGGTTGAGGATGGGAAATTAGCACTCAAGCCCATGGCCATGCTATAGCACAGGAGACTCACCCTCAGAGGAAGGGTAATTGAACAAGTGCATTTCTAGTGGGACCTGAATGATGAGACTTCAACAACATGGGAGGATCCCTCCCATATTAGAGAATCTTATACATATCTGTTTACTGGCTTCTAGGAGTAAGTCAAATTCTAGGGGGAAGGATGTAATACCCCTTGTGTTGTTGTAGGACTTGATACTTTCTATGGGTTTTCTTGACACTTTGAGACTTTGATAGTTACTATTTGTTGGTTAGATTGGTTTACTGGATAGTTTAGATTACTTGAGGATTATGCTACTTTATTTGATGACATGGATATTATGATATGACATTATGATTACATTTGATTGACCTGATGTTTTATATGGATGTAGTAATATATTGTGATGCAATAGACTAGTAATTATTTCATGATGATATGATGTAATCAATATAGTTTAACAATGTTACTTTATACTTGATGTTGTAGTTCTTATTATAGCTTTGGTGAGGTGACGGTGTAGCACCACTCATTCACAAGTGCCTTGCTACGCTACGAATTCTTCTCATGATGTGATGTATTTGATTATATATATGTTGTACACAACCTTTTTTGTATGAAGGAATTGCAGGAATAAAGTCTCGATTCCATCTACTTTGGCAGGATAGGACAAACATTAAATTATCCTAATGGGCATGATGTTGAAACATAGATGACATGGAAGTCACCCCATCCCAAGTCTATCAACCCATCATGTGTCTAGTGGTATTATGTGTCTTTGAATTTGGTTATTTTTGTATTATATGATAGTTGTCTTTTGTGAGTGTATTTGTGTTATTTATTTAATGTTGGTATTGTGATGCATTGGGTGGATTAATAGTATGATGTAATTCAAATAATTAAATGATTAAAAATAAATATTGGAATAGCTTTATTAAAAGTATTAAATTAAAAGCTATGTAATTAATTAAAGATAATAAATTGATAGTGTAAATAATATTATTTAAAAATTATCGTTTGGATAATTTAATGAAAATAGTAGGTTGAGGATAATTAATATAATAAAATATTTAAATGTTTTAAAATGTGTCAACTATGAGTGGAAAATCAGCAAAATAGAAATTAAAATTAAATATTTTAGTTCGAATAGAAAAATCAAGAGAAGATTAGAAAGGACCAATAAATGTTTAGATTTTGTTGAAAACTGGTGAAGAAATAGAAAATTCCCTTTTCATTCCGATTTTTGGGTTTTTGAAAATAGAAGAGGATATTTTTATTTAATAGGAAAAATAAGAAATTTTATGCATGGGAAAACTTTACAAAAGCTTAAAAAAATACTTAGTTCTGTAAAAAATTTCTTCTTCTTTCATTGTCTTTGAAAAAAAAGGCCATTTTAAATAGAAAATTAGTTACATAAAATTAGATTGAAGAAACTGGTGAAGCAATGTTATAGAAGAAAAGGGAGATTTTCAAAGAGCCAGGTGGGTATCAAAAGAGGGCTTCATCAACTCCACTACAAGCACAAGACTCCAAGTTCCCATTCTATTTCATTGATCTTTCAGAATTAGTAAAAATAAATATGTTATTTGGTGAAAGAATATTCAATTGGGGTTTTAGCATAAATTGCTCTTATCAATTTAATCATTTGTTGGGTATTTGAAAAAAGGAAAAATTATTATTATCAGTTGCTGGAAATTTCCTATATATCTATATATGTTGAATCTTGAGTTCTCTTGAATATATATATATATATAAGCATACAAAATAGGGTTGAGGGAGGGACGATTGGGTCGTACCCTTCCCTCTCCCCTCTTCAACACGCTGTGGGTTGCACATAGCAATCCATAGGATGTTGTACGTAGTAGTCCCATGGACTGTTGTGCGTAGTAGCCTCATGGGCTATTGTGCATAGTCCTATTGGGTTGTATACCGTGCCTTCTTTTATTATTAAATTCATTTTAGTTTTTTTATATAATATATATATATATATATATATATATATGTGTGTATGTGTGTGTGTGTGTGTGTGTGTGGGTGGGTATATTTAATTATTCTGAAAGAAAATAAAAATAAAATAGTTACTCAAAATTATTTAATAAATGAAAAACAAATAAAATATACATATACATGTATATATGTTTATATATATATATATATATATACATAATATTTAATATTTTGAAATGTATATATATATAGATGTGGAAACATTTATATATATTGATTTTTGTGATTTTGAATTTTTATGTGAACTGTAATTTAATGATGGAAAAAGGGAAATTATGTAATAGATTTGTTATAAACTCTTTATTTCAAAATAACATCATGGAAAATGGAATCAAGTCATATTGATTAGTTGTAAATGTAATTAACAAAATTATTGTATGTAGAAGGTTGTTTCATATTAACAAGTGTGTGGAAATTATTATGTTAATTTGGATTTTGGTTGTTGGGTTCTTATAAGTTTGAATTGGCTTCCTTATTATTGTTATGATTGTCTTGGTCGTAATCGATGTGGGAACCTAGTATGCCTTAGAAACCCCACTTAGGGTTATTGTGAATTTTAGGCTTCCAGAGGCTTGAGACAAATGCTAGTTGTTTTATCTTTTATTTGCTCTTATTGTGGAAATTTGTTTGGCATCATAGTTTTGGAAGGGTTATACCATGTAAATGGGAATTTTGTATTGTGATTTTGGTGGGATGGGTAATGCCTCACATGTATTTCAGTTGTGATTGGATGCTTTGTTTCTTTGTTGGTACAACCCTTGGTTTTGGTTATGTTTTGGGTCTCTAGGGAGAGTGGCTCTTCATGGGGGCTGGCGCCTCAAATAGGAGGAAGGGCCAGGATAACCCAAGCAAGAGTTAGATTAAAAAGTGAAAACTTAATTAAAGAATTTAGGGGGATGGGTAGTAATGACATTAATAAGATAAATATGGATACCTTGTCTATCCATTAGGGCTTTCACAAACTAATGTCAGACTGAGAAGGCCATGGTTGGAAAGGTTGTTACCTCATCCTCATGAGAGTTTAACGAATTCGCATGGGTCACCCTATGGGGTCAGCACCTCAAGTAGGAGGAAGGGCTAGGATAACCATAGATGGGGGGCAGTGCCTCAGGCAGCCTGGATCAACCAGTGCCTAGAGGAAGGGCCAGGATAACCCATGTAGGACTATGTGATGACACTCTCCACTAGTTGTCCTTATGCTTTGTTTTCTTGCTTGCCTCTGGAAGTGGTTTATGGGTTGTTTCCTTGTGATTTAAATATGATGTGTTTAATGGTTTTGTGTTCTTGTGGTTGGTTTCTTGGATGTTGTTGTTATGATCTATGTACTCTCATGTTACTAATATTGGAGTTTAGTCTTGTTTGTATCCTTGGTCGAGGTTACTTCCTTGTCATCTCTGAGCACGGGGGGTGGGTTTTTTTCTAAAACCCATGTGGTCAGGTGGAACATACTCCACACCCCGTTGGGTTCCCCATCAACTTTCTTTCAGTACAGTATCATCCAGCTAGAGCTTGAGCCAAATTTTTCTTATAGCCAGATGTTCATAATGTATTTTAGATATTCTTTTGTATTGATGTATCTTCCCCATATGTATGGGAAATTATGTTGTAACTAATGTATATGAACCATGTAATGTACTAAAAGTTGATGTAATGTAAATGCACCTTTGTAATCATTTATGACTTATGAGATTGAACATGGTTTCGCAACATGTGATGTGTTTATATTTATGCATGTGTATGTATGGATGTTTATTGGAGTTAATCTTGTTCATTATGGTTATAACTTGCAAATGATCTAATGTAATGACCTTGATGGATGTAAAATTTGGTTAAGTTATTTGGCTTTATGTTTATCTTTCGTTATGGGTTGGTTTTAAGCGATGTAACCTCGTGTGCCTCAAAGGACTTTGATGTTCGAAAGTGTATCATGCAATGTAATAATGTATAATGATACTTTATATGATTACTTAATATGTTTAATTTGTAATAATAAAAAAAATTGTGTGCTAGTAGTTGTCCTTTGGGGTTTTACACAATGGGAGTTATAGTGTAGGACAAGGATGAGCCTAGATGATTGATTAGAAACATGAAAAATGGTATCAATTAGAGGAACTAGGTACTTCAACAAAAGGAAGAGCACCACACTCCTTAAGATGTTGAATTTTTTTACTCAAATCCTTACATCCATTATTAGAATGACCATGAACTCTATGATATGCACAAAGTGAATTCTTGTAGTAAAATTTCTTTCATGTTCCTAGAGGGAGAGATATCAAACGATCTTGGAGGAGTCTTGACAAGATACACTTTTGATCAAAAGTACACAATGTTCCTTTATTTTGTGACAAAGATGTATCTTGCTTATTATAGGATGTCACACCTACACAAGACTCTTTAAATTGTGAGATTTTGTACTCTTCTATAAAGGAAGCTTTAAAATCTAACGAACTCAAATCATTAGTGTTTTACATGATGACATTGATATTAAGTGAAGACTTCTCTAGTTCTTTCATTTCTTCCAAAGGATAACAATCAAGATCACTAGTGTCTATCAATTTAGGATGCACTAATGTTAAATTTGGCTTAGAGGAATCTTTTGTAAGAGTAATTTGTAACAATGAAAAATTGTACTTCCTTCTTGGAGATGGTACAATTTCTCTTAATTTAGGAATGAGTAATATTAAAATGAACCTAATGTTTCCTTGATCTAGTGTTGTAATGTTTTTTCCTCATTCACATTGGATTTCCAACCTTTTTAAGCTAAATTGACTTTATTTTGGCTTAATTTGACGTTGTAAAGTGTATTTATTTATACCTTCACATTAAGTTTTGGGACCTTATAACTAAATGAACTTAATTATACCTTATTTAGGGTATTGTAAAGTGTATCCTAACACTTTCAAACTAATCTAGGGTTTCATTAAATAATTGGGCTTCTTTATGCTTTAGTTGGCCTTATTTAAAATCCACAAGCCCCATTTAATGCATATTTTTTAGGATAATCCTGTAATAAACCAACATCCAATAATAATTTAGGTGTTTACAAGTAGTGATTCCTAGATTTAGTGATCTGGGACTCATACACCACTTTGGGAGTATGAGTCCCAACTATGTTTTAGTGCCCTGATCTAGATTTTACATCATTCTAAGCATTTTTAAAAAACATGTCCCATAGTTAAGCCTAATGGGACTCATATGCCACTTCTAGCCTATGAGTCTCATGTGGCCCAAAATCAAATTTAATTTTAATTTTTGGTAGGATTTTATTCTCCTAGATTTGATGTTAGCTTGTAGTGTTGTAATTTTAGGAAATTTGGCATAAAAAAGTGTAAATATGAGTTTCTTTCACTCATTTTCATATAAGACTTTCAAGAGAGAATTCCTAATAGAAATTTTGTGATTACAAGAATTCACAAGAGTGTTATGGGAGTTTACAAGAGCATTTATAAGGCATTGAAGGGAAGATTTCTTCATCAATTTTTGTAGCAATTCAAGATCCATCATCAAGTCAAGATCATTAAGCATCAAGCATGTTGTTGAGCTAGTGTTACAATGTAGCATTGGAGATCCATTTGCAAGCATAGTTTCATATCCATGTTCAAGATCAAGATCTACATCCTTCATGGCCACTTCATGATAGATAGCTAATTTAGAAGACATCATTCAAGGTATCATTATTCATGTTTCATGTCCTTATTTATTATCTCATCATTTGGTTTAATTACCTAAAAAGGGTTTGACCAAGGCAAACCACTATTCTCTAAAAATCAACAAGTTTTTCTCTCTCTATATGTGTGATTGTAGATCTAGGTGTCTTGGAGCTTGAAGACCCTTAGAATATTAGGTTGCAAGGTTGAAGAAAGTCATCAAGTTATCACAAGGTTGTCATCTTCTCTAAAAGTCACCTGTAGGTTGCAAATTAGGGTTTTAGATTCGATAACAAAGTGTGAAAGAAAGAGAAGAAATAGGAGTAGAATTAGGCCTTAACCCTCTAAAAAATTTGAGTGGGACTAATACGCTACTTGTGGTATATGAGTCCCAGTATAGGGATTTTTCTAGATTTCAATGAATTTAGATCATACACTGATAGATTCATGTTTTGGCACAAAAACCATATTTTGGGACTAAATCATCCAGAATGGCATATAATTCCCATTGGGCATTAAGAAACAAGTTTTTAGGGTTTTGGAGCTTTTTTTGACCCCAACCTTCTTCTAGGTGCACCTTTGTTCATTCTCAGTTTATCATTCTATATTTTGTTTCATTTCCTAGGTCATTTAGTTAGGTTTATAAGATTTTAGATATAAGTAGAGGACTCATGTCCCAATCTGATGCATATTTTTTTGTAATTTTTATGCAAGTAAATAATTAATTATGAATTTTTTATTACAAATTTTAAAAAATATAAAAACTCACATATTTGACCACCATAACTTGGTCAAAACTTCATGAAATTCATTTCTTTTTTTTTAATCCTATAGTATGCAAAGCATAGAATGTGACACATATTTCAAATTTAAAAAATGTGATACTGTTTGAAAGCTATAGATTTTTTCTAATCATCCTATCAATCAGGACTTTAGTTGTAATTCAAATAGAAAATAAATAATGATTATTTATTAAATTCAAAGTAAAGCATAATTTATATTGGTGGAAAGCTGAGAATCTTCTTTAAAAACCCTTTTCATTTCATCAATTTTGGGTAAAAGACAAGTCGCCAGCCACATATCCTACACATACCCATCATATCACCACTTTTTGGCCCATCATGATCTTGCACATACCCTCAAGCTTTCATTAACTTTCCATTTGGTGTTGCATTATTTAATTGGCATCTAGGGTTTCTAATTTTTTCATTAGTGAAAGTGCATATAGGTTGCATATTTGCATCTTGTAGATCATTGAATTTCACCTAAAAAATGCATTTGTACCTAGCCTAGACATCATCCTAACCAAAATACCTAGAAACAACATAGAATTTGCTAAAATAGGTGCAACAACCCTAATTCGAGACTCATTCACCAATCTAGGTGATTTTGTCCCTATACAGGTTGTTTTGGTTACTTTCTAGGATTTCTATGTTGCATATTTTCTAGCATTTGAACCCCTAAAAATCTCTAACTAGGACACATATGCCCCTTTGGGTGAATAAGTCCCAGATGAGCCCTAAAACTACCTTTTAGTGGATTGAAAATCTTGTTTCTGCAAGTTTCTGTTTGTTGCAATTAGTTATCTATTTCTGTCAGATGAGTTTTTGTTACATGAATTTCATTAGATCTATCTTAATTTGGCTCATTTCATGAATGTCTTAATTTAAAATTGGCATTTATAAAATTTCATAGTCAATTATCATGTTTAAAGTCTAAAAAATTGCATTATTGTTTTCCATGTCATTGTTGCATTTCAAAATTTTAGGACAATCATTACATCATGTTTTTATTGAAAAAGTCTATGGTTATTATATTTCATGTTCTATTTTCAAATATTATTGAGTGTTGTAAGAAATTTTTGTTAAGTACATATGAATATGAGGTCCTCTCCCCTCTATTTTGTTTCGCCATTGATTCCTCTCCTAATATCCCTTCTATGAGTGAGGTTAGTCTAGTGAAGCTGGGTAATCATAACAAGCACATTTCTTCTTCTCCTAATAGCTCTCATACTTTTCAAGAAGATATTTCAGCATTAGAAGAACTAATTGATGAGTGTTTTGAGAACCCTAGTAGTTGTTTCTCTCCTCTTACCTCTCCTATTAGGCAAGACGTTACTAAACAAGAGGACATAACAATAGGTAATCACATGGTGATCACATAACAAAAAAGATACCATTGAAACCCACCTACATAACACTACAACTAGTTTACATTCATCTCCCAACATCTTCCCCTCTTTTGATAATGCTATAAATGATAAGGATATGTTGGTGTTGGATAAGCAAACCTTTAAGATTTATGAAAACACTCTTTATGTTTCTTCCCCTACCTATCCTATTTTGGAAGACATTATGGGTATGTGTAGGATCATGATGGGCCAAAAAGTGGCAATATGATGGGTATGTGGCTAACAATTTTATTTTTACCCAAAATTGACGAAACAAAAAGGGTTTTTAAAGGAGATTATCAGCTTGCCACCAATATAAATTATGCTTTACTTTTAATTTAATAAATTATTATTATTCATTTTCTATTTGAATTATGACTAAAGTCTTGATTGATAGGCTAATTGAAAAACATCTATAGGTTTCAAAGGTATCACATTTTTGAATCCAAAACATGCATCACATTATATGCTTCCATACTATAGGCAAAAAAAAGAATTTCATGAAGTTTGACCAAGTTAAGGTGGTCGACATATGAGTTTTTATATTTTATAAAAAGTTGTAATAAAAAAATCATAATTAATTATTTACTTGGAAAAATTACAAAAAGATATGCATCACATTGTGACATGAGTCCTCTACTTATATCTAAAATATTATAAAAAAATATTATCATTTTATTGTGGTTAGGGTGGTCGACATACACCTAATTATTTTTCCCTGAAATTTAAGTGTTAATGCATTAAAATTTCAAATTTTCATCAAATAGATTTTAAAAAAATAATCCTAGTAGTTTAGAAACTACATTCAATTTTCTATAGATTCTATTCTTACATATTTTTGAAATAATATAGATAACTTATTCAAAATTTTATGTCAAGTTTTCCTAACTCTATTTTTTTTGAATTTTATCACCATTTAAGGGCCTATTTTTTCCATGATGATCCTGCACATACCCGTATGGGACAAAGGAATGAAATTATGAACAATCATGACAATCACATTTATATTTTTCCTAGTATCCCATTTAGTGGTGAAAAAGATACTTTGATGTTAGAAAATAATATCAATGAAAGTCATGAGAATCTTATGTGTCTTTCTTCCCCTAGGGAAAACATTATTGAACAATAAAATGCCATCATTGATAAACAAGAAAATTCAACCATGGATCACTCATTTACTTGTGATGAAGTTATTTAAGAAGAAACAACCTTTGAATGTCATCAACATCTAGTTTGTAATTATTCTAAAAAAATCCTCCTAGGGAGGATATCATGGTGTAAGAAAATGATAATATTGACACATGTATCTCAAACACTAGTAATGAGGCTTCCTTAGATGAAGATGATGAAGTGACATTAGACTCCTCTTCACTAAGAGCTCATGAAAATAAGGAATTTTTTTTTGAAGTTATGGCAACACAAATTGGATCTCCTTTACTTAACGAGCCTACTAAGTCACCTCCCATAGTGAATCACATAATAAAATAAGAGATTTCTTGAAATCTATGATGCAATCTAATAGTAAAAATGTTTTGCAGCAACCAAGTTACAATACAATTGCTCAAACATGTAGGAAACCACAAACCACTCCCACTTCATTACCATTGCCTCAACATATTTTTCCTAAGACTCTTTGTTCACCTTTTCACAATATAGTTGAAGACCTTAAAAAGACTCCCACTAATGTATCCATTTGGAAACTTATTCAACTATCACCTACATACAATTTTTTATTCCAAGAAATATAGAAAATAAATCAAGAGGAGATCCAATCTTATAATGAAACACGGTCCTCCTTTGATTGTATGAAAATCACATAGTCAGAAATCACATTCCCTAAACATGAATTCCTACTATCCTTGAATCTAGCTCCACTCGATTCACAGGATAACCCCCTTCGAAACTTGTCTGTTTCATAGATCTATATACTTCAAGCATGCAAGTCAAGGAAAATTTTGATTGACCTTGATGAGTAATCCTAAACCACAAATTGTTTGTTTGAGTGTTTGTCCTTGTTCATCTTTCGAAAACCTTTCAAATGAATATTTTTGTTAGTTCTCTTTCTCTAGGAGTTAGTAAATTTTTCACTTGTGTAAGAGCACTAATTTTCAGCACTCCTACATGAGCCAGTGTTAGAATTTTCCTCTAGGTGTTAGAGTGGTGAAAATCACCACTCCTACACTTTGCATTAACCTTGTCATGTCTGGGCATTGTTTTTTAGCACTTTGACATATTGTCAAGTCTTCCAAGTGTACAAGCGGTGAAATTTAGCACTCTTACATCCTCCAACTTTTTGAAAATGTCGAAGCGCTAAAAATCATCATTCTTACATTTTCCCTCCCTCTTCATACGTATGTCATAAATGAACTTTGGGTTTATTAAATGACTTCTTTTCAATTCATTCAAGTGGCTTATTAATTTTTTTTTAAGTTTACTTCTTCTCATTTTAACCTAATCTCTTCCTCCTTCAAACTGATCATCTTGCAAACTTCTAGCAAGTTTGTGTAGGTGGATTCCACGTGCATTCAAGATAGGGTTTCCACGTTTTCACCTTTACTTTCACTAGGTATGTTTTTTTTTTTCTTCTTCATCATTCTTTAGTGCTATCTATTTCTTGTGTTCCTTCTCTACTAGGGTTTTGATACTTATATTTTTGAATATATTTTTTATGTCTAATGTGTCCTACTTTTCTCTTTGGGTCTTTGTTTTATGCATTGTTTTATTGATGTTTTAAGTATGATTTTTTTTGCTCATTTATTTATCTTTATTGTAGTAATTTTTAAGTTCTTTTTCATTGATTTCCACTGAATTCTTCACTTGTTTGAATGGGATATTTTACCGCTTTACCATTTATGTTGCACTCACTCCATATGTAGGATCAATGAAAAATCCTACTCCTACATCTATAAACTTCCCATCTTTCAAAATGTCTGAGCAATGAAAATACCGGCATCTACAACCAAAAGTTCTTCCATCATTCAAGATGTGGGAGTAGTGAAAATAACTACTACATGAAGTGACTTTCCCCTCAAATGTAAAGGCAGTGAAAAATCCCACCCATGCACTTGACTCAATATCATGAAAGACGTGCCCGAGTGGTGATTTTTAGCTCTTGAGCATGAAATGATCTTCCCACTCAATGTCAGAGCATTGTTTTTCAGCTCTCTGACATAATTTCTATACAAATGTTCAAGCCATGTAGGAGCATTATTTTTCAGTGTTGTTACATGCAAAAGAATTTCTATCAAATGTAGAAGCATTGATTTTTAGTGCTCTTACACAAATGGCAATTTTTCACTTAACACTCAGAAATCATTCCATTTTTCTCTTCGAACCTCACTCCACCACTAATGATCTAATTTTTTTGCTCCATATCTCATTTTCACTCACTCCAAATTGCCTACTTGATTCATGCATTCCAATCGTTCTCACAACACATATGCTCCTAACATCTCATGATCCATTATTTCTTGCAGTTTCTTTCAAACTCTCATCAAGTGATCTCTAAAGGTGACTTTCATTGGTTTTTAGTACTCCTATATGACATTAGAAGAGCTTCCATCATCTTCTAAGAAAGAGGATAAAATGAAGTACAAATATCGAGGTTTCTTTCTGCCTATTGTTGTGCTCTCAAATGTGGATGAAATCAAAGACACAAAGATTGGTCACTAGGATATACAATATTTTTTGAAAAGAATTAGAAAGCAACCTTTAGAAGAGAATTTGCGAGCAATTTTTTATAGCAACTTGCACTTAGTGTCCACATTTCCGACTGTTGCTCATTGCATGAAGTTTGTTCTTAAGGTTGCATATCATTACATCTGAGAAGGCAAAAGTGTGAGATTCTTTTGACAAATCATGATGAGATTAGATCCAGAGTTCTTTGATATAGTTTTTTAGGTTCCACATATGGGAAAATATACAAAAATTTCCATTCAAAAGGCACAAGAGGTCTATGAAAAGGATCCAAATATGGCTAATCAATTGATCAATACTCAATGGTTGAGAACTCCAAGGCCAACAATGTCTAGATGGCCCAAAGGAATTCCTTAAAGTTATTTCAAAGAGGATGTTTAGGATGTGATTACTCTTTTGAGCAGAGTGAAAGGGTTGCCCATTTCATTCCATTTTCAAGGATTGGATGTACGAGTATATCTACATTATTAGAAGGAAGAAAGCACACATAGATTGGGGGACTCAGATAAGTGATGAGATTCATGAACAATTGATCAATGTGCCAACTACCTTTAAATTCTATGACATCCTACTTGGTATATGTTGTTGTGGTCATGAGGAAATTTCTAGGGTTGTTAACAAAAGTTTCCAATTTTCACATATTTGAGATTAGGTTTCTATATTAGGTGCCCTTACATGTTACCCAGATATCCTTCAAACAAGTGGGTATTAATGGAGTTGTGTAGACAACTGATCTCAGCTCATAAAGAACGTTGGAAAAAATTATAAGCTTGGCTTCAAATTTCCACTTACTATTGGGAGATATACTATTCATAGTGTTCAAAAGGAAAAGTTAGTATCAACTGAAATGCAAATTATGACTATAAGGACATATAGATGGGTGCTGGCAAGAAGTTGAGCCCACTTTTTGGCCAAAAAGCGGAAGTGTTTTCCCTAATTTTATGAATTTGTCACATTTGAGCTTAAAATTTGAAGCACTTACAAATGGAATCTTGGAAAAAGTCACTAATCATAAAATGTAGTACTCGAAGTCTAGTGTTCAAATATATAATTTATTTTAATACCCAAATGATACAAATTGGTTTTCAATAGGAATTTCTAAAAACCACTATTTAAAAGTCACTTTTTTTTTACTATACCATGCACATGTACGTCATCCATATTTTAACCTAAATAATCATATTTTTCTAAATCCTTTTGGGAAAATATTTGTAACTCACTTAAGCACACTTTCCCTATTTTTTTGTTATTTTTTATTGAATATTTATTTATTTTATTTGCCATATTTGGTGTTTCAAAAAATCATGCACACCATGCATAATATGACCTAAACTTATCATTTTTTATTATTAATTTTTCAAATTAAAAAGAATTGTTTGAAGTACACTTTCATAAAATTTATTTTTCAAAAACTTATTTTAGTAAAAAGAAATTAAAATATTAAAAAACCTTGATAATTCAAGTTTATGGACATGTTTCATCATAAATTAATTGAAATTTTTTAAAAAAAATGCATATTTAGAATCTACACAATCTCATCTAAAATGGGTTTTCATTTCATAAAATAATTCTAAAAAAAACCTTGTCAACCATATTGACATAGTCAGTTTTTTCTCTCAATATTGTCATGACCTTGTACTTGTAGGTCTAAGGCTAAGGGTTGGGTTATCATACCTTTTCTAAGCCTAAATCCAAATGAGAAACATGGATTGTGATTTTCAAACCTTTTGGAATGAGCACCCACTTTAAAATGGGTACCTATTCTAAAAAATGAATGACTACATATTTTAAAGCTAATAAATGACACTTTCACTAGATGTGGACTCAACTTCTTGCACTTACCAAGTTACACATTTGACTTTGACTACAAGAATGTGAATAGGAAAATTAAAAAAGATCATCACCATATCTACCACTTTGAAGATATATGCGGGTACGTGTAGGATCATGATGGGCCAAAAAGTGGCAATATGATGGGTATGTGGCTGATGACTATTTTTTTACCCAAAATTGATGAAACAAAAAGGGTTTTTAAAGGAGATTCTCAGCTTTCCACCAATATAAATTATGCTTTACTTTGAATTTAATAAGTAATTATTATTCATTTTCTATTCAAATTACGACTAAAGTCCTGATTGAGAGGCTGATTGAAAAATATCTATAGCTTTCAAATGATATCACATTTTTTAAATCCAAAACATGTGTCACATTCTATGCTATGCATACTATAGGATTAAAAAAAAGAAAAAATTGAATTTCATGAAGTTTTGACCAAGTTAAGGTGGTCGGACATCACGAGTTTATATTTTTAAAAATTTGTAATAAAAATTCATAATTAATTATTTACTTGGAAAAAAATTACAAAATATAGCCATCACATTGGGCCATAGAGTCCTCTACTTATATCTAAAATATTATAAAAAAATATTATCATTTTATTGTGGTTAGAATTGGTCCAGAAGACACCTACTTCTTATTTTTCCACAGAAATTTAGTACCACTGCATTGAAATTTTAAATTTTCACCAAATAGATTTTTTTTTTTTTAAAAAAAAACTAGTAGTTTAGAAACTAGATTCTATTTTCTATAGATTCTATTCTTACATATTTTTGAAATAATATAGATAAATTATTCAAATTTTTATGTCAAGTTGCCTAACTCTGATTTTTCTGAATTTTTTGCCACTTAAGGGCCTATTTTTCCATGATGATCCTGCACATACCCATGCATAGACTACAGAGATGAAGAAGACATATGGAGAATGGATTTTCACAGGTTGACAGTGGAATAGATCAGGGATCTTGGTGTTGCTAATATTCCAGATGATTTTGAAGATCCTAGTGATATCATGAATTTTGCTTATGAAGAGGAAGAAATTTACAGAAATCCTTTCCCTCTTGTGCAATGGTCTAAAAAGGAAAGTGTTTCTATCAAAGAGAGAATTTCTCCTATTTTGGATAATACAGGCGAATGGTTGTAAAGGCATGGTTTTCAAATGAAATATTTCAAGATAGAATTTGAAGGAGAAACTCTAGGAGGAGAAGCTAGCCAACAAAAAGAGCTCCATACCAAACAAGCATGCAGCTACTCCCTCTTCTACTCAAAAAGGTCTTGAGATCAAGTTCACTTTTGTTAAAAGTGCTACACAAATAGTTGAAGAAGTGGAGACTCCTGAATCAGAACAAACATTTGTAGAGAGACAATAGCTTGCATCTGAAGAGTAATCATTAGAAGAAGAGGAAGAGAATGAAAGCGAGGAATCAAAAGAATCCACAGAGGATGAAGAGTTTGTAAAAGAAGAAGGAGAGGAATACGGTAATGATGATGAACTACCACTATCTCCCCTCGAGAATATTGTTAAAAATCTTCCCCAAACATCATCGCCTATTACTACCAATATCCCTCATACTCCTTCAAATCCTACTACTCCTCCACCTCCTCTTCCTACTTATCCTCCTACTACATCAACTTTAAATGCAATAAATGTTTTCATTCCTCCTCCAATATCAACAGTTCTTTCCACTCCTCTTGTAGGTTCCATCTTACAAACTATTGATGTTTCCTCAAGTTATCCCTCATCCATTCCAAGTTTATCATCCCCATCCTTTGATATCTTTTCTCAGGGAGAATTTGATAGGTTCATGAATGAGTCATTTTAAGATCCTCTTGGTCTACAGTCTACTAGTGCCATCATGACTGATACTACTCTAATTATTGCAATATAATCCATTCCTATAGAAGTGGCTACTACATAGGTATTGATAGTAAGTCAAGAAGGAAATACTTCATCTCTACCCCCTTGGCTAATCTCACAAGTATCAAATTGCAAGAAACAAATGATCTCCCCAGATGAGCTTGATCTTGAGGAGATAGTTCCTCCAAAATCCAAAGGAAAAAAGAAGGCTAAGTTTCATTCAATACTTCATATAGACAAATCAGGTCATAAGTATGTAGATATTGGTTTACCTCCACATGAACATGGTGATGTGAACATGGAAGATTACACTATATCAAGAGTTCAGCTTGGTAAGGTAACTAATGCAAGTGAAAAATAAGATGCACAAGTAATCTTGAATGCATTACCAAGTAGACTTGATAAAATGGAGTAAGCTAGAGATATGTACAAGAATAAATTTGAACATTATGCATCGGTTTTAAGGAAGATTGCATGCTACTCAGAGAATGTGCAATCTATGGCCATGGTGAATATCGAGGAACCAATAGTGCAAAAGGTGGAGAAGTTAGTCTCAAATGTAAGGTGTTAGATGAATTCATTGATGAGATGATAGAACAAGGTTCACAACTCATAGCTATTGCTGATGAAAAGATTGCTCAAATAGCCAAGTTGAAATTGGAGCTTAAGAAAGAAGAAAGCATGCTTTCCAAAGAGGAGAAAGAAATGGAACGATGTCTCTCATTTTGGTCACAAATGAAAGAGACAAAATTGAACAAGTTAGTGGAAGTTGGGGTAATTCCTCACAAAGAGAAGTATATGGAAATAAGAGAATCTCTTAAGAACCACATACAAGTAATCAAATCTATCATCGAGGACATACAACATGTACAAGAAGATGTCAAAGGGCATCCTTTGGTCATGGTGAATGGAATTGAGGAGTTACCAGGTAAACTCCTTGATGATGATCATCATACTTTCCACCCAGTTAGTGAGATTGCTCAAATCTTTAAAGAAGCTATCATGAAGTAGGCGGAAGATGAAGGCTTTTCAAAGACTTCAATGCATGCCATATGTGATGTATGACTTCCTCTCGACAATATCAAGATGCATATAGATAGACACAAGAAAATTTGCTCATCTACAAGAAAGTCAATCACAAGGGTTCATACCATTATTTCAAGACTATACAATTGGTCTAGATGAGGTATTTGTATACATGCAAAATTAGCATCGTGCACTTAATTAATTCATATTCATTCAATCATCAAATAAATCAAATTCACATTCATCCATTCATCAAGTAAAACAAGTTCATTAAATTCAATCTCCTAAGTCATCCATTTAAATTAAATAAATCAACTTTGTTTAATTTAAGTCTCACATCACCCTTTTAATTAAATAAACCAAAATTTATTTAATTAAATCCAAATTCATATTCCATCCCTTTTGATTTAAATAAATCAAGACTTGTATTTAAGTCAAATGTGTCAAAAGCATCTAACATCATCTTAACTAATCTAATCACCCATCACATCCTCTAGATTTTCCCACTTGCACAAATAAAGAATTTTAATTCATTTATTAAAATCATCATTTTCCCTCAACAAAAATTCTTTGGAGAATATTCCTCAAGTTTGACTTTGAAAAAAATAGAGCAACAAATGCCATGGCAATGATTCGATCCCTACTAGACATCCCTCACAATGTCCCAAAATATGAATTCTTGGTAGAGCAGCTTCTCGTGCCTGCATTCGAGGTACCAGAATCAGAATTTATTTGTGAAATCGTTGGACCCAGTGATCCCTAGTACCATGACATTTATACCCACCTACGAATAGGCATCATACCTGCTGACTTACCATCAACCTTAAAATGAACCTTTGTCAAAAATAAATCCTGATTCATCATCCTAGGAGATACCCTGTATGGTAGGAGCATAGAAGGAACCCTATTATGTTGTTTAAACACTGAGGAGGAATTGACTACTTTAACTCAAGTACATAGCAGTATCTATGGTTCACACTCGAGTGGAATGACCCTAGCCAAGAAATTTTTGAGGATGGTTATTATTGGCCTATAGTGGAAAGAGAGGCACATGACTACGTCAGAAGGTGTCTACAATGTCAACAACATGGGGACCTCATCCATTCTCCAGCTCAAGAACTTCATCCCATCATCACACCATGGCCCTTTTTGTAGTGGGGACTCGATCTCATTGGAAAAATCACTCCCACTTCATCTAATGGCCACAAGTTCATCATAACCTCTACTGAGTACTTTACTAAGCGGGTGGAAGCCATACCCATGACATATATAACCGGGAAGCAGATATCAAAGTTCATCTTGAACTATCTCATTTGCCGCTATGGTGTCCCACAAGCCATTATCTCAGATAATGAGACACCATTTAAGAATCAGGATGTCCATGACTTGTGTGAAAAATTCAAAATCCAACATCGATTCTTCACCCCATACTATCTCCAAGGAAATGGCCAAGTAGAAGCTACTAATAAAACTATTTTAAAGATCCTCAAGAAAACAATCAATGATGCAGGTCGTGACTAGCATTTGTAGCTCAATCCCTTCCTTTGGGCCTACCAAACCAGTATTTTCACACCCACTGGCACCACCCCTTTCTCCCTAGTCTATGGATCAAAAGCAATACTCCCCATTGAGATTGAGCTCCCATCATTAAGAGTATCACTGCAAAACCTCATCACGGATGAAGAATACTAAGTATCAAGACTAAATGAGTTGGAGCTATTGGATGAGTGGTGTATAGACGCTTTAATTCATTTGCAAGTCTATCATAATAAAC
The DNA here is from genome assembly GCA_007258455.2 of Sequoia sempervirens. Taxonomy (NCBI): domain Eukaryota; kingdom Viridiplantae; phylum Streptophyta; class Pinopsida; order Cupressales; family Cupressaceae; genus Sequoia; species Sequoia sempervirens. The sequence goes on along the minus strand of VDFB02000013.1, from coordinate 34,178,994 downwards.
TCAAGAGGAGCTATAACAAGAAAATCAGAAGCAGGACTTTCCAAGTTGGAGAACTAGTACTAAAGGAAAATTAGAAGAATGTACCAAATCCAAACAACATAGGAAAATTTGAACCTAATTGGTTGGGACAATTTGTTATCATAGCAAGTTATAAGTCAGGGGCATATTAGTTATCAACAGTTGAAGGGGAACCTCTGCAAGAACCCAAGAACAACTCTCATCTCAAAAAGTTTTATGCCTAATCTTTCAAGGTATAGAACCAAAAAGTCCAAAAAAGGAAAATGTCTTGAAATGGATGATACCCTGGCAAACCTAGCGGGCCAGGGTGTGTCTGCGGACAACAAAAATCCTCCAAAAAGCGCAAAATCCAAAGAAAATTAGAAAAAGGATTAAAAATAGTAAAGAGAAAAATCATCCCTCTAGTGAAAACCACTCGAGCGTGGCACTTTGGCGCGTCACCTTTGGTGAAACCTAGCAAATAGGTTCCTTTTGCATAACAAGCACCTCTTCTCCATCCACCAGATCTCTATGGCTTGTTCTCGTGATCATCCATCTATTTACATTTAATATCCATCACATTCGATCATCCATACTCCAATCCATTTGACATCTCGTGCGATCATAGCTTAGTCCTATGTTTGTGTCATGATCCCTCCTAGTACTACTCGACCCATTCTCAAGGTCAGTTTATCCTACCTTTATCAGAGTAGACTATTGCATCACGTTGGGGGCATGTTCTCATCGGATCAAATTTGTTTATATTCCTGAAGTCCTAAAATCATAAAATCCAAAACATCAAAAATCACAAAATCCAAAAACATCTAAAACATATCAAACTCCCAAACAGGTCCAAAAGTCAAAAATTCCAAAAAATAGATTCGCCTTGTCAAACTATGTCATCTCTGAGATTGAACATAGGAAAGGTTGATCTTTTGATCATCCCCCAAGACACTTAGGTTAGTCCTTTAGGAGTCTGTCATAATAAACTGACATTTCATCATGTATATCTTCATCTATAAATTGGTCAAGTCGTCACCGAACTACTGGTCTCTAAGATGTATAACATAGGAAGATCATTGATAGTAGCCCCCGAGGCTCCTAGGATAGTTTTTAGGTTAGTCTCTTGGTCAAAATCTCAGAAAACCCCAAAAACATTTGAAAATTGAAAATCAAAACATTTGCAAAATCTCAAAATACCAAAATTAGCCTCAAAAAACATTTCAAAACATCAAAAACATCCAAATATTTAAAAAATCCATCCATCTGCATCTCACTTACACCCTAAAAGAATAACATCCCCTATAATAAACAATTTCCATCCTCAACCTTAGGTAAAACAGTTAGAAACAAGTCTAGCCGGTGAAAAGTAAAACTCAAAATGTTAAGTCTTAGGTCTAAGTTAGTACATAAACAAGTTGGTCAATTCTTTGTGTCGATAGCCTATCATCCAATCAATCCCATTTCAAACATTTGATAACATCATGTCCTAGGATGTATCCTTCCTACAATGGCCATTATTTATTAGAAAGAGCACTTTGGATAAATGAAATGGCATGCCACCATCCACTAACATGTCCTAGGATGTATCCTTCCTACAATGGGAATTATCTTTTAAGTAATAGTTTCAGCTTCTTATCCTTAAAAACACATTTTCTTTAAGCTAGCAAGGATACAGCATCAGCTTGTTTGTTTTATTTTTTCTTTCTGACTTATTTTATCAGCCATTCCAATAACCTCTCAATGATGTCCAAACAAATGGATTTAGAGAGATAGGAATGGGGAAATGATCATTATCTTATGGTTTTTGTGCTTGTTGGATGTTCTTGTAAAATAACCTTGGCGAATACTTGCTTTTTTAGATATATATGAGGGTGTTTTGGGTAACTTGTTGACTATTGCATTTATAGGTTATACCTTTCCGTGTTTTGGTCCGAGGTGTTTGAACTCTAAAGTGCATCCTGTGAAAGGTTTATGTGTATGTTAGGTGTGAACAAGAATACTCCTATCCGCTATCGAACAAAAGTCCATCACACCAAGTGCAACGCCATCCCGTTCTACCTTTGATGCATCATGCTTAGTATGTTATCAAACATAAGGTAAGTGACCCTTTTAAAATCCCAACTCTTGATAAGAAAATCATCCATTTCTCATCATCATTTCTCATAAACTTGGCTTGTTGGATCCTCTTGTCATCATCTCATTTCTCATTTCTTCTTTTCTGCACTAACATCATGTCATGAATAGTTAATCATCATCATGAGTGCATCCATCCTGCATCCACAAACCATCAACATTCAACATATCATCTCACATGCATAGTCATCATCATAATATAGATTTGTTAGTCTAAGCATCTCATAAAATCATACATTTGCATAAAACATTCATTAGGCATTATCACATCATCCATCATCACATAATATCATCATTTAAGTTGTTTAGGATAATATAGATTGGTTATTCTAAGCATCTTAAAATCATCTCATTCACATCATCATCATAACAATCCATTTTGAACCTCTTTATCGTGAGATTTACCCTCAAATTGAATCTTTTCACTCGATCTCTTGAGGGGGAAATGTACTAGTGTACTTCTTTCCACTGGGGCATTGGAAAAAAATAGAAATTTTTTGAATTTTGATCGTGGCAAGTTTATTCTTTGAACCAACTCAACAAGTACATTGATTCAAAGAGGGGAAAAATGTAGACACGCAAAATTAGCATCATGCACTTAATTAATTCATATTCATTCAATCATCAAATAAATCAAATTCACATTCATCCATTCATCAAGTAAAACAAGTTCATTAAATTCAATGTCCTAAGGTCATCCATTTAAATTCAATAAATCAACTTTGTTTAATTTAAGTCTCACATCACCCTTTTAATTAAATAAACCAAACTTTATTTAATTAAATCCCAAATTCATATTCCATCCCTTTTGATTTAAATAAATCAAGGTATTTAAGTCAAATGGGTCAAAAGAATCTAACATCATCTTAACTAATCTAATCCTAATTAATCTAATCTAATCACCCATCAGATCCTCTAGCTTTTCCCACTTACACAAATAAAACATTTTAATTCATTTATTCAGCATCTTTGAGAATATTCCCTGCTTTCTGAATTTGGAAAACGCTTGACTTGTCCCTTCCAGCCATGGCAATAATCCCCTTCACATGTCCCGCACTTGGCATTAAAGTCACTTTTTCTCCCTCCAACAAGCCAAAATTTGAATTTGAAAAAGGCCAACCAATCTCATTTATTGGCACATTGACCAAAACTTGCACATTCCTCAACCATTCACAAGGTGACAAGTGGCTCCATCTCATTGGCTAAAACTTTATCCCACATTGGTCTCTTTTGAGCACTCTTTCAACTTGAGAGTCTATAAGTAGAAGCCTCATTCTTCAACAATGCATACACAACCTTCATGCAAAGTTATTCTTTTCAATTGAGAGCTGATTTTTTCCATTTCACTCCATCTTCAAGGCATCTATTATTGAGCTTAGCAAGGATTGGGAAAGGGTCACTTTGCACAAGTGACACCAATCCACTATGGAATAGGTATATGTCTTGCTTCTATATGTCTCTTTGATCTTCTTTCTTATTTGTTTGAATTTTTGGAGCATGACATGTTATTTCATATGAGCATTTAACAAGTTTTCATATGACTAACCCATGAAAAAGAGTTTAGGGAGTTTGCAGATTTTGAAGGGTGCTCACAGGGGCTTAATGCAGTCATTGAGTGCACGAAAGTGACCAATGCTAGTGCTACTCAAGATTGTGAAGAAGATAGTTGACATTATCACTAAGGTCACAATATGATAATTTTTGGAAGCTACTTCTTCCTAGGTGGACAAACTCGTCATTGGTGGCTTATAGGAAATTGAGGTCAAAATTCTCTAGGTTTGGTAGGTTCGCTACTTGGGAATTCTCTAAGACCCTTGGGATAGAGGATGGACCCACGATGTAGTATGGGATGAATCGAATCCTCTACCCATCTAACCAATGCCCTTGACCCATACTGCCACCCCACTTAGAGCAGAAGTCTAAGGAACAAATGGGACCCCCAGTGTAGTGCGCAATACACTGTCATTCTTTTCTGTGAGATGCTCTAGATGAGATAGTGGTGAGTCTCCCTCTTATTTTCCTACATATTTTCCCCTCACCTTACAATGTTGCTATTGTGACAAGGTTGGACCCACGGTGTAGTATGGGATGCATCAAAGCCTCTTCACACCTAAACTTGACCTTGTTAGTTACCTTTCGTGCCTCAACCCAAACATATATAGGTCTTTCCTAGAATAGCTTGTTGGGTCCACTTTGTTGGGGTGGACTGGGCCATGGTTCACGTGGTTGGGTTTGTTGCAGCCCACGAGGAAGAAAAATCCATATCAATTATGCATTCTAACATCTTCTCATGCCAGGTAAACTAAAACAAGATTCTTCCTTTGGTATTTGGTTTTTGGACATCTTAATTGTGTAATCTTATCTAGATTTGTTGCTAATGATTGTGGATATTGTGATACTTATATATGAAATTGTATAGTATAAAAGAAAATTACTCTCATGGATGGGTTTTTACATTTGTATCAAAGCACCTAGGTTCAAACTCTAGACCTTAGCACCCATATATTTCATGTCTAATAAAAATCTTCTTGAATTTTACAACCATGGGACACAGAAGGAAAGGCCAACGTAGATCCCCCAAGAAAACCCAAGGGAAACAAAAACCATTACCTAAACTTGAGGAACCTGAGAAGACTGTACCTTTGAGTGAAAATGAGACAATATCCAACAGAGAGTCCTTGGCCTCCACTCTTAAGCGAATGAAGGTCAAATACAAAAAAGACAAAGCAGGCCCCTCTTGAGTTAAGGAATCAACAGTAAAGACCAAACCATCTGTTGTAAAAGATTTCCCCTTTGGATGTGGACATTATGCCCCAACACTGACTAAGGAGGTCATAGCAGAATATGACCGAGTACACTCAAAGGTGAATGTAACAAAGGAACCCTCTGAGGAGGAAGATCCCACTGAAGATTAGAACAATGTAGTTAAGGAGGAAAAATATGTACGTATGTAATCACGATGGTTAATGTATTAACTAAATAACATCATGCTATTATGTGTATGAAAAGGAAATATGAATTTAAATATACATATATATACCAATATGAATCTATAAGTGATATGAGTTTTATGCCCTTACTATGTGATATGTGAAAGGTTTTCTATGTATGAATGAATATTAACTAGTTGATCAAATTTCTTTATTGCATTCTCAATTAGTTTTGAAATGAATTTTTTATTAAAACAATTCAAGATGTGGGAATTTTTCATTAAAAGGACTAAAATGACCCCATGTTATCTTAACTATAAATTTTGAACATATCCATTATGAGGAGAACATTAAGGATGGGAGAAAGTCTTCGTCTAGCCAAGATCTTACATGCTAGCAGAAATGCAACCCATCCACTAGCAAGGTTGCTAGAGGAACTTCAGGTTGAACTGAATGCACTTCATGCCAAAATAGCCTCTGAAGAGCACCAAATAGAGGAATTAACAAGGCAAAGGGAACAAGGGACAAACCATAACATTGGTTTGGGCACCGAAGAATAGGCAATGGAGGAAGAACCCTTAGATTTTGACCATGGAAATAACTCTCCCATACCAGTTTGAGGCCCATCACCAAAGGATCGACATGGGTATGAAAGAAAGGACCCCTTAATTCAATAATTGAAGAAAATATAGCCACCAAAATACAATGGGATAGGTGGTGGAGATGTTGTAGAGGTTTGGCTGATTGGTATGAACAAGTATTTTGGGTTGATTGATATGGATACCAATACTAAGGCTAGATTCACAATATATCACTTAGAAGGAGAAGCTTCTCTATGGTGGGACCATAGTCTTAGCCATAAAAGGGTATGATCTTGTAGTAACAGAAAAAGTAAGTCTTTTCCCTTACTTGGTTTGATAATTGACATTAAAACTAAACTAATGATGTCTTGGAGTGGTGTTGTAATGTGTTGTACACATTCACACTATTCTAGGACCTTTATTTGACTAAAACATACCTTAATTGATCATTTTCAAGGGTTTTATAAAGTGTTGTAACACACTTTCACACTTTTCTAGGATGTTTTTACTTAATTAAGCCTTTATGGGCCCCTTTCTGAAAAAAATGTACATAATGTGTACCTTGTTTAAGTACATTGTAAAGTGTTATAAGGCACTTTCACACTTATCTAGGTGGTCATTAATTAATTAAGGTTAATTGGAGTAATTAACCCCTTTTAATTCATATTTAAGCCTTAATTTTGACACCTCCTGAAGATCTATCCTGACACTTATAATTTAATTTCTAAATATTTCATTGGGAAAAGTTTGGTCCTGGTAAATTTTGCTAGGACCCATTCGCCCTAGGTGGCGAATGGTTCCTCCCTTAATAGGACCCCCCTTTTTCAGTTGATCTAGAATGGGTTTTTATCCCTCTTTCAATCCCCTAAGGTTAGGTCCTGGTAAACTGAGCTAGGACCCATTTTCCCAAGGTGGCGAATGGGTCCTCCCTTAATGATACCCCCCTTTTTGAATTTCATTCTAGTGGGAATTTAATAATATTTCTTTCCAAATCTGGTGTCGGCCTTAGTTGTTTGAATTTCAGGGTTAATCTCCTAATTTAGTATAAATAAGGGGTTAATTCACATTATTTTCACCTAGCAAGTTTATGAGACATCCTAGCAATATCAAGGAAGCATTATAAATCATTTCAAGAGCATTCATAAAGAATTTCAAGGCAATTTCAAGAGTTTATTGCAGCAATTCAAGGTCATATCATTGTGTCAAGGGTTTAATGCATTCATGCATGTGGTTGAGCTAAAATAGCTAATGTTGTATTGAGGATCCATTTACAAGCATCATTTCACATCTAAGTCTACATTCTTCATGGCCACTACATGTTAGTTTGTAGATTTGTTTCACAAGACATCATCCAAGGTGGTATCCTTTACATATTTCATGCTTCATTGCATTCATTTCATCATTTGGTTTGATTACCTAAAAGGGGTTTGACTGAGGAAAACCCCCATTCACTAACAAACAACAATTTTTTCTACCCTTGAGTGTGTGATTGCATATTTACAGGTTGAAGATCAAGTGGAGCAAGTTTGGAGCAAAATTGTCAAAGTTGCAAAGGTGCTAAAGTTGTCATTCAAAGTGCAAAATCAAGGAATTGAAGCTACAGAATTGCATACCAAATTCTAGAAGTTGATAACAAGGAATTTGAGAGTGCAAACATCAAGTAACATGACCCTGAAATCAGTTTTCCAAAACCCTAAAAGGACCCATTCGCCACTGACGGCGAATGAGTCTTCTTTAGCTCAAAAACAACTTTTTGATCAAGTACACAAATTTTTATGCTCTCAAAACTTCCCCCATAGTTTCTATAACAATTAGGCATCATTTTTTATTGTTGTTTGCATCTTATTTTACACATAATTGAGTGTTTAGGATCTTAGAAAAATTAGCGGTTTATCCTCTTGCTCATGCATTTGGATCTTACCCTATTTTTCCCCTATACATCTTTGGTGAACCCAACTTATTCAACATTATAATTTTCTGATTTTTGGAGTCTCTCATTACATCTTAAGTTAAATCTTGCATTCATTTTCATTTAGATTTGCATTGAATTAAGATCTCATTTAAGGTTTCTTGGTTTGCATTGAAATCTTGCATATCATATAGGGTTTAAATTTGCATTGTTTTGCTTCTTTCTAAATCTAAAAATTACAAAAACAAATCAGTCATTTTGCATCTCATTTAGATCTCATATAATTGCATTTGAAAATCAAAACAAAATTGCATTTCAATTTAGACCTTGCATTTCATCTTTTCATTGCATCTTTAATTGAATTTCTAGAAAATCTGAAGTTGAAGCTCACTTTCTCAAACTTGGAACTGAAAGATATAACTAAGAACTTGCAAATCATTAAAAGATAGTCTAAAAATACCTAACTAGGACCCATTCTCCTTTACCGATGAATGAATCCCTGATCAGGTCTAATCTGAACCTTCTGGCAACTGAAAAAGCATCAATATTCACTCTAAAATCCATTAAAAAATCTTAGAAACATCTAACCAGGACCCATTCGCCCTAACTAGTGAATGAGTCCCTATTAGCTACTACTCTGCATTTTTAGGACATTAAAATCTCAGTTTTTAGCTTTTTTTGGTGCTATTACCTTTCAGTTTCAGTTTCCTAATTTGTTGTTTCATCAATTTCATTGCATTTAGCTTAAATTACTTCATTTGAGTGCATTTTTAAAAGTTCAAAATTGCATCAAAATATTCCATTTTTAGCTTATTGCATTATGTAATCAGTAAATTGCATTGCTTAAACTCTAAAAATTACATTTCATTCTAGGTTGTTGCATTGCCCTTTTGTTATTCTAGGGTTTTCACACTAGGTTTGTACAACTTGTATGAGCTTTACAAATTAGTGTCCTATTCACAATACTATTATAAGACGTAGTTTGAGGCTCATGTCATCCCGCGATATCTCACTCACCATGGATCTTGGGTTTCCTAACTCTCTTTTTGATAGTGTTGAGAATCAGCCCTCCATGGCTTATAGTTTGCATACTTCACTTCCCATGACTTCACCTCCTACAACCAATGTCCCTAATGTTACCAACACCATCCCTACCATTACCACTACCACTCAAGCTTTGGATTTTACTCAAAGCCAAGGTGGAATTCTAATCCCATCCTCTATGATACCAATATCCATTCCTACATACACCGATACACAACCTACAACAACATTCCAACCTAAAACAACATTTCAACCCACAACTACCATTCAACCAACCACAACAGTCATACCTACTAGCACCGTATACACTTCCATAGGTATTCCCGTAGGAAAAGCTTCAAACACAATAATACCCCAACAATCCACCTTCAATATCCTACAATTCAGTAGCCCTTTGCATACATACACTACACCACCTTATTCCCCTCAACCTTATAACCAAAATGACCCTCTCATTAATTCACTTTTGCAAACAATGACATCCCTTCAACAATAAGTGGCAACATTACAACAGAACAATAATGGTCAACCTTTTCAATACATCAAGTCCACCTTGTTTTCCCTCAAAATATTAAGAGCACAAATGCCACAGGGTATAGAGGTCCCTCACTTTAAGAAATATGGTGGGAAAGGAGATGTTGTAAACCATGTTTTTTCCTTCACAACCTTGTGTAGTGATTTCATTTTTGAGGATAAACTTTTGGCTAAGCTATTTCCTAGATCCTTGAAGGATACTACTCTAGAGTGTTTTCATCTTTTCTGAACAATTCAATTGGTTCATTTAATGAACTTATTGATGCCTTTTACAACCACTTATATATTCACATGGGTCCCAAGATGACCCTTGCTGATTTAATGACATACAAGCAAAAAGAGGATGAAAAAGTGATTGATTTCATAGGAGTATATCAAACACTTTATTCACAAGTGAACATTAAGATTCCTGATGTCGACCTTCAAATAATTTTCATTTCCAAATTACAAGATAAACTCCAATGAAAACTTTCAATTTTTATGTTTCCATCCTTCACACAGCTATGTACAACCCTTTGTGATCATCAAAACTCGACTAGCGGTCATGATGTGAAAAATACCCCTAGTCACCCTGAAAAGTCTAAATCCACAACTCAAAACAATTATCAACCTTTCAAGAAAAAAAAAATGGATTTTTACAATTAAATCCTCCTTAGACAAGTCAACAAAACAATAATCAAGTGGCTGCTATAAAAACAACAACTCCTTTCGAGGATAGGGAGAGAGAATTCACATCTTTACCCGATACCCTTCACAATATCATGTTGCAGCTTAGTGACAAAAAAATGCTTACCTTACCTCCTGTTAGAGAACGTGATCCTACTATACCATTGCCTAAAGGCTTTTGAAAAAATTCTTATTGTCATTACCATCAAACAAATGGACATAGTACAAAATACTATAAGCATCTTAAACATCTTGTGCAAGACCTTATTGATTCCAATCACTTACAAATCAAAGGTGTGAATGATCACGGTAATAAGTCTGTAGCTCCTCCTAATCAAAATTTGCAAATCTTTACAAATCCCATGCCTAAGCACAATATTTCATTTTTCAAAGCTAGTGAAATGAAGAATGATGTGATGAATGATGACATGAATGATGAAAATATGAACACCATTGAACAACATCCCACAAATGAAGTGATAGCATTTATCAAAGCTAAACCTCATAAGGGCTTGACTAGACAACCTCTTGACATTGCTTTCTCACAAAATGATATACCTAAATGTGCACCTGATGGTCCTCTTTACATAGTTGGCCGGATCAATAATAAGCCCACTAATGGGATATTGATTGATCCCGTCTGTGGAGAGAATGTGATCACAAAACAAATCTTATATGTGCATGAGCTATATCAAGACACATATGATAACCCAAAAGCATGGATCAAGACACATAACAGATGAATGTGATCACAAAAGAAATCTTATATGTGCATGAGCTATATCAAGACACATGTGATAACTTGAAAGCATGGATCAAGACACATAATAGATTTTCTTGCCCTATGATAGGCTCGATAGATCTCCCTTTAAAGGTGGGACCAAAATCATTAATAGTCTCATTCTCCATCATCCCACAATTCGACCAATTTTGTCTGAAGTTAGGCTATCCATGGCTTCGCTCCATGAATTTCGTCCCTTCAGTTGTGCATAAATGTCTAAAGTTTCCATTTGGAAATGACATCTTCATTGTGCATCATAGCAGATTTAATCCTGCCTCGGCAAAAGGGAATTTTTCACTAGATTACTTTTGGCCTAAGCCTAGGGAACCTATCAAGCCTCGTGAAGATTTCTTGTTCAAATCATATCAAAAATTTAAGTGAAAGAAAATAGCAAAACTATCCCTTTGTAACATGCCTCAACCTACAATTGAACCAACCATCCTTGATGAGACAATTATTGAACCAAAACCACTACTGACCATATAAGCACAATCTATAGAACAACCTCCTGCAATTTCCCACAAGAGACCACAAGATAGTACAAACAATCTCGTTGTCCCTCCTAGAGTCAAACAAGTTCACAAATTCAAAGAGAAAGTAGTTGAGAAACATCCTATTGTTTCTTCTAGTCCTCCCAAGGAAGAGAAGGAACCTATGATTGAAAAACCCGCTCTTACACAAAAACAAATTGACAATAAACTGAAAAGAAATCGAAGTGCTAGAGAGCATAGACATGGACGTCGTGCTATGGCTCATAGATTGCAAACTCAAGAAAAAAACCATAACATATAAAATCAAGATCCAAACCTACCCGAAGCAATGCATGATGACTCTCAACCCTCGCCGCAACATAAACAAGAACATTGCATGGACATTGTTATTCGACCTCCTAATGTGATTAACTTAGATGATGACATTGACATTGCAAAGATTGATGAACAAGTGCATGATGAGTTGAATACATTACTTTTTTCTTCCATGAGCTTAAATGAAAAATCTCCTACAAAAGAGTGTTGAACTTGGTGTGTGTCCTAGTTCGACACTTGATGTTGTCCCTTTGGCTAGTTTCCCACCTTCTATTTATGTTGACTCACCTATGCCTTACCAATCTTTTTCTTTTTCACTTTTCTTTATGTGATTGCATGTGCGTAATGTGATCCCCCATGACATTTCTTTTGATGTGTCATGTGCATTCCTCTATATGTACATTCATTCTTCTCTATGTTGTAATGATTTTTCATTTGTCTTGTGTTTTCCTTTTGGGGATGATGTAAGGCATCAAGACATCCATGTTGACCCAAAATATTTTCCTTGATCTTTTTCATTTGTCTTGTGGTCTCCTTTCGGGGATGACACAAGGCATCGAGACATTTATGTCTCTTCCATGTTGACCAAAAAGCTTTGTCTTTCTCTTTTTCATTTGGGGGATGATGCAAGGCATCGAGACATTTAGGTCTCTTCCATGTTGACCCGAAAGGATTTTTTTTTCACTCTCTTTGTGTCATTCTTTCAGTTCTATGAGTATTTGGGGAATGATGACAGTTCCATGCTCTATGACAACATTGTAGCATAGACATACAGACCCCAAATCCATAGATCCCTTATATATTTTTGGGGGCAACCCTTCCTTCCTATTTCATGATGCAGATTATTTCATAAACATATGACTTGGCATAGGGTTTTTCGAGGAAAGATCTCATGTCTTAGGACAAAAACATTGGCTACTTTAAAGCAATTTCTCACAGTAATGGTGTAGCAATGGCTTTAAAGTGGGGGGATACATCAATGTCATCTTTTGGAAAAATTTCATGGTGTGATTTTCCTTTTTTTCTTGTGATGTGTCTTCTTCTTGGTGGTTTCATTGGGTTTGATGTCATCCAAGAGTGTACGATCTACTGACATTGCATTATGTGAATGAGGCATCCCATGGGTGATGATCTGACACTTTTGACTTGTCTTCTCTTGGAGACATTAGGACAATGCTCCCTAAGAGGACGACCGTTACACGAACAAAGAAAAATCCCCTTTAACAAAAATTTTACATGAAAAAAGAATTTACAAAAGCATCTACATTGTGGTGCCTTATTAAAGTTATTAGGAGGATAGCTTTGGTATGGTTAGTATGATGGGAAGTCGATATACTGGCATGAATTTCTCATTATACAGTGGGAAGCCAACACATTGGCATGACTTTCTCACTAAACCACTTCATTGGGACAACTCACCTAGTGGACGAACTGAGGTTCCACTACCCTAGAGTGAATAGCATATGTTCTGGACAAACAGCCTCGTTTCACATTGTGTTGAAACATTTGTGCTTGGTCCTTTGTTTTTATTTATTTTTCTTGGCCTTTGACGGGGTTTGATCATGTATCTTTGTTATTGTTGCATACTTAAGTGTCTTGGATGTCTACTTTAGTGTGAGTTTGACATGGGGTCATCCTCTCACTAAAGTGGGGGAAAAATGTAGTAATAAAAAAATTAATCCTTTTCCCTTACTTGGTTTGATAATTGACATTAAAATTGAACTAATGATGTCTTGGAGTGGTGTTGTAATGTGTTGTACACATTCACACTATTCTAGGACCTTTATTTGACTAAAACATACCTTAATTGATCCTTTGCAAGGGTTTTGTAAAGTGTTGTAACACACTTTCACACTTTTCTAGGATGTTTTTGCTTAATTAAGCCTCATGGGCCCCTTTTTGAATAAAATGTACATAATGTGTACCTTGTTTAAGTGTTGTAAAGTGTTATAAGACACTTTCACACTTATCTAGGTGGTCATTAATTAATTGAGGGTAACTGGAGTAATTAACCCCCTTTAATTCAAATTTAAGCCTTAATTTTGACACCTCCCAAAGATCTATCCTATCACTTATAATTTAATTAACAAAATATTTCATTGGGAAAATTTTGGTCCTAGTAAACTATGCCAGGACCCATTCGCCCTAGGTAGCGAATGGGTCCTCCCTTAATAGGACCCCCCTTTTTCAGTTGATCTAGAATAGGTTTTTATCCCTCTTTCAATCCCCGGGGGTTAGGTCCTGGTAAATTGAGCCAAGAGCCATTCGCCCAAGGTGGAAAATGGGTCCTCCCTTAATGAGACCCCCCTTTTTGAATTTCATTCTAGTGGGAATTTAATAATGTTTCTTTCTAGATCTGGTGTCGGCCTTAGTTGTTTGAATTTCAAGGGTAATCTCCTAATTTAGTATAAATAAGGGGTTAATTCACATTGTTTTCACCTAGAAAGTTTATGAGACATCCTAGAAATTTCAAGGGAGCATTATAGAGCATTTCAAGAGCATTCATAAAGCATTTCAAGGTAGATTTTAAGATTTTACTGCAGCAATTCAAGGTCATAGCATCATGTCAAGGGTTTAATGCATTCATGCATGTGGTTGAGCTAAGATAGCTAATGTTGCATTGAGGATCCATTTAAAAGCATCATTTCACATCCAAGATCTACATTCTTCATGGCCACTACATGTTAGTTTGTAGATTTGTTTCACAAGACATCATCCAAGGTGATATCCTTTACATATTTCATGTTTCATGCTTCATTTCATTATTTGGTTTGATTACCTACAAGGGGTTTGAATGAGGAAAACCCCCATTCACTAACAAACAAATTTTTTTTCTACCCTTGAGTGTGTGATTGCAGATTTATAGGTTGAAGATCAAGTGGAGCAAGTTTGGAGCAAAATTGTCAAAGTTGCTAAAGTTGTCATTCAAAGTGCAAAATCAAGGAATTGAAGCTACAAAATTGCATACCGACCTCTAGAAGTTGATAGCAGGGAATTTGAGAGTGTAGACATCAAGGAATAGGACCCTGAAATTAGTTTTTTGAAACCCTAAAAGGAACCATTTGCCACTGAAGGAGAATGAGTCCTCTGTAGCTCAAAAACAACAACTTTTTGATAAGGTGCACAAATTTTTATGCTCTCAAAACTTCCCACATAGTTGCTATAATAGTTATGAAGCATTTATGATTGTTATTTGCATCTTCTTTTACACATAATTGAGTGTTTAGGGTCTTAGAAAAATTAGTGGTTTATCCTCTTGCTCATGTATTTGGATCTTACCCTATTTTTCCCCTATACAAATCTAAAGGATTTAACATGGAAAAATTTTGAGAGGCATTTTTGCAAGGAGTACTTGTCTACTTGGCATTGTGATTAGAAAATGACAGATTTTCATTCATTGCATCAAGGAACCATGACAGTGAGCGAGTATAAAACCAAATTTATGAGCCTTTTATGATATGTGCATTACCTAAAGGAGGAAGATAGAGTGAAAAATTTTATCCTTGGTTTGAAAAAAAGCTTGATGTACACCACTAAGCAAGCTTGATGTACACCACTAAGCTCGCTCGGCCTAAGAATTTGAGCCAAGCAGTGGAAGTGGCTACCATCACCAAAGAAAAGTGAAGAAGTAAGAAAGAAAGGAGATAAAAATCCTCCACCTTTACCTGTACTAATAACAAGGAATATAAGAAGGGCCTATGAGTGGAACAAAACCTAGGAAAATTCAAAAGGATCCAAGGAGAAAATCATAATTTCAAGGTAGAACCCTCTAAGAATAGAGAGGAAAGGTGGCAGAAGCCATCAAAGCTGGAGACTCCCGCAAGCTCCTACAAGGATCAGGGAAGGAAGGAAAAACCAAGAAGGATGTTGGGTATGTGGAGGCAACTACTTCAAGAGAGATTTCCCTAGGAGGAAAAATCAAAATATTAAGTCAACCACCAAGACCTATGCAGCTATGGACAAGCAGGAGGCCAATAACTAAGCTTCTTTGATAGAGCTTTCAAGTACTTTTTATGGGCAACCTATCACTATATTGGATGATTTAGGAGAAACTCATAGCTTTATATCCCCTAATGTATTGAGTAAATGTCATGTTAGCCTAAATTTCCTAAGTCGAGAGGAGATGGAGGTAGAGTTTGGGTCTGGTAAGACTCAAAGGGTAGATTTTTGTTTAAGAGACATTGAACTTGGCATAGGAGGTATATGGACTAGAGTAAATTTATTGGTTACCCAACTAGGATAATATGATGTGATACTAGGGATGGAATGGTTCAGGGAGCATAGGGCCACTTTTGACTATTACCACAAACAAATTAAGTGTAGAGACGATCATGGAAAACTAATGGTTCTTCAAGGAGTGCCAAGGCCAATAAGGATTTTAACCGTCTCAGTAATGCAAGCCAAATGAGCTATTAGGAAGGGATGAAAAATCCTCTTAATTAAGATAGAGGAAGGTGGTAAAGATCACGTTCCAAGTATTACAGGCCACCCAATACTCCAAGAGTTCCAAAAAGTATTTCCTAAAGAATTGTTAGGATTGCCCCCTAAGCGTCAATTTGACTTCTTTATTGAACTAGTTCCAGGAGCATAGCCCATTTCTAGAGCCCCTTATCGAATGGATATAGTTTAACTACAAGAAATCAAAACACAATTGTAGGAACTTATGGACAAAGGTTTCATCTGACCTAGTGTGTCTCCTTATGGAGCTCCTGTGTTATTCATCAAAAATAAAGTTGGGATGTTATGCCTATGTATAGATTACAAGATGCTCAACAAGGTGTAATAATGGAAAAAGTACATATTTTCCTTGCTTGATTTGGGAATAATTAATGACAAATTGGACTTAATATTGCCTTGATCTAGTGTGGTAATGTGCTTTACACATTCACATTAGGTCTTGGGCCCCTTTTTAAGCTAAATAAACCTAACTTTTCCTTAATTTAGTGTTGTAAATTGTATTTATTTACACCTTCACATTAAATTTAGGAGGCTTGTAAACTAAATGGACCTAATCTAGTGTTCTAATGTGTTCTACACATTCACATTGGATTTAGGGCCCTTCTAAGCTAAATAGACCTCATTTTTCCTTAATTTAATGTTGTAAAGTATATTTATTTACACTTTCACATTGAATTTTGGGCCCTCTTGCATTTATGACCTTTATATCATCATTAATAGGCCCCTAAGACCCTATATTATGCATGTCGAGGCTTATTTTAACTAAAATCCTGACACAGACCTCAAATAAACTTAATTTCTTCACTCCCCGACACTTTCTCTCTCCAAAAAGGCCCTCTGGGACCCATACACCACCTTGGGCATATATTAGTCCCACCCAAGTGGGACCCATATGCCATAGATGGCATATGAGTCTGATTTTGCCTATTTTTAAGGTTTTGAGTAGGAAATTAGGGTTTAAAATTCAAATTTCATGTATGTTGACCTCTAGGATCTAATAAATGGTAACTTGCATGGATTTCCTATATAAATGAGGTCTCAAATCATCATTTCATAAATCCTTCATGATATCAAGTCAAGCACTCAAGAGTTAAGCATTACAAGAATTTACAAGATCATCAAGAGAGCATTCAAGATAATTTCTAAGGCATTCAAGGGTAGAATTCTTCAACAATTGTTGTAGCAATTTAAGATCCTTTATCATGTGAATATTATCAAGAATCAAGCATGTTGTTGAGCTTGTGTTGTGATGTAGCATTGAAGATCCAAGATTAAGAATTGTTCTACACTTATTTTAAGGTATAGATCTACATCCTTCATGGCCACCTCATGTTAAATTGCAGATTCACAAGACATCATTCAAGGTATCATTTTTCATGTTTCATGTTCTATGCTTCAGGTTTCATGTCCTTATTTCATTATCTCATCATTTGGCTTAATTACCTAAAAGGTCTTTAACCAAGGAAAACCCCTATTCACTAACAATCAACAAGTTTTTCTCCTCTTTACATGTGTGATTGAACATCTAGATGTATTGGAGCATGAAGAATCTTTGAAGATTAGGTTAAAATCTTGGATAAATTTGTTGGATTTTTCCCCTCATTTGCAAGGTTGCTATCTTCACGAAAATCCATCTACAGGTCTAAAAGCAGGGTTTCAGGTCCGAAACAAGGTGTGGCAGAAAGAGAAGAGATTGGAGAGCATAATTAGACCTTAACCTTCAAGAAAAGAACACTAGGACTGATACACCACCTTGGGCATATGAGTCCCAATACAACCAATTTTTAGGGTTTCTAGAGATTTTGAATCAACACTATCATATTCCAATTTTGATGCAAAAAACCCAGTTTGGGACTAAATTGCCCAGACTAGCATATGAGTCCCACTCAACATTAAAATCAACATTTCTAGCATTTCTAGTCCTCATTCAAGCCTCTACAGGTTTCCAGGTGCACACTTCTGATTTTACAGCCTTCAATTTTGATTTATATGCATTTCTAGGTCATTCATTCAAGTTTCGTGCATCACTAGGTTTAAACATTAGATCTTTCATTTAATTAGTTTTTCCAAGCCCTAGATTGGTGGTGAGCCCCACATTAATTCATAATCAGGCCCTAGGTCTTGACCCTATTGCAAGATCTTTTTCCCATTTCTACATTGGATTGAGATCTCTAGGGTTTCCTTGAATGTGGAGTATAGAAAGTTTGTTGTCCTAGGTCCTAAACCCTAGTGGGGAAAATTTTTCACCTTACACAATGTAACTATTAAAAATAGATACCCTCTTCCTCGAATTGGTGACCCTTTTTATCAAATGAAGGGATCTATTGTCTTCTCTAAGATTGACCTACGATCAGGGTACCATCGGCTAAGAATCAAGGAGGAAGATATTCCCAAGACAATAAATTCAGAACCAAGAATGGCCACTATGAGTTTCTAGTGGTATCTTTCGGCCTAAACAATGCTCCTTCAACATTTATGAGTCTTATGAACCATGCATTCCATGACTTTCTGGATAAGTTTGTGTTGGTCTTTCTTGAAAACATCCTGATTTACTTTGAGAATCCAATGAAACATGAGGAACACTTGAGAATTGTGCTTCAAAGGCTTCGAGAACATAAGCTTTATGGAAAGTTGAGAAAATGCTCCTTCCAATCCAAAATTCAATACTTGGGGCACATTCTATCCTTAGAAGGGATTTCTATTGATCCCTCCAAAATCAAAGCCATAGTGGAATGGCCCACAGCTAAAAATGTGTCAAAGGTAAGGAGTTTCATGGGATTGGAAGGGTATTATAGAAGGTTCGTGAAGGACTTCTCCAAGGTTGCCAACCCCATAAACTCCTTGAAATGGAAAGGAAAAAGGTTTGAATGGTCAAAAAAGTGTGAAAGGGCCTACCAAAAGTTAAAGAGAGCCTTAACCACAACCCCTATTTTGCAAGTACCTGATCCTGAGAAAGATTTTATAGTTTGGACTGATGCCTCATTGGAGGGTCTAGGAGGAATTTTAATGCAGGATGATCGAGTAATTGCTTATAAGTCTCACAAGCTAAAGGATCATGAACTCAATTATCCCACTCATGATTTGGAATTGGTTGCAATTTTTCATGCCTTAAAAATTTATAGGCATTACCTAATAGGGAGACCATTCAAATTAAATACAGATCATAAGGGACCAATATTTATTCACCCAGCCTGACCTTAATGCTCGCCAAAGAAGATGGGTAGAATTCTTGAGTAGTTATGATTTTGACATATCTTATGTTAAGGGAAAGGAAAATCACATAGTAGATGCCTTGAGTTGCGGGGCTAGTTTGGGAGCTATTATACAATTAAAAATCAACCTATTGGACACCCTCAAGAAAATGCAAGGAATGGATCCCCTTTGCCAAAAAATGAAGCTAGCTATGGAGCAACCAATGAACCTGAAAAAATACTCTATGGGAAAAGATGGTATCCTTAGATACCAAGGTCAAATCGTGGTACCCAAGGAAAGGGGACTGAGAACAAGATCTTGCAAGAAAGCCATAATGCACCATATCAAGGGCATCTAGGGGTGACCAAGATGTATGTAGATCTTAAATCTGTATACTTTTGGCTAAGAATGAAAAAGGACATGGAAAATTTTGTGGCCAAGTGCCTAGAATGCCAAAGAGTCAAAGTCAAGCATTTCCATTCTACAGGGGTATTATATCCACATGAGGTACCACTAGGTTTGCCAAAAACTTGTCATAAACATGATAGTATTCTAGCGGTGGTTGATCAGCTAACCAAGGTGGCACATTTTATACCTGGTAATGTTAAGGATGATGCCCAAACCATAGAAAGAAAATTTATTAAAGAGGTTATTAGATTGCATGGGGTTCCAGAAGTAATCATCTCAAATAGAGATAAACTATTCACCAATCAGTTTTGGACTACCCTAATGACAACCTTGGGGACTCAAGTCAACTTTAGCACAATGTACCACCCAAAAATAGATGTCCAAACTGAGAGAATCAACCAATTTATGGAAGTTATGTTGTGAATGTACATCATGGATCAACCAACTAAGTGGGAAGAATGCTTGCCATTGGTGGAATTTTCTTATAATAACACCTACCAAGCTTTCATACAAATGGCACCTTTTGAGGCACTTTTTATGGTAGGAAGTGGATAATGCCAATTAGATGGGATGGATTGGACAATAGAATCCACATAGGACCTGAGATACTTTAGGAATATGACCAACAAGTAAAGGTTATCAAGGAAAGATTAAAAGAGTCCTTAGATCACCAAAAGAGATATGCAGATGCAAAATGAACCCTAAGAGAATTTGAAATAGGGGAAAAAGTGTTCCTTCATGCTTAACCCCAAAAGATTTTGATAAAATTTGGCAAGACAACCAAGTGGTCCCCTCGATTCATTGGACATTTTGACATCATAGAGAAAATTAGTCATGTGGCTTATCGACTGGCTCTTCCCCCATATCTCTCTCACATACATAATATGTTTCATGTATCTTTTCTCAAGAAATATGTACCTGACCCGACCCATGTAATTGATTGGCATGCATTGCAGGTAGAAGAGGCCCTAGATAAATATGTATAAGTCCACTCGTAATCATGGATAAGCGCAATATCACACTGAGCAACTGCACCATACAATAGGTTAAGGTCCTTTGGGACCAATATGGGGATCATGGAGCCACTTGGGAAGATGAAGAAATTATCAAACAAGAATACCCCACCTCTTTAACTAAGCCAAGACAACTTAGCCTAAGGGAGAAGGAATGTCACATCCCCCATAGACACTAGACTTCATTTTGTGTTAATCTCCTATTGTCCTAATGTAATTTGGACGAAGGTGAAACCTTGAACTTATAACTATGATTGCACCCCTTATTTGGATGATCATAAGAACTTAATTATTAATATAATAGACTTAAACACTTTAAATGCCATTTGGAACAACTATCAAATAATTTTTATTTATGAATTTAATGGTGTTATTTGAATTTGGCATGGATATATCTATATGTTTATCGGGCCAACTAGGTACTAACAATTTTGTGAGAATGTGGATGATTTTGCATGTGCTCAAGGTCCAACAAAAGGACCTAGCAACCTATTATGGGAAAGAACCTTAAACTCAATAGACTAGTTGATTAGTCGGAAGTTGAGTCACTCTAGTTGCTTCACCCCATACTAAGAAGTTTAACTACTAACTAATGGTAAGGCTTGATCTATATAAGTTTATTTTCCTTGTTGATGGGTTAATTATCCTTCTTATTCCTTGTGACCACCCTCGAATCGAGCCATAAGAAAAATAAATAATATAATATAATAATTAAATAATGTTGATCAATTTAGACTCCAAACCTTACTATTTAAAAATAAAATAATAAATAAAACATAAGAAAAGAATTGAAAGTGAATTCAAATTAAAATAAGTAAAAATAAGAGAAAATAAATAATAAAGAATCTCACTATACATTATGAGAGGAAGGAGTTGTGATTTTTTAGGGAGGAAGGGAAAATTCAGCTCTTCACGCCATAGACAACCGACAACCCTCATTTATGAGGAAAGGGGCGCAAGTTTGAATGAGGAAGTCATGCCATTAAAACAAATGGAAACCATGTCATGGAAGGCTCTAAAGGTCAATGAATGCAAAAATAATCAAGGCAAAAGCTTCTTTAAAAACCCCACAACCCTTGCCTGCAAGACACAAATTGTTTACATGAAAACATCAAGAGAAGGAAGGTGTGGTAAAAGTATACCTAGTGTGGTGAGTTTGGGTGTTGGAAGGAAGAAGGAAGAGCTAGGAAGGTGTAGGAGTAAGAAAGAATCACCCCATTGAGCCCTTAAAAGTTGCAGCACCACAACCAGGTTTTTCCTAAGTCACTAACTCTGTCATTTCTGCAGTATGTATTCATATAAATCTCACAAATACTGGAATGTGTTAGGGGTTAGATATTGTGACAATAGTTAGGGTGCAATAAAATTGTATTTGGATTCTTCATTTAAATATATTACTGTGCTCCTATTTACCATCATTATAATGACATCTGAGTATGCTTGCATGGGAATTGTGTTTTCAAAATTTTATTGATAACTTGCATCCTTAGCTAGGCATTGAAATTGATTATAAGGGATTCACCTATTTTGATGGTCAAAAGGAAAACAAAAATAATAAATAATATTAACTAAACCAGGAAACCTTCTCATTTCAATTAGCACCAATGCAAACATAAATGTATATCTTAACCTCCATGATTTAGCACACTATAGGTAGGCAATCCAATATTAAAGGAGAATCATTATACTATGTTTTCAAGTACTGGGACTATTTTCATAATTGGGGTGCTTTGAGGTACATCTAAAACAACACTATCTCTGCCATATTACTCTGTCAAACAACAACAAACATTTATTTTAATTGACTATCTTTAACATTTAAATGGTGTTAACCCTGTTAAGGTAAACAACAGTAGTAAAATGCCTTCATTTTGGCCCTTAGCTATATAAAACAACCTGTTGTTCACTTTTACTTCATATGCTCATGGGCCCAGGTGTAGACATGTTCATCATATATGATCAATAAATCTTTATAATTGCTAAAACAAAAGGGAGGGAGAAAAATCCAATTAGTCTTTGAGCCTTTGTTCAAGATAATAATATAGATCTACCACTGTCAATAAGAGTGACCTGGTGACACACATCATTCGAAACACTGCTGCCCCCAAAAGACAACCGTTAAAAAATATGAAGGAAGAAGAAATTACAAATTTAGTTTGGGAAATTAGACTTATAATTAATAAATACAACGTTGGATGCCCATAATTAATATGTCTCACTCCAAAGAAGGGTTTAAGGATAGTAGATGTTGGCCTATATGTGTCTACAATAATTAGTCACCTAAATCCATTCATTAATTCCTACCAGAGTGTCATAGAGATGCAATGGGAGCTATCAGAATACCCTTAGGACCAAGCCAGAGAAGACCCAAGTGTGAACCTCTGGGATTTTGAGCAGTGATAGGTATTCATTGGATTGTGCCAATGACTGATGTTTGGGCTACTACTAGGGACTAGCTGACACTTACCTAGTTCACAAAGGTGAAGGTTGTTCTGGGCTACCCTAGTTATGAATGATATGGGAATGGTTACACGGGTAGGGACCCATCTGTGTGGGTAACAGTAATTTAGGGTAATTGTTATATCGAGGGGATTCACTGGCAGTCACTGAGTGCACGGAAGTGATCGATGCCAGTGCTATCTAAAATTGTGAAGAAGATAGCTGACATTATCACTAAGGGACCACAAGGTGGTAACTGTCGGAAGCTACTTCTTCTTGGGTGGACAGACTTGTCGTTGGTGGTCTATAAGCGATTGAGGTCAGAATCCACAAGGTTTGGTAGGTTTGCTACTTGGGAATTCTCTAAGACCTTTGGGATGGAGGATGGACCCACGGTGTAGTATGGGATGCACCAAATCCTCTACCTAGCCGACCAATTCCCTTGACCCATACCGCCACCCCACTTAGTGCAAAAGACCGAGGAACAAATGGGACCCCCGGTGTAGTGCGTAATACACGGTCATTCTTTTCTATGGGATTCTCTAGATGGGATAGTGGTGAGTCTCCCTCTTATTTACCTACCTGTTTTTCCCTCACCTTGTACTGTTCCCATTATGACGAGGTTGGACCCACGATGTAGTATGGGATGCATTGAATCCTCTTCACAGTCGAGCTTGGCCTTGTTAGTTACCTTTCATGCCTCAACCCAAACATCTACAACTCTATCTTGAAATAGCTTGTTGGGTCCACTTGTTGGGGTGGACTAGGTCATGGTTCACGCGGTTGGGTTTTTTGCAGCCCACGAGGAAGCAAAAACCATGTCAATTATGCATTCTGACATCTGCTCATGCCAGGTAAACTAAAACAAGATTCTTCCTTTGGTATTTGGTTTTTGGACATCTTAATTGTGTAATCTATTCTAGATTTGCTGCTAATGATTGTGGATATTGTGATGCTTATATGTGAAATTGTATAGTATCAAAAAAAAAAAAAAAACTCTTATGGCTGGGATTTTACAGTAAGGTGAATAATAACTTGTGGTATAAATGTGATTGAAGTTATACCGATGAAAGATTAGTTCGGATATATTTAATTTAATTTATATATCAATTTTTATAAAAGATTAAATTTGGTTCATAAGACTAAAAGAGATCCAACGTAAATAGAACAAAAAAAAATGATAATACATAAATTTCATAAATAATATTTAATTCAAACCTAAATTAAAAATATAAAAGACAAAATATACGCCATATTCCTTGAGTGTGAATGCAAGCTACGATTTTTGTGGGCTTGGAAAGAATTAAAGAGACTTGGTGTAGGCACTAGCCGAGATGGGTAGCTGTAACGACAAGACCGCTGCTGACTAGACCTGTGGCCCACACCCAGGCAAACCTACTGTTTTTTTACTTATAAAGCGGGCCATTAAAGCCACAAAGATTATCGAGCACGTCCCAAGATCGAATCGCAATGGATTCCTCCAGTGTATTCTCCCTCTTCATTATCGCTGCAACCCTGACGTCGTCCGCCGCCGCAGCAAAACCTCAAGGCGGCGACTTCGTTAAGTCTTCCTGCAAAATCACCCCCTATCCAGACGTCTGCGTGGCGTCGCTCAGTTCGTGCGCTGCTCGTCTGGAGGCCGATAAAAGCCAGAAAGAACTCGTCATAGCCGCCGTCAATGTCAGCCTCTCAAATGCCCGAAATATGACGGCCTGGGCCGTCACGCTCTCCCGAGGGAACACGGGCCTCGGCAAAAGAGAGCGCTCGGCACTCAGTGACTGCGTGGAGAATTTCGGTGACACGTCAGACCAGATCAGGCAGTCAGTGGCCGAGCTGAAGCATCTGAAGCCCAAAACTTTCAAGTTTCAGATGAGCAAC
Source organism: Sequoia sempervirens (assembly GCA_007258455.2). Taxonomy (NCBI): domain Eukaryota; kingdom Viridiplantae; phylum Streptophyta; class Pinopsida; order Cupressales; family Cupressaceae; genus Sequoia; species Sequoia sempervirens. The sequence continues at coordinate 34,154,222 of VDFB02000013.1, read as the reverse complement.
GTGCAGACGTGGATGAGCGCCGCGCTAACGAACGAGGACAGCTGTCTTGATGGCTTCCAGGGTGTTCGTGATGGGAGGGTTAAAATGCTTGTCCAGGGGCGGGTACAGAATGCTTCCAAGTTCATCAGCAATGCGCTTGCTTTGGTGAATGCTCTTGCTTCCACTGAGGAACATTCAAAGATTTTCTGATTTCGTTTATTGTAGGCCTCTATTTCTGTGTGTGCGTGTTGGGTTGGGGGGAGGAGGACTCTCTGTTTAGAGCCTAGGGTATCTGTTGTTCTTTTTTAAGTACAATAAGTGAGGGATGGCTGCAGTCGAGTATGGATTGCAGAGATCGAATCTATATTGGGGAAGTTTGTGGTGATATTTTGTCAATGGATGCACAAGCAAGACTGTGCATTGTGGTGGTTTTTTAAATACATTTTCTTTTCTGTTGTGTGTATTCAGGATTCAACTTTCTGTATGGTTTTGATCTATAACAACAGAGATATGGGAAACAAAACAGATATATAAATAGATGTTCACTAGATCATTCAAGAAATAGAAGTTACAAAAGTTACAAATATATAGTAGGAATGATTTTTCCACAGTCAATGAGATTAATAAAGATTGATTATTTTCCTCTTCCTGATGGTGAATCACTGAGTGTGATTTGAAAACGTCGATACAAATAAAGAGACACAGTTGAATCCAGAAAATTTCATTACTAATTACAAATATATAGTTTTAATAAAACTCAACAAAGTCTTACAAAAGTGGATCTATATTTAACACTTAAAAGAGAATTTTTTTACAGTAAATTAATTACTTTTGACATATCTACAATTTCTATAGATGGCTTTAAATTTAACTGTTAGTATTATTCAACATATGTTTGGTTGGATTATTCATTATCCTAACAGTCGCTCTTAATGAAGAAGTGGATTTTTTTGGACATCTAACATGTTTCTACATATTACAAACTTTATTTTTCATCTTAAAATATCTCCAACATCTTCCCTACAACGAAGCATCCACTAAACTATTAAATGAGCACACTACTGTCCCTTTCAAGACCTCAAGCAGCTTCCTTCATCCAACACTCAAATGGAGACATGTCGAAGAACCTATATTTCCTTGACAACCTTTTATAAATATGCTCACATCTAATGGACATTCAAATAGTTGGATAAATTATTCTTCTTCTCCAATGTTAAGTGCATTAAAGGAACCAATCACCTACAACATTAAGAGCAATAGCTCCATCTTTGCTCAATTGTAAAAACCTCTTCTTTAGTGGAAAACACACCCAAAATATCTTAGTAATTGCCTTAGTGTCATTAACATCCAAACCCTCTCCATTCATTCACATTTAGACAAATAATTAAATTTGGTTACTAGCGAAACATACAAACCACACTTCTACACACTACGCCTATGTTCCTATCAATACAGAAAACTTATCTCCTATCCTATGAGAATAACCTCTCAAGATAGTCTCATCTTCTTAAGCAATGCCCTAGTGGAGTCACACCCAATATAGCTCCAATACCATGATAGAAATATAAGAAGCAAAATAGTGATATTAACAATTGTTGTTCTCTACTTCATTCAAAAAATAGAGGTTGTAACTATATAGCTTCAATGAAGATCAACAAAGTCTTACAAAAGTGGATTTACACTTGACATCTAACTCTAACTGATTGATAGCAAACTAACTACTTTTGACACATCTATAATTACTATTGCCAGCACTCAAAACTAACTGCCAACATTATTCAACATATGCTTCATTTGGCTATTCATTATGTCGGAGCTTAATTCCGCCAATAAGAGCATCTTGAGATGTTATTCTCATAGGATAGGAGATAGAGTCAACTATAGAGATAGTAGCGTCGGTGTGGTATGTGGAAGTGTGATCTGTATGTTTTGCACATGAACCAATGTTGAATAATATTCATATGTTCTTAGTCTTGCTGAGTGTAAGGCTCCCACATCATAAGGGATGAGCCCCACCAAGGCGAATTTGGCAGAATGGATACCCCTCAGTCCTTGGCTCTTAACCGAAGAGGTTCAGCCCAAGAAGACTCGTGCTCCCCCCATATCCGATAACTTACAAATAATTTGTGGATGACCTCCATAAAAATAAATAAATAAATTAAGACATTTGTGAAATTTCATGGTCTCATGCCAAATTCTTCTTCCTAATCTTTATCTAAATATAATAATTATTTTAAAAAACTGGTTATCAATGATATTTAGACCACCACTAAATTTCTGTCAGATACAAGATCTTCCCAAAAACTGCGTGGATTATGCAAATTTCATATTTCTTTGAGCCCCCGGCAATATATTTAAAGAAGCTATAACCCCAACCATTGCACCTTGGGATGGAAACCCCCACTTCAACCAAGCCTTCAAGCATTATCCAGACTTAAACCTGCGCTAGATGAGGTAAACTTCAATCATTTCACATCTGTAGCAAAAAATGTGCCAGCTGTTGCACCTGATAAATAACAGTTAATGTTCAGCCGCATTGCTTAAAGGGTGCCAACACTGGCGTTAGTTATTTACAGTTGATCAGGCTTGATATATACAATGACAGTTTTGCAGGTGATTGTTGACCAAGGATTTATGGGCTGATAAAATTCCAGCACCATCACCTCCTCATGACATTACTGACTAAACTTCAGATGATATCCATGCAAATTAAGATGCCCAGTGCAGGGATATCTGCAGGATAATTCATCTACTGGTGTGATCCACTTATCTGTATAATTAATCTACAATTCACAGAGCAGACAAATACTTATTACAATGATAGGTGATAGCAATACAATATATAGGTGGTCAGTAAATCTGTGAAAGAAAAACAAAAAATCTACATTTTATTTTCATGTGCAATGAGTTTATATCCAGAGAACAATATCACAACATTCTATTTTTATTGTTTAGCTGCACTCATTGTTATTTATTTCCATTAATAAGTTATACAATGATTTTTTATTTATTTTAAATTTACTAATTAAAAAATAACACTTTGATACTTTTTATAATTTAAAGGTACCCAATAATTTTTGCTTTCAAAAAATTGCAATGTTGACGCATGGAAAAAACAGAGTTCATAAGTATTTCTAAAATAAAGTATTCAGAAGATGCCGAACCTTATCCTTTCGGTGGTGACCCCACCTGGATGGCTTGTCTTTCGTTTAGGAAAGCGGCATCTATTTTCCTTGTGCAATTCATTTCATAATTTTTAAAATGTTTGAGATGTGAAGTCTCAACCATTTTGTCTAGCAATATCGTAGATTCCTAGACTTCATCAAGACTTTCTTTTAACAAGAAGAAGAAGAATATAAGATTATATAAAGAGTGTGATTGTCATTCCGTACAAAGGAATAAATTTGATCAAGAGTGTTTGACAGCTTGAAGAAACTAAAAATTTCATGAACTAAAGAGAAAAATGCAGAAGCTTGATCTACTCTATGTTAATATAATAAATCGTTTGTACTTTGGGGAAATAATGCATACTCTATAATTAATTTATAAATTCTAAAGAGATTATAGAGTAATTAATGTAATTTTAATTTAATTTAAAAAAAAATTGAGATAGATAATTGTCATGATAAATGAAAGTGAGAAATTAGAAGATTTAGTTGTTTTATTTGTGTGTTATTCATGTTGTTAGGTTTGATTTCTTGAAATGTTAAGACATAGAGATGGGCCTTGGAATTTGATTTGGAATTGGTGATTAGGAACCTAAGACATGAACAATCTAAGAATCTTGGAGTTAAGAACTAGATCACAACCAAGATCTAGTGTACGGTTATGATATCCCATAGACAAACTAAAGGATTTAGATATAATAGAGTTAGGAGTTCAAGAATAGAACCAATTAGTACACCAAAATGTCAAATTAGACTCTAAAATTGTCAATCTACAACATTGATGTAAAGTAGTAGAAAACGAAAGAGGAAAAAGGCAAGGTGTGCACTTTACTTGTTAGGCTCTTATGTCCTAACCTTATATTGTTAGAGCTCTTATATCACCCCCCTCTATCATTAGTATGAGAACTATAATAATCACAGTTTAGTTATTTAGTTAATATTCTATCATGTAGATTTATCTCACCTGATCACATTAAGTTATTATAATGTAATGAGTTGATATTAAGTGTGTGGAATTATTCCACATCCTCATAAGTTGCTTTTGTGATGTTTTCTTCTATAAAGAAATAAAACATACACTACAATTAATACACGAGTCTAATTGTATAACTAGAATGATGCTATAGTATCCTATAGGAACAATTTTACATCACCTAGAAAAATATATTTCTTTGATAGATTCATACATGCAAACTTGTCTTGCACATGCTTGTATTTTATTTTGGTTTTTGTGTGTTAGTAGTTTTCATAGACTAAAGTAGATTTTTCTTCAAAGGAACAACTTTATTTTCTTTTAGAGGCCTTGGTGGCCTTCATGCAATATATTTTGAGACGCTATCATCTTGTGTAAAACCACACATAACCTTCACACAAAATTTCAATATGGATAACACACTTTTTCACTCTATTATGCACTTCCAAAGCTCTACCCAAAATTGAATCTTTCAATAACCACTCCAATAATTTTAACACATTGGGTTTGGTTCAATCCTTGAAGTGGTTATTGAAAGTGTAGTTGCCTAAAATTGACCATTACATGTGGTCAATTTGTCCTAATTCATCATATTCTCAATCTCTATATTAATTAAATAATATTCACTCTATCCTAATATTCATCTAATTTTCTCTTATTTTCCTATGTCCTAGCCTAAGGTAAATAATTAATTTTAATTATTTATCTAACCTTACCTCCCATCTCATCCCCTCCAAATTGTTTAATTCCTCCTACAAATGTATCATCCTCTAACTTTTCTATTAGTCTTAATCCTTACCACTAATCTTCATTCAATCACCCCCTTAAACATGTGCACACACTTAATCCTTGATTAAGTGGGGTCAACTCAGGTTTCCATTTATTCCTCACCCACTTTCTCCTCTCTCATTAAATTTTCCTCTTTTGGAAAAGACCCCATTTTCTTGGAGACATGGGTCTTGCTTCCAAAAGTACCCAAAGGAATTTTAAATACCTTTTTCCTCCTCTTCTTCATAAATGAGGAATTAAAAATTCCACACTTGCCCCTTTTGGGTAAAGGGACAAGAAATGCCTTTATGGCATATATTCCAAGGTACTTGCAAAGTACTCCCATTCCTCTAATTCACTCTCCTTGTGCCACTTGACATAATCCCATGCCTTAAGATATCACCTCTCCTCTTAGCCCTTAATCCCCACCCAATCCACCTGCCTAATTATGTGCACACACTAGATCCTTGATTAAGTGAGGCCAAATCTCTCCTCACCCACTTTGTCCTTTCTCTCATCAATTTTCTCTTTTTGGAAAATACCCCATGTCCTTAGGCATATGGGTCTTGCTTGCAAAGGTATCCAAAAGGAATTTAAAATTCCTTTATTCCCATCACTTTGTCCCCTTGGATAAGAATTGTCTTTATGGAAAATCTTTCAGAGTACCTTCAAGGTACCCTCATTCCTCTCAACTCATCTCATTGTGCCACTTGGCACAATATCATGAGTTGAGAGATCATCCTCAATCCTAGCTAGTGACCTTCATCTTCCAATCTCAACCCTTCGTCCTTTCAACCTCCAAATATATTTATCTCTTCAACATGTTGCCATTTTAGGAGATCACTCACTTTTGCATTTGAGTGCCATTATGCTATCAAAATTTTGATTGAACACACATTGCATCAATCACATTGGGAAAATCTACACAACAAAAGGTTAAAATAGTTCATTTTTATTGAATTATATGTTCATTTGATTTTTCTAAGCCTGATTTGAGTTTTTTCTTGTATTTGTGTTTGTTTGGTTTTTGTACTAGCTAAATCATTCACGCTTTAACACATTTTCACACACACACACAAAGATTTTGTTTTGGGTAGATCTTTGGAAGTGAATAATAGTGTTGGCATTGCATTTATTGTAAAACATGGAGAGTCTCTACTTATGTTGTATGATTCTCACCAAATTGGGTAGCATAGAGTAACAAGTTAACATTGAATTTGACTCATGCTATGTTTATTTTATTCTACAAATAAATAGAATTGGTGTGTTCCATTTCTTCTATTTTTATTCTATGATCCTTTCATCTATGTGATCTACATGTGCCTATTCATTTTTTTCATTTGAATTGTAGTTAGCTACTACATGGGTTGGCATCAAAGTATGCATTTTGATTCCTAGATGTGAGCTCATGAGAATTCCATAGCTTTAGCTTGCATTTTTTGAAATTGTTACATAGCAAGTAAACCATGGAAGATGGATCATAGAATTAGAAGCGGTGTGAAAATAACCAAAATGGAAAACATTGCTCATTTAGCTAACAATTTGAGGACCATCTATGTGAGATTGAAGTTATTGAGACAATGCAACAGAGAGGAATGATTGTGATTGAAGTTGTTAATATAGACAAGATAAATAATCATGATGTAAGAGATTGTGCCACACATATTGATGTTAAGCATGATGCCACCATAGAAAAAATATTTACTATTAGCTTACTGCAGCTAGGGAGAAAGGAAAGACTAAATCATTGAGTTAGAGAAATATTTTATGTTTGAAGCGATTGAGGACTCAAGGAGAGTGAAACTACCACAAAGTCAAAAGAGCATGCTACCTTATAATGGAATTTTATACAATAGAACATGTTGGATTTGTTCGAGAAGCTCCAAAACATATTCCAGAGGAACGTATCTATGGATGGAGAAACAAAGAAGTTATGCAAACATAATATCTCAAGAAGAGGTGTAGAAGATGATGAAGGAAAGATCTCTAAATATGTCAATGATTTGATGAGATATGTTTGCTAAAGATTGATTAGGGTGAAAATGGGATCCACCCAAATGTGTGTGCAAATGTGATGGATCACTTATTTTCCAAGGCCCTAAATCACTTAAATTATGCAAAATAAGATGCTAATAACAAACAGAAATGCAACCTAACTATTATAGCAATTATGGGGGATGTTATTAGAGCATAAAAAGTTATGTACCTGGCCATAAAGTTGTTGATTTTGGGATATGGAGGACTCATTCGCCTTCAATGGCGAATGGGTCCTTTTAGGGTTTCAGGAAACTAATTTCAGGATCTTGTTCCTTGATGTCTACACTCTTGAAATCCCTATTATCAAGTTCTGGAAGCCTGTATGTAATTATATAGAGCTCTTTCCATGATCTTACACTTTGAATGACAACTTTTGCAACTTTGCAACTTTGACAACTTTGCTCCAAATATTTCTCAACTTGATCTTCAACCTGTAAATCTACAATAACACACTCAAGGGCAAGAAAAACTTGTTTATTTTTTAGTGAATGGGGGTTTGCCTCAGTCAAACCCCTTGTAGGTAATTAAACCAAATGATGAAATGAAGGAAATGAAGCATGAAACATGAAATATGCAAATGATATCACCTTGGATGATGTCTTGTGAAGTAAATTTGCAAACTATCATGGAGTGGCCATGAAGAATGTAGATCTTGGATGTAAGATGATACTTGTAAATGGATCCTCAATGCAACATTAACATCTTAGCTCAACACACATGAATGCATTAAACCCTTGACATGATGATATGGCTTTGAATTGCTGCAATAAACTCTTGAAAATCTACCTTAAAATTCCTTGATAATGCCTTTGAATTTCTCTATAATGCTCTTGTGAAGTATTAGGATGCTCACTTGAAAATCTTAGTTGAAACAATGTGAATTAACCCCTTATTTATACTAAATTAGGAGATTAACCCCAAAATTTAAAGAATTAAGGCTGACACCAGATCTAGAAAGAGATATAATTAAATTCCTATGAGAATGAAATTCAGAAATAGGGGTCTCATTAAGGGAGGAACCATTCACCACCAAAGGCGAATGCGTTCTAGCTAAGTTTCTAGGACCGAGCTTCGGGGAGCTAAAAGAAGGCCAAAAAACCATTCCAGATCAACTGAGAAAGGGGGGGTCCTGTTAAGGGAGGATCCATTCACCATCAAGGGTGAATGGGTCCTGGCTCAACTTACCAGGACCAAACTTTTCCTAATGAAATAATTTGTTATTTAATTTATGATTGTTGAGATAGATCTTCGGGAGGTGTCAAAATTAAGGCCTAAAAGGGGGGTTAATAACTCCAATTAACCACAATCAATTAAAACCACCTAGATAAATGTGAAAGTGCATTAAAACACTTTACAACACTTAAACAAGGTACACATTATGTACATTTTATTTAGAAAGGGTCCCATTAGGCTTAATTAAGCAAATACATCCTAGAAAAGCATGAAAGTGTGTTACAACACTTTACAACACCCTTGCAAAGGAATAATTGAGGTGTGTTTTAGTTAAACAAAAGTCCTAGAATAGTGTGAATGTGTACAACACATTGCAACACCACTCCAAGACACCATTGGTTCAGCTTTAAGGTCAATTATCAAGCAAGCAAGGCAAAAGGTTACTTTTTCCGTTACTACATTTTGCCCCCACTTTAGTGAGACGATGACCCCATGTCAAACTCACACTAAAGTAGACATCCAAGAAACTTAAGTATGCAACAATAACGCAGATACATGATCATACCTTGTCAAAGGCCAAGAAAAATAAACACAAAGGATCAAGCACAACCGATTCAACACGATGTGAGGCGATGGTTGTTTGTCCATAACAAATGCTACTCACTCTGGGGTAGTGGAACCTTAGTTTTTCCACTAGGTGATTTGTCCCAAAATATGTGTGCTCACTCTGGGGTAGTGGAACCTTAGTCTGTTCACTACATGAGTTATCCCAATGAGGTGGCAAATGAGAGAATCATATTAGCCTCTTGTACCATACCAAAGTTATCCTCCTAACAACTTCGATAAGGCACCACAATGAAAATGCTTTTGTAAATGCTTTTGAATGCCATGTAAATATTTTGCTTAAAGGGGATTTTTCTTTGTTCATGTAATGGTCTTCCTCTTACGGAGCATTATGCCTAATGTCGCCAAGAGAGGACAAGTCAAAAGTGTCAGATCGTCGCCCATGGGATGCCTCGTTCGAATCATTCCATGACAATATCGATCATACACTCTTGAATGGCATCAAACCCAATGACACCACCAAGAATAGGACACATCAAAGGAAAATCATGCCATAATTTTTTTCCAAAATATGTCATCCTTGTATGCCCCCACTCTAAAGCAGTTGCTACACCATCACTGTGAGAAATTGCTTTAAAGTAGCCAAATGTTTTTGATCCTAAGACATGAGAGCTTTCCTCGAAAAACCATATGCCAAGTCATATGTTTCTAAAGCAAGCTATCATGAAATAGGAAGGAAGGGTTTCCCCCACAAACACATAAGATATCTATCATGGACTTGGGGTCAGTATGTCTGTGCTACAATGTAGTCATAGAGCATGGAACTATCATCATTCCCCAAATACACATATAACTAGAAGAATGACACAAAGAAAGTGAAAACCAAGAAAAATCCTTTCAGGTCAACATGAATGTCTCGACACCTTGTATCATTCTCAAAAGGAAAACACAAGATAAATAAAAGAGATAAAGGAAAAGATTTTGGGTCAACATGGAAGAGACATAAATGTCTCAACACTTTGCGTCATCCCCAAAAGGAAAACACAATCTACAAATGAAAAATGATTACGACATAGAGAAGAATGAAGGTACATATAGAAGAATGCAAAAAAGAGAGAGGAACATCAAATAAAATGTCACAGAGGATCACATTACGCACATGTAATCACATAAAGAAAAGAAATGAAAAAGTAAAAGACTAGTAAGGCATAGGTGAGTCAACCTAAAGTAGGTCGTCTGCCTCCCAATCTTTGTCGATATACACGGAAGGCCGACAACTAGCCAAAGGGACAACGAAAATGCATTACTAGGACAAGGCTATCAAATTCTTGCCCCCACTTTGTGCAAGACAAGAATGAGCTGAGATAAGTGAGGAAAATGAGCTCCTTGCATTAGACAAAATGATTTGCAATAAGTATAAAACATATAATAGTGAGAATGTTTTAAGATTCTACAACTATTACATGACAAGGAGTAGGAGGGTGTATCCTATGCAATCACTCGATGGAAATCATTCCCATCAAAGTGAAAGTTGCTCAATACTAATTTGAATGCACGACACTCATTAGTACTATGTCCTTGAGAGTTTTATGGTATCGACAATGTGGAACAATTGCATCTTTAGGATATAGCATTAGCTTGTCTTTCATTGGTGGTAATGTTAAAAGTTCTTTGTTTATAAGTATTTTTAGTTTCCTTTCACTTTTAGGTGGCAAACAAGGGAACTTTAGCTTTTGTAGCTTGTAGGGCCTCTTCCATTTGCTAGATTCACCAACTTCTCTAGATGGGATTAGGGTAGGAGGTCCGGAGAAGATCTTTTCTTTGTTATCCCTATCCTTAGAAGGTACGGGTTGCTCTTTAGGAAGGAGCACATCTATATCAGGAGGATGATCTCAGACCATCATACCATTACTATGAAGCCTTAGGTACTCTTTAGGAGCACCTATGTTGAGAGGGGGATCTTGATATCCTATCCCTTTGGTTTCTTTAGTTGGAATTTGCTCTAGGAGTTGATGAATCGTATGTTCACAGGTATGTCCAGGATCATCATGGAAAAAATAGGCCCTTAAGTGGCAAAAAATTTAGAAAAATCAGAGTTAGGCAACTTAACGTAAAAATTTGAATAAGTTATTATATTATTTCAAAAAATATGTAAGAATAGAATCTGTAGCAAATTGAATGTAGTTTCTAAACTACTAAGTTTTTTTTTTTAAAAATGTATTTGGTGAAAATTTGAAATTTCAATGTAGTAGTACTTAAATTTTAGGGAAAAAATAAGAAGTAGGTGTCTATTTGACCACCCTAGAACCACAATAAAATGATAATATTTTTTTATAATATTTTAGACATAAGTAGAGGACTCATACTGGATGTGATACATATTTTTTTTAAAAATTTCCAAGTAAATAATTAATTATGAATTTTTATTATAACTTTAAAAAATATAAAACTCATATGTCTGACCACCTTAACTTGGTCAAAACTTCATGAAATTCAATTTTTCTTTTTTTAATCCTATAGTATGCAAAGCATAGAATGTGATGCATGTTTTGGATTCCAAAAATGTGATACTTTTTGAAAGCTATAGACGTTTTTCAATCGGCCTATCAATAAGGACTTTAGTCGTAATTCAAATAGAAAATGAATAATAATTATTAATTAAATTCAAATTATTTAAGCATAATTTATATTGGTGGAAAGCTGAGAATATCTTTTAAAAACCCTTTTCATTTTATCAATTTTGGGTAAAAAAAAAGTCGTCAACCACATACCCTACAAATACCTATCATATCGCCACTTTCTGGCCCATCATGATCCTGCACATGCCCTCACTTGTTGTATCACATCTTTGTTTGCATAAGATCGTGAATCCTTTGCCATATGTTTCTTCAAGGTTGATTGATGTGTTGGTCACTTTGTTGACATAGGATGGTGGAATGTTTTCTTGTTTAGAGGTGCTAGGTTCACCTATGTGTTGATGGAAATGTTACTTGCAGCAACAGGGCGAATAAATTCCTCACAAAAAAACCACGAAGAGCCTATCATTCTTCAAAGACTTAACCAAAGACAACCCTAGGGGATACGTATGATAGGACAAAGGTTGGCTTAGTTCAATCCCAATTCTTTGGTAGTCAAGTCTTGATAGTACTAGGTTCACTTCAGGGTATGATGTGATATTGCTATAAATCTCAAAGGGAATATGGTTGTTTCTAGTTTCCTTAAGAATCATAAGCGTTTTACACAAGATTTCCAATTCAATCATAAAATAACATCATGAAATCGACATATTTAAAATAATACCTCATGAATATCAACAATTTTTCTCACTTAAGTAGATTTAGCTTTAAGCATTCAGTAATTTCATAGGAAACAAAATATTTTCAATAAATTTCCATTCATTCATCTATTTTTTGAAACATTTTCTAGAATTTAACATCTATTCTAAAAGAAAGCATAAAAAAATACTGAAAAATTAAAATTTCTCCCGGTTATTCTCCATGCATTCCCCAAAGAATTAACCAAATCGAAGCATCTACGTGCATACAAGTTTTTATATTGGAATGATTCAGAAAACAGGAAAAAAGAACAAAACTTAGAGAAGTTTTTGCTCTTTCGGAATCCAAAAATTCTGAACTTAAACAAAAATAAAGTAGTAAATGGCCTTTTATAGGAACAAGGCCCCAAGAGTTCAAACTTAAAGTTTATCCAGAGAATCATAAATAACAAATCAAAATGTGGCACGTGGCATAAGCCAACTGTCATCAAAATATTCTAGATGAAGTAAAAGCTTTGACTTCCTCAACATCAACACTTTTCCCTTTCTAACTCCGGTATGCAATACTTCACATGAATCAAGGCTATCAGCACCCTTTAGAATACTAGACAAGAAACATCTACCAGGACTGGGAACAACTTGCAAAACTCAAATGCAACAAAAAGAATATTTCTAGGACACCTCTGGTATCTGATATCCGGTATTTCCTTTCATCATTTAGGGCTCGGGCTTTGGGATCTTTTCTTCACCTTTCTTCAATTGATATTCTCGAAAAGCATTCAATGTTTGATGCATATGTTCTTTTCAAATCCCTTGAATTTCCTTCCAAGTGAGCTTAGTCCTAGTGCATTCTTCTGATACCTAGAGTATACTAGCATTCCTTTGTACTTTATCTCTCTCATATCTCACTATGGTGTTCCTGCATTGTATAATCTCATCAATGACCTCCCGAGTTAACAATTGGAAAGGGTCTCTATTTATCCTTTCAATCCATTCCTTGAAGGCTTTAGCTTCTTTACCCTCCTGTCCTAGCATTTGGGGATCACAACCTTGACGTGCTAGAATTTCAATAAATCCTTGATCTTTATCAAGCAATTTTCTACATTCCACGGCGACTTTTTTAAATCCTTCAATGCATTGTATCAACATGTCACCTTCCCACTTCAATTGTTTCTTCCATTTTTCTAGCAATGAAACTTCTTTCCCTGAAATTACATTTCCTTGTATTAATTCTTGGACATCCATTTGTATGAGAATTTCAACATTTTGCCATTCAGCATCAATTTCTCCCTGGTGAACCTTGCATTCACTTTGTAATCTTCTGGACTTCTAAGACCAATGGTATGCTTCCTTCTACTTTCCTATTACATATGTAATGAATTCTTCTCCTTTCCTCACCCAGTACTCAATCCATTCTTTAAATACATTCATTTTATGGCGAATGTTGCAATTGCATCCACCTGTTCTTATGAAATTAGTACTGGATGTTGGGGCAATTCAGTCTATGCTTGACCAAATAGGGTTAGTGATTTTATTAAATTTTCCAGGGTAGCAATCCATTTCTTCAATTCTCTTTTCTTCATTTTATACTTTTGTACTCTGGCAACAGTAGCATCCAAATTCATCTTTATTTCCTCCAACTCTTGCCTCCAAGATGAGTGTACAATATTAATACTTGTTATCTTGTACTCCTTAGGTGTTATTTCATGTCTATTTTTGTCAGCTATGGGAGTAGCTATATGGACGGTTCTGTCTCCATCTACATTTTTCTGGATGACATGCTTTGCTTTAGCTCTCTGCCTAGGTTTAGGAGTATCTACTTCCTATATAAAGTTGTTAAGATCTAGTGGAAGTATTTCTACTTCCATTGGGGAAGCCAATTCCCTGATCAACCAATCAGGTGCATCCTCATCACTCTCTACCTTTGCAACATTACTTTGTTCTTGGTTTCCACTTGATTCAGGAACCTCTTCTCTTACTTCTTCAATTTTATTTGTTATGTCCTCTAAAATAGGAATTTCTTTAACATTTTTTGGCATAGATTTGTGATTACTGGGATTTGGCACTATCTCCTCTATTTGAAGACTTACATTTTCCTATCTATCCAGATGGTCAACATCACCTTCCTGGACGCCACTTTCTTTGTATTCTGCTACACCAAAATTTTCTTCATTTTGAACTTCATCACCTAAACCTATGTAGCTTCTCCTTTGTCAACTTCAATTTCAACACCTTCTTTCTTTGACTCTTCAAAGACCTACGACTGTTCATTATCATTTGGATTATTCCCAAGTGAATACTAAGAAGCAAATGTATCTTCAATAACCATTTCTTCAATAGGATCCTACCCTATAGTCTCCCCTGCTTTTGAAGCAAGTGTTCCTTGTACAAATTCTTCTTCTTCAGCATTCGTGGGAGTGGACCCTGTGTCTAGAATTTCTTCTACCACTAGTTGTACCATAGGTTTATCTTTAAACTTCTTTTCCTTTACCTTCTCCCACATGGCACCCTATTTATCCATATGTTCCTTAATTTTGGCTTCATCTACTTCATAAATTTCATCAAAACAATAGGAGTGCCTCCTAGTGCTTGTTTCACATTAGCCATATTAACAAAGGGAGGAGAAGTAAATAATGTTGTAGATCTTTGAGAAATAGATATTTTCTGTGCACCAACATTTTCTGTTACTTCTACCTTTTCATCAATGGTAGGTTTAGTCTTTGGCTTTGTTGTAGAGGAAGATGAACCTTTAGGTCTTACTTTTGATTTATCTTTATTTGATTTTGCATCTTTTTGCTTATCAACTAGATTTAATGAAACTCCTTGACTTGAAGCCTCAAGGTTTTTCTCTTCAATTCTTATGCTAGGAGTCACTTTACTAGTTTTCCTTTTCTTCTTGGTAGGTTCCCCACTCTCAAATACAGTTTCATTTGCTTGTTTTCTTCTTTTATCTTGTGAGAACGTGGGTTAAATCCCTCTCTCTCTTAAAGATTTACAAAAATCATTTATCCAATGTTGAGTGTGCAACAAAATTGGTGCGAGAAGTCATCAATTGATGTCATTTTTTCACCATCATAATCTGGGTCTGGGATGGGTTCATCATACACTCTATCTTCATTATAAGCTTTGTTCAACACTTGTCCATCATCCTCTTCCAACTAATTTGGAATATCATGAAGCATAAGAATCCGAGTAGATCTTAAGGAAAATCTTTCATATTTTCTTTTCCTAACTATGTGCTCATCTTCACAATTAAGCCAATAATCTTCTAGGTGTTGGACATGAGCACGGTAATGAGCAATGTTCTTGGAAATATTCCATTCAATGTCATAATACATTCTTTGAAGTGGAAAATGTTCAAAATTATATGTTTTCAGTTCTTCTTCACACAAGTCAACTGCCTTGAGTGTACTGCATTTATAATTCCCTATCACAATAGGAAATTTGAAGGAAGCCTTCTTACGAGCCTTGCTATAAAGAGCCTGAGACGATTTCAATTGTCTCACAATTCTAATAACACAATTTTGTCTATAGGATACCTGGGTAGCATGAAAGGATGTCCATCAAACCCTTATGCCCTAATGTAGGAGAAAGTGGGGAACTAAATATACCAGCCTCCCATCGATCTGATAACACTTTGTGCCTCTAATGATAGTCTTTTGGCTTTGTCACTTTCTATCGTTCTGACCAGCTTCATAGAGAACACATCATTGACCCAAGGTTCTGTAATGCTCTTTGTATCCATGGATAGTGATTTGGGGTAAATGAGCATATATTAAACTATTTCCTACTTCTCTGTCAAGAGTACCAATTCTCTTCAAGCCTTGTTTATTTGCTCTCATGGCACAGGAATAGATCACATATAAAGACATATAGAAACATCTAGTTTTGGGAAATGCAATTATTTGTTCATGCAATCTATCACTATTAAGCTTTCCCCAATGCATTTGCTCAGAATTACTCATCAGTTTGGATATTATCACAAACATCCAGGGTTCAAACTTATTGGCATCTCGCAACCCAGCTATCCTGGTCAACATGGTTATAAGATCTTGAATATCTTGCTTTAACATAGACCTTAGAATTACTTTTGTCCATTCTGTAATTGGTTCTTGGCACCATTGGGTATTCATAATTGTGCCCTTCAATACTCTTATAAGTTTTGGCTTTCGCCCTCATATCAACATTATACATCTGGGTGAAAAAGGTAGCCCAAATGTGTATATAATTCCTTTATGGGAGAGATCTGCATAAACTCTTCCTTCCTTCTCAATGATTCTCTTATCTAGGTTGTAATGATTCATACATTCCATGACCAATTCAGGGGCCTCCATTGTTGGTGGAAACCCTCCTGCTAAAAGTAACCCACTTGCTATAACATTTCCAATACACTGAGAAGCATTTTCCTACCATACTCGAGTGTGAATTTCAACATCAAAAGACCACCCCATATGAGTATCTATCACTACCACACCAATTGGTATGGCTTGTGAACTACAATATTTAAACTCCTCTTCCGCTCTTGTGTCAAAAGTATTCATTTTTGCTGGTGTGTTCTATAGTTTCAAATATGTGTCTTGTGTGCGAGTTAGGGTTAAATTTAACTAGATTTCTTACAATTTCATAACTTTCAATTTACCTTTTGGCTAAATTCAAATCCAAATATAATCAACACTTCAATTTCAAAAGGGGAATACCATTTTTCAAGATTTTCATGTGTGAAAATAAGTAACAGAATATTAGTTATCCGAAGCACACCTAGTTCTGGTTGATGATGAAAATGGTTTCAGAATGGAGCTTCAAAATACTTGGTAGCTATATTCTCAATTTCTCAAAATTTACCTCTCCTTGCACGTTGTGTCCTTTGCAAATTTATAGTGTTACACAAAGTGAAGTGCTATGAAAGCAATTGCATGCTTAAGGTGGTGCCAAGTACGAGAGTAGTTGGCCACCTTCATTAATTACCTATTATAATGCATTAATTTCTCGAATAAAGGTGCAATCATTATGGATTAGGGTTCAAATTATGAATACCTAAATTTATGTGCGGGCTCATGACTAGAGAAGAAAGACGATGCGATGATCTTACGTGGCACTCTGGTGTCACTTTGATTTTTGTGAGGCATAAGCCATTAAGACAAGTGATCAATTTGTGATCACCGGGATTTACACTTCTGGTATCAACCTTTGAGAAGAAATACCGAGAACCGGGGAGCTTACCTCCAAGCTTGAGAGAAAATCAGAACAAAAGAAAAGATTGGGAACTGGGTTCAAAAAATATAAAAGGAAGATTAAAATGTTGTAAAAAAAATCTCCAGTTTCTGGGTTCCGAATAAAAGAAATGAAATAAAAAATTACCAGAATCTGGTACAAGAAGAATGATATTACTAGGATTAACACTTTCAGATAATGACTCACCGGACGAGGCTAGGACCAATTGATGATACAACCACATGACTCTGGGACTCCGGTTTCCAGGAAAAATATTAGATTCCATGAAAAGACCGAAAGACCGAATCTGAGAAAGATTAAGGATTATACAAAGACCGAGCAAGTTGAAGATGAAACCTTCATCCGACCAAACCATAGAGCAACGCCGAAGAAAATGAAAATGAAAGGAAGGAGAAAAAGAGGGGTCCACATTTTTCCAAATAGCAAAATTGGGTGTGTTGTGAGACCATACAACAACTAGCAACCAACAAAACTAAACAAAAAAATAGAAAGCCAATTCATGATCTAACATCAGCATACAAACCTTTTTTAGTCTTCTAATTATAAATCATTAGATCTTCATTTTGACATTCAAATTTCACTTCAGCTAGCAAGTAAGATTAAGTATTACTGAGCTCATGTGTGTGCAATTGATTATTTCCACCATAGTAAACTTAGAAAATAACAATTATTTGCATTGACCTACATAATATGAAAATTCCTTTAAAGCCAACTAGGGATAGAGCCTTGCTGCCAGTCAAGCATCCATAGCCCTGACAAGGTTATCTCTATAATTCATAGTTGTACTACCAGCCAAGCATCTATAGCCCCAGTAGAGATATTTGGATAGCCTAAAGAGTTGATTTTTTTTTTTTTGATATTGCAATAATAGCTCCTTTTTCTCTTTTGATATTTCAATGATAGCTCATTTTTCAACTTGTAGGCAATGAAGCTCACTATTAGGCTGGGAATTACAAAGGTAGCAAAGGTAGTCTTCTGATTTTTCACTCAATGCAAATAACTGCTATCCCAAATTTTAGTAGAATGATTTAAATGTGCGTGTTTGTAGCTCGACATCAATTGAATGATTCATGCTAACTAGAGTATAAAGAATGAAACAATTCTTAAGAAATTTATAAGTAAAGGACTACTTCTGATCGGAGCACAGATCAAATTTATAGAATTGATTTTCTATTAACTTATTCACCTTCAAAAGTTACCAATCATTGTAAAATCCAACGACGCGACACCCAGAAAAGAAAAACAAAGAAAAAGCAATAAAGGACTATTTACAACACAACAACAAGAACTAACCTACAAAAAAAAAAAACTATTTACAATAATCTATTTACAAAAACTATTTGCAAAAACTATTTACAAAAAAACTATTTACCTATGACTAGAAATAATGCTTTAGAAACTGCCCATTGATGGGCAATGAGATATCTTCACCAATCAAAGACTTCAATCTATAAGTGTTGTCACCCAAGATTTCAGAAACTTGATATGGACCTGTCCACAACTTTTCAAACTTACCATGTTTACCTTTTCGTTCATGGACCTTATTCCAATACATGACCAAGTCAGATATTCTAAAAGTCTTTAATCTAGCCATTTTATCAAACCATCTTTTTACCACAGATTGATGTCTAGGAAAATGATCTATAGCTCAGGTATGTTTTTCATCTAGATGCTTTAATTGTAATAATTGAGCTTCAGTTTGATCATCTAATCTAATATATTCCTGTACAAACTGCCAAGTAGGGATTTTCAAATTTATTGGTAATATAGGATATACCCCATAAACTAAATGATAAGGAGAATTCCCTAACATGACTTTCATTCTAGTACGGTCTACCCAAAGAGCAAATTTCAGTAAAGAATGCCATTCTCTATGATTCTTTTCAATCAATTTTTTAATTATATCTAGTAGATTTTATTTGATGATTCAGCTAATCCATTTCCCTATATATAATAGTTAGATAAGAATTTTAATGTTATACCATATTCAAATGCCCAATTGGAAAATTTTAATGAAGAAAAAGCAGGGCCATTATCACATACTAGTGTGTATGGTACTCCAAACCTGGTGATAAGATTCTCTTCCAAAAATTTGATTACCACTTTTGTAGTGCATTGTTTACTGGGGCACACCTCTGTCCATCTGGTGCAATAGTAAATAGTAGTTAATATAAATCTATGGCCTACAGATGATGGAGGATTGCTAATTCCTATAAAATCTAGTCCGCATTGTGAAAAGGGATGCATCTCCATCACCGGTTGTAATGGTTGAGAATTGAATCTTCCTTTATTTGATGTAGTTTGACATGTGTAGCAGTGTTTCACATGTTCATATGTATCTTTGAAAATCATTGGCCAATAATAACCAGCTCTCAAGATGAGGTGTGCAGTAGCTAAAGGTGCTCCATGAGTTGTTCCAAATTTATCATGTAGTTCCTGCAACACTTCGTTCGCTTTTGTTCTATTTAAGCATCTTAAATAGATTCCTTCATGCTTCCTTTTGAATAGAGCTCCTCCTTTAATCATGTAACTTTTAGATTTTATCTTAAGGGCTCTTCTTTGATTTCTTTGCATATGATCAGGGCAAGTATGGATGACTAGATAATGCCATATATCTGAATACCATTCTTCTTGATCTTTTACATCCAAATTATATTGTTGACTTGAAATTTGTGGATCTATTTCTATAATAGATCTTACCAAATCCTATCCCCGAACCAACTTCATGGGTATAATTTCTAGATTGAATTCTTATAGGATTGTAACCCATTTGGCTCTTTTTTCTTCGAGTTCACTTTGTGTTAACAACATCTTGACTATAGAATTTGGAACAATAGCTTTGACTATACTCCTGAGGATGTAATGCCTAAATTTTTGTACCTCTTTGACCAAAGAAAAGGCTTGTTTTTCAACATATGTATATCTCAGCTCTGCTTCTTTAAATGGATTGCTCATTAAAACAATCAACTTCTCTTCTTTATTCTCGCCTTTCTGTGTTAGTACTGCTGCACAAGTATGAACGGAAGCAAAAGAGTAAATATAAAGAGGTTTAACGCAATTCAAACTTACCAATATCGATGCTTCTATAATTGTTGTCTTTATATTTTCAAAGGTGATTTTAGCTTCAATTGTCCACTCTATTTTGGAATCTTTCTTTAACATATCATTGAGTGGTTTCACTATCTTAGTGAATCTTGTAATAAACTTTTAGATAAATTTAATCTTACCGAAATATGATTTCATTTCTTTCTTGCTTCTTGGGGGTTGTAGCTCGATCAGTGCGCTCACTCTATCTGGGTCTATTGAAATACCTTTTTCAGAAATAATATGTCCTAGTAGCTTACCTTCAGTTACCCTGAAAATATACTTTTTAGGATTTAATGAAACTTCGTAAGTTTCACACTTCTGCAATATTGCTCTAAGATCTCGAACATGATCTCTTCTATTTTTTGAGAATACTGTGAGGTCGTCCATGTAGATAATGATGCATTTTCCTATCAACTCTTGAAAATCATAATCCATGGCTCTCTAGAATGTAGCTCTGACATTTATCAATCCAAATTGCATCCTTCTATAAGCAAAAGTTCCCCACTTCGTGGTGAATGTTGTTTTCATCCAATCTTCCCTTGCTACCATTACTTGATTATATCCAGAGAATTCATCCAAAAAGGACATCATCTATGAACCATTGACTATTTGTAGCACTTCTTCTAGTGAGGGTAGTGGATAATTATCTTTCCCAGACACCTTGTTAAGGTTCCAAAAATCTACACATAACTGTATATCTCCATTCTTCTTTCTCACGGGCACCAAATTCGCCACCCAAGTAGAATGTCTGATAGGAAAAAATATTTTAGCTGATAAAAGCTTTTGGACTTCCTTTTGAATTAATGGTTTTAAGATTGCATTTACTAGAGGTTGTTTTTTCCAGAAAGGCTTTGCATCAGGATTTAACAGTATCATGTGTGTAATGATGGAAGTGTCATAAGTCTTCATGTCTTCATATGTCCATGCTATAACCTTCCAGTAATCTTTAAGTGCCCGAGCAATATTTCTCTTCTCTTCCTCAGTACAGACCTTTCCTATTAGCACATTCTTAGGATATTCTTTACTATGCAAATTGTATAATTTGGATTGTCCTCCGTCACTTCGAGGAAAATATTTTTGTCTACCTATCTGATCAATGTCAAATAGTTGTTCCAACTCAATTATTCCTTTCAAAATATTATTACTTTTAACTTGAGCTAATTCTTTGTCTTGCATTTCGCCATCAGGGCGATCGATCTCTTCAATTACATGTGCTTCAAAAATACCAGAATTAGCAATGAATTCCAATATATGTCAGTCATCTTCAAACACTTGCAAATTAGTAACATTATCAGGAACCGAAGGTAGCTGCGCCAGCTTAACTGTGAATCTCTCCAAATCAGAGGCATCTAGAGGTTCTAGAGCACTAGAAGCAATAGCCAAAGCATTGGCTCTTTGATTAAATCTTCTTGGGATATGAGTAATGTTGAATGCATTGAAATCTTCTATCAAATCCCATACTCTGTGTCGATAATTGGACAATCGCTTGTAGTGACAAATATACTGTTTTTGAACTTGTCTAACTACTAATTCAGAATCACCGAACACCTTAATAATTTTGACTTTCTTCTTGATTACAAGAATTAGGCCATGTATAAGGGCTTCATATTCTGCCACGTTGTTATTACATTGAAATTGTAACCGATATGCAACAAGAAAAGATTTACCTTGCGGGTTGATGAGTTCAACTCTGATTCCAATTCCTTGTTTCAATTTGGATCCATCAAATTTAAGAATCCAAGCTTGATCATCTGTAGCTTGTAATATATCATTCTTCTTTATCATTGAATTAATTTTTCTAGTCTAAGTAACATGGACTTTGTCTTTATGTACTTCTAGTTCAGATCTTTTACTCTTGTCATGTTCTAAACAGTATTGATTTTTGATTTTACAAATTATTTCTAGGTGCATCATGCAACCGTCCTTTGAATGTGCAACATTGTGTAACCTGCACCAATTCTGCAACAACAAAAAATTTAGTGAAATTTCAATTTTATCACTCTTTTGAGCTTCTATAACAATATTCTTCCAAAATTTATCATAAGGACTATTTTCTTCTTCAGAAGAATCACAATCTGATTCAATTAAACCATCTATTCCAGGAGTTAGCTGATTAGTTTTTTCAAAATTTCATGTAAATAATTCTTCTATTTTAACTCCTAAAATTCATATTTTATAAACTCCTAGTTCTACATCAATATATAGAACTTCATGTTTTTATCGTAATCAATTATCATATATTTCATGCATGGTTCTCTTTCAATTCTAATTTGATTAGGAACTCCTTTTCATGGTAACCACATGTGTGAGAAATTAGTAGCCATATATCCATTCAAAGTTTTAGACCAATCCCTGCTCAATAACATTCCATAGGTAACAGGTATCTCAACAACTTGAATGTCTATGTAATATTGAATTTGGGGATCTGACACTATTTGCATGTGAATATTAGTTAACTCTCTTATTACATTTACTTTCATTTTATCAAGTTGAGTAACTTTCTTTAAAGAAATTGCTAGAGTTAACCCTAGTGTTTGACATATGGACAAAGGCATCACGTTAGTAGATGCTCCAGAGTCTACTAAAAAATTATGTAGGTTCTTACCAAATATTCTCAGTGTGAGTAAAAATTGCGGAGACTCCAACTTTCCTTTGTAAAAGGATACTTGCACATCTACCATAGGAATGATGTTCTTATCTTTCACCTAAAAATCCTTAAATTTTCTTTCTTTTGGAAGATATTCTGGAGTGTTTAAGAAAGCTTTCTTGATTACAGGTGTTTTGAGAAATTCTGATAAAGAAAGGTTGATCTTTACCTTTTCTGTTTCTTCTGCTAAATAGCTAGTCAAATTGTTTTGGTCAGCAGAATCCACCTTTTTGCTTCTTGAAGCATTTGATGAATTGTAATGAGAGGTTACTTTGGGTAACCTTGGGTTATTGTTTGATTTATCATTAGGTGGAGTATTAAAATTATTAGGTGGGATCGATGTTGTTAATGGCCCATTGAATTTAATTCCACCATTGGTGTTACTTCTCAAGTTATAATTATGTCCTTTCTGATACTATTGAAAAGCATGAATTTTGTCAATTTCTTCTTGAGGTTCATTTTCATCTTGATAGGGAAATGTATACGTTTCTAGAGTCATAGTTGAATTGTTTCCCTCATATTCATGAGTTTAACTTGTGACAACAACAAGTAGTTTAACACCTTTCAAGAACTAAAGCAGAATCATATCCTACTAGAACCAACTTATTTCCCTTAGGAGGATGAGAGTCACACTGTTCATTATAATGTGTAGCAGCTAGAAAAATGTCTGAAGCAATTTTGAATTGTGAACAGTCTACTTCAACATGAGCATTTGTATTATGAATTCTACACTAATTATTCATCACCGGATCAACTAAATTCACTTTTGACATTGATCTTTCATTAGTAGGATTAGTGTTATCTAAAGGTGTTGACACTCCTCCATTATTCAGTCATGTATTCCAAGGTCTAGGTGCTCTGGGAGCGTTATACGCTCAATTTTGTGAATTTTGATTGTTGCTTTGAGCATAAAAGTCTTGATTTCTTAATTGTGTAACCTCTGTGGTTAACCTTTTGAGTTGAGCTATGATTTCTTTCATGTCTTCCTTTTCCTCTGGAATTTTGACATTTTGATTTTCCTGAGTTAGTGAGAATTTTTTTTTTAATGTTAGGATGCAGCTTTGTGATAGCTAGACTAGGGTGAGGGACTAAAGCTTGACTATTTCTTGGTTGAAAGAAAGTATTCTGAGGAAATGTCCCATTCTGGACCACTGAAGGATAAACATTAGGAGTCATTGGATGATTAAAAGAGACTCCATTTTCTCTTAGGGTAGGAAAATTATTCAATCCATTTCTGCCATTTGTGGATGATCCATTTCCGAGGTGCTTCATCTCTAAATTTGCACTTATGGCTTCAACATAGGCTTCAAGTAAAGTAGTAGGAGGATTTTCCTTTCGCTTTACAAACATAGTAGTTAAAGGATCTACTGTTGTATAATAAACTGCAATAGTGGAAAAATTGTCTACTACATAAGGTGCTTGCAACCTAGAATAATCCTTTTGAAACCTGTCATTAAAAACAGTTATAGGTTCTCCTTCGAACCTCTTGATTTTAGAAAATTGGTGGTATAACAAAGTAGGGTTAGTCGGGGTTCTAAATCTGGCCAAAAATTGACTTTCCATATCTTGCCATGATCTAATAGAATTGTGAGGTAGGTTGATATACCATTGGTAAACTTCATCGCTTAAGGTGTAAGGAAACAACATACATACAACATCTTCATGTTGAATCACAAACACAAAACGTAGCCCATCATCATGGTGTAAATAACCTGGGGTCTCAGTGGTCAGTGTGCCGTATAAAACAGTCGACCGCCGGTGCCAGACGACGATATTCCAGGTCGTGATGGGATCGGTTGAAGTGGCGTGGCGTATCCGTTTCGGCAAATAAATTACGCCAGGCAAAGCCAGGGATCGGGTGAAGTCTAGTCAAGTCTTGACAGTACTAGGTTCACTTCAGGGTATGATGTGATATTGCAGTTAATCTCAAAGGGAATATGGTTGTTTCTAGTTTCCTTAAGAATCATAAGTGTTTTACACAAGATTTCCAATTCAATCATAAAATAGCATCATGAAATTGAAAGATTTGAAATAATGCCTCATGCATATCAATAATTTTGCTATCAATGAAGTAGATTTAGCTTTAAGCATTCAACAATTTCATAGGAAACACAATATTTTCAATAAACTTCCATTCATTCATCTATTTTTTGAAACATTTTCTAGAATTTAACATCTATTCTAAAAGAAAGCATAACAAAATACTGAAAATTAAAATTTCTCCTAGTTATTCTCCATGCATTCCCCAAAGAATTAACCAAATCAAAGCAAACCACTTTATACTTCACCAGAATTATTCACAGCTACATATAAAATGATGCGAGCTTTTAAAGAGAGGGGTTTTAGTTTGGACACTGAGTAGGTTTTGCATGCACCCTTAAACGATGCAACACACAATCTTGTTTAGCTGAACTAACAAAAACAGCGACAAAGATTCATGAGATAGGTAGCTATCAAATTGGCTTCAATATTGATTAATATCTATGTGCATACAAGGTTTTAGACCGAAATGATTTAGAAAATAAGAAAAAGAACAAAACTTAGAGAAGTTTAAATTGCTCTTCTGAAATCCACAAATTCTAAACTTAAAAACAAAAACAAAGCAATAAATGACCTTTTATAGGAACAAGGCCCCAAGAGTTCAAACTTAAAGTTTATCCAAAGAATTAGAAATAACAAATCAAAATATGGCATGTGGCATAAGCCAACTGTCATCAAAATATTCTAGATGAACTCAAAGCTTTGACTTCCTCAACAGCAAAACTTTTTTCTTTCTAACTCCAGTACGCAATACTTCACATGAATCAAGGCTATCAACACCCTTTAGAATACTAGACAAGAAACATCTACCGGGACCGGGAACAACCTACAAAACTCAAATGCAACAAAAAGAATATTTCTAGGACACCTCCAGTATCTGATATCCAGTACTTCCTTTCATCATTTAGAGCTCAGGCTTCGAGATCTTTTCTTCACCTTTCTTCAATTGATATTCTCAAAAAGAATTCAATGTTTGATGCATATGTTCTTTTGAAATCCCTTGTATTGCCTTCCAAGTGAGCTTAAGCCTAGTGCATTCTTCTAATACCTAGAGTATATTAGCATTCCTTTGTACTTTATCTGTCTCATATCTAGCTATGGTGTTCCTGCACTGTATAATCTCATCAATGACCTCCCAAGTTAATGATTGGACAGGGTCTCTATTTATCCTTTCAATCCATTCCTTGAAGGCTTTAGCTTCTTTACCCTCCTGTCCTAGCATTTGGGGATCACAACCTTGACATGCCAGCATTTCAATAATGCCTTGATCTTTATCAAGCAATTTTCTACATTCCACAGTGACCTTTTTAAATCCTTCAATGCATTGTATCAACATGTCACCTTCCTACTTCAATTGTTTCTTCCATTTTTCTGGCAATGAAACTTCTTGCCCTGAAATTACATTTTCTTGTATTAATTCTTGGACATCCATTTGTATGAGAATTTCAACATTTTTCCTTTCAGCATCAGTTTGTTCCTGGTGAACCCTGCATTCACTTTCAAATCTTCTGGACTTCTCAGACCAATGGTATGCTTCCTTCTACTTTCCTATTGCATCTGTAATGAATTCTTCTCCTTTACTCACCCAATACTCAATCCATTCTTCAAATACATTCATTTTATGGTGAATTGTTGCAATTGCATCCACCTATTCTTGTGACATTAGAACTGGATGTTGGGGAAATTTAGTCCGTGCTTGACCAAATAGGGTTAGTGATTTTAAAAAATGTTCCAGGGTAGCAACCCATTGCTTCAATTCTCTTTTCTTCATTTTATACTTTTTTACTCCAGCAACAGTAGCATCCAAATTCATCTTTATTTCTTCCAACTCTTGCCTCCAAGATGAGTGTCCAAGATTAATATTTGTTATCTTATACTCCTTAGACATTATTTCATGTTTTTTTTTGTCACCTAATGGAGTAGCTATATGGACGGTTTTGTCTCCATTTGCATTTTTCTGTATGACATGCTTTGCTTTAGCTCTCTGCCTAGCTTTAGGAGTATATGCTTCCTGTATAAAACTGTTAAGATCCAAAGGTAGTATTTCTACTTCCATTGGGGAAGCCAATTCCATGATAAACCAATCAGGTGCATCCTCATCATGCTCTACCTCTGAAACATTACTTTGTTCTTGGTTTCCACTTGATTCAGGAACCTCTTCTCTTACTTCTTCAATTTTATTTGTTACGTCCTCTAAAATAGGAATTTATTTAACAATTTCTAGCATAGATTCGGTATTATTGGGATTTGGCACTATATCCTCTATTTGAAGACTTACATTTTCCTATCTATCCAAATGTTCAACATCACCTTCCTAGACGTCACTTTCTTTGTATTCTTCTACACTAGTATTTTCTTCATTTCAAACTTCATCACCTTAAACCTGTGTAGCTTCTCCTTTCTCAACTTCAATTTCAACACGGTCTTTCTCTGACTCTTCAAAGACCTGCAACTGCTCATTACCATTTGGATTATTCCCAAGCAAATGATAAGAATCAAAAGTATCTTCAATAACCATTTCGTGAGTAGGATCCTGCCCTGTAGTCTCCCTTGCTTCCATCTCAAGAATATCAGGATTCCTCGCTTCTGAAGCAATTGTTCCTTGGAAAAATTCTTCTTCTTCAGTATTCGTGGAGTGGACCTTGTGTATGGAATTTCATCTACCACTAGTTGTACCATAGGTTTATCTTTAAACTTCTTTTCCTTTAACTTCTCCCACATGGCACCACATTTATCCATCTATTCTTTAATTTTGGCTTCATCTGCCTCAAAAATTTCATCCAAAATAATAGGAGTTCCTCCTAGTTCTTGTTTCACATTAGCCATATTAACATAGGGAGGAGAAGTAAATAATGTTGCAGCTCTCTGAGAAGCATATCTTGTCTGTGCACCAATATTTTATGTTACTTCTACCTCTTCATCAATGGTAGATTTAGTCTTTGGCTTTGTTGTAGAGGAAGATGGACCTTTAGCTATTACTTTTGATTTATCTTTATTTGATTATGTATCTTTCTGCTTATCAGTTGGCTTTAATGAAACTCCCTAACTTGAAGCTTCAAGGGTTTTCTCTTCAATTCTTATGCCAGGAGTCGCTTTACTAGTTTTCATTTTCTTCTTGGCAGATTCCCTACTCTCAAATACAGTTTCATTTACTTTTTTTCTTATTTTATCTTGTGAGAATGCGGGTTCAATTCCTCTCTCTCTTAAAGCTTTACAAAAATCATTTATCCAGTGTTGATTGTGCAACAAAGCTGGTGTAGAGAACTCATTAATTGATGTAATTTCTTCACCATCATAATCTGGGTCTGGGATGGGTTCATCATACACTCTATCTTCATTATAAGCTCTGTTCAACACTTTTCCATCATCCTCTTCCAACTGATCTGGAATATCATGAAGCATAAGAATCCAAGCAAATCTTAAGGAAAATATTTCATATTTTATTTTCCTTACTATGTGCTCATCTTCACAATTAAGCTAATAATCTTCTAGGTGCTGGACATGAGCACGGTAACCAACAATTTTCTTGAAAATATTCCCTTCAATGTCATAATACATTCTTTGAAGTGGAAAATGTTCAAATTATATGTTTTCAATTCTTCTTCACACAATTCAACTACCTTGATTTTACTACATTTATAATTCCCTATCACAATAGGAAATTTGAAGGAAGCCTTCTTACGAGCCTTGCTATAAAGAGCCTGAGATGGTTTCAATTGTCTCACCAATTCTAATAACACAATTTTGTCTGTAGGATACCTAGGTAGCATGAAAGGATGCCCATCAAAATCTTCCACCCTAATGTAGGAGAAAGTGGGGAACTGAATATACCAACCTCCCATTAGTATGATAACACTTTGTGCCTCCAATGACAGTCTTTTGGTTTTGTCACCTTCTATTGTTCTGACCAACTTCATAGAGAACACATCATTAACCCTTCTATAATGCTCTTTGTATCCCTGGATAGTGATTTGGAGTAAATGAGCATATATTAAACTATTTCCTACTTCTCTGCCCAGAGTACCAATTTTCTTCAAGCCTTGTTTATTTTCAGGTATGTGCAGGATCATGATGGACCAAAAAGTGGTGATATGATGGGTATGTGTAGGGTATGTGGCTGATGACATTTTTTTTACCCAACATTAATGAAGCGAAAAAGGGTTTTTAAAGAAGATTCTCAGCTTTCCACCAATATAAATTATGCTTTACTTTGAATTTAATAAATAAAGATTATTCATTTTCTATTTGAATTACGACTAAAGTCTTGATTGATAGACTGGTTGAAAAAAAATCTATAGCTTTCAAACGTTATCAGATTTTTTGAATCTGAAACATGCATCACATTCTATGATTTGCATACTATAGGATTAACAAATAAAAAAATGAATTTCATGAATTTTTGACCAAGTTAAGTTGGTCAGACATACGAGTTTTTTAAATTTTTTAAAGTTGTAATAAAAAATTCATAATTAATTATTTACTTGGAAAAAAATTACAAAAAAATATGCATCACATCAGGACATGAGTCCTCTACTTATATCTAAAATCTTATAAAAAAATATTATCATTTTATTATGGCTAGGGTGGTCAGACGGACACCTACTTCTTTTTTTTTCCTGAAATTTAAGTACTACTGCTTTGAAATTTCAAATTTTCACCAAATAGGTTTTTTATTTTTTTAAATAAACCTAGTAGTTTAGAAACTACATTCAATTTTCTACAGATTCTATTCTTACATATTTTTGAAATAATATAGATAACTTATTCAAATTTTTTACGTCAAGTTTCCTAACTTTGATCTTTCTGAACTTTTCGCCACTTAAGGACCTACTTTTTCCATGATGATCCTGCACACACCCTTTCCCTCATGGCGCATGAATAGATCACATATGAAGACATATAGAAACATTTGGTTTTTGGAAATGCAGTTATTTGTTCGTGCAATTTGTCGCTAATAAGCTTTCCCCAATGCATTCAATGCACAAGATTACTCATCATTCTAGATATTATCACAAACATCTAGGGTTCAAACTTACTGGCATCTCGCAACCCAACTATCCTACTCAACATGGTTATAACATCTTGAATATATTGCTTGAAGATAGATCTTAGAATTGATTTTATCTGTTCTGTAATTGGCTCTTGGCACCATTGGGTATTCATAATTTCTCTATTGCACCCTTCAGTACTTTGATAATTTTTGGCTTTCACCCTCATATCAACATTATACATCTGGGTGAAAATAGGAAGCCCAAATGTGTATATAAGTCCTTTCTAAGAGAGATCTGCATAAACTCTTCCTTCCTTCTCAATGATTCTTTTATCAAGGTTATAATGATCCATACATTCCATGACCAATTTAGGGGCCTCCATTGTTGGTGGAAACCCTCCTAAAAGTAACCCACTTGCTATAACATTTCTAGTACACTGAGAAACATTTTCTTGCCGTACCCAAGTGCGAATTTCAACATCAAAAGACCACCCCATATCAGTATCTGTCACTACCACGCTAATTGGTATGGCCTGTGAACTACAATATTTAAATTCCTCTTCCACTCTTACATCAGAAGTACTCATTTTTGCTGGTATGTTCTGCATTTTCAAATGTGTGTCTTGTGTGCGAGTTAGGGTCAAATTTAACCAAATTTCTTACAATTTCATAACTTTCAATTTACCTTTCAGCTAAATTCAAATCAAAATATAATCAACACTTCAATTTCAAAAGGGGAATACCATTTTTTAAGATTTTCATGCATGAAAATAAGTAACAAAATATCAGTTATCTGAAACATACCTGGTTTTGGTTGACGATGACAATGTTTTTAGAATGGAGCTTCAAAACCCTTGGTAGCTGTATTCTCAGTTTCTCAAAATTTACCTCTCCTTGCATTCCAGTATTATTTCATTCGTTCAGTGTCCTTTGCAAATTTGTAGCATGACGTGAAGTGAAGTGCTATGAAAGCAATTGCATGATTTAGGTGGTGCCAAGTACAGGAGTAGTTTGCGACCTTCATTAATTACCTGTTATAATGCATTAATTTCTCAAATAAAGGTGCAATCATTATGGATTAGGGTTCAAATTACGAATGCCCAGATTTCTGCGTGGGCTTGCTACTAGAGGAGAAAGATGACACAATGATCTTATGTGGCACTCTGGTGTCACTTTGATTTTTGCGAGGCATAGGCCATTAAGATACATGATCAATTTGTGATCACTGGGATTTACTCTTCTAGTACCAACCTTTGAGAAGAAATACTGGGAACCGGGGAGGTTACCTCCAAGCTTGAGAGAAAATCGAAACAAAGGAAAAGACTAGGAATCGGGTTCAAGAAATATAAAAGAAAGATTAAAACGTTGTAAAACAAAATCTTTGGTTTCTAGGTTCCGAATAAAAGGAATGAAATAAAAAATTACTGAACTTCAGTAAAAGAAGAATGATATTACCGAGATTGATACTTTCAGATAATGACTCACCAGATAGAGCTAGGACCAACTAATGATACAACCGCACAACTCCAAGACTCTGGTTTCAAGGAAAAATATTAGATTCCATGAAAAGATCAAAAGACCGAATCTGGGAAAGAATAAGGATAATACAAAGACCGAGCAAGTTGAAGATGAAACCTTCATCTGACCAAACTGCAGAGCAACGCTGAAGCAAACGAAAACAAAAGGAAGGAGAAAAGAGGGGTCCACATTTTGCCAAGTAGCAAAATGGAGCATGTTGTGAGACCATACAACATTATGGTAGGGAGCTTAGGTTCAACTTGTGACTCAGTTTTAGGATGTAAAATGTCAAACATTTCAAGTTGTGTTGGTTGTTTCATTGAAGGATAGAAGGATGCATTAGACTCAAGGTTGGTAAGGCAATCATTTATGGATTCATTTATATTGGCATAATATTCTCCAATGATGTCAACATCATGAGGAGGACATGCATTAGGATTTGTGTGAGCATGAGGGAGTTCAATGCCATTAGGATCATTTCCAAAAACACAATATGAAACTTCAACCAAAGAGAACAAGGACTTCCACACATTGCCTAAACAATTCTCTATTTTCAGAATTTCAGACCTAAACATGGTAATTGATTAATTACACAATTTGCAATAAGCTGAATATGAAATATTTTGATGCAATTTTGAACTTTTAACAATGCACTAACATGAATCAATGTAAGCTAAATTGATGAAGAAGCAAATCCAAAAACTAAAACAACAAGATAACTACACCAAAAAGAGGCTAAAAAATGAGATTTTAATGTCCTAAAATTGTAGATATATAGCTAATAGGAACTCATTCGCATGTAAGGGAAAATGGATCCTGGTTAGGTCTTTCTGGGATTCTTCTGTGGAATTCAGAGCCAATTTTAATGCCTTTTTAGATGCCAGAAGGTATAGATCATACCTGATCAGGGACTTATTTGCTAGTAAAGGTGAATGGGTCCTAGTTAGGTATTTTTAAACTATTTTTTTAATGATTTGCAATCTCTCAGTTATGTCTTTTAGTTCTAGGTTTGATACAGTGAAATGCAACTTCAAAATTTTTAGAAAAATCAATGGAAAAATGCAATGAAAATATGAAATGCAAGACCTAGTGTGAAATGCAACTTTTTTCTTTTTTAAATGCAATTGAATTAAATCTAAATGAGATGCAAAATGACTGATTTTTTTTTGTAATTTTTAGATTTAAGAAATGCAAAACAATGCAAATCTAAACCCTATATGATATGCAATATTTTAATGCAAAAGAAGAAACCCTAATTCAATGCAAATCTAAATGCAATAAGTGCAAGATTTTAACTTAAGATGCAATGTAAGACTCCAAAAATTAGAAAATTGCAATGTTGAATGAGTCAAGTTCACCAAAAAATGATTAGGGTGAAATTGGGATCCACCCAAATGTGTGTGCAAATGTGATGGATCACTTATTTTCCAAGGCCCTAAATCACTTAAATTATGCAAAATAAGATGCTAATAACAACCATAAATGCAACCTAACTATTATAGCAACTATGGAGGATGCTTTTAGAGCATAAAAAGTTGTGTACCTGGCCAAAAAGTTGTTGGTTTTGGGCTATGGAGGACTCATTCGCCTTTAGTGGCAAATGTGTCCTTTTAGGGTTTTAGAAAACTGATTTTAGGGTCCTATTCCTTGATGTATGCACTCTTGAAATCCCTGTTATCAAGTTTTGGAAGCTTGTATGTACTTATGTAGAGCTCTTTTCGTGATCTTGCACTTTGAATGACAAATTTTGCAACTTTGCAACTTTGACAACTTTTCTCCAAATCTTGCTCAACTTGATCTTCAACCTGTAAATCTACAATACCACACTCAAGGGAAAGAAAAAATTGTTTATTTGTTAGTGAATAGGGGTTTTCCTCAATCAAACCCATTGAAGGTAATTAAGCCAAATGATGAAATGAAGGAAATGAAGCATGAAACATGAAATATGCAAATGATATCACCTCAAATGATGTCTTGTGAAGTAAATTTGCAAACTATCATGGAGTGGCCATGAAGAATGTAGATCTTGGATTTAAGATGATGCTTGTAAATGGATCCTCAATGCAACATTAACCTCTTAGCTCAACACATATGAATGCATTAAACCCAAGTGACATGATGATATAACTTTGAATTGTTGCAATAAACTCTTGAAAATCTGCCTTAAAATGCCTTGAGAATGCCTTTTAATTGCTCTATAATTCTCTTGTGAAGTATTAGGATTCTCTCTTGAAAATCTTAGGTGAAAATATGTGAATTAACCCCTTATTTATACTAAATTAGGAGATTAACCCCGAAATTCAAAGAATTAAGGCCGACACCAAATTTACAATGAGAGATAATGAAATTCCCACCAAAATGAAATTCAAAAATAGTGGCCTCATTAAGGGAGGACCCATTTGCCACCAAAGGAAAATGGGTCCTAGCTAAATTTCCAAGACCAAGCTTTAGGGAGTTGAAAGAAGGCCAAAAACCCATTCCAGATCAATTGACAAAGGTGGGGTCCTGTTAAGGAAGGACACATTCGCCATCAAGGGCGAATGGTTCCTGGCTCAACTTACTAGGACCAAAATTTTCCCAATGAAGTAATTTTTTATTTAATTTATTATTTTCGGGATAGATATTTGGGAGGTATCAAAATTAAGGCCTAAAAAGGGGGTTAATAACTCCAATTAACCACAATCAATTAAAACCACGTAGATAAATGTGAAAGTGCTTTAAAAAAAATACAACACTTAAACTGTTAGTGTAGGTTTTTTAATATTTTTCCTACACATTATTAAGCATACCCTAGGTTATAGGAGATGTGGTTTATGTGAGGACACATGGCGTAATCCATCGGTTACATGTGTTGCTCCCACTCACACTTAGGTGGTTGAGTTTTACACCCTCTTTTGGCCTTATATGCCACCTCACAAAACCACTCATTTGTCTCTTTCTGAGTAGGTTATGCCACCTATTTGGCATTTTCCAAGTAGGCATAACTCCCACCTAATTTGGTTATTTGGGAGTTATTACCCCTCTTGGAATTATTTTCCCATATTGTGCTATATAATTAGCACTCACCTCTCCCTCCTATCTAGTCAAGATGAGTTCATATTAACTCAATCAATTCAAAGGAGAGTTGAGGCATATTGTATCATTTAGTGTGTGATAATAACATCATTTTGTTATTGCAGTATATTCCTGCATTTTATCTCTTACTGCTCTCGTGTGGAAGGTTTATCTTGGTTTTGCAGGTGATCCTGGGTGCTCGAGTTCATCAAAAACTCTTACATAAACAAGGTACACATTATGTACATTTTATTTAGAAAGGGACCCATTAGGCTTAATTAAGCAAATACATCCTAGAAAAGCATGAAAGTGTGTTACAACACTTTACAGCACCCTTGCAAAGGACTAATTAACATACGTTTTAGTTATACAAAGGTCCTAGAATAGAGTGAATGTGTAGTACAACACATTACAACACCACTCCAAGACACTATTGGTTCAACTTTAAGGTCAATTATCAAGCAAGGGAAAAGGATACTTTTTTCATTACTACATTTTTACCCCACTTTATGAGAGGATGACCCCATGTCAAACTCACACTAAAGTAGACATCCAGGACACTTAAGTATGCTGCAATAACAAAGATACATGATCATACCTTGTTAAAGGCCAAGAAAAATAAACAAAAAGGATCAAGCACAATCGATTTAACACGATGTGAGGCAGTGGATGTTTGTCCATAGCAAATCCTGGTCACTCTGGGATAGTGGAACCTTAGTCTGTCCACTCGGTGAGTGTTCCCAAAATATGTGTGCTCTCTGGGGTAGTGGAACTGTATCTGTCCACTAGATGAGTTAGCCCAACGAGGTGGAAAATGAGAGAATCATAGTAGCCTCTCATACCATGCCAAATTTATCCTCTTGACAACTTCGATAAGGAACCACAATGAAAATGCTTTTGTAAATGCTTTTGAATGTCATGTAAAAATATTGCTTAAAGGGGATTTTTCTTTGTTCATGTAACGATCTTCCTCTTAGGGAGCATTGTGCCTAATGTCTCCAAGAGAGGCCAAGTCAAAAGTGTCAAATCGCCACCCATGGGATGCCTCGTTTCCACCATGCCACATTGACAATAGATCATACACTCTTGGACAACATCAAACCCAATGACACCTCCAAGAAGAGGACACATAAAAGGAAAATCATGCCATGAAATTTTTCCAAAAGATATCATTTTTGTATGCCCCCACTTTAAAGTGGTTGCTACACCATCACTATGGGAAATTGCTTTAAAGTAGCCAAATGTTTTTGATCCTAAGACATGAGAGATTTCGTCAAAAAACCCTATGCCAAGTCATATGTTCCTGAAGCAAGTTGTGTCATGAAATAGGAATTAAGGGTCACCTGCACAAACACATAAGAGATCTATGCATTTGGGATCAATATGTTTGTGCTATAATGTTTTCATAGAGTATGGAACTGTCATCATTCCCCAAATACACATAGAACTAGAAGAATGACACAAAGAAAGTGAAATCCAAGAAAAAGCCTTTCAGGTCAACATGGAAGAAAAATGAATGTCTCGACACCTTGTGTCATCCCCAAAAAGAAAACACAAGACAAATGAAATAGATAAAGGAAAAGCTTTTGGGTCAACATGGAAGAGACATAAATGTCTCGATGCCTTGCATCATCCCCAAAAGTAAAATGAAAGAAAAATGAAAAATGATTACGACATAGAGAAGAATGAAGGTACATATTGAAGAATGCACAAAGAAGAGAGAAACATCAAATGAAATGTCATGGGGAATCACATTACGCACATGCAATCACATAAAGAAAATGAATGAAAAAGAAAAAGACTAGTAAGGCACAGGCGAGTCAACCTAAAGTAGGTCGTCTGCCTCCCAATCTCGGTCAGTATACACGAAAGGCTAGTAACTAGCAAAAGGGACAATGACAAATGAATTACTACCTAACAAGGCTATCAAATTATTGCCCCCACTTTGTGCAAGACAAGAATGAGTCGAGATAAGTGAGGAAAATGAGCTCCTTGCATTAGAGAAAATAATTTGCAATAAGTATAAAACATGTAATAGTGAGAATTTTTTAAGATTCTACAACTATTACATGACAAGGAGCGGGAGGGTGTATGTTATTCAATCACTTAATGACAATCATTGCCAACAAAGTGAAATTTGATCAATACTAATTTGAATGCACGACACTCATCAGTACTATGTCCAAGAGTTTTGTGGTATCGACAATGTAGAACATTTGCATCTTTAGGATATAGTATTAGCTTGTCTTTCATTGGTGGTAATGTTATAAGTTCTTTGTTTAGAAGCAGTTGTAGTTTCCTTTCACTTTCAGGCGGCAGACAAGGGAACTTTAGTTTCTATAGCTTTTAGGGCCTCTTGCACTTTCTAGATACACCAACTTCTCTAGATGGGATTAGGGCAGGAGGTCCGGAGATGATCTTTTCTTTGTTATCCCTATCCTTAGAAGCTATGGGTTGCTTTTTAGGAAGGAGGAAATCTATATCAAGAGGAGGATCTAAGACCACCATACCTCACTACGAAGCCTTAGGTACTCTTTAGGAGCACTTATGTTGAGAGGGGGATCTTGATATCCTATCCCTTTGGTTTCTTCAATTGGTATTTGCTCTAGGAGTTGATGAATTATATGTTCACTTGTTATATCACATCCTTGTTTGTGTAAGATTGTGAATCCTTTGCCATATGTTTCTTCAATGTTGATTGATGTGTTGGTCACTTTGTTGAGATAGGATGGTTGAATGCTTGCTTGTTTAGAGGTGCTAGGTTCACCTATGGTAGGGAACTTAGGTTCAAATTGTGACTCAATTTCAATATGTAAAATGTCAAACATTTCAAGTTGTGTTGGCTATTTCATTGAAGGATAGAAGGATGCATTGGACTCAAGGTTGTTAAGGAAACCATATATGGATTCATTTATGCTGGTATCATCTTCTCTAATGATGTCAACATCACGAGGAGGACATGCATTAGGAGTTGTGTGAGCATGAGTGAGTTCAATTTCATTAGGGTCATTGCCAAAAACAAGATGTGAAACATCAACCAAAGAGAACAAGGACTTCTACACATTGCCTAAATAGTTCTCCATTTTCAGAATTTCAGACCTAAACATGGTAATTGATTGATTACACAATGCAATAAGCTGAATATGAAATGTTTTGATGCAATTTTGAACTTTTAACAATGCACTAAAATGAATCAATGTAAGCTAAATTGATGAAACAACAAATCCAAAAACTATACAAGAAGATAATTGCACCAAACAGAGGCTAAAAATTGAGATTTTAATGTCCTAAAATTGTAGATCTGTAGCTAACAAGGACTCATTCACTTGTAAGGGCGAATGGGTCCTAGTTAGGTCTTTCTAGGATTTTATTATGGAATTTAGAGTTAATTTTAGTGCCTTTTCAGATGCCAAAAGGTATAGATCAGACCTGATCAGGGACTTATTCCCCAGTAAAGGTAAATGGGTCTTGGTTAGGTATTTTAAAACTATTTTTTAATTATTTGCAAGCTCTCAGTTATGTCTTTTAGTTCCAGGTTTGATATAGTGAAATGCAACTTCGGATTTTCTAAAAATTTAATGGAAAAATGTAATGAAAAGATGAAATGCAATACCTAGTGTGAAACACAATTTTGTTTTGATTTTAAAATGAAATTGAATGAGATCTAAATGAGATGCAAAATGACTAATTTGTTTTTGTAATTTTTAGATTTAACAAATGCAAAACAATTCAAATCTAAACCCTATATGATATGCAAGATTTCAATGCAAAAGAAGAAACCCTAATTCAATGCAAATCTAAATGCAATAAGTGCAAGATTTTAACTTAAGATGCAATGAAAGACTCTAAAAATTAGAAAATTGCAATGTTGAATGAGTCAGGTTCACCAAAAAATGATTAGGGTGAAAATGGGATCCACCCAAATGTGTGTGCAAATGTGATGGATCACTTATTTTCCAAGGCCCTATATCACTTAAATTATACAAAATAAGATGCTAATAACAACCAAAAATGCAACCTAATTGTTATAGCAACTATGGGGGATGTTTTTTGAGCATAAAAGTTGTGTACCTGGCTAGAAAGTTGTTGTTTTTGGGCTATGGAGAACACATTAGCCTTCAATGGTGAATGCATTAGCCTTCAGTGGTGAATGGGTCCTTTTAGAGTTTTAGAAAACTGATTTCAGGATCTTGTTCCTTGATGTCTACACTCTTGAAATCCCTATTATCAAGTTCTAGAATCCTTATGTAATTCTGTAGAGCTCTTTCCATGATCTTGCACTTTGAATGGCAACTTTTGCAACTTTGCAACTTTGACAACTTTGCTCCAAATCTTGCTCAACTTGATCTCCAACTTGTAAA
Organism: Sequoia sempervirens; assembly: GCA_007258455.2. Lineage (NCBI taxonomy): Eukaryota > Viridiplantae > Streptophyta > Pinopsida > Cupressales > Cupressaceae > Sequoia > Sequoia sempervirens. The sequence goes on along the minus strand of VDFB02000013.1, from coordinate 34,115,358 downwards.
TATGTAATAACACACTCAAGGGAAATAATTTTTTTTTTATTTGTTAGTGAATGGGGGTTTTCCTCAGTCAAACCCATTGTAGGTAATTAAGCCAAATGATGAAATGAAGGAAATGAAGCATGAAACATGAAATGTGCAAATGATATCACCTCAAATGATGTCTTGTGAAGTAAATCTGCAAACTATCATGGAGTGGCCATGAAGAATGTAGATCTTGGATGTAAGATGATGCTTCTAAATGGATCCTCAATGCAACATTAACCTCTTAGCTCAACACACATGAATGTAATAAACCCTTGACATGATGATATGACTTTGAATTGCTGCAATAAACTCTTCAAAATATGCCTTGAAATGCCTTGAGAATGCCTTTGAATTGCTCTATAATTCTCTTGTGAAGTATTAGGATGCTCTCTTGAAAATTCTAGGTGAAAAAAGTTAATTAACCCCTAATTTATACTAAATTAGGAGATTAACCTCAAAATTCAAAGAATTAAGGCCGACACTAGATCTGGAAAGAAAGACAATTAAATTCTTGCCAAAATGAAATTAAAAAATAGGGGTCTCATCAAGGGAGGACCTATTCTCCACCAAAGGTGAATGGGTCTTGGCAAATGGGTGTTCAAGAAAAAGATTTGTTCAAATGGAGGTATTAAGAATTAAAAAGCAAGGTTTGTTGTCAAAGGTTACTCTCAAGTTGAGGGTGTTGATTATGGTGAGATATTCTCTCCTGTTGCAAAAATGACATCCATTAGATTTTTTCTTCTTATTGTTGTTGTTTATGATTTAGAGGTTGAGAAAATGGATGTGAAAACTGCTTTCCTTCATGGTGATTTGGAGGAGGATATTTATATGACATAGCCAGAGCACTACGTGGTGAAAGGTAAAATAAAATTGGTTTGCAAATTGAAGAAATTTTTGTATGGCTTAAAACAGAGTCCTAGGATGTGGTACCAGAAATTTGATACATATGTGTTGGGTTTCGGATTTGAGCGTTCTAAATTAGATCATTGTGTTTATTATAAAATTGATGGTGATCATTTCCTTTTTATTGCATTATATGTTGATGATATGTTATTTATGGGAAAAGGGAAAGGTATGACTTCAAAACTAAAATCTCAACTTGCTGCTAAATTTGAAATGAAAGATCTTGGTGCAGCTAGGCACATTCTTGGGATGGAAATTAAAAGAATAGAGTGAATAGAAAGCTATGGCCTGGCCAAAGTAATTATGTCAATTCAATTTTACAGAGATTTAACATGCAAAATTGTAGACCATTGTGTGTTCATGTTTTAGTTGGAACAAATTTATCTATTTTAGATTGTCCAACATCTCCATCAAAAATGGAAGACATGAGTAGAGTGCCTTACTAGAGTGCAGTTGATGTATGCTATGGTTTGTACTAGACCAAATATTTCCCCAGTAGTGGGAGTTCTTTCCAGATATATTTCTAATCCTAGTAGAGTTCATTGGGATGCAGTTAAAAGGGTCTTCAGATATTTGCATGGTACTTTAGATTATTCCTTGTGTTATCATAGTAATGTGACTGAAGGTGATATTTACCTTGATATTCATGGTTATGTGGATTCAAACTAGGCAGCTGATATTCATGGTTATGGGGATTCAAACTGGGCAGCACCCTAATGAATGAAAAAAGTGCTATTGAAACTCACCAAACCCTTGTTGTGAAATCTGTAAACTTGTGTGAAGTGGCTAGCTTGAATGTAGATCTTGACTTCCCTGAATGCTTGCTAGATATTGACTTGGAATGCTTGCTTGAATCAAAACCCTACATCACAAATGTTAGCTCAAAAACATGCATGATGCAAGAATGTCCTTGATATGATGCTTGAATCTTGATGAACTGCTCTTGATCTCATAAACATGCCTTAGGAATGAATGCTTGAATGTTTGTTAGGATAAAATGATTGAAAGAACCTTGTATTTATACTTATCTATGCTTAATATCCCAAAATTACACAACAAGCTGACATATGAATTCCTTAATTAAAGGAGGCTAAATCCTGCCAAGATTTGAAATTAAATCCCAAAAAATACCTTAAGGGGGACTAAGATTCCCCAGGTGGCATCTTAGTCCCGAGGCATGAAACTTGGGGCACAAACTCCAAAAAGGGGCCACTTTAAGGCACATTTAAAATCAAGGTCCCAATGCCTTTGGAGGAGAAAGAAACCCTAGGTGGCATCTTAGTATCGACCCAAAAATCAAGGACACAACCGCCAGAATCATTAAATTATCATTTATCCATTGATGTTTATTAGGATTAGCCATAAAAAATGTAATTCATTAGGCTTGTGGATGCAAAATAGGACCAATTAAGACATAAATAGGGATAAATAAAGCAAGGTGGACCCAAACAAGTGTGAAAATGCAAGGGTATGCATTTTCCTACACTACAAATGTATGCTATCATTTGTACTAGACCAAACATTGCCCAAGCAATGGGAGTTATTTCTAGATATATGTCTAATCCTAGTAGAGTTCATTGGGATGTAGTTAAATGATTCTTCATATATTTGCATGGTACCTTAGATTATTGCTTGTGTTATCATAGTAATATGACTGAAGATGAGATTTCCCTTGATATTCATGGTTACGTGGATTCATACTGGGCAGGTGATGTTGATAGTAGAAGATCCACATGTGCGCATGTGTTTAACTTATTTGGTGGTGTGATTAGTTGGATGAGTAAGCGACAAGCTTTGTTTGCTTTTTCCACTACTAAAGAAGAGTTTATGGTAGCTCCTCATGCTTGTAAAGAAGCCATTTGGTTAAGAGACTATGTTCAGATATTGGAATAAAACAAGGTGTAGTGACAATTTATTGTGACAGTCAGAGTGTGATATGTTTAGCTAAGAACCCAACATCTCATGCCAGGACCAAGCACATTGATGTACAATATCATTTTGTTTGAGATATGGTCGAAGATGGCAGGGTGAAGTTGGTTAAGGTAGAGACTTTGATGAATGTTGCTAATTCTTTAACTAAGCATGTGAGCATAGAGAAGTTCAGATGGTGTTCAGAGATTATGGGCCTTTCGGCCCCTAGCAATTAAGAGATAATGGTTACTCCCTCCCATTGCTCTTGCAAGGTGTTCGACAAGTGGGAGATTTTTTGGGAAAATATGTTTTACCTTGCAATTATATAACTATTTATTGTTGATAGGATGTATATATTTATATATATTTCCTAGTTACACTAATAGGTGTATACAATAGCATAAGGGGGGAGAGTGGGATGTGTGTAAACAATTTTTTGTTAACTTTTTCAGGAAACTTCTAAAGTGACCGACATACATTAGATAAATGATACGTTATAAATCTAGACCGTTAATTATTAGGGTTTAGATCTAATGGTGGATATTTTGTTGGCCTGTCTTGCCTTAGAATGTAATCCTATTTTATGAGGGCACTGTATTATGACTATGGTAAAGAGAGACGGTGATGTATTCTGAGAGTCTGATAGCAATTGTGTTGTCTCTTGATATCTGAGTGGTGATACTCCTGTGAGAAGCTTTCTCTGCAAGTATATTGTAATCTTTGTGATTTACTGAATAATATATTGGGCAGCTTTTGGAGTGTGGGGTTTTTCTCCCGAAAGGGTTCTCCCCATGTGCAAGTATATTGTAATCTTTAGTGTAGGAAGTTGTTCCGCTACCTTAGCTTCCTTATAGAAATAAGCCTTGAGATATGAAATAAAGGGTCTTAGGGGCCTATTAATGATGATGTAAAGGGGTATTTAATGCAAAGGTGCTAAAATAGGTCCAAATTAAGTGTGAAATTGTACCATTTTCAAGAGCGTAAAATTTTCTACACTACATTTAGCCCCCACTTTAGTTCCCATATGACTACATGTATATGTAAGCTAAAGGAACCCAAGCAATAAAAGGATACTCATATAAGTTAATTTACAATATGGGAGAATGAAGTCCCCACTGTAGCTATCTGCAAAACCACAATATTAGGAATGACATGTTGCAATACAAATTCGTTAGTCATTCAAAAATACTCTTATCTAACTTCTTCTAGAAATCAAATTCGAGGGTAGATGCATGCCCCCCCTTGATTTCGCTTTCTTTATGGAGGTGAAATCAAGGTAAAAATCTAACCACATCGGATGAGATAAGTCGTATCATAGGGTATTTGCAAGTATCATACCACATAATGATATACATACGATGAGGATGGAAGTAGAATCATGATTCCAACGCAACAAATGACATCAAAAACGGATTTCTCTAGCCCCCAATATGGTAGTTTGAATGAAAAAGGTACTTTTAACCCTAATATAATAAAAACCTAATTTTAAGATATATAAGAGCAAAAAGTGAAGTAACTTGAACTAATTCTATCTTTTACCTTCTTGTAGCGTGAATTTGTTAGAGAGTGATTAAATATGCCAAGCCGATGAGAGTACGTTCTTCTAAAACTCGAGGTCCCATTGGAGGAGGTAGCTTGAGGCAAGTTGCAACATAAAGTGAGTTGAGTTTTATGCCTTAGCTTCATCCTTACGCATTTATTTTATGTTTTTATGTATTTCTAGGTTGATTTAGGACCCTGGAAGAAAATTTTTCAAAGCATCCCTCTTTTTGCAAAGTGTCTCATTTTTTGCAAAGTATGCCCTTTTGTTACGAAGTGTCCTAGAATTTTTTGCAAAGTGTCTCGTTTCTTCGTGAAGTGTCCCAAAAGGGAACTAAAGTGTCTAGGACCCTTAGAAAAGTACACTAGAACAAATTTAGTACACTTTTTTTTATTGTTGATGTGTAGATTTAAGGTTTTAGAATGCTTATAAGACATATTTTTCCTTTTTTTATTTGCTAAATTCCACCCTGGTCATGACAATGTTTCAACAATAGATAGTTTTGTCACCTACAAGACCTAGTCTTGACATTATCAGTGGAGGACACATAGATATTACAAAGCACTAGATTATACTGTGAATACCTCATGCCTCCCATGAGGTCCATGACGCTATGTTGATGGTACTTGTTGAGAGGTGAAATTCAAACACCTATACATTTCATCTTCCTACAGGTGAGATGACTATCACCCTAGAGGACGCCCATCACATTCTTCAAGTTCCAATTTGAGGTGAGAGAGTCTATTTTGTAGGGGAATGGTCATTTTGTGAGATGAAATATGATATACAATTTTTCCTTGGAGGTCTGATTCAGGATGAGATCATGGGGCCTTACATTAAGTTATCACGACTACTCTACTCGCAAGCATCACTTCTTATACGAATCATTGTTTTCACAGTGGCACTAGTACTAGTCCCCGATGGCTAGGGAGCACATCTAGATAGAGGACTAGCTCACATGATACGACAGATGGCGTAGTAGAGGACCATATATTCCTGGGGCCACAACATCCTTAAACACTTGTATTATGATCTAGGGTGGTTTGCATATCATGAGGTTGATAATATGGTGCATTGTATGCTACTGCAGGTGTGGTTCTTGGAGCATATCACATGCACTAGGCCGATAGGGTTTCCATCGATATCAGTCCTAGGAATCCTCGCGCATTCATTTATCCATTAAGGCGATCATGGAAATATGAGGATTTACACTTTTAGAGGGTCATATTCAACCGATTGTATCAGGAGGAGATCCTATGGAGACCATACTAGCTAATACCACAGTGGTTGGATGAGACCTGATAGTTGAGGAGGATGCAAATGGATAGATTTCTATTGGGTAGACATGACTACATTGTAAAACCATTCTACTATGATTGTGTCATGCGACAATTCAAGCAAATACAGGTACCACTAGTGGTATGACCCTTTTATAAGCGATCAATGTGGAGTGCTCAGAGGCCTGGGGATACGAGATGATTCACCACTAATGATGTCATCTACAGTGACATAGATTACAAGGATCATGATATGCCCCCGGTCTCTCATGTTGATGACGTTGGTTCCACAGATGTGTATGAGAAGTGGTGGGAAGTAGCATGCCCAACTCTTTTATTCTCGATGGATGAGCCTATAGGCTTTATAGGACCACTTCTAGATCATAGGGATGAGGAGTAGGAGAGAGCTGAGGAGAGATGGCTTGGGGCTGCAGACCTATCCATAAATGAGATAGATGAGGACTATGATGAGGCTACAAACCAAGATTATGATGGGCTGGAGGAGGATGAGGATGAGGATGAGGATGGGGAGGAGGAGGAGGAGTAGTTGATGAGCGAGGGTGATGATACAACAAATGAGGATCTAGTTGGCCATAAGTGGAGAGAGCTAGCTCCCACTCATGTGACTAGATCACAGTCAACAGTTACAACACGCACCAGCACCTATGGTCATGGAGAGGCCAACACATCCTCCATGCCTCCTACATAGGATGAGGCTATCTTCACATTGTCAGCCAGAGATCTAGGTGATGACATTTTATTTACTATTATGCTCATGCTTATGATCATGCTTGCTGTTTTAATTTTATGTCTATATATATCATGATGTGTACTAATTATATTTATGATTTCTATCTTGTAGAGGTTGTGAGAGACTTACATGATCCCTACCGACAGGTTGTTGTAGAGATAGTGCCCCCATCAGTCATTGATGAGGCTACTGGTATAGACTATGTTCCCCCATCCATCATGGAGCGAGATCCAGAGCTATTTGAGCCATATTTTAGACTAAGGGAAACATATGAGGGTGTTAGGAGGCATGTTGATTGATCTGAGGCTATCTATGAGGAGATTCGATCATCTCAAAATCTAGCAGAGGTAGCCAGGCTATAGGCAGATAGAGACCGCATAGAGCGAGAGCATCTAGAGGCCGTTGGATGGGAGACCACGACTGTTGGACCAACATAGGGTCTATAGTATGCTTTAGATGTCTTACTAGTTCACGATCATGGTCGCATACTACCATCTCTTGACAAACTACATCTAGATAGATGCGATCACTGAATCCTGAGAGATCTAGTAGCCACATGTCACCCTAGTGCTGTATATTTGATGACATGTACTTAAAACTTTAATACATATATGATCATTTTAATGTTTGATTATTTATGCTTATATTTTTTATGTTAAATGGCAATGTGATTTATCAGATAATCTTTGTAAGACTATTTAATAAATGTCTTCATGATTTAACATGCTTTATGTGATCTAATTAAAACTATTCTAGTTTCTCTCAGATGCAACATTGTGATTGAGTATGTTATGATAAATTAAATGCACCTATGATCTAATTGTAGAACATTAAATTCATATAAGGATCTAATCTAACACAACATATAGGATTATCTTGAATAGTATGAAACCTAAAGTAAATACTTAAAAATTAATTTAAATAATAACTTTAGTATTCAAGACACAAATAATTGTTTGTCAAGAATGAAGCAATGCAAGAGCATATACGATGTCATGTACTAACTCTAACACCACTTCTTTATCATTCACACAATTCAAGAAGATTAGAAATAGTACCAGCGTAAATGCCTGACATTAATAGGTTCTTTAAGAGGTGTACCATCCATTTCTATAAATGTATATGCTCTGAACCCATAAATTTCATTAATTATATAAGGTCCTAACTAATTAGGGCTGAATTTTCTTTTTTTAGTTAGGCAACATTGACATTACGTTGATTTTCGAATAACACCAAATCACCTATAGTGAATACACAAGAGACGACATGGTTATTGTAACTATGTTGCAATTTTCTAGAATAAGCTTGAAGGTGCTCAAGAGTGTTAATGTGCTATTCATCAAGCATTTCAAGTTGATGTAATCATTGTTCCTTGTAAGTGTTGTCATCAATAAGTCCTTGGAGAGCGATTCTTAATGAAGGAATCTCTAACTCCAATGGAATTATCACCTCGGTACCATATAAAAGGTTATAAGGAGTATTCCCAATAGATTTGTGTATACTAGTACGATAATCCCATAATACATGTGTCAACTGTGTGTGCCAGTCCTTATTGTGTTTTTTTATTGTTTTCCATAATATTTTCTCAAGGGTTCTATTAGTTGATTCAGCTTGTCCATTAGATTGCAGGGAGTAAGGTGTTGAGAAGCGATGTTGAATGTTAAACGTTTCTAAGAACTTCTTCACATCATTATTCTTAAATGGTGTCCCATTGTCCGAAACCAATACAGAAAAAAGTCCAAAGTGAGCAATAATGTTCTCCAATATGAAATGACATTACATCGGCAGTTGTTGAACAAAGGGGAATAACTTCCACCCATTTTGTGAAATAATCTATTCAGGTAATTATAAAGGTATTTCCAATAGAAGAAGGAGGTGAGATTTTTCCAACGAGATCCAATCCCCATACTGAGACTGGCCAAATAGGAACTTGGGCACGAAGCTCAAAAGTGGGAGCATGAATCAGATTGTTATGTTCTTGACATTTGTGACATTTCTTAACATATTCGAACCAATATTTTTCCATATGTCTCCAATAATATCCTATGTGGATAAGTTTTTGAACTAATGATCGTCCTCCAAAATGACCTCCACAGGCACCTGCACGAGCTTGTTCAAGTGCTATGGGTATTTCGGATTCTTTAAGGAATCTAAGTAAAAGACTGTTAAAGGATCTTTGGTATAGCACATCAGTGAGAATTATATATTTAGATGCAATTTTGCGAAGATGGTCTCGAGTATTCTTAGTTGTTGGCTCTAGAAAGATACCTTCTTTTAAATAATTAAATATCAGTGTGTACTGGTATTTAGTAGAGCTTTCTATAGTTTTTGATAATACCTCTTTGACTTTAGATTCTATTAATAGGTTCATAATTGTATGGACAATAAATGTGAATTCTTTTGAAGGATCTTGAGGTGATATAAGAGAGGCTGCACTTGCCATTGCATCTAAATGCCAATTATCTTTTCTTGCGATGTTATCAATGGTAAGTGACTCAAACTTCTTTAACATAGTCATTGTAAGATCCTCATATTTTGATAATTTGTCATGCTTTGCTTGGTATGTTCCATTTATTTGATTGATGACTAATTGTGAATCACCAAATATCTTAATATCTTGAGCTCCTAAAGTTAAAACAACACGTAAGCTAGCAATTAATGCTTCATATTTCATTGTGTTGTTTGTGCATAGGAAGTTTAAGTGATAGGATAAGGGAATAGGCTTACCTGTAGGTAGGACTAGATTATAACCCCGATGCCCGAGCTTGTTCTACACTTAGCATTGTCCAAGTATAACTCCCACATTTCTTCATCTTTTTGAATATTCAACACATTCTCATCAGGAAATGCTTCTATATTAGGTAATGATAGGGGAGAAGGAGCATCCGCTAAGTGGTCAATTAAGGCTTGTCCTTTAATTGCTTTTTGTGAAACAAACTTAAGGTCAAACTAAGTTAACAACATAATCCACTTAGCTAAGCATCCTGATAAATCTGTTTTAGCGAAGAGATGTTTTAAAGGATTGAATTTAGTCATCACATGTATTTTAGCATACAGTAAATAATGCCTCAATTTACTAGTAGGGAATAGAAGAGCCAAACATTTTTTTTCTATCGTTGTGTGTCATGTTTCATAATCAATCAGGGTTCAATTAATGTAATAAACAAGATGTTCCTTACCATTTTCATCTTGTTGAACTAGTAATGCTACGAGAGCATGGGACGATGCTACGGTATAATGAATGAATGGTTTGTTTTGCATAATAGGTTATAAAACAGGTGGAGTGGCAAGGTAATCCTTCAAACTCTCAAAAGTCTATTTAAAATCCTCATTCCAATTAAAGTGCACATCTTTCTTGAGGAGATGTGTAAATGGTAACATTCAGTCTGCTAGGGATGCTACAAAATGATGGATAGCTTAAATTATTCCTTGTAGGGTACGCAATTGAGAGATGTTTCTAGGAGGTGGCATGTTAACTATAACATCAATTTTCTTCGTGTCCACCTCAATGCCTCTGTGAGATACGATAAAACCTAAAAAAATTCCACTATCTACACCAAAGACACACTTTTTTGGATTCAATCTCATTTTATGTTTTTGCATTCACTCAAAGATCTTCCAAAGGATATTCACGTTGTCTTGTCGAGTTGAAGATTTGGCTATAATTTCATCAACATAATCTTCCAAGATCTTATGTAAGTAATCATGAAATACCAATGTCATAGCTCATGTGTTTGAGATCCAAGGAGAATAATCTATAGGATGTATAATACCAGCTTTGAGTAGCTTCTCAATCTTAGATTTTACTAGCAATTCCATCTTAGGATTCATCTTTCATATCTTTTGTCTAACGGGTTTAACAATTTCAGCGAGGATGATATTGTGTGTTACAATCTTAGGTTCAATTCCCGACATATCTGAATAAGTTCAAGCAAAGAGTTCAAGAAAGTCATGAAGTAAAGTTGCATGGTCCTCTTTTTCTTCATCATCAAGGCACTTTCCTATCTTAATCACTTTTTCTGCATTGTTAATATCCATCTGTATATCCATGGTATCTCCTAAAGGGAGTGCATTTTATTTCAGGAATTTAGAATTATATTCTTCAGTCTCATTACTTTCCTTTTCTTCATCTCCTTGTTTTGCACTAATCACAACACATGTGACCTGTTTCATTTTAGGAGTATATTGTTTATCATAAACTCCTAACATCTCTTTTAGGGCTTCATCATCTTCGAAGAACTCCAGTGATGCTTCACAAGTTGTATCAATCAATTCTAGATGCTTCAAGGTGGGAGTTGTTTTAGGATTGCATATGATAGTGTTGATGTTTAGCAACGGTATTTTCATTGCTTGCGTTATCTATGAAAGGAAATACCCCAAACCACTTTTTTTTATTGTGTGTTAGGCTCTACCAGAACATGGATGCCTTGCTCTTTCTTTTGCATCCTTTTCCTCTATAACCCAGTTGTTTCATAAGCTCATAACCTCTCCCATAAAGTATTTCCATTTCTTTCAGATTTGGTGGTTGTTGATAATATATCTCATCAAATATTTTTGTGTAGCTTGTGTCCTCTTGTAGAGTAGATGAGGTAGATTCTTGTGAGTTTCTTCTAAGTTTTGTGTTGACATTACCATTGGTTGTTTTTGTTTCTCAGTTTCTTTTGTTGTGATTTTGTATTTGTTAAAAGGAATAGGACAACTGAGAGGGGGATGAATCAGTTGTCACTAAATTTGAACTCAAAACTTCAACACTTATTAACTTTACAACCATACTCTTCTGTTATTAAGTATGAACATGAAATGCAGATAACAAAAAGCAAAATCAACACAAAGAGCACTAGATTTTACATGGAAAACCCAATGAGGGAAAAACCACGGTGAGGATTAACTCACAAATATAAAGTAGTTCCAAAACCTAATTTATAAGGCTCACTGCCCTAAATAGGACTCACTGTCTGGATACAAAAGCTCACTACTTACAAGGAGGATCACTACCTACAAAAAGATTTAAAAAACAAAATTGGGCTTCACAACCAACATGCACTGAAAAGAGTGCACCTAACAAGTGTTGATGTAGTTCCGATGATGCTCAATAAACAGACTTAACACACTTCATCATTTTTCTCTCTTCTTCACCTTCGCATTCACAACTACCTCAAAAACAACTTTCTAAAATCACGTCATCTTCAAAAACTATTCAACACATATATACTCGATCAAGCATCAATTAGGTCAGCCTAATTAGATGCATTTCCTTGTTTACCAAAAATACCAGTCTGTCAGATTTAATCATTCACAAAATCTTTCCAAAATGCTCAACATGCTACATCATGTCGACATGGACCTAAGATAGGTCACACATATATCTGCATAACAAAAATTGATTCACCATATCACAACTAATCCATGAAGTCGGTCAGGAATAGACTTAATTGCAAAAAGTAATCAACAGAATAATACCAATATTTTGTATGAGAACCAAAGCATAATAGATTCTGATCATACATGCTTTCAGCTACCATAAATTGTTTCCCAAAACCACAAACAACAACTATCAAGTGTGGAGGATTGCAGACTAGAATACCGGAGGGTGCAACTTGAATACCGGTTCAGATACCAAACCAAAATACTAGATCAGGTATTGACTTAGACTTGCAATCACAACGTGGTGACATCAATGACAACACAAAACTATAGAGATAGCTATTCTTCTTCATTCTTCCAACAATCTCCCCCTTTGTCATTAATGACAACATGTGCCAATTTTTTTCAAAAACACATTAGCATAACTCTCTCCCCATAACTTTATAATCTAACTCTCTCCCCCTTTGACATCAATGGAAAAGGGCAACCAAAAAGGTAAGATGTAGACATATGTATATGATGACCTTGTATATATGCAAAAATTCCAACTTCCATTTTAAACATTCAAACAAGAATGACACTTTTTACATGAAAGATTTTCTTATACCTCTCTCTTATGATCAGAAGAATTCTTTTCCAGGAAAGCACAACCGAATTCATTCTTGCACTCATACCTTCCAACAAGGATAACTATGTAAAGGAGGGTGACTGATCAGAAGATAGACACAGTCATTCACAATTTTTTGCATCAAAGAGAATTCTGGAGAGATGATCCAACCGGACCTCGGCAACTTCCTTAACCAACCAGAAGGTTCTAACCATATCTTCTCTTTTCCTCTGAGTAGTCAACAATTCCACCTGCAATTCTCCGACTCTTATTCTTTGTTTTCCATCCCTGTCTTTGAAGAAATCAAAGTTCTTTCCAATACTATTCATCTCAGCTTCAATGACTTCAATTCTGCTTCTGAAATTGTCAACAACTGCCGACCATTGGAGATAATACCTGTAGATGTCAGATATTTATTTAATGCATTCTTTTGTCTCATTCATATGTTTAGATAGCACTTGCTTTGCTTTGTCACACCTTTCAATCATGGCTTTGAACTTATGTTCTTTGGGTCCTTCCAACAATGTTCGAAGATCTCCAAAAATTTCTATTAGATCATTTGGTAAAGAATTTGACACATCAAAAACTGAAATACCCTTATTCAACAAATAATCAACCAACACATCATCAATTTTAAGTTTCTCAATTGGAGAGCACTCATTCCGATTTTCACCTATCTTCTTCATCTCACCCTTGTCTAGCAGTGTTCGAATATCCTTTGGATCAAAAGAGTCAGATCCAGACAAAAATTCTTCTTCATTTTTCTTCTCTTCAGAGACATCTGTTACAATAGTTTTCTAAGCTTTTTCGGTCTGGAGGAGACTCACCAATGATAACTTCCAAATCTCTCTTACTGGAGGATAAGCCCACTTCAAACTGACTCGGTACAGACATACCAGAGCACAGTTGTGTTCTTAAGGATGTGAAATATGATCTACAATCACTTACATTATCCACCAATGATTCCAAGTATCTGTAGACTTGTTTCCTTATAGGAATATCAGATTCCCACACAACATTTTCTCTTTCCACTAGGGAGTTCAAAAAGTAAAAATCCAAGCACACAAGCAAAGATCCAAACCAAAATGGATAACCCTCAACCAATGACATTCAAGCATTCTCGGTTATATTTTCAAGTAATAGACTACACAAATCAAACTTCTTCTTTTTCTTAACCATCATATGAGCAATATATACATCAATAGCCAAAGTTGAGCCTTCACAATTTTTGAAATAGATTTTGTAAGAAATGCCATATGCAACATACCTTACATCAGAATCCTCAAGAGTGTTTATCAATAGGGCTTAAGGGTCTTTATTAATGCTAGTAAGTTCCTCCACATCTTTGTATTTCATTGTTTTCTTTCCAGGGAGATCCCCAATACTGCATAATCCAGTAATCGCTTTGATCGCTTCTTTCATGATTAGGTAGGGTTTATCCAACACAATGTTGTCATTCTTGAATCGAATCAACAAGAAAAAGATGAAATCTTTATCAGCAAACCAAGGAAATTCTCCCCATAAATCCATACCTAGGGTTTTTATGCTCTGTAATTCATTTTCCTTTAGCCCTAGTTTCATTTCCTTCATCTTCCTATGATCAAATTCTTCCAATTCAACTCCTTTCAACTTTAGTTGAATGTCACCACTCGATCCTCTGTCCATTTCCATGCTTAACTTTCTTGAATTCGTTATTATTCAGTCGAGACTCTTTCCCTTTCCCTTCTTCCCCTTTGTAAACTGAGAAATAATTTCTGAGTAGCTGTAATAGTTTCTTCAAATTTCTTCAGAAATGCCTCAGATCACTTTGAGATTGCTTCCAGATTGCTCCAAGACACTCTTCAAATGCTCAAATGATAAAAAAGACTTACAAATTTTACCTTATACACCATCGATTTTCCCTAAATCACATTAAATGTGGCATACAACAAAAAGTTGCTAAAAACATTCTTCTCAACACAGAAAACCCTAATTTGGTCCGTAGATTAGTACGCCAACATGTTTTCTTCTAGTTACTTTTCCCAAACCTCTGTTTACTCATTCTTCACATTACATCCTTGTGCCAGTCTCTGAAACACCATTCATCTAGGGGGTTTTTACAATTTTTTGATAATGCTCCCCCTAAGACCATGCTAGGTCTAATTCCCAGAGGAATTGTTTGTACTGGATGAGGGCACAGACACATCAGTAGTTTCAAATTATTCTTCTTCTTTCTTCTTCCATATCTTATTCATCTCTTGCTTCATCTCTTCTTTGTCGATCTTCTTTATCGGTTCATTCTTCTCTACCAGAGCAGATTGCTTTCCCTTCTTACTTCTACAAACCTTTGACATATGTCCTGGTTTGTTACAATTATAGCATACTACACTTTTTTGATTAGTCTAGCCTCCACTGACTATTGTTCTTCACTAATTAGTTTTATGTCCATACTTATTGCAAGTATAACATTATCCATTAAAATATTGATTCATTCTTCCTTCAATAAACCTATTCATCATCACCCGACTGATCATTCTCACCTGAGATCTACATTCAGTGGCTTTATGTCCAATCTTCTTACATGAAAAATATTGTCCAGAGAAAGAACTAGGAAACTGGTTCATCCTGCTCCTGCATTTTGTTTCCTTGTGACCATATTTATTACAGGAAAAACAAATACCATTGAAAGAAGGATACCTTTGTAAATTAAGCTATCTCACAAGCGGTCTCCTTGCAAAATTTCTTGAATTTCTTTTCTACTTCCCTTTGTCTTAAAATCTTTTGATTGTCCTTTGAACTTTCACCTACTTCATTTCCCAAGCCACCTTTGTCTTTACTTGGTTTTTGTCCTACAAGTAGTTCTCCAAGCTTGTCAGAGCTAGATCTGAAATTGTTCTCATAGAGTTTTTCCTTCTCTAGCTCTACTCTCAAGTTTACCACCTCCAGTTCAAGTTTAGAGCATTCATCAGATTTTTTCTGCACCATTGTATTCAGACATTCTTCAATTCCATTCTTTTCTTCTACAAGCACTTTCAACCCAATGATCTCTTGTTTCTGTTGCTCACCTACTTCTCTATATCTTTCCTTAAATTTCTTCAATTGTTCTTTCAGCTTTCAGACACATTCATTAGCCTCATCTAGATTTTCTTTCAAGTCCTTGTTTTCATTTTCTACCTTATCAAGATCTTCAAGTGCAGTCTGGATTTCTTCTTTATCATCCATTTGATCAACCTTTAGGATCTTTCTCGAGCGGTTAAGCTCTACACCAAGGAACCAAAGCTCTGATACCAATTGTTAAAAGGCGCAGGACAACTGAGAGGGCGGGTGAATCAGTTGTCACCAAATTTAAACTCAAAACTTCAACACTTATTAACTTTACAACCACACTGTTTTGTTATTAAGTATGAACATGAAATGTAGATAATAGAAAGAAAAATCAACACAAAGAACACCATATTTTACATGGAAAACCCAATGAGGGAAAAACCACGACGAGGATTAACTCACAATATAAAGTAGTTCCAAAACCAAATTTATAAGGCTCACTGCCAAGGGCTCACTGTCCAGATACAAAAGCTCACTGCTTACAATGAGGCTTACTGCCTATAAAAATATTTACAAAGAAAAATTGGGCTTCACAGCCAACATGAACTGAAAAGAGTGCACCTAACAAGTGCTGATGCAGTTCCAGTGATCATCAATAGACAGACTTAACACACTTCATCATTTTTTTCTCTTCTTCATCTTCACATTCACAACTGCCTCAAAAACAACTTTCTAAATTCATTTCATCTTGTTGAATCTAGGTATTATCATGAAGAACTCATTTTTCTTTCTCATTTCCAAGGGAGGTAGCTCATGTTGGTGAAAAGTGATGTCTACATTAACCACATTCATTCCTTGAATTAAAGCTACTACATCACTTGCATTTGTATTAGAGGGGATCACAACTTGTTGCAAGGCTATTTGAAGCATGGTATGACAGGTGAATTTTGAATTAAGTCCCATAGGGATATCTATACAATAGTATTCTTAAGTTGTTCAACAAGATCATACTCCTTTCCACTATTTGAAGGCAAATGAGGAGCGCTAGGCAAGACGGGGTTACGTAAAGGTAAGGTTGTTGAAGTTGGTTGTTTTGGTTGCGAATTGTTTCAAGTGCTATATGTATGAGTAATGGTATTATAGTTTGATTGCTACAAAACAATGTTCTTAGGTGGTTCAAGGGTAAAAACGGGTTGGTTTTGAGTTTGAGGTTTGTGTGAAGGTGGGTAGATGATAAGTTGAGGTTGAATCACATTTACTTCTCCTATTTTTGATTTGTCATAACAAGCCTTGGTGGATGAACCTTGTGAGATGAAATCAGATCAAGGGCTTCATCTAACATATCAAAGTCATCACTACTAAAAGGCTTGAGGGCTTGGTTAACTTGGAAAAAGAGATTTGACATATTCAAATAACTATGCTTTCTCCAAGTGGTTCATTGATTTGTAGGTTTTTTTGTTTTGTTTTCTAACTAATGCTAGTTGTAATCTAATCTAATTGAACTATGAACTAATGCTAAAAATGAAAAGTACAGTAATGTAATTCTATCCACAATCGCAATGAATGTAAACTAATCTAAATCTAATGAATTAAATGTAATAGAAACTATGCAAATTGAAATTGATAACTAACAATAGCAAATAGAGATACAAAAATAGAGAATTCAATGTTGGAAAATACAGTTTAAAATCTGCAATGGGACTAAATAGCGCAGAGGGGCGTATAAGTCCTAGTAAGGGTTTTTTTCACAAATTTCACAAAATTTTAAGTGATTTTTATGTTTTTTGGTTTGGATGATATTTAGACTAAATGAAAATGCAGATTTCAGCTGATTTTCAATTATGCAAGGTACAAAAATGCAACCTATATGCACTTTACTAATGCAAAATTTAGAAACCTTAGAATGTCAATTAACTAATGCAAACCCTAATGCAATGTTAATGCAAGCTAGATATAGGATGAAATTGCACTCCAAATCAGAATTAAGATGTTCTAAATATAGGTTCACCAAAATGAAATGTGGAAAATTGTTGTTGCTTATGGTTTAGGACATAGAACAACAATCTTCTTCACTCTCATTCAAGGAAACCCTAGAGATCTCAATCGAAGGATGAAATAAGAGAAAGAGATCTTGCAATAGGGTGTCCTAAGGTCTGATTAAAAACTAAAGAGGGGTTCACCACCAAGCTAGGGCTTGGAAAGACTAATGAAATGTAAGACCTAATGCTAAAACCTAGTGCAATGCAAAACTTCACTAAATGACCTAAAATTGCATGTAAATCATAATAGAAAGCTAAGAGATCAGAGGTGTGCACCTAGAAATCTAAAAGAGCTTGGAATCAACTCTAAAATGCTGAAAATGTTGCTCTTAGGGCACACTGGGACTCATACGCCACTTTTGGCGTATTAGTCCTAGTCTAGGGTTTCTAGAGTGGAACAAGTTTTTGACAGTGTAGATTCAAGATCTTCAAAAATCTAGAAATTTTCCTGTAGTGGGACTCATATGCCACTTCTGGCGTATTAGTCCCATTTCCCTTTTTTGAGAATTCAAAGTCCAAATATGTGCTCCAATCTCTTCTCTTCTCTTCCAAACTGATTTTTGGATCTGAACCTGTAAAAAGACCTACAAAACAAAATATATTGTTGATTTTATTATGGGGGTTTTCCTTGGTCAAACCCCTAGTTCGATAATTAAACCTTGATAGAAACAATGAAACTTGAATGTCAACATGAAAATAAACCCTAACCTTAAGTGTGTCTAAAATTAAGAAATCTAAAATGCAATGCAACCCTATTCTAATGTGCTAGAATGAGATACATGAATGAAACACAAAGATGAATGAATCACTTTGGGAGATGTTTAATCACCCTAATAAGTCATAATACATGCATGTACCTCCCTTAGGTTGAAAGTAGAGTGATAATGGAGGATGGAATCACTTCGGAAACAAGTCATTAGGCTTGGCTTAATGGCTAGTTGCATCTCCGCAACCTAGAATTATCCATCATGATTCACCATAGGCAACCATAATCAACCCTTGACAATGCTAGATCTTGAATGAAAGTGAGCTTGAAGACCCGCAAAAACACAATAATGCTACTCTAAGACTTCAACTTTGTTGATTATTTTCTCTTGAATGTTCTTGTGAAGAATGCTTGAATGCTTGTGGATGCTTAGATCTTGAAATTGCTCTAAGTCTAGATTATTTCTTAGATGAAATAATGACTTAGAAGCTTGTTTATATAGGCAATACTCCTAATTTACCATTATTTAGATCTCAAAAGCCAACATCAACCAAAAATTTGAATTAAAAACTTGAATTTCTCACTGAAACCTTAAAAGGGGTCCAAATGGGACTCATATGCCACTTGTGGCATAAGAGTCCCACCCTAGATTTTCGGAGTGGGTTGTTAGAAATTTTAATATTTTTGATGATTTTGTCAGGTTTTTAGTTGAAATAAGTATCGAGATTTGAAATAAAGGGTCTTAGGGGCTTATTAATGATGATTTAAAGGGGTATTTAATGCAAGGGTGCTAAAATAGGTCCAAATTAAGTGTGAAATTGTACCATTTTCAAGAGCATACATTTTTCTACACTACAGAAGGCGATGAACGCTATCGTGAGTCATGCAATTGTCTTCAAGATTTAACAACACAATTTCACTATTGTGACAATAGATGTATTTTGCAAAAAGTAATTTACAACATAATTACTATTTATATAAATAAATATCAGACAATAGAAATTTTCAAAATTCATTATTTTAACATTTAAATGTAGAAAATTGTTTTTTGTAATATATGATAATTGAATTTATTTTATTAATTAAAAATATTATTGAAAAATAATTTCAAAAACTAAATTACATTAAAAAAACTTAGAAAAATAAATTTATAAATATTTTAAATTTGAAAAACTAGAATAATTAATATTAATATGAAATGAAACGTTAAAAATAAATTAAGAACATATAATTAATCATTTAATCAGAATTGAATAATTTATTTTTATTTTACAAAGATTTACTATAGAAGGAACTAATAACAAATGAGTTCAAAAATCCCACATATCAACTCGACATTTGTTAACATCCAAAATTTAGATTCCCAAAAGGGACAGTCATTAAGCATCAACCTTTATATCTTCACCCCCCCGTGCGCTCTGACCTGGGGCTTCTCCCGTCTCTGCCACCTTGACCAGCTTTTCTAAGAGTCCGCTCACCTTCCCTGCCAGTTCAATGGCTCTTTCAATCTTCCTTTCATCATAATCTTTCGCCCACTGTTTTGTGTATTTTAATATAACATCCGGGGCTTCTAACACAGCCGAAACAATGACAAGGCCCACCAATCTGCGGAGCTTTTCACTTAGCTCCTCCAAGTTGTCAAAATGATATTCATCCCGTCTGATCAACGCATGGTCGAACCTGATTTCACCCAACGTGTCAAGTTGTTCAAGTAAACTTGATACTCTCGTTTGATTTTCTGCAAGAGAAGCGCCCACGACCTGCTTCAACATTCTCTCCGCATTGCGTATTTCTCCTTGGCAATCCATGCTGTTGAAGAAGCCCTTGAAATTCAATGTGCCAAAGATGTCGATGGGGTCCACAATTATGTTGTCTGGACAGTCCACAAACTTTAGTACATCCTGTGTCTCCCTGTATGCTGCAAAGGCATCCTTCATATCCACAGCTATCTTAGCATTAGCTATAAGCCTAAATATCCCAGAGATTGCTCCCATCCATCTACCTTCATTACAATCACTTGGCCGAAGACGCTGATTTTGATCCAGTCTACTGTTTCCCATTAGTGAAAGCAATCCTTTGCAGTCTTTTTCTATTTCATTACGGCCTTCATTCATCCTACGCTTTATTCTATCAAATGCCTTTTTATTCAATATCCTGAAAATGCGTGTTGCATCTTCATCTTGCGTCATGGCATACAGTATTAACATGTATTTATCATTTGCTGAAGTGGACTCGTCAAGTCCGCAGAGTTGCTGAACAAGTCGTCTCTTGAATACCAGACTCGGGAAATACCAACAGATGAAGCAGAACAAGCCTAGTAAACTGATTGCTAAAATCAAAACACACAAAAGGAGGAGCGGTACAAGGTAGAAGATGGAAATTAAAATAATCCACCACGTAAATTCCGGAATTGAGAAATATTCCGGATGTAAGAGAATATATGCCAGCCTAGGGTATAATACATCCAGTACAACAGCAGCTACCCGAATGAAGAGACGTGCTAGTGAGATGAAGTATTTAATGTAAACTGAAGTTGCACAATAAAGCGCCACCTTGAACCATCTGTAGAGCATGAGGATCCATCCAACTAAAATGAAAATGCACTGAAGATAAAATGTCAGATTACCTCCTCCATTATTAAGATGAAGAAGAGATGAACGACATCCCACTTTAGCGCCCATGACGGCAACACAAATTATGACAATCATTCCTGCACCTGGACTGAACATTGAACTGAAGATAAAGTACCATGTCTTCCATACACAAGCTGCAATCCACCACTTTATAACCTCACTTCTGAATGTCTCCAAGTTAATGGCCAGATTTTCCACATCATCAATTTTTTTGTTGAAAATACTGTTAGGGACCGCATCATGCACTATCTTACCTGACGAGATGACCGCCCCTAACAAAATGAGGAGAGCTGAGGCCTGCTTCCCTTTCGACATTCGAGTTATTAGCATTTTGCAGTGCATAAATTTCTGTGGCGATGTGAAAAGATAAACTTACAAACAAGGCGGCAACATTGCTCTACTTCTCTTGGGTGCCTACGACAGTCATCCCAAGCAGAAGACATCCCGCAAAAACACACATTGCAAGCCTCATTGCATCCATTCTTAGTTGGTTATCAACTAACACTTCGAGGTCCTTTTCATTGGAAGGCCCGAAGACTTTTACTTTCTGAACATCAACATAACTGAGAATTTGTATCGTGAGAGCACTTAAAACGAATAGATTGCTCGGGATCCAGGAAGGTATTTTCACTTTTAGGTTGTTCTTGGCTGCGTCGAGTGCAATGTCCCACATCATACATATTATAAGAGTAGATGGAGCAAGTATCATCTTCTAGTCATCCAAATCATAATCCATTTGCAATCCCACACTCCGAAACTCAACGCTGACAGACTACAACAATGATATAATTAAAAGAGCAATGCAGCAGATGAGGATGTCTGCATTCAAATGACTGCATGCATTTAAATACTAACAAATTGATGATATATTCTAAGTGTATCCCTACAAATTTTCCCACCTCTTAGCAACACGTTAAATGGCTACCACTTTCAAGCAGTTGAGAGGACATCTTTGGTCTGTGATATGATGTGAGGATATCTTGGTTTCCACGTCTATTTAACTTTATTCTTTCCTTCAATTATAAGTGATTTTGTAACAATCCAAAGCAATATATTGTCATGTACGATATATTCTTGCTTTTTCCAAAGTAATGGTTTGCCATATTTTATATGTCACTCGGTTGCAAGCAAGGTATCAATCTGATAAAAAAATTGAGTTCTTTTAAAATAAAAAGAAGAGATTGATCATTGTAGTGCATGGTACTTACAATCAAACAACCTTTCCTAATGTTAATTTTAATTAATTAAGTAAATACAGCAAGAAGAGTATAAATTAATTTAGATTAATTCATTTTTATTGTGGAAACATGTAAAGGAAATAGTAAATTTCATTATTGTGGAAACAACCAAGATCATTATTGTGGAAACATGTAAAGGAAATAGTAAATTTCATTATTGTGGAAACAGCCACAAGATTGCAAGTGAAATCGAATGACTTGTATTACAAATGAACAAGTATAAATAGGTGAAGTTTGGGAAACAATACTCCACGATAATAGGAAAGGTAACGAAAATAGAACCAAGAGAATAGCTCAAGGTTCAACCAACCTAAAATGTAGTAGAGATGTGTCAAATATGGGGTGACACATCTACTAATGACTCATAGAGTGGGAGATGTGTCAAATATGGGACGACACATCTACTAATGACTCAAAGAGTGGAATTAGTCTTTCCATATGTGAGGAAAATTGCCAACTATGGTTAAGTTAGGTATAACTCATGTGAGTTATACACCAACACCCCCCCTTAAGCATAGCTTAGGTAGGTTTATGAAACATGAGTCCTAATTGTACGCCATTTTAGGTACCCATTTACAAAATATCTCTCAAAAACCGGAGAAAGAAAGAAAACCCTGTGGGAAAAAAACTTTCCTCCAAAAGAGAGAAAATAAAGAGAGGACTTTAGATGGACCCTCCTAATGATGATGATGCTGATGTAGACCGTACACCAAGAAGAGCTCGTAGATGAATGAACCTTCTTTCTGTAAAGGGTTTGGTAAAGATGTCAGCAATTTGTTCTGAAGACTGGAAAAATACTAGGTTGATGATCTGATCATGGATAAGCTCACGAATATAATGCATATGAATCTCAATATGTTTGGTTTGTTGATGTTGAACTGGATTCTTGCATATTTGATAGTACTCTGATTATCACAATAGATAACTATTAGTCGTCTGATAGGAATACCAAATTCAAAAATGATGCCTTGAAGCCATATGGCTTTTGTAGTTGGGTTAACAGCTCCTCGGAATTCTGCCTCTGTAGAAGATATAGCAATAGCATTTTGCTTTTTGCTAGACTAGTTGATAGGACTTGAACCAAGTGAAAAACTATACCTGGAAGTAGACTTGCGATTTTCTGTATCACCAGCCCAATCTGAATCTATGAAACCAACCAAATCAATAGTTGAACCAACTTTGTAATGTATCCCAAATGAAAGTGTACCTTGAAGGTAGTGAAGAATCCTCTTAGCTGCTTTCCAGTGGAACTCATGAGGTTCTTGCATAAATCTGGAAACTAAGCCAACTGCATATGATATGTCAGGCCTAGTATGTTTTAAGTAAATAAGACTGCCTACAAGTTGTCTGTACAATGTTGCATCAACTAATGGTGTAGGAAAAGAAGTCTCAAGCTTAACACTAGATAAGTAGGGAGTTGGAGCTGGTTTACAATTAGTCATGTGAAAACGTTCAAGTAAATCAAGAGCATACTTGGGTTGAGCAAGAACAATCCCTGAATTTGATTGAGATATCTCAATACCAAGAAAGTAATGGAGTAACCCTAAGTCTGTCATGTCAAATCTTTCTTGAAGTGCTGATTTTACTGCCATAATAGCAGAGGAAGCACTCCCAGTGATTAAAAGGTCATCAACATAAAGAACCAATATTAACAATGAATCAACATGTCATAGAAGATACACATTAGGATTTGAATTGCATTGAGTGAATCCTGAAGATAGAAGATAGGAATCCATCTTACCATACCAAGCCATGGGTTCTTGTTTTAGGCCATAGATAGATTTTCTTAGTATACACACTAAGGATGAATCGTGAACAAACCCTGGAGATTGTTCCATGTAGATCTCCTCAAGATCTCCATGAAGAAAGGTACTCTTTACATCCATTTGATGTACTGCCCAACCATGTGCTGCGGCTATAGCAAGTGTGAGTCTAATTGAAGTCATCTTTGCAATAGGTGCAAAGGTATCTATATAGTCAATTCCTGCTACTTGTGAAAAACCTTTAGCAACCAACTATGCTTTGTACTTGTCAACTGACCCATCTGCTACATATTTAGTCCGATATATCCATTTACATAGAACTACTTTTCTCCCCTTAGGAAGAGAAGTTAAGTCCCAAGTGTGATTCTTGATTAAGGAATCATATTCCTCATTCATGGAAACATCCCACTTAGGTATGCCTGATGCATCTTTAAATGTCTGCAAATCAGACACTGAAGCAAAGAAGGCATGAGATTCCCCCTAAAAGTCTGTCTGAACCTGTCTGTCATCTACTACAGTTCGTACCCATGAATTTGCTGTATGAAGTAAGCATAGAGTTCTAGATGTGGGCGAATCTGGTGCAGAAATGTCAACTTCTAATTCAATCCCTGAACTAGATGAAGATGAATTTTCAGTGCAATCATCACTTTGTGAACTGGAGGAAGTAGAAGTACTACTAATTGCACTAGAAATTTGTTGCAAATGATCTGAATCATTAGAAATATTATCAGAATCTGGAGAATCAATAGTATGATGAAGAATGGCAAGAATAGTTTCAAGGGGTGTTTATTGAAACTTGACACTTCTCTCGATGAACAACTCATGTGTGGTAGGGTGTAGTAGGCAGTAACCTTTAACACCTTCTGGATATCCAACAAAGATACAAGGTTTGGATTGTGCATCCATAGCCTTCCGATGTTCTTTAGGAATGCGGGCCATAGCAGGAGAACCAAATACTCTGAAGTGATCAACTGTTGGTTTCCATCCTTTCCAAGCTTCAAAGGGAGTGATTCCTTTCAAGGCTTTGTGAGGAACCCTATTTTGAATGTAACATGCACAATTGATAGCTTCAGCCCAATAAGATGGTGTTAAACCTTTGGAATGAATCATACAGTTAGCCATCTCCTTTAAAGACCTATTTTTACGTTCTGCAACACCATTTTGTTGAGGGGTATATGGAACTATGCATTGCAACTCTATCCCTTATGTTGTGCAAAACTGCTCAAAAATGTTAGTAACATATTCTCTGCCATTATCTGTTCGAAGAACCTTGATGACTTTCCCTGACTGTTTTTCGGCTAGAGCTTTGAAATCTTGAAAAGAATCAAATACTTCTGATTTTTTCCTAAGGAAGTAGACCCATGTTAAACATGAGAAATCATCAATAAATGTGAGAACATATCTAGCCTTTGTAAAAGAAGGATGTGGAAAAGCCCCTGAAACATCACTATGAACAAGTTCTAAGACTTGTTTTTCCCTCCAAGTTTCTCCTTTGTCAAACTTTGCTTCAGGATGTTTACCAAGTGAACATCCTTCACATAGTCCTTTAGAAAACTTGACTTTTGGTAATCCATTAACCATTTTTTGTTTCCGTAGTTGTTCAAGATAATGGTAGTTAAGGTGGCCAAACCGTTCATGCCATAATTTACTAACTTCATCTGAATGAGTTAGTAGTTCCTTTGGAGAAATATCAGTAGCAAAACTAAAGAAGGAATACAATTTGGATTGGTGATTGACTTCTCCTATAGCAACTAAGTTATTACTTTGTAATTCTCTTATCTCAACTAAATTTGGAGAGAAATAAACTCTCATACCCTTCCCTACGTGTGTTATTTGATACACTGAAAGGAGATTAGTTGAAAGTGAAGGTACACTAAGAACTTTTGAAAAAATTACTCCTTCAACTTCAACAGACCCTCTCCCTTTAACCAATACTGAAGCATCATCACCTAAGTTGACTGAAGACATTATGGATGGCCTTAAGGATGCAAATGCAACCTGAGAAGAACCCATATGATGAGTAGCACCATAATCAATAATCCATGATGGAGATGAAGATGAAGATGACGTAACAACTAGAGCTTTGCCTCTCTTTGATTATCCTGAGATGATGAAGGAATGAATATTTGAGAGACTTTTGATTTGTTTCTTCCTTGCCAAAATCAGGAATCAATATTATTTTTTTAAGAATATTTGAGAGACTTTCGATTTGTTTCTTCATGCATTGATGTTCATCATGCCTAGGTTTTTTACAAAAGGCACATATTATCTTCTCAGTAATGTGCTTACTTTGATGAGAAGATTTATCCTTTTTCAAATCATCAATTTTATCTCCTTTCTTACCACCCTTGTCCTTTTTAGTGTTTTTCTTCCCATTTGAAGTGTGTGGCTTGTCATTCCCTATGATTAGAGCTTGAGGCTTCATAGACTTCAAAGAACCCATCTGAATTAGTTTCTCCTGTTCCCTTGTGAGATCAAAAATGAATTTATCTAGAGTGGGAATTTTCCATGATGCTCCAAGAGCACTTTTAGTAGAATAGAAAGTTGATGCAAACACATAAAATTCTAGACCTAATTTGGAAAGTACTGAAAGGATTAATTGATCCTCTTTCTTGTCAATTCCACAATCTTTTAACTATAACTTTAAAGATTTAAACTTTGTGAAGAAATCTTCTAAAGTTGTGAAACTTCTAGGACTCAGACGTAAGAGCTCATTTTCCAATTCATGACTTCTGAGTTCATCAATTTTTCCAAATAGTTTGTCTAAAGTATCCAACACTTGATTGGGTGTAGTTAAATTTTTGACATGAAACAATAATTCTGGAGATAGATTTAAACACAGAAAGCCAAATGCTTGGTCACATTTGTTGAAAAACTTTTCTTTTTCTGTTCCCATAGTTATCCTATATAGGCCCTTATTTTTTAGTACAAGGCTAACTTTAATCTTCCAATCATGATAATTGAAAGGTGTAAGTGGAGGAATGGGAACTGTAGACTCCATGATGCTTTTAGTTACTTATATAGTAGATGCAGAAAATTTGAATGAAAGAGTGGTGAAAGTGAAAATGAAGTTGTGAAAAAGATAACACACCCACAAAAAAAAACTTCACTAAGAAGTGTGCACAAAGAACACACAAGATTTACCGCTGATGTGGAGAGAATGGCCTAGCAGAGAAGAATGTCGATCTGATGACTTGGACGGTAATACAAAGTGAACACCAATCTCCTACGCCTCTGAATTATATACAGATAGCATTAGTCTACAACCTCCAAATAAAGAGATGGCCAATCTAACAACAGATCGGGCCTCTCACAAATCTCTGCCTCTATATTTAATCATGCCTCAAGCAATTAAATCGCACCCTCCTTGATGCGTTATCTCCACCTTGGATCACCGGGGTCAGATTTAATTTCCCCCTTAGTTTTGTTTCCCCCCCAAAATGGCCTCTTCTCCCACCGATTTTCTGGCAGATTGGGGCGACTATACGAGTAATATGGAGGGTGACTAAGGGCGACCAATAGTTCCAGGCTAAAACATTGAGGGTCGACACCCTTGCTGTGGCACCTTCAACGTGGAGAGGAACGAGGGAAGGCCTCTATGAGGCGTGCATGCCAGTAAGGAGGGTCGGTATGCTTTAAACGCCTAGCCGATGACTATTGATGCCTTTTGAAGGCATTTGAAAGTAAGCAGACTCGTTTGTATGTGCAGGCCGACAGAGCCTCTATGTGGCCTTTGTTGACTTCGGGGTCAAGGAGAGCCTCCTCACGATGTGTGTTGGCCTACGGGATAATGGTCCCTAATGAGGATTCCAAACTATGCAATTCACGCCGATGGATGGCGGTGAGACTTCAGAGAAATGGAAGTGATTCGTACAGTGAGCAAAATGGCTTGAAGCTTACCACGTTTTCTCTGATACCATGTGGAAATAGCCAAGATCATGGAAAACAAACAGGCACAAGATTGCAGGTGAAATCAAATGACTTGTATTACAAATGAACAAGTATAAATAGGTGAAGTTTGGGAAACAATACTCCACGATAATAGGAAAGGTGGCGAAAATAGAACCAAGAGAATAGCTCAAGGTTCAACCAACCTAAAATGTAGCAGAGATATGTCAAATATGGGGTGACACATCTACTAATGACTCATAGAGTGGGAGGTGTGTCAAATATGGGATGACATATCTACTAATGACTCATAGAGTGGAATTAGTCTTTCCACATGTGAGGAAAATTGCCAACTATGGTTAAGTTAGGTATAACTCATGTGAGTTATACACCAACAATTATTATAATTTTTTTTATAGTACTATTTTTTAATGTTATTATAATTTTATTAAAGTTTTTATATATGATTTTAGTTGGATTAATTTGATAAAAAAATTTCAACAATTTTTTTAGTTTAAGTTGATCACGTTAATATTATTTGATAATATGTTTTGAATATCATAGTAAAAAATTTAGTAAATCATTAGTTTAAGTTAATTTTTAATTGTTTATGATAAATGTGGATACTCTTAATTCTCTGCACAATTATTTTGTTATAGGTTCATATGTCAAACACTCAATAAGAGTGTAGTGATGCATATAAATAGGTTCCACAAGCATAAGTCATCAAAATGATTGACTAGTTTTGGATTACTATCCATTGTGGTGTTTGCAATCCTTTTTTTTTTTATCATTTTATGCTTTGATTAAGCTGGTTGTTGATACCTTGCAATTTTAGTGACTATTGGCATGCGGTAAGGGAGTTAATCTTGTTTTAAAAGACTAAATAGTATCCTCCATTGAAGTAATTGGATTAGAACCTATGATATTTGACAAAGGATGTTGTTTCTTTGATTTATTTAAAGATGATTGTTTTTTTTAATTATTAGTATGATAATAGCCTTTAGTAGTAGTGGCATGGGCCTTATGGCATTTCTCTATTAAATGAGCTAGAAAGGAATTAATTGACTCCAAACATCTCATACCCTTGTGTTGTTAATTTTAAAAAGAGTGTTGATTGATTTTAATTTTAGTTTTTCCAAATAGTTTGTCTAAAGTATCCAACACTTGATTGGGTGTAGTTAAATTTTTGACATGAAACAATAATTCTAGGAGATAGATTTAAACAAAGAAAGCCAAATGCTTGGTCACATTTGTTGAAAAACTTTTCTTTTTCTTTGGCTACATTAGGTTCTTTTTCCGTTCCCATAGTTATCCTATATAGGCCCTTATTTTTTAGTACAAGGCTAACTTTAATCTTCCAATCATGATAATTGAAAGGTGTAAGTGGAGGAATGGGAACTGTAGACTCCATGATGCTTTTAGTTACTTATATAGTAGATGCAGAAAATTTGAATGAAAGAGTGGTGAAAGTGAAAATGAAGTTGTGAAAAAGATAACACACCCACAAAAAAAAACCACTTCACTAAGAAGTGTGCACAAAGAACACACAAGATTTACCGTTGATGTGGAGAGAATGGCCTAGCAGAGAAGAATGTCGATCTGATGACTTGGACGGTAATACAAAGTGAACACCAATCTCCTACGCCTCTGAATTATATACAGATAGCATTAGTCTACAACCTCCAAATAAAGAGATGGCCAATCTAACAACAGATCGGGCCTCTCACAAATCTCTGCCTCTATATTTAATCATGCCTCAAGCAATTAAATCGCACCCTCCTTGATGCGTTATCTCCACCTTGGATCACCGGGGTCAGATTTAATTTCCCCCTTAGTTTTGTTTCCCCCCCAAAATGGCCTCTTCTCCCACCGATTTTCTGGCAGATTGGGGCGACTATACGAGTAATATAGAGGGTGACTAAGGGCGACCAACAGTTCTAGGCTAAAACATTGAGGGTCGACACCCTTGCTGTGGCACCTTCAATGTGGAGAGGAACGAGGGAAGGTCTCTATGAGGCGTGCATGCCAGTAAGGAGGGTCGGTATGCTTTAAACGCCTGGCCGATGACTATTGATGCCTTTTGAAGGCGTTTGAAAGTAAGCAGATTCATTTGTATGTGCAGGCCGACAGAGCCTCTATGTGGCCTTTGTTGACTTCGGGGTCAAGGAGAGCCTCCTCACGATGTGTGTTGGCCTGCGGGATAATGGTCCCTAATGAGGATTCCAAACTATGCAATTCACGCCGATGGATGGCGGTGAGACTTCAAAGAAATGGAAGTGATTCGCACAGCGAGCAAAATGGCTTGAAGTTTACCACGTTTTCTCTGATACCATGTGGAAATAGCCAAGATCATGGAAAACAAACAGGCACAAGATTGCAGGTGAAATCAAATGACTTGTATTACAAATGAACAAGTATAAATAGGTGAAGTTTGGGAAACAATACTCCATGATAATAGGAAAGGTGGCGAAAATAGAACCAAGAGAATAGCTCAAGGTTCAACCAACCTAAAATGTAGCAGAGATGTGTCAAATATGGGGTGACACATCTACTAATGACTCATAGAGTGGGAGGTGTGTCAAATATGGGATGACATATCTACTAATGACTCATAGAGTGGAATTAGTCTTTCCACATGTGAGGAAAATTGCCAACTATGGTTAAGTTAGGTATAACTCATGTGAGTTATACACCAACAATTATTATAATTTTTTTTATAGTACTATTTTTTAATGTTATTATAATTTTATTAAAGTTTTTATATATGATTTTAGTTGGATTAATTTGATAAAAAAATTTCAACAATTTTTTTAGTTTAAGTTGATCACGTTAATATTATTTGATAATATGTTTTGAATATCATAGTAAAAAATTTAGTAAATCATTAGTTTAAGTTAATTTTTAATTGTTTATGATAAATGTGGATACTCTTAATTCTTTGCACAATTATTTTGTTATAGGTTCATATGTAAAACACTCAATAAGAGTATAGTGATGCATATAAATAGGTTCCACAAGCATAAGTCATCAAAATGATTGACTAGTTTTGGATTACTATCCATTGTGGTGTTTGCAATCCTTTTTTTTTTATCATTTTATGCTTTGATTAAGCTGGTTGTTGATACCTTGCAATTTTAGTGACTATTGGCATGCAGTAAGGGAGTTAATCTTGTTTTAAAAGACTAAATAGTATCCTCCATTGAAGTAATTGGATTAGAACCTATGATATTTGACAAAGGATGTTGTTTCTTTGATTTATTTAAAGATGATTGTTTTTTTTAATTATTAGTATGATAATAGCCTTTAGTAGTAGTGGCATGGTCCTTATGGTATTTCTCTATTAAATTAGCTAGAAAGGAATTAATTGAATCCAAACATCTCATACCCTTGTGTTGTTAATTTTGAAAAGAGTATTGATTGATTTTAATTTTAGTTTTTCTTATTTTACTTTTAATGTTAGATTTTTCTGTAAGAATTTGGAAGGTTTTTTTTTTTTTTAATTTCTATTTTCTTACATACATAAAATGGTGACATTATTGGTTATGGTTGGCTATCTATGTGGGTGAATCTTGAGAAGACTAAACATGACCCATTACATTCTTGGAAACAGATTACAAAAATTAAAATAAAATAAATAGACAAGGAATTAAGGATCATATTTCATTGTCTTCATCTTCCTCTTCCTATTCCTCTAGTAAATTCCTGCTCGTGTTTCATAAAGGAGGGGGAGGAGGAGGACAATGAAGAGGAATAAGAAGAGGAAGAAGAAGAAGATGAATATGATGAAGAAAATGAAGACACAAAAGAAGGAGGAGGAGGAGGAAGAGGAAGAGGAAGAGGAAGAAGAAGATAAGGAAAAAGAAGAAGAAGAAGAAGAAGAAGAAGAAGAAGACAAAGACGAAGAAGATGAAGAAGAATAAGAAGAAAGAAGAAGACGAAGATGAGGAGGAGGACCTGATGAGGAGGAGAAAGAAGAAGAAGAAGAAGAAGAAGAAGAAGAAGAAGAAGAAGAAGAATAGGAAGAATAAGAAGAGGGGGAGGAGGAGGAGGAAGAGAAGGAAGAAGATGAATAAGAGGAGAAGGAGGAGGAAGAGGAAGAGGAAGAGGAGAAGGAGAAGAAGGATGAGGATGAGGACAAGGATGAGGACGAGGGGGAAGAGGAGGAATAAGAGGATGAGGAAGAGGAAAAGGAAGAGTAGGAAGAGGAAGAGGAAGAGGAAGAAGAAGAAGAAGAGGAGGAGGAGGAGGAGGAGGAGGAGAAAGAGAAGGAGGAGGAGAATAAGAAGAAGTGGAAAGGTTTTCTATAGTTTCCTCATCCTCTTCATCTTCTTCTTCTATTGAAAAAACTTCTTGGTCTAACTTGCACACATAAAAAGAGGGGGAAAGGTTATGTTGTAGAAGGGTTTTCCTATGCTAAACTCTATTATGGTGTTTCCACCTCAATAAAAAAAAATGATAATGGTAAAGAAGGCTTATCCTATGTTGGTCTAAGGACAGATAAACAATAATTAATTATTATCCTATGTTGGTCTAAGGACAGATAAACAATAATTAATTATAATAAAAAATGATAATTGATAATGTTACCTTAGATATGGAATCTTTGTCAAAGTGAAGTCCACACCATAAGTTGTAACAAAAATTTTCTTGATGGATTATTGAATTTATTGAAGACTTGCAAAAGATTAGTCCACATAATACAACAAATATTTGTAGCTAGCATATAGAGGATAACTCATATACATCTTCATAATAAGAGCATCATTGATCATAATAATTTCTTGTTCATAATGCTTCTTAAAATTGATCATTTTGGACATAAGCTAACCTAGGATCCTTTTTAAATCTCCAAGGACTAGCACAAAAAGATAATTATTAAAATATGAAAACCTTAGGATAGGGGCACCCTTGCCCTTGTCTAGGTGATTTTGGCCCAAATTTTATGGGATCTTGGGGATTTTAATATATTTCCCTAATATAGCCTTCAAATGAACAAATTATTAATGTAGTTTATATTATAGGTGAAGTAGGGTGTCAATATAGTGTGAAGTTTTCAATGGTGACAATTTTTGACACTTCAGTTATAAAGTTTTGATGTGTAGTCTTCAATCTTTATGGTGTATTTGGTCTAATCTGAAATAAGTTTTTCAAAGCCATAATAGCACTAGTAAATTTGTTTGATCTATGTTAGGATCTATGACAATTGCTCAGTGAATGTTTTAACAATTATAATGCTTGATTTAAAAGCCTTAAAACATAGTAGCATAATTGAAATGTTTAAATGTACAAAAAAACAATAAAGTGATGAATAAAATAGAAGAGAGAAAGAAGATAGAAGACAAAACATAGTTGATAATTAATGGAGTTTTCCAATTTGGCTATGTCTCTGGGCCCCTCTCCAATAGAGTGGCTAATCCTTGATTATGCTCCAAATAGAATTACAAGGATTCAACTAATGAGTTACAAGTTCAACTCCTTCCAGCACATCAGCATAATGCTTCTCCGTTGCACATAAATGAACACTCAATTCTTCAGGACGATTCTCTCCTTAGTCATCACTATATACACCTGAAAATGGTCATCATATTCAATTAATTAAATACAACCTATTTGATTAATGTTTCAACTACATATAAATAAGGTTTTACTTTATTTATATTGTTCACTTTCCTTTCAATTCTTCTAATCACATTCTTCTAAATAATTAAATAAACAAAATACCCTTTAAATGTGTTTATTTAATTAACCTTCCTTAATCCTGATTAAGAATTAGAGCACATTTCTACAACTTTTTGTGTGCCACCTCATAAAGATCACATGAAAATAAATAAGCCAAATTATTAATTAGAATTATCCTCACACACACTTCCACCAATGAGAAAAAGCACATGGCTTTATTCCCCCACACTTCCAACAAATGTGGAGCACATGGGTCTTTGTTTCACACACTTGGGAATCCTATACATTTGGCATGCTTCCAATTGGTCAAGGGATTATCTCTACACACATGGCATTTTATCCTTGGTCAAGGGGACAACATCCTGATTCCTTTCATCTCCACCGTCTATCATTTCTCCTTTGAACCTAGACTGTTGATGGGTGCCACCTCACAAAATGTTTGATAAACCCTATAAATACACCCTCTTTCCATAGCATTTATCATCCACCTTTTGAGTAATGTTATAATGCTATTTTGAGATACAAATTGGAATAGTGTTATAATGCCATTTTTCATCCACACTTTGAGTATTGTTACCATGCAGGTTTTTCGTAGGAGCTTGGAGCTTTCATGGAGTCTTATACTTAGTTTTCATATCATGTGTTACTTTGCATTCTCATATTAGATGAACTTATTACTTCATATTTACACTTTATCATCCCCATTACATCATAGTTACATTTTAGGCTAGTTTGTTTTATGTTCGCATTTGAGCATATGCATAATCATGGATAGTTTACTATAGTTTCATATCATCTCACTCATCTCCACTTGTTCATCTATCATCAACATCATCCTTCGTTTATCTTTGCATCCATTATCCTTTCCATCATTTTGTTTCATTGAGAAGCATACCGCTAATCATTCCAGCACACATTTGCACATAGAAATCATCTTAGCTTGCATATTAAGCATCAAATTTTGTTTTCTAGGTAGTCATTTTAACAACCTTTGTTCCCATAGAAATTTGAGGGCCAAACAGTTTAATAATTCCCTAGAAATAGAGAACAATGATATGTATTTGAAAGATTTGATTGTATTACGAATAGAGTAGTTTTACTTGCTTCAAACTTTGAATGTAAACCGTCTCATTAAGGTTTGTGTTGACATTAGAATATCCTCTCCACATTTCGACACACACACAAAATGGTGCCCACCATGGGGCCTTTGCCTCATTGATTGCTAACTTTTTTAATGATTTCATGATTGCAGGTTCAAGGTTTATGACTTGGGAACTCTTTGCACCGGTTTGGAGGCAATACTGAGCTATTTTGAGGCATTTCTCAGCTGTTTTTAGAGTTTTGGCGCCTCTTGTATCTATTTTGGTGCCTCTTGCGAGCAGTGCAAAGACCATTTTCGGCTGTTTTGAGACCATTC
This sequence comes from Sequoia sempervirens, assembly GCA_007258455.2. Taxonomy (NCBI): domain Eukaryota; kingdom Viridiplantae; phylum Streptophyta; class Pinopsida; order Cupressales; family Cupressaceae; genus Sequoia; species Sequoia sempervirens. Next base: position 34,080,591 of record VDFB02000013.1, on the reverse strand, counting down.
TGGCTTGTTCTGAGAGTTTTGGCGCCTCTTGTACCTATTTTGGTGCCTCTTGCAAGTTGTTCTAAGACTGTTTTCACCTATTCTAGGATCATTTTGGGCCACTTTTAGAGTTTTGGTGCCTCTTGCACCTATTTTCGCCCCTCTTGTTAGAGTTTTGGCACCTCTTACAAGTTGTGCTGAGACTGTTTTCACCTGTTCTAGGACCATTCTGGGCCACTTTTAGAGTTTTGGTGCCTCTTGCACCTATTTTGGCACCTGTTGTGAGAGTTTTGGCGCCTCTTGCAAGCAATTCATAGACCATTTTCACCTGTTTTGAGACCATTCTACACTGTTTTTGAAGTTTTGGCACCTCTTTTCTCTATTTTGGCACCTCTTGTCTTTGTTTTGGTGCCTCTTGCAGTTTGTTACCAAAATTAGAAACTCACATTCTATGTTGTCCATTTGCAGGTTTTCCTAGAATTCGCTGTCAAAGACTCAAAACCTAAACTACTAACATATTGTAGGGGTTGGATGTTATTTACTTGTTTCCTTTGGTTAAGATAGGAACGTAGCTTAAGTAAAGGGATAATGAACATCATGTTTCCTTTTGGTTAAGTTAGGAAGATAGCTTAATTAATAAATTAGTGAACACCATGTATTTTGTATGTGATGGATGATAGGCATATGGTCTCCCCTTAACTGGGTGATCCAAAAAGCTAGACCCATTCTTGTTTATGTGTGAGTGTGAGTGGAGTATATGGAATGAGTTCTCTCTTTATTCATGTGAAATAAAGATTGATCAAACTATGGGTATACTTGCTTGCTTTTGTTTATCGTAGAGGGCCTACCTTGTGGGAAAAAGTAATCACCCAAGGAAACGACCCAACCGGTAACACGCTAAAGCCAAGTGACTTCCAACCAGGATATAAATGTGGATACTTGAGGAAAGTTCAAGTATCATGAGGATAATTCTGACGAGATGGATCGAAAGGGACTCTTGCCATATGAATTATCCCCCATGAACAAAATGCCCACATTAAAACCCTTGTTATAGATTTTCCAAAATCCTTTATCTATTCTTTGGTGTAGCAACGGTCATTGCCAAGGCATCCACATTCTCACAGTTTTTAGTAGAGGTGATTGGTTCACCATGGGAGTTTCATTTGGATTGGAGGTTTCGTTGGCCTGAGAAGAGAGTGCACTATAAGGGGGAGCCTGTGCATCCAAGCTTCTGAATGAACCTGCTAAAGATAGTGCGGTTGGGATAAAACCCATGTAGAATCTAAAAGAATACAGTCTTACATAGCCTTAGGAGTGTATATTCTGCTTGATGTGTCTTCAAAACGAAACTCAAACAAAACACCATAAAAAATGTTACATTTTGAAAGTGAAAACCTTGATTCAGAACTACATTCATTGAGGTAGACAAGTTAGTAACTTAGGTCCATCCATCTTCAGAAAATCAGTCCTTCCAGCAATGTTCAACCATTCCTTAGGAAAAATAGAGTCAGAATTGTGGTTTACATGATGATTTCACAAAAGGTCAAGATTAGAAAACCAAAGATCAAACCTCTTAGTCCAAAACAACATCAAAGATGTTTTTCTATGCTTTATGACTTTAGAGAAAGGTTAACCTTCAATTTTTACAAGAAAGCTTGCAAAAACAATCTAGAGTTATGCATGATTTACTATTGTCAAAATCCAAGACTTTTCCAACATTTTGAGTACCTTAATTATGTTTCTTGAGTCAAAACTTCAAGTCCAAGATTGTTCCTTAGATACCTTAGAAGTCTAAATTGTCGAAACGGACCTATACAAGTAATTTTCAAACTAAACATAGATCTAAACAAATCAAGGTGCCTAAATCATCAATATCCATCAACAACTTAGGGGATTCAAGGAGTCAATCAACATTCTATTTGACTGATTTTGATATCAACATATTGAAAGAACCTCTCCAAAAGAACTAAAAAGGAAACATAACAAATGGTTACTTTAACTCACCAAATGAATAACCTTCAACAACAAGTTCCAGATATGCAAAGGGGAACTTCAAAACAATACTTGCTTGAGGAAATTTGTCCTTATCCATTTAATCCATCCATCAACATGATTCCTTTCCCTAAATGTAGTGAATTTCCAAAGTATGATAAATACAATGGTACAACTGATCCATTAGATCATGTAAGGGAATTCTAAACTATGAGTCTAGAATTTGCACATGAGGAAACTTATTTGATGAGACTATTTCCATGAAGTCTAGGAGGGACATACCTTGAATGGTTTTCAAAGATTACACCCTCCATCAACACATTTGAAGAGTTGGTCAATAGATTTCTCACCCAATACTCTTACAATATCCAACATGATATCACCATGAAAGACCTTTGCAACTTGAAATAGAAAAAGGGTGAGTCCTTCCTCATTTTCTTGCAAAAATGGAGGAGATTGTTTGCAAGGTATTCTCGTCCCGTGCCCGAAAAGGAAAAAATAGATATTTTCATTTATAACCTAAATGATGAGATGAGTTATAGGTTGGAATTACAATGTCCCCCTACCTTCAAAAAATTGGTTGAAAACGAAATTAAAATCAGAGAAGCCTTTGTCAAAAGAGGGGTCATTAAGGTATACAATGAAAACAACTCATCCACTTCCTTTAATAACTACAACAATGGGGACAAGCCTAAATTTTGGCAACGAAACAAGAATGGGGGTAACAATGAGGTCATAGCTGAAAATCAAAATACCAAACCTGTATTCAACCTAACAACAGCAGCCACCAAGACCAATCAGACCGAAAATCCTCCTAACACTCCAAATGTTAGCCAAAACAACAATCAGACTAATATGGGGACTAAAGCAACACCATTTCCAAAACCTTCCAATCAACAAAAATTCACACCATTGGGACAATCCTTAGATTCTGCCTTAAAGGAACTTACTGAGGATAAGCTTATCACAGTGCTAGAAGCATGAAACTGGGATCCACAAGTCAAGCCCTTTTGGTGGAACAATGCCCACTACTATGATTATCATCAAAACAAGGGTCATATGACGAAATATTGTTGGCAATTAAAACATGCAATCCAAGATCTCGTTGATAACAAAAAGGTATAGATTGAAGGACCCCAAACAAACAGTGATAGGGAGTGTTCAAGAACCCTTTACCCAATTATGAAAAGAGAGAGTCCTCTACATCAAATACCAAAGGCAAGAATATAAACTATTTTTATGATTCTACCATTCATTGTATTGAGATAGTTGAGAATTCCATCCAAGACATTGAAATTGGAAGCCAAGGGAAGGATGCCACTACTAAAATCCAGCACAATGAAGACACCATCTCACATCAAATCAATGACCTTGTACCTAGAAATATGAGAACTAACATTGATATGAGTGAAAATTGAATTAACATCATCAAAATCACAAACAATCAAGACAATACACCTATCAATGTGATTACAAGAGGACAAGCCAAGGTAACATTGAAAGGAGCTACCCCTTCCATGTCCAAAATGAATGTTTTTCCTGTAACTCAATATAACATTGTTCATCAGTTACAGAAGATACCCGCTCAAATATCCATATTGGAACTTCTCAAGATTTCACTGGCACACAAAGAAATCCTGGAACAAGCTTTAGTTGCCACCATAGTACAAAAAAATCTTGAAGTCTGTACATTTCAAGCTATGGTGGGACATTTGACTGCACCTCATTGCTTATCATTCTCTAAACATGATGATGCATCCACCACCCATCCACATAATGTTGCTCTCCACATCGAAGTCCTAATCCATAAACATTGTGTCAAACATGTCCTTATAGATGGAGGAATAGACCTAAATATCTGCACTCTCAAGTTTGTTCGTGCATTAGGATATTCTAAAAATGCTATTGATCCTAGAAGGAAAATCACCATAAAAGCATATGATGATGAAGAAAAATCCTCCCAAGGATTGATCATCTTACCCATTCAAGTGGGACCAATCATCAAAGACATAGTGTGTCAGGTGTTAGACAAGGAATAGACATATAACATACTCTTGGGATGATTGTGGATTCATGAAATGCAAGCAATACCATCAACCTATCATCAGTGCTTGAAATTTCCTTTCAATGGGTAGGAGATCACCATTGCTTCCGATTCTAACAATCCCCAATATTGTAATGCACTCAAAACAAGTCAAGATACCTTTGTACCACATAATAGAGAATTCATCAACTCTTATCCATCAAACAAAGAAAGTCCAGTGGGTTTTTCGTCAAGACAGTATGAGGAAAAGGGTCAATCTAAAGACAAAGGGGTTGTTGACTCTATTTCATGCAATGATGGAAGGAAACTTGATGCCTTATCAAAATAGTTAGAAAGGATCCAAATAAAAGACAAGGGCATGGGGGAATACTCATTTGAGAAATCTTCATACTTATCACAACTTTCATCTTCTCCTAAGTCACATGGACAACCATCCACCTCAAGACAACAATCTTTACAACCCATCACACTCTTTGATGGGAAGTTTATAAAATAAAGCACTCAAGCAAAGGAATCAAAAGACAGGGATGTCCTAAACTGGTTATACAAAGATGAAGGACCTTCACAGGTATCAGTGTCCAATATATGCATAGATAAATATGGCAAGGTCAGACAATCCTGACAAAGATGGGATATGAAGGAAATGGTCCTTTAGGTAAAAGAAAAGAAGGCATCAGTGAACCAATATAGCTTTTCACAATGAATCCCAATGATAAAATATGACTAGGATATAGAGAATACTCAAAAGAGGAAGATACTTGAAGAGTTGTCGAAAGAATATTACAACTATAGGCTAGTGAGGATCATGAAACATATTCTAATGAATATGAATGGTACTCCCTCTCTGAAAAATCTTTCCATGACAAAGAGATTGATGTAATCCAAAAGTATACACCAATATGTATGAAAGGACAAATTTCTAGTTCTAGACAACTTGAATATGGATCACAATATTTCGTTGACTCAAGTGAGGATGATCATTCTTCGAGCGAGATAGAAATGTTGGAAGAGAGTAACATCTTAGATCTCATTGGACAATTTGATAACATGGTTATCCTGATGCTTACACCTTATGACCTTGACCAATCTAATGATTCCTTGTCCTTAATGCATCCTGAACTAATTGATTGGGATCAAAATGAGCCACTTGACATACTCACCTTTTCAAACAATGATGCCCTCATAAAATTCCTATGTTTCGATAACCCCAACACATGTTCTACCATTGAATCTCAGAATGAAGCTCCTGACGAAGGGAGTGTTAAACCTTTCAACTGAAAAATGAAAAATATAGGAAATGGGTCTAATAGTGAAAACCATATGGTGGTACTATTAAATAAGGAAAAAGTAAAAACAAAGAGTGTATCTCAAGGTGAAAACCTCTCTGAGGCACCAAGAGATGGAAGTTTTGACACTCTCCCAGAACACTATCAAGAGAGATATTTAGTACTAATAGAACCTACACAATCCATCAATGTTGGTACAACTAAAATAGTGAAGACCCTGCGTTTAGCAGAATCCATGACAGAAGAGGAGAAATCTTGTTTCATCAAATTCTTTGAGGAGAGGAAAATCAACTTTGCTTGGTCATATGCTAATATGCCAGCCATAGATCCAGAACTCATTATGCATCATCTATCCTTACCACCCAACACAAAACTAGTAAAGTGAAAACTGAGAAAGATGCATCCCCATATCGCCCTTCTGGTAGAAGTTGAGTTGAAAAAGCTATTATATGTAGGATTTATAAGATCTATTGACTATGTTGAGTGGATATCAAACATTATTTGGGTATCCAAACTAGATAAGAGCATCAAGATATGCATGAACTTCAGAGATCTTAACAAAGCCTATCCAAAAGATGATTTTCCTCTACCAAACATTGATTTGATTGTGGACTTAACTGCTATGCATGAAATGCTATCACTTATGGATGGATTTTTAGGATACAACCAAATAAAGATAGCACCTGAAGATCAAGATAAAATAGCCTTCACATGTCCTTGGGGCACTTTTTGCTGGAATGTGATGCCTTTTGGGTTGAAAAATGCTAGAGCTATATATCAGAGAGCTATGACTACCATCTTCCATGACATGATGCATAATTTTATGGAAGCCTATGTAGATGATCTGTTGGAAAAATCCTACACTAGAGAAGGACACTTAGAGATTCTAGACAAAATCTTCACAAGATTGGAGAAATTCAAGGTGAGGTTAAATCCCAAGAAATGTGTGTTCGGTGTAACATCGGCTAAACTTTTTGGATGCATTGTCTCAGCTAAAGGCATTGCGGTGGATCCTGCAAAGGTCAAAGCCATCATGGAAATGCCTCCTCCTAAAAACATCAGCCAACTTAGATCATTACAAGGAAGGTTCCAGTCCATCAGGAGATTTATTGCTCAACTAGCTAATAAAAATCATCCTTCCAATCACTTATTACACAAGAATGTCTCTTTCAAGTGGGATAACAAATGTGAAGCTACCTTCAGTCAACTAAAATAGTACTTGATGACACTGCCTATGTTGATACCACCAGTCAAGGGAAAACCACTATTACTATACATTGCAACCACTGAGATATCTTTGGGAGCGTTATTAGCACAAGATGATTCTATAGGAAAAGAAAGAGCCATCTATTATATCAGCAGGACCCTAAATGGTTATGATATCAATTACACCTTTATTGAGAAAGCCTGCTTAGCGGTTATATTTGCTACACAACAATTAAGGCACTATATGCTGACTCACACCATCAAAATCATCTCCAAAATTGACCCATTAAAGTACTTACTCAACAAAGTTTCTTTAACAGGTAGGTTATCCAAGTGGGTCATGATATTGAGTGAGTTCGACATCCAATATGTGGACAAAAAGGAAATTAATGGTCAAGCCATAGCAGATCAACTAGTTGAAGCACCATTTTCAGATAACAATCCAATGAACATTAAATTCCCTGATAATGATATCCTAACCATATCTACACAACAGTGGCTGCTATACTTTTATGGCTCTTATACACAACATGGATTAGGCATAGGAATCTTGTTTGTTTTGCCACAAGGATACACAATTCCAAAATCCTATAGATTAATGTTCCCCTACACCAACAACACAGTTGAATATGAAGCATTGATCATTGGAATCAAGATAGTTGTTGAATGGAAAATCACAGAATTGCTAGTCTATGGTGACTCACAATTGGTCATCAACCAAGTCAACAATGATTATCAAACAAAGGATGAAAATTTTCTGCCTTACAAGAGGATTGTGGATGATTTCAAAAAGTACTTTGTTGAGATCAAGTTTGCACAAGTTCCCAGAATAGAAAACAAAGTTGCAGATGCAATGGCCACCATTGCTTCTCTCTTTCAGATACCTGAACAATGAAGACATTATGAATTCATGGTAGAACAAGTTTCTAACCCAACCTATGAAGATCTAGAATCCCAAGTGATATGCCATATTGTCGACCCTCAAAATTCCCTCTACAAAGAGATCCATACCTACGTACAAGACAATACCCTTCCAATTAACTTATCTCAAAACAAAAAATGAAACTTCATTCCACAAGTGGCTCGCCACACCCTAATAGCTGATGTGATTTATAGATGAGGTTTGGATGGTACTCTTCTTCGGTGTCTAGAACGTAATGAAGCTGAAACTGCTTTACAAGAAGTTCACGAAGGTATCTATGGTGCACATTCAAGTGGCTTAACCTTAGCTAAGAAATTATTATGATTGGGGTATTACTGGCCAAACATGGAGAAAGAGTCATTTAAATATGTCAAAAGGTGTTCCAAATGTCAAATTCATGGAAACTTGATACATGCACTTACACAAGAGTTTCATCCATTCACAGCTACATGGACTTTTTTCCAATGGGGATTGGACCTTGTAGGTAAGATTTACCCCTCTTCCTCCAATGTACATAAGTTTATAATCACATCCATAGAATACTTCACCAAGTGGATTGAAGTTGTTCCTCTAATCACTATCACTGGGAAACAAATCTCATCATTCATCTTGAATGATCTCATATGTTGGTATGGTGTTCCTCAATGTATCATTACGGACAATGGCCAACCTTTTAAGAATCAAGATGTTCAAGAGCTTTGTGAAAGATTCCATATCCAACATCAATTTTCTACACTTTACTATCCCCAAGGGAACAACCAAGCAGAGGCCTCAAACAAGACTATCATGAAGATTTTGAAGAAAACCATCAATGAAGCTGGATGTGATTGGCATGTTCAACTAAACAGGACTTTGTGGGCTTACAGAACCAGTATCCATACCCTGACAGGAGAAACACCCTATTCTCTTGTCTATGGATCAAAAGCTATTCTACCTATTGAGGTTGAGATATCGTCCTTGCGTGTATCACTTAAAGGGATGATTTCAGATGAGGATTTCAGAGTGTCTAGGCTACAAGAATTAAAATTGTTGGATGAGTGCCAACAACATGTAGTTGATCACCTCAAATATTATCAACAAAGGATATCTAGGAGCTACAATCACAGAGTAATACCTAGAGCATTTCAGGTGGGTGATTTAGTCTTAAAATAAAATCCCTGTAATCAACAAGATCAAGAGAAGAAGGGGAAATTTGAACCTAACTGGCTGGGTCCCTTTGTTATAGTATCAGTCTTTGGATCAGGAACATATCAATTATCCACACCAAAAGGGGATTTGTTTGATGAACCCCTCAATAGCTTGCATCTCAAAAGGTTTTACACCTAGCTCATCTAGTGCATTGGTAAAGGTCCTGGAAAAATACCAAAAAAAATCAAAAAATGCAAAAATCCAAAAAAATTAGAAAAAGGATTGAAAAAAAGTAAAGAAAAAATAGATCGTCCTCTAGTGAAAACCACCTCAGTGGCGCTTTGGGCAAGTACCTTGGTGAAAACCTAGAAAACAGGCACCTTGCATAAAATAAGCACTCTCCATCTATCTTGGGCTACGTGACTTGCTCTGCAGCGTTCATCCATCATGCTTTCATCTCTGCATTTGTCATACTTCCATGTTCACACCAAAGCTTGATCCAGTGTTTGTATCATGGTATCTGCTGGCATTACTTGGCCCATTCTAAAAATTAGTTTGTCTTATCGTATCCCTAAAACATTTAAAACATGTTAACATCCAAAAATAGGTCAAAAAGTTAAAAAGTCAAAAACATAGTCTTCATTCAAACTACGCCATCTCTGAGCTTTGAACATAGGAAAGGGTGATCTTTGATTATCCCCTGAGACATTTAGGTTAGTCTTTTAGGTGTTCACTATGTTCATATTTTCGTCTTGTAAATCTTGGTCGTGTTGTCAGTCGAACTTACGTGGTCTCTGTGTGTATAACATGGGCAAGGCTAATATGTTGATCAACCCTCGAGGCCCCTAAGATAGGTATTTAGGTTAGGTCTTGGTCGCCATGATCGTGTCTCACCCTGGACTAGGGGAAAAATCCTGCACTCACTAGGGGCAAATAAACTTTGAGCTTGAACCAACAGTCAAACAATCGTCGAACCAAAGTTACAAACACAATCTTCAAATGTATGATGATCTTTCTGAATCAAGGGTTTATCACGTTAAACTTGAAAGTTCAAATTTTTTTACTTTGATTTTTGATATCATATCTCTCGAGTACTTGATGATGTATCAAATTAGAGGAGCAAGGAAGGAGTATTATTTTTCTTTGGCTGTTGTCTGTGAGTTTATCATTATTACTATGCAAGTTGTTCTGATACGTGCGCTACAAAGTCTCACTAATGACATTCTGAATTTGCATAGGAAAAAGATTAACTCTTGTCTGTTTACGCAAGCGATGCTCAGGTCATCTTGGTTTAATTATACTTAGATGCTTGTGTTGACTTGCAATTTAAAAATATCATGGAAGTAGTACTTAGGTCATCTTGGTCTAAAATATGCCATCGATGCTTGTACCCACTTTCAACATTTTAAAGGCCCAATGATGATAAAAAGCACAAGAAATTGGTTAATATAAATGACTTTTTAAAATGAGATTTCCATAGTTAAGTTAGACTGCATTCATGTTAGTATTGCATGTGTATTTATGGGGTTTTTCAATGCTAAAACAATTTCACAATGGTGTCATCTCTATTATTAATGGATTGAGTACACTGGACATTAAGAAAAAAACACATCATTCTCATTTAGTTGCACATCAGTTGTATCATCATTTGCATATCTTAGAAAATATTATCATCTCATTTACATTCATACATTCCATCATAATATTTGCATCAGAAAATACAAAAGAAAATAAAAAAGGACATACATTGCATATCATTTCCAACATAAAAATCATGTCATCCCCTACGCTTGAATAAGTGAGTCTCTTCAGATTTTCAAGAAAGTTGGGAAATATGTCAGAGTTATGAAGCTTAAAAGATCAATCTATTGTAATCTTCCCACAACTTTTGGAAGTTGGATAGACTCACTTATTCAAGCTTAAGGCCTTGAACATTTGAAGTCATGCAAATTCAATCATTTGCATTACACATCATAAATCACATCACATTGCATAATCATGATCACAAATACATTCATGACATTTCCTAATCATTATCATCACATATAAATTAAATAAAGTCACAACATTGCATATCATAATAGGGAAATTAAATGCATCATAATCATCACTGCATATCATATATCATCAAAAATGTCATAATGTCCATGTGTAAAAGGATATCCAAAAAGTAGGATGAGATACATAAAAAATCAAAAAGGGTACTATATCATGGGAACCACATCCTCAATCTTAGGAAAGTTGTATACACAATGTCCAAGGAACATCACAAAATGCTATGTCAAGCTCCCACCAGATGATATTGTTCTCATAGAACTAGTACCTCCTCTACCTAATGGACCTAGACCTGGGTCTCTCCTATCTCTAGGAAATGGCTATGTGACACCCATGCTCACAGTCTGAGAATGAGATCTACCAGAACAAGACTGTACAAAACTCTCTCGTCGCTCAGGAGGAACCAACTCATGATATTTATCCCTATAAAACTACAACTCTTGAGAAATGTGTCAGATCTCTTTGAAGAAATTCATTGTACCTATAGATGGTGCCACCTGTTGTATCCTCTCGAAAATGGCCTCAACCTACTCTATTTGATGTCTAAAGGCATCCCTCTCTAAAGTAAGTATGATCATCTATGACTACATCCATTGTATTTGCTACCTATTTGTCCCTCTATCAGTCCTAAAATTATCAATTTGCACTCGACACTGCCCTAACTCATCCTAAAGAGACACAATTTTTGCTTGAGCCTACGCTATCTCACTCTAAAACGACTGGACCTTTTCTTGCAAAGCTGCTATCTATGTTGACTGTTGATGTGAGGGTATCCCAATTTGAATCCTAGGAAGCACCACCCGAGCTATGGTGATGCTCCTCCTGCACCTTGGAACTACAAAATCCAATGGATGATTGTCATTTGCACCACCATCACTCTCCCCACCACCCACTACACCACAATCACTCTCCCAACCATCACCTCTGCAACCACCCTTTGCACCACCATCATCACCTCTACAAGCACCCTCCCCACCATCATGACTACCCTCATCATTTCCTCCCTCTCCATCAACTGGCAGTACTGGCTCCTCTGGATGAGTAAATCTAGGAAAGGGATGCATGTGGAAGAACTCTGGATAATCCTCGGTCATCCCAGTGTTTGTAATATATGGAACATAATCCCATAAACCAGGGCTCAAGGTATAATACTCTATACAAGTTGCCTCATATGATACACAGGGGACCCACTCTAAAACATCTTGTCATCGCCATGCCTAATGGGCAAATCCCAGGGGCATCCCCTAAACCCATTCAAATTGTCAACATACTCATAGATACAAGTAGCACTCAAGCACAACATGTGTCCACCCAATTAGATAGCAGGATAACAACATATAGGGCATCTCCAGCTGATCCTCTGGCTACTGCTCACAATCCAAGTATGACCACCATGTGACAGTAATCATCCAGCACATGCCTCCAATAGGAAACCTTTCCCAGCTTATGGTGGACATGTGGACCACTATAATTAAAAACATAGGGTCTCCCTGGTGGTCGATTTCTCTCTCCCATGGGCCAAGTATAACTGAAAACATAGGGTCTCCTTGGTGCTCGATTTCTCTCTCCCATGGGACGAGTGATAGGTCTGCAGTAATGTGACACCACATGATAGGCTCATTGTCTTGTAATAGATAGCCTCATGCAAATATTGACATAAGTGGGCTAACATACATGAGCCCTAGGGATACCTCATACCATCAAGTGTCATCCATGATAGCACACGACCCCAACCTTCTGAAAATTTTGTTGACCTACGATTAGGACAAAGGAATCCACCAATGAATCTAGAAAGCACACACTGTAAAGGAGCATATCTACTAATCATCTCTATCCAAGGGATCCATCAGCCCATAACATGATCATCTCGACATAATCTCCACAATGCAGCTGTCCCACCTTGCTCTATCTTATTGTGCACTACTATCTCTCCCATCACTGGGATCCCTAGAATACGATAGACATCCTCAGGCATCACAGTCATCTCTCCAGTCAGTAAATGAAATGTGTTATGATCACTGTGCCATCTCTTTGCCAAAGCTATCAATAAAGCTTTGTTCATTCTATATTGTGGTATGTCTAACAAGGAAGTCAACCCACAAAGGGAGATAATCTCTAAGTCAGCTGACAAAAATTGGCAGACCATGTTCCAGGTCTTCGGGAATCATTCCCGAGACTGGAGTACATCTCCATCTCCCTAATCATGAGCACAAATCATTCAATCAATGTCATATTCAATCAAGATTATCAATCAATCAAGATAATGTGCAGTCATTCAAATCAAATCAATCAAAACAATCAACATCTCATTCAATCAACCCATCGTTCCTCACCTATCATGAGGACAATCTGCTATCAATCAACCCATCGTTTCTCGCCTATCATGAGGATGATCTACTATCAATCAACCCATCGTTCCTTGCCTATCATGAGGACGATATGCTATCAATCAAACCATCATTCCTCACCTATCATGAGGATGATTTTCTATCAATCAAACCATCATTCCTCACCTATCATGAGGATGGTTTGCTATCAATCCTACCATCATTCTTTGCCTATCATGAGGATGATATGCTATCAATCCTATTATCAGTCCTCGCCTATGATGAGGTTGATACAACACTGGTTCTATAATTTGATTCTCGCCTATCATGAGATCAAATCATCATGCAAAACATCAATCAAACACTACACATACCACAATTTGACTAAACTCATTCCAAAACATGACAAACCAATGCTTCCTAGGCTTCAAGGACATCTTGCGAACATCACCTTGAGGGCTTGCCACATTCACACCTTGCAAAATGGGTCAAAGACAAGCTAAACCACCTCAACTCAACAAGAATGACAACTTTCCAAGGCAACAAGAGGTGCCATTTGGGACTATAAAGGCGCCAAAACAGAGTTTGCATCTCAAAAAAATATTTTCTAAGCTTGCAAGAGGCACCACTTGGGACCCCAAAGGCGCCAAAACAGAGTTTAACTCCAAAAACTTTCATTTTCAAGCTTGCAAGAGGTGCCACTTGGGACACCAAAGGTGCCAAAATAGTGTTGGAGGCCAAAAAATTGAATTCCAAGCTTGTAAGAGGCGCCACTTGGGACCCCAAAGGCCAAAACTCTAAAACCACCCAAAAACATGCATTTTCACACTTGCAAGAGGCGCCACTTGGGACCTCAAAGGTGCCAAAAATCTTAAAAGACGCAAAAACATCAATTTTAGCCTTGCAAGAGGTGCCATTCGGGACCCCAAAGGTGCCAAAACTCTTAAACATGCTCAAAAACACTAAAAAATGACAAAAACATCACCCGAAAGTGCATAAATGACATCCCATAAGCTACAACATCTATCTATGACATTCAAAATGCTTCTAAATGGCAAGAAAATGACTAACAAAGAGGTTTCTCGTAAAGTGTATCGTAGGTTTAGAGGAAGCAGGTTGATCAGGTTGGTGAAGATGCTCGAAACGATGCTTGTGGTATGGGATCACCATCTTCCTCTAAGCTCTCCAATCTTCCACTTCTCCAAACTCAAAATGTAAAAAATGAATCCCATTTTACCATTTTTACCTTTTAGGGGTAAAATGGAGGGAATTATGGTGGGATTTATTTCCCATTTTTACCAAAAAGGAGGGGTAATTAATCAACACTATTCAAAGAAAGAGCTTGCAACTCAATTTCAAGAGATAAATCGTCTCCAAAATCAAACCCTCACTAAATTGACATTGGATCATCATTGCATCATCACAACACTTATCACATCATTCAACACTTCATTTTCACATCCTTATATTCACCAATTTATCCATCAATACCTAAAATTCAAAGCCTGGGACATCAAAATCTTGCATCGTCTGGGGCATCAAAATCTTGCATCGTCTGGGGCATCAAAATCTTGCATCGTCTGGGGCATCAAAATCTTGCATCTTCTAAGCATCGACATCAAAATATTCTTTGAAGTAATGTGTAAACACATCACTTCAAAGAGGGGAAAAATATATACACCTAAAAATGGTCATCATATTCAATTAATTAAATACAACCTATTTGATTAATGCTTCAACTACATATAAATAAGGTTTTACTTTATTTATATTGTTCACTTTCCTTTTAATTCTTCTAATCACATTCTTCTAAACAATTAAATAAACAAAATACCCTAAACGTGTTTATTTAATTAACCTTCCTTAATCCTGATTAAGAATTAGAGCACATTTCTACAACTTTTTGTTTGCCACCTCATAAAGGTCACATGAAAATAAATAAGCCTAATTATTAATTAGAATTATCCTCACACACACTTCCACCAATGAGAAAAATCACATGGCTTTATTCCCCCACACTTCCAACAAATTTGGAGCACATGGGTCTTTGTTTCACATACTTGGGAATCCCATACATTTGGCATGCTTCCAATTGGTCAAGGGATTCTCTCCACACACATGGCATGTTGTCCTTGGTCAAGGGGACAACATCCTGATTCCTTTCATCTCCACCGTCTATCATTTCTCCTTTGAATCTAGACCGTTGATGGGTGCCACCTCACAAAATGCTTGATAAACCCTATAAATACACCCTCTTTCCTTAGCATTTATCATCCACCTTTTGAGTAATGTTATAATGCTATTTTGAGATACAAATTGGAATAGTGTTATAATGTCATTTTTCATCCACACTTTGAGTACTGTTACCATGTAGGTTTTTCGTAGGAGCTTGGAGCTTTCATGGAGTCTTATACTTAGTTTTCATATCATGTGTTAATTTTCATTCTCATATTAGATTAACTTATTGCTTCATAGTTACATTTTATCATCCCCATTGCATCATAGTTACATTTTAGGTTAGTTTATTTTATGTTTTCATTTGAGCATATGCATAATCATTGATAGTTTACTATAGTTTCATATCATCTCACTCATCTCCACTTGTTCATCTATCATCAACATCATCCTTCGTTTATCTTTTCATCCATTATCATTTCCATCATTTTGTTTCATTTAGAAGCATAGTCACTAATCATTCTAGCACACATTTCCACATAGAAATCATCTTAGCTTGCATATTAAGCATCAAATCTCGTTTTCAGGTAGTCATTTTAACAACCTTTGTGCCCATATAAATATGAGGGCCAAATTGTTTAATAAATCCCTAGAAATAGAGAACAATGATTCATATTTGAAATATTTGATTGTATTATGAATAGAGTAGTTTTACTTGCTTCAAAATTTGAATGTAAACCGTCTCATTAAGGTTTGTGTTGACATTAGAATATTCTCTCCACATTTTGACACATGGACAATCACATGCCTCCCAAAGTCCTAAACTCCCCTTTTTATACAAAAAGTAACTTACCCAATATGGTTAAAAACCATAAGATTTACAAATTTCCCAATTACAATATGAAATCTTTAAAAATCCCCCATAATTACATAAGAATCCTTTATAATCCTCCCTTTAATCATTTAAATCCCCTTATAAATCTCTTAAATATCTTATAATATCATTTTTAGTCCTTTAAATTTATCGATTCTTGGGCTTTATAGTTGATGAATTATCAGGGACTATTTTTTTTTTAAGTTTGAGGGGGTAAATCCTTCAAATTGGGAGATTTGGGCTTTGAATACTCTTTAAAATAATATCAAGCCCACATAAATCTCAAAACGGTCGGTGGCATATTGGTTATGAGTATTTTACAGGGCGAGATGATCGGCGGTTCGACCCCTATCCCATCTACTTTTAAATGCAATTTAAGACTTTAAGAGAACAAAAACAATCGTCGCTATCTATAGAATAGAGTAAATCACACGGTCGATTGGTGGAGGATTTTTCTTGTAACTTGGAGGTTAGGGGATAAAATCCCTTACCTACTATTTTGGTAAATTGTGAAACTACAACATGGCCCAAAGGGAGGAGAGTGCCATGTGCACCAATAAAATGGTGCCACGTGGCACAATATGATTTGCAGACATAGTCAACACCATGCCAACACCCAGTTAGTGCCACTTGTACCTACCACCTATGTCTGCCACGTCAACTACCACATCACCTACCATACTACCACAAGTACTGCTCAGTCAGCCATATGGACTACCACATGTCAAGCTATGATTGGTCCATGTCAGCATCTGTACAATCTAATCAACTTAGTCAACATGCAACTTTGACTGTCCATAACTTTGACGTACGAGCTCTGATTTTGGTGAAATAAGTAGCTTTGGAATTGTGTCGTCGATCTCTTTGCTTTGACATCGATTTCATCTAGTTAGAGATGATCATTTTTTTTTGCTTCTAATCGGCCTCTGGTAAGAGTTTGACCCAACTTTGACTAAGCATAACTTGAGCAAACGAGCTCCTTTTGACTTCGTTCAAGTTGCATTGGATTCAATTTTTTTAGCTCTTTGACATGGTGATAAATTATGAAGCATATGGAACACTTCAAATTTTTGTGAAAAGTATCAACTTGGATCAGTCCTCCCCACTATAGAGCTTTTAGACCTCTAAAAGCTTGATTACACAGAAAGTGAGGGTAAAGTTCCCTCACTTTACCAATTTCCATCCATTTTTCCTTTCTTGGATTCATCCCCTTCAATCCCACTCTGAGATACTCAACTGCTCCTCTTTGGGAAGTCCTGACATTCCTATCTAAAATGACATCCTCTGGTAGCTCTAACATATAATCAGGTGAAAGATCATCAACTGATGGAACTTGAACATTGGCATCTTCATCTAGTATCATTGGAGGCTCATACAACTTCATATTCTCAACATTTATAATTGAGTAGATGTGCATGTATGGAGGAAAATTAAGGAAGAAAGCATTGTTACCGATCTTTTCCAAGATCTCAAAAGGACCATACCTGATCGGTTTGAGCTTCCTTCCTTCACCTTGCATTCTTTCCTTACTGATCAATATGTAACCCAACTTTGTTTCCAACCTAACAATGATGATCGATGTGATGCTTATCATGTCAAGCCTTGTACTTGGCTTGGCTCTTCTCCAACTATGCTTCCACTACCTAATGAATTGCTTGGACTTTTTGGATGAATTTCAAAGCGTTTTCTACATCATGACATCCATCTTCAACATCGTCCTTCCCAAAAGAAAATCCCATCAATGTTTTTGGAAAATAATTGAAACAAGTCTCAAAAGGAGATCTTTTTGTAGAAGAGTGTGCTTCATGGTTGTAAGCATGTTGCACATAGTCTAGATTTTCATCCCATAGCTTGGGATGCTTACTACAGTAACCTATTAGAAGATGCACAATTGTTCTATTCACTGCCTCTTTCTTTCCATCAATCTGCGAATGGAACATTGTACTCTTCTTCAGTCTGGTGTCCATGAGTTCCCACAATGCTAACCAAAATTCCCCCAAGAATTGAGAATCTTGATCCGATAAAATAGAAGTAGGGAGCCCAAAATGAACCCATACAAATTGAATGTACATATGTGTTGTCAATTTAGTTGTGACCTATTTTTTACAAGGCATTAGAATACACATTTTGTTGAATCAATCAACTACTACAAATAGAAAATAATTTCCCTTCCTAGACATGGAATTTCCCCCAACAAAGTCCATAGAAACACTCTCCCATGGATGGGATGGTACAGGTAGAGGTGTGTACAACCCTAATTTCCTATTGCTAAGCTTGCTTGTTGCACACATTACACAACTCCTAATGTACTTAGATACAGTTTCTTGCATACAAGGCCAATAACAATATTTTTGTAATTGATTCAATGTTTTTCTTACCCTAAAATGTCCAACAATCAATGATTTGTGTGCTTCTCTGATTACTTGTTCATGTTCATCTTTTGGAATACATAGCTTACCTAAATGATACAACAAGTTATCCTACACGTAGTAGTCTTTCTCTTCTACATGTTTTCCTTGGATTAAAGTTGCATAGATATCCTTAAAGTCTTCATCGTTAGCATATTGTTCCTAAAAACTTTCATGCACCATAGAACTACCTTTAAGGATAATCAAAGCATTCATGATAGGAGGCCTAGACAACATATCTACTACTTTTTTATGGGAACCTTTTTAATACTTAATAACCAAATGAAATTGTTGAAGAAAACCCATCCACCTAAAGTGCCTACTTTGTTGCAGTTTAGACTATGAGTGGGTATGTGTATGATCATCATGGAAAAAACATGCCCTTAATTGGCGAAAAATTTAGAAAAATTAGAGTTAGGCAACTTGACATAAAAATTTGAATAAGTTATCTATATTATTTCAAAAATATGTAAGAATAGAATCTGTAGCAAATTGAATGTAGTTTCTAAACTACTAGGTTTTGTTTTTAAATATGAAAATTTGAAATTTCAATGTAGTAGCACTTAAATTTCAAGGAAAAAATAAGTAGGTGTTTGTCTAACCACCCTAACCACAATAAAATGATAATATTTTTTAATAATATTTTAGATATAAGTAGAGGACTCATGTCTCGATGTGATGCATATTTTTTGTAAATTTTTCCAAGTAAATAATTAATTATAATTTTTTATTACAATTTTAAAAATAAAAAATTGTATGTTTAACTTGGTCAAAACTTCATGAATTTTTTTTTTTAATCCTATAGTATGTGAATCATAGAATGTGACACATGTTTCATATTCAAAAAATGTGATACCATTTGAAAGCTATAGATGTTTTTCAATCGGACTTTAGTCATAATTCAAATAGAAAATGAATAATAATTATTTATTAAATTCAAAGTAAAGCATAATTTATATTGATGGAAAGCTGAAAATATCCTTTAAAAACGCTTTTGTTTCATCAATTTTGGGTTAAAAAAAAAGTCGTTTAGCCACATACCCTACACATACCCATCATATCACCACTTTTTGGCCCATCATGATCTTGCACATACCCGAGTGCAAGTACTAAAGTGGTTGATGATCAGTGTGGATTACAGTTTCTTTCCCCATTAAGTAGTGTTTCAATTTCTTAACACTCTAAACTAATGCATAAAGTTCCTTATCATAAGTAGGATAGTTACTTACTACACCTGTAAAGGTTTCAAAGTGATAGCAGATTGGTTTACCTCCTTGCATTAGTATTTCTCCCATAGAAAACCAACTTGCTTTTGTCTCGATCTTGAACGATTGTTGTAAATCAAGTAAAGCCAAAACTAGTGTGGTGCTCAACTTTTCCTTCAAAGTTTCAAAGGCCTTTTGTTGTGGACCTCCCCATTGGAAATTTATCTTCATACTAGTTAACGCGTGCAATAGCGATGCAATGTAGGAGAAGTTTGCAATGAACTTCCTCTAGTACTAAACTACACCTAAGAAACTTCTTAATTTTATGATTGGACTTGGATTAGGCCATTTTACAACAACTTCGACTTTCATAGGGTCTACTTTCAATTGACCACTTCCTACAACATAGCCTAAGTACACTTAGGATGTCTTAGCGAATTCGTATTTAGACATCTTTACAAAAAGTTTTTCTTTTCTCAATACATCAAAAACTTTCTTTACATGAATTACATGATCTTCCCAGGTTTGATTGAATACAAGAATATCATCTAAATAGAGTATGGCAAATCATCAATAAAAGGATGAAAGACATCATTCATGACTCTCATAAATGTAGCTGGTGCATTACATACCCGAAGGGCATGACCAACCACTCGAATAGTCCTTGTTTTGTCTTGAATGCAATTTTCCAAATGTCATTTTCTAAAATGCTTATCTAATGATATCCACTATGCAAGTATAAATTAGTGAAATAAACTGCATGTTTTAATTGATCAAGTAAATCATCTATTTGAGGAAGAGGATACATGTTCTTTACTTTTATCTTGTTCAGGGCTTGGTAGTCGATACAAATTCTCCAAGACCTATCCTTCTTCAGAACCAACACAATTGGAGAACCACAAGGAGATGTACTAGGATGAATAACTCCTTTCTCAACCAACTCCTAAACTTGCTTTTTAATTTCCTCATTCTGTAAAATTGATAAATGGTACATGCCAATGTTTCGAGTAGGCACATCCTACTACAACTAGATTTCATGATGTATCTCTCTCTTTGGTGGCAATCCCTTTGGCTCCTAAAATAATTCATCATAAGAGGGAAAAACTTTGACTAATTCAACTTTATGCTATGGATCACACCCTTTGAATGCCTCAGATTTATCATCTTCTTTGGCTTTTAAAATCATTAATACAAAGTTCGTACTTGCATTGAATAACCTTTTCATTTTCCCAATATTTACCAAGGTTAGATTAGTCTTAACTTTGTGTGCATGTACAATGTATTCTGTACCATCCTTAAAAAGGTGATAATTATTCTCCCCCTATAAAAGATTACTTTTTGTTCATACAAATAGGGAATCCCTAGTACAAGACCATAAATATCTAAAGGGACTACATCATCTTCTACCTCATCTATAAATTTTATAATGATAGAAAATCTCAACTTGCATTGCTTTGTTACCTATAACTACGCATCATTGCAAACCCATCCAAGCGGGTATGGTTTCAAATGAGGTGTTGTAATCAAGTTAATATTTTTGAAAACTTCTTCAGAAATTAGATTAACTTGAGACCCCGTATCAAACAAAGTATCAACCTTAAAAAGTGCTTTGTTACAACCCAAATGTGAAACAATTCATTTCCTTGCTTATCAACCTTAGGAGAAGATTCTTTACTTGCACTTGCACTTGCATGAGAAAAAAATTGTATCAGAAGAAAGATATATACCTTTCCCTTTACCTTGGATCCTAGTAGCAACAATATTTTTCTCATCCCCAAAATCAGATCCAAGATCCTGTTGTACTACAACAATAGTCTTCTTTTTGCCTTTGTTTCCTTCGTATTCTTTGGCCTTAGTTTTGGATGCAACTTCCAACACTTTGAATCATCATGCCCCTCTTTCTTTCAATGGGAGCATGTGGGCTTATCACCCTCTTTCTTAACTGTAGCTATCTTTTTCCCCCTTCCTTTTCCTTTGGATGTACCTTTAGGCTTAGATGGATTCTTATCAGACTTATCAATGAAAGTACCCTTACCTCTTGACTCTAAGTGTGTAGCTTTTACACATACTTCATCTAGATTACTAGGATTCAAAACCAAAATAGAGTGTCTTAGATAAGAGTGAAGACCACCTATGTACTTAAGCAATGTATCCTGGGTGTATAATGGGACATTTAATGCAATAGCCCTTTTCCTGAATTCATGGGTGTAATCTTGGATAGATTGACCTTCCCTTGCCTAAAAGTTTCCCAGTTCATCATTAACTATTGCATATGGCCTAAGGGATAAAATTTCTTTTTAAGAGCATTAAAAAATTCTAACCAAGTTAAATTGACTCTACCATGTTGTGAAATTTTTTCTCGAGTTCTACTCTCCCACCAGGTGAGACCTATTCCTCCAAACCAAATAGTAGCTAACTGGATCCTATAAGCATCATCTAAGAGATTTTTAACTCTACAATACACTTCTACTTGGTGAACCCAGTCATCTAATTTCTCAGTATTTCATTCCCCACAATACTCATGTAGTTCAAATTTTACATCTAATTTAATTTTAGGCATATGTGCACCCTTGAAAGGATTAGCAGAAGAAATAGAACTTGTAGGAGAAGAAGGAGAAGATGGGGAAGAAGGAGAAGACGAAGAATATGGTGGATTTTTTGGAGGATCTTTGTCTTCCTTTTTCTTTTCTCGCTTTGATGTTCCTCTGTTTTCATGCTTCTTCCATTCTTGCCTCTCCTGAAAAAACACTTATACCATTTCCTTCTTGTCAAGAAAAGCTCGTTGAAAGCTTTTCTCATCAAGCTCAACACTTTTCCCAGCTTTTGTTTCTTCCATCTTTGATGAAGTTCTTCATTTTCTGATCTCAGGATTGTATTTTGCGAGTGTGCCTTCACCTCACTGAATCCTAGATCACGTTAGCATCCACTTCTACAATACTAGTAAAACAAATCTCTGATACCAATTTGATTTGTGTTAGGATCTATGACAATTTCTAAGTGAATGTTTTAATGATTACAATGCTTGATTTAAAAGCCTTAAATTTTTTTAGCATAATTGAAATGCTTAAATGTACAAAGCTACAATAAAGTGATAAACAAAATAGAACAGAGACAAAAGATAAAGATAAAACACAACTAATAACAGAGTTCACCAATATGGCTACGTCTCTGGTCCCCTCTCCAATAGAGTGACCAATTGATTATGCTCCAAATAGAATTACAAGGCTTCAACTAATGAGTTACAAGTTCACTTCCTTCCATTACAGCGACATAATGCTTCTCCGTTGCATAGAAATGGACACTCAAGTCTTTAGTATGATTCTATCCTTATTCATCACATGCCTCCCAAAGTCCTAAACTCTCCTTTTTATACAAAAAGTTTACCCAATGTGGTTAAAAACCATAAGATTTACAAATCTCCCAATTACAATATGAAATATTTAAAACTCCCCCATAATTACATAAGAATCCTTTATAATCCTCCCTTTAATCATTTAAATCCCCTTATAAATCTTTTAAATATCTTATAATATCACTTTTATCCCTTTCAATTTATCCATTCTCGGGCTTTACAATTCATGAATTGTCAGGGATTAATTTTTTTTTAAGTATGAGGGGGTAAATCCTTCAAATTAGGAGATTCGGGCTTTGAATACTCTTTAAAATAATACCAGGCCGGCATAAATCTCAAATCAGTTGGTGGCATATTGGTTGTGAGTATTTTGCGGGGTGGGGTGGTCGGTGGTTTGACCCCCACCACATCTATATTTTTAAATGCAATTTAAGACTTTAAGAGAACAAAAACAATCGTCGCTATCCATAGAATAGAATAAATCATGTGGTTGATTGGTGGAGGATTTTTCTTGTAACTTGGAGGTTAGGGGATTGAATCCCCTACCTGATATTTTGGTAAATGGTGAAACTATGATGTGGCACGAAGGGAGGAGAGTGACATGTGCGCCAATAAAATGGTGCCACATGGAATGATATGATTCACTAAACCTGACATAGTCAGCGCCATGCTAACACCCAGTCAACACCACACCAATACCCAGTCAACGCCACCTGTACCTGCCACCTGTGCTTGCCAAGTTAATTACCACATCACCTGTTAGACTGCCATGAGTACTGCTCAGTTATCCATATGGAATTCCATGTGTCAAGCTATGATTGGTCCACGTCAACATCCATATAGTCCAATCAACCTAGTCAACATGTAACTTTGACCATCCATAACTTTGATGTATGAGCTTTGATTTCGACGAAACGAGAGACATTGGAATTGTGTTGTCAAGCTCTTTGCTTTTGTAGAAGTTGAAAAACCAACTTCACAGTCCCCAAGAATCACTTGCAAGCAATCACCTATCACATGCAACAAATATTTAGAACAAAAAAGAAAGATGTTCTATAAACCCTCAGAGCAAATTTGTGCAAGCAAAAATCAGCGTAATGATTATTAAAAGTAATTGTTTTCAAATAATACAAAAGCCTTAAAAAAGGAAATGATGCAATAAAGCAAGAAAAAACAACCCTAATATTATCTTGAGCAAAAAGATAGCTCAACAAGATAAGGATAATAATTAAATAATAATTAACCTAGGAAATAAAATATGCCTAAGTAAACTTATGCTAAAGTGTAATTAAATAATTATTTACACCAACACCCCCCCATAAGTGAAACTTAGGGAGAAGGAAATTATTATGCAAGAGATGAGTCCTGGCAACAAGGCCTGATCAGGTACTCATTTACAAATGCAATGATGAGGTAGAGAAAGAAAACCCAGTGGGACAAAACCCCCCCTACAATGAGATGACTACTGCAAAGAAGCACTGGAAGAACACTGTGGAGTAACATTGGAACCAAAATCCGGCAAGCAAGGAGAGATACTTTTGTCTACAAGAAACTAAAAATAGAATCATAATGTGACAACAGACCCGATGCCATGAAACATTGGAAAACTCACAAACTGGAACAACCCCAGAATCTGTGAAGCAACAATAGATGAAATGATGACATAATCTAGAAACCGTGTATCTCGATGCTGATGCCAAACTAAGACTAAAAATCTTCCATAGGAACAAGTACTATAAAGACTTTGGAACATTAACCATAAAAACATGGCCCTCAAATTGAGAAGGATCTAAACCAATGTGGATCAATAACCATAAACTCCCAATCTGAAGTGTGAATCGATGCAAACCAAAAATGTGTCCAACTAAGCAAGGTGAGGCCAAAAGAAACAATAGAAGAATCTAGATAAAATCATGCGAGTTGTCACCAATATGAAGATGAGATGCAAGAAACCCCCCTTGATGGAACTTTATATCAGTTCATTTATTACAATACCCAATGATTGCAAAAGGAGAGAATGCAAAACATGCATAAACTATGGAGAAAATGTAAACCTAGTGCATGAAAACAAAAATGAGTGTATGCACAAACCAATGTTCACATCTACCTCCATGATTAAAAAGGACCTCATATCTATGTAGAGGCTAGAACCAACTTTTCAATGATATCTTGTTTGCAAAAATCAAACACCATGGCCAAAAGTTATGAATTTTTTAAAAAACTGAATCTAGCCAGTAGGAAATGGGTTTTCTAGAAAAAAAAGTTTATTTCTGATTTAATTTATGCAAAATATGTTCACAATGAGTGGACAAAAACAAAAATCTAGAAATATTTTGAAGCTAAGAACAAAACCCAGAAATCATTTTTTGATCTAGCAAGGAAAATTTGAAAAAAATATTTTTTTTAAACCTTCAGCCAAGAGAAAAATGAAGTGTGCCAATTTTTGTACAGCGATTTTCTTCAAATCCGTACAAGATATCAAAAATCTAAAAGATACCTAGTTCATATTTCAACCCTGGCTACAAAACCTAGAAATTGTTTTTCCTACAACCAAGTGGAAGCTAGATTTCTGAAGCAAAAATGAAAAACAACTTTAATAAAAAAGTTGTGAGAGAATATCTTCAAATCACGAATATGTGGCAATAGGTCTAGAGCTCTGATACCATATAGAAGTTGAAAAACCAACTTCATAGTCCCCAAGAATCACCTGTAAGCAATCACCTATCACATGCAACAAATATTCAGAACAAAAAATAAAGATGTTCTGTAAATCCTCAGAGCAAATTTGTGCAAGCAAAAATCAGCATAATGATTATTGAAAGTAATTATTTTACAAATAATATAAAAGCCTTCAAAAAGGAAATGATGCAATAAAGCAAGAAAAAACAACCCTAATCTTATCTTGAGTAAAAAGACAGCTCAACAAGATAAGGATAATAATTAAATAATAATTAACCTAGGAAATAAAATATGCCTAAGTAAACTTATGCCAAAGTGTAATTAAATAATTAATTACACCAATAGCTTTGACGTTGATTTTGTCTAGTTTTGAGATGACCAATTTTTTGTGCTTTTGACTGACCTCTTGTACCATTTTGACCCAACTTTGACTAAGCATAACTTGAGCATACAAGCTCCTTTTGACTCCGTTCAAGTTGCATTGGGTTCAATTTTTTGAGCTCTTTGACATGGTGATGAATTCTGGAGCATATGGAACACTTAAAATTTTGGTGAAAAGTATCCACCTGGATCATTGTTGTTGGAGGTTCATTGTCGTTTTAGCTACTTCAATTTTTTCTCATTCCTTTAGTTACATTTTGGTTAAAAGTACACCTAAAAATAAAAATAATATCATATGAGGGAGATACCCCTCTCAAACATAGAGGAAGGTTGCAATTTTATAAGCAATCTCTCTAATTTTTGGACTGTTTTTCCACTTTTGATTGGGGGAGTCATATTACATTTCCAAGTGACAAATTTGTCTACCAACAGGTCTCGTAGTAATTTTTTAGGAAACTCTATTATGATTTTGTCCTTATTGAGATACTAAACTAGTTTGACATATGTGAGAAATATAGGGTAAAGGTGAGGGCTCTACATAAGATAAAGTGTGGCACAACTTGCCCAAAACTAAGGAAAAATACCTCTTGCTAGGCCAAACATTGATCATGTCACAATACCTTCCATTGTGAAGGAGAGCATTAAGGTCAAGACCCTACATTCTATTAGCTCACTCACTCAAACCATTTTATAGCACATTGGGCCTCTAAGCAAGGGTGAAGAGGGTGAGTCTTTTAGGTTTCAATTTTTAGCTCAATCTTATCAAAATTGTGAGTCTCTTTATGATTATGAGTCTAAGGATTAAATTGGGATGCATGTGGCCACTAGCAAGTAAAATCCATATTTGATTAGATAGTGTTCATAAATGAGTGATAGATGATACATTTGGAATTAATATACAGGTAAAATCAAACAAGTTTTAAATCAATTTTATTATATTTAATTTTAAAATGTAAGATTAACTATATATTACTAAATTGATTGTAATATAATTTTAGGTATAAAGTGTTCATAATATGTTTGGTGCCCTTTTAGCTCTTGATTCCATGATGATATCGAGTCCAAAAATATGTAATTATCAAATATAGTATATGTAAATATTTTTACCTTATATGAATGGTAATCTTAAAATTCATATTGGATGTTGGTTCCTTGACATCAAGAACTATTAGTTGGAGTGGCTATAATTATTGTTGGTGTAATTAATATTTAATTACACTTGCATAAGTTTACTTAGGTAATATTTTAATTCCTAAGTTAATAGTTATCATCCTTATCTTGTTGAGCTATCTTGTTGTTCAAGATAAGGTTAGAGTTATGCATACTTTCTTTTATAAAGCAAATCATCTCATGTAAATATGAATTCTTGAATAATAATATTTTGCACATCTTTTTGCAATAGCTTTACTTTTTCTGTTTTTCTCTTCCGTGGAAGGTCTTTTGGTTTGCATATCTAATCTTGGTTTCTAACATGGTATTAGAGCCTCGATTTGCAACCCCTTCTCAGCCTTTTTGGAGAAATACATTGCAGAGCATGCTCGGGGTTCCTCAAGGGTTTCATTCCTTGAGCATATTTATGAAGCGTCTTGGATCAAATTAGTGTTTTCCATTGGATTCAGACCACCATTTTCCAAATCTGCAAGGGTTTCAAGCTTGATGATTTTTTTGCAAGATTAGGGGGTCACCTAATTTTCTGGGCATTTTTGGACAAAACAAACCTTGCCATTGAGTCCGCAACACTGAAAAACCCCTATTTTCATATAAATCTTGTCAATTTTGGACGCAGTCATTCGACAAGGAAAAAAAATTGCCCCAAGGCCTTACGGCCCCAGGGCACGCTTCATGAGGCTTAGAAATCGAGAAAAATTCAAAAAAATATTAAAAAGTTCAAGAAATTTGGTAGGAGGTTCGGCGCTTCCCGTTATAATCCTCCCGCCACCACACAGCTGCCAAGTGGCCTCCATTGCACCACCCATGTGCCGCCACCACTAGCAGAGATTCTCATCCACCGCTCAAGCCCTTGGACTTAACCCCCGTGGGCTTATTTGCTCAGCGTGGTCCTTTGGAGGACCAAGAGCCCGTGCTCCAACCCCCCTGCAAGGACTTTATCCCTTGTTGGTGGTCACATTTGTGACAAGGAGCTGAACCCACAAGCCCACCAATGATTTTTTTCAGCTGCTGTAGCAGACGGTCATGTGGAGGACCAAGGTCCAACGCCTAAGGGCTACATTTTTGCCCTTGTTTAGTGTTGGAAGTTCCATTTTATAGGGTTTTTTTTCTTTTTGGCATAACTTTTGCAAACAGAGGTTTTTTTTTGCAGACAAGATATCATCGAAAAGTTGGTTCGACAAACTTCGCAATGGTGGAGGTTTGATTTTTTGGTTTTTCTTTTTTGATGCTTTTTTTGGCCTTGGAAGTTAGATGTTGTTGTTTTCACTTTAGAAGACATATCTTTTGACTCGCTTATCCATTTTTTGCAATTTTCACGGCATCAGTAAACTAGTTCTATCCTCTACACATATTTGACATCCATTTCAATTTTCTAGAGATGCATGTTTAGAATTCTCTCCTTTTACAATCATTGGTTTATTGTAATAAATGAACTAATATAAAGTTCCATCAGGGGGGTTTCTTGTGTAATAATCTGATTAGAGTGTGCATGCACTTTGATCTTCATCTTGTTTTTTTATGATAACTCACATGGGTTGTATCTAGTTTCTTAGTTTCTTTTGGACACATCTTGCGTATAGCTTGAAACATATCATATTCACATAAATTCACACTTCAGATTAAGAGCCTATGGTTATTGATCTACATTGGTTCAAAGCCATCTCAGTTTGAGGGCCATGTTTTTATGGTTAATGTTCCAAAGTCTTTATGGTACTTGTTCCCATGGAAGAGTTTTAGTCTCGGTTTGGCATTGGCATTGAGATACACAGTTTCTAGATTCTATCATCATATCATCTATTGTTGCTTCACAGATTCCAGGGTTGTTCTAGTTTTTGAGTTTTCCAGTGTTTTGTGGCATTGGGAATGCTGTTGCATTATTATGATTCCGCTTTGGTTTCTTGTAAATAGAAGTATCTTTCCTTGCTTGTCGAATTGTGGTTCCAGTGTTACTCCATAGTATTCTTCTAGTGCTTCTTTGCAGCAGTCATCTCATTGTAGGGGGTTTTGTCCCACTGGGTTTTCCTTCTCTACCTCATTATTGCATTTGTACATGGGTACCTAATCAAGCCTTGTTGTCAGGACCCATTCATGCTTTCTTGCATTCATCTTAGCATTAGGTGCATTCTTTTTAAGTCTCCCTAATTTGCACTTATGTGTGGATGTTGGTGTAATTAATTATTTAATTACACTTGCACAAGTTAACTTAGGTAATGTTTTAATTCCTAAGTTAATAGTTGTCATCCTTATCTTGTTGAGCTATCTTGTTGCTCAAGATAAGATTAGGGTTATGCATACTTGATTTTATAAAGCAAATCAACACTTGTAATTATTGAATTCCTGAATAATATTATTTGCACATCTTCATGCAAAGCTCTTTCTTTCTTTTTTTCTCTTATGTGGAAGGTTTTTTGGTTTGCATGTTTGATTTTGGTTTCTAACACCTATTTCACTAATGTAAGCTTAGCTAGTTTTAATCATTAGGTTTGTAAAATAATGTTTAGTATATTTTTGATAATTTAATAACATTGTTTCATTTTGAATTAATGATATTAGAGCATACTTATCCTACTAAAACCTAGAAAATAGTGTTCTCTCTTTTGGGGGATGGAACTAAAGGGGGATCAGGGTTCCTCCACCTATTTCCTTCAAGTTTCATTAAAGGAAAACCTAGAGATCTCAATCTAAGGATGGAATTGGGAAAGGATATCTGTAATAGGGTGTCCTAGGGGTGTGATTAAAGAAAAAATGAGGGTTCATCACCAAGCAAGGGATTGGAAAGAAGAAGATGCAAACGATATGCAAACTTTACTATGCAACTCAAGATTTGAAACTGAAAAATTAGAATAATAGACTAAGAAAGGACAGAGGGGCACCTAGAAAATTGAAGATGCTTGAAATAAGTTATGCAATCTTGAAAATCTAACTTTTAATGCATACTGGGACTCATATGCCAATAGGGTAGTTTAGTCCCAATTTAGGGTTTTGGGTCAAAACTAGAATTTGGAACTACTAAACTAGGATCTACAAAAAAATGCTTGAAATCTGGTATAGTGGGATTCATATGTGACAAGTGGTGATTTAGTACCAATATTAGGGTTGATCTAAAACTTTGATATCCTCTAAGGTTCTCCTATAGCTTCTCTCCTATCAAATCTCTAAATCTGAAACTTTGAATCCTACTCTATAGATGACTTTCTATGATCTTGCAATTTAGATGACAACTTAGAAAAATTTCTCCAAACTTTCTCTTCAATGGATCTTCAACCTAAATCTATAAATTGCACATCAAAGAGATGGAAAAAAAAATGTTTTGTTAGGAGATAGGGGTTTGTCTTGGTCAAGCCCCATTTTGGTAATCAAACCTTGGAAAGGAATCAAAATAACATGAAGCAATGATGAATGAACAAATATGCTATGTTGTAACTCACCAAACCATTGAACAAAAGGCTACAAACATGTATGTGCAATGACTAGCATGAATGTGGATTTCGAATCTTTCTTGTATTTTATGGATCTTGACTTGAATGCTTGCTTGAATCATAAGAACCTGCATCACAAATGTTAGCTCAAAAACAAACATGATGCATGATGACTTTGACATGATGCTTGAATCTTGAATATAGCTCCAAAATACTTGATAATCACTCTTGAATGCTCTTTAATGCTCTTGTGATCATAAAATTTCTAGAATGCTTGATCTCAAAAAGTTTAGGAGAAAATATGTGAAATAATCTTGTATTTATACTTGTTTATGCCAAATTCCCCGAAATTACAACACTACAAGCCGACATTAGATCTAGGAGAATAAAGTCCCACCAAGAATTGAATTAAAAATTAGGTCCAAGCCAAGCGGGACTTATATGCCAGTTGGTGCGTATGAGTCCCAATAGTCTAAGCTTGGGACACAAATTTCAAGAATTGTTAAGTTATATGTTAAATTTAGGTCCAAGCCCCATAACTTAGGTGGGACCCATACACCCAAGGCAATGTATGAGTCCCATATCACTAAATATAGGCCATACAAACCAAAATCATTAAATTAATATTGGTCACTTGATATGTGTCTATATTATCCTCAAAAAGATGCATTATGTAAGGCTTGTGGATGAAAAATAGGACCAAATAAGGCATAAAGAAGGCCAATTTTAGCAAGGAGGGCCCAAACAAGTGTGAAAATGTAGAGGGATACATTTTTCTACACTACATTTAGCCCCCTCTTTAGTGAGAGGAGGAACTTGCTTCAAACTCACACTAAAGTAGGCGAACTTGGATCAAGAGGGGTCCAAACGTACCAGTTTTAGTAAGATAGGATGATAGGGTAGGTGCAAAAAGATGGGTGGCCAATTTGAATTTTTTTAAAAAGTTTCAAAAGCTCATAATGCAAGTGCATTATAATGCACTTGAATTATAGCTTGATGTGCCGAGCCTAAGGCTCAGCCTCAACGAGGCCATAATGCAAGCATGTTATGAGGTATTAAAAGAAAAAGAAAAGGAATTCAAAACCATTTTCATTGTGACTGTATTTTTTTTCTGCCCGCAGCCAAAACCCCTCATTTTCGTGCTCATTTTTTAGGAGGATCCATTTTGCAATATTTTTCATCAAATTGTTGTTTCATCGCCAAAATGCTACCACATCGATGAGGAGGTCTGAGAGGTAAGGATTTTTCTGTTGTTGTTGTGAATTTGTTAGTTTTAGGTTGTTTTTGATATTTATTTTTTGAATTTGTAGGAAATGTTAATGAACTTGTAAATCCTCCTCAAAATCCTCAACAAGCACAACAACAACAAGAGGAAAAAAATCCTCAACAAGCACAACAACAACAACAACAACATAATCCTCAAGTTGAACAACCACAACAACAATCTCCTCCACCAATCCCTCAACATCCTCCTAGCACTCAGCAAAACTTAATGAGTGAAATTGAAAACAATAAAAAAAAATTGAGGATTTAATCAAGAGGTTGAAAGATTCAAACGATTCAACCATGGAAAGAATGACCCTAACAACTTCACTTAAAGAAATGTTAAAATATGTAGATTTAATCAACAAACAATTAACTGGTTGGAAAGATAGGAGGTAGGTAGCTAGGACTTATTACCAGGATAAATTATCATATAAATATGTAAAAGATCTAAAAATTATAAAATTTGATTTGTGCTTCACTTACCCCCACACAAATGCAAATCTTACCCTCAATGTGAAGAGGTTTATTATCCATTGGTGCCACCACCAACATATTAGGAACTTTTTTTGGGTTAGGTGGTACATGGTTTTTGATTACCCACCATGAAACAATTATGTAGTTTCATAATATTTCCTTAGGAAACTATACAATGAGTTCATCTTGAACAAAATCTCGAATTATTTTGATATGGGGGACTTCCAGGGGAGAGGTGGTGGGTCGGCTCAAGATAGAATTGGTGCATAGCAGGATCCTATACAACAAGGGATATGACCTCTCGCTAGGCTGCCTCATGAGCACATCATTATCCCTTCCATCATGAAGGAGAGTGTCGAGGTAGATAGTTTGCAAGCCATCATCTCTTTGAACTAGAGTGTCATCTAGCATGCTATCCCTATACTACAATACCATCTAGGGGAGTCTTTGAGTGGTGGGCTTTGATCCCGTTTGTGTCAATCTTGTGGGGTGACTTATTCATATGACCCCACCGACACTCAGGAGGTTGCTATGCAGGATATGTCTATAGCTATGGAGATGGCTAGGGCAGCTAATATTTTGAATGAGGCCTATGGCATTGATACTCAGGTAAATGTTAGCATGTTCATTGAATTTAATTTATTAAATTTCAATTTTGAAATGCAAGATTAAATAATTTAGTTTTATGATTTTAATAAAATTTTAGGGTCAAAGTGTTGATACTAGATACACTAACCCTACACCCACTTATTTCTCCAGTGCATCTACCGTTGAGGTATGTAGTTCTAGTAAACAATTATAAATTTATTACATGTTAATAGCATTGTTTTATGAATGGTATTTTAATATGTGATTTTGGATGTTGAATAGGATAATATTGGAGGTTTTGAGGGAACACCTCCCAGTGCCAGTGGATTTAGAAAAACCTACACACAGGTAATAGAATAAAAATTTTAACTAATGAATTTTACTTAATATATTTGTGTAGTTTATATTCATATTGTTGATTACGTTGCATTGCACATCTTTCAAAATCAAAGCATTACTTCATATTCCATAACTAATAACTAGATGTTGATAGATGACAAAATTTCAATTACAATATAGTTGTTTAGAAATTCAACATAAGCAGTGATGCAATTACTTCACATAGCATAAGTAATAAGTAGGAGCAACTTCCAATTGAATTTGCTTGTCATGGCATTCCATAAGACAACTTTTTACTAAGGCATCTTTTCAAATAGTTCGCTGCCTTGTCTATGTTATGGATGCTTGGAAGAAATATATGAAAGAATAATAGTAAGCAATAGCATAGACAAGGAAATGAGTTGTTTGAAAAAATGCCTCAAAGAAATGCGATCTCATGGTGATGTCCATCACCATGAGACCCAATTTCTTTAAGGAACTTTTTCAAACAACTCATCACCTTTTCTATGCTACCACATTTTTCATACATGTCTACCAAAGAATTTTATCAAAAAATTCATTTCCTCACTACTATGGATAAAAGCTTAAAAAGGGTGCTTTCCAACAAACTATGGATGCTTGGAAAAAAATCTGTCAAAGCATAATAGTAAGCAATATCATAGATAAGGTACTGAGTAGTTTGAAAAAATGCCTCTAAGAAATGTGGTCTCATGGTGATGGAATGCCATTCCATCACCATGAGACCAAATTTTTTCAAGGCATTTCTTCAAAAAACTCACCACCTTTTCTATGCTACCACATTTTCCATACATGTGTACCAAAGCATTTTATCAAACTACTCACTTCCTTGTTATGGCTAAAAGCATAAAATAGGTGCTTTCCAACAAACTATGGATGCTTGGAAAATTTTCTATCAAAGCATAATAGTAAGCAATATCATATTTAAGGTAGTGAGTAGTATGAAAAAATTCCTTGAAGAAATGTGGTCTCATGGTGATGGAATGCCATTCCATCACCATGAGACCACATTTCTCTTAGGCATTTTTTCAAACAACTCACTACTTGAAGAATAGAAACCAACCCATTAGCCAAAATTCCACTCCAAATTCTTTTCAAGGGCCTCATCCTCAATTTACCAATCCATGGAACCTTCCATATTTTATTCCACTTGTTCATGTCCCCACTCCTCCCTCTTCATGTCATGATCGCCCTCCATCTCATAACCAAGGCCACACTATACCATTCACCCCATCCCAACACAATACCATAGAGAAGGCAATGAATTGTTTGAAAAAATGCCTCAAAGAAATGTGGTTTTATGGTGATGGAATGCCATGACACATTTGTTTTTAATTGCATTCCATCACCATGAGACCCCATTTCTCTAAGGGATTTTTTCAAACAATTCACTTCCTTCACTATGCCACCATAGTTATCGTACATGTCTACAAAAGCATTTTATCAAATGGTTCACTGGCTTGCTGCTATGGGTAAAAGCCTAAAAACACGTGCTTTTGAACAAGATATGAATAGAGAAAATAGTAAGCATGATAGTCAGAAATATATAGTTTAATAAGTACTCAAAATTTTGTTGATTATCTCATACATTATAAGCCATGGTGTGGATCACTATTGTAGTTTTTGTGATTGAATATTTTTTTGTTTTATTTTTAGATGTTCCAAGCAGATACACCTCTGAATGTTTAGAGGGCAATGGAGATTGATGTTTCATCTACTATAGACTCCTCGATGGCTTTGATAGGGGAGTAATGAGGCAAATTACTAAATTTCAATTTACATTCATTGTTATAGATATTAGTTAGTGAAAAATCAAACCATTATTGATTCGTAGTTTAATTTATATTTGGATGCTTTATATAGGGCTTCATCATACCTCATCATGGGAATTTGAATATTTCCCTCATGGAGAGTGATCATCAGATGGTGGTAAGTGATTATTTTGTTAAATATATCATTTTTTATAATGTAATTTCTATATATTAATGTCTTTACTTCTTATTGTAATAGATAAGACTTGATCAAGAACTAAAACCTAGGAGGAGTACCAGGAGCACTCCTTGACCATGACATAAATGAGTGATAGACGTATTGCCATCCGATCGACAGGCAAAGGGCAAGAGTTTATTTCAAGAGCATGGAGGACAATGACTTTTAATTCTAGAGCCCTTTGTTGTATTCCTCTATGGCATTTTTGTACATATTTTGTATTGGATATATTTGACATTGTATGCCTATATGGCATTCTCATAAGCCTATATGGCTATTTTGTACCTATATTTTATACTTATATCAATATATATTGATGTAAGCCTACATGGCTATTTGGTTAATACAAATCTTTTTTATTGATGGTGTCCATATTTGCATTATAAATTCATGGTTCAATAGATATGAGTTACGTGTATTCAAGTGTTTAATTTACAACTTACATGTATACTTTATGACTTACATTAATTTCAATGTATACTTTGTGACTTATGTGTTTTTATGCGTATACCTTGTATTCATGCTTATAACTTGTAAATTAATTTGTGTATACTATGTATTCGTGTGTATACTTCAAGGCTTACGTATTTTTGAGTACTTGTGCTTCCCTTATTCACATGTAAACTTATTAATTGGTTAGTCCTAGCATTGATCATTGTTGTCCTTCATGGTTTGTCTTGAATATTAATTGATTTATGCTAAAAAACTTTATTAGTCGATGCTAAACAACTTCAATATTTCTAGGAATAGTAGTAGAGTTACTAATTCCAAAATTGCACAAATTGAAAAGAAAATATCAACTGTAATTAAATGCACTGATTATTAACTTGATAATTGATTAAGAATGAGTATAAAATATATCAAGAGATGTGCCTTCTAGAATGGCAGTTGCCAACTAGAAAATAGGAAAAGTATTCCCGATACTTTGAAAGTAACAATCCACCCAAAATTGCAATGAGAGAGAACGCTTATTTAATATCCTTGAGCAATGTATTTTCTAATGCTCCCTTGTTCTTACATATCTCAATTCAGTTTAATCCAAAGAGTTCCATGAAATACTTTATCTAAAAGTAAAAAACACATTTTCAATTGGTATTCCATGAAATATTTCATAAAAAGATTCCAGTATATTTAATCTTTTAATTGGAACAACTCAATTAAGCAAAGGATACATAATCTTCACAACATTTTCAAAACATAATATTCATAGTAGATGATGAGTAGTTAACTTCTTGACACATTATCATACAAACATTTATCTTGAATAGTATTTAAACATTTTTACAGCATAATCCTCATAGTGTAGAATGGATTGTTATGTTCTTGATCCATCACCATATAAACATGTTGAAATATGTATATGTCAACTTTTTACAATATTATTTCTTGTATAGGAAATGGGATTGGGAAAAATAAAGTTATAATTTATAATACAAATAAGAAATGGACTCAACAGTGGAAACTTTATTTATCACACCAAATAATAAATGTGTATGAGAACATCACTTGTTTCTCTTAGACTCTAATTTTCAAGAATATCAAATCATTTCAAATGAAAATGACAAAATGCTTCACAACCAAAGTTGTTAATTGAGGAAAAATAAAATGTTTCCAAGTTCCACCATTGTATGCATTTAAAATTGGTTGTATATTGTTGTAAGAGAAAGGAGGATAATTAAAAAACATCTTGCACTTGCTAGAATTGAGGATGATCATATACTTTTTGTGGAAAACATAGACTTCTCAACCATCGTGTGTATGTTTCTCTTTTCGATTGTTTTGCATGCCATCATAAGGGATCAAACCGATTTAAAGTAGCTCAAAGTGATTCCGCATGTTTGGGTGTGAAAAATCACCATGTCTAGCGTAAATGTACCTATTGAGACATGTTGGAGTAGTTTGTTTGGTTACACGAGTAGCAAAACAAAAGTTGCACCACTTTGCAACTTTACATTGCTTGCATTTGACACATTTTTCATCAAATGAAAATTGGTCACCATGGAAAAACAACTTCGAGATAACAAAAACATAGAGAGTTTATTATATAGGGGCCAACATGATCTCGTAGGCTCAGATAGAGAGTTTGTAAGCATCACGGTTTCTGAGTAATAGTTCATCAAAGATTGCTGCCCTTTTGCACTTTGGACCCTTAAGGGATCGAGCCGGTTGAACGTAGATCGAATCAATTCCATGTGTTTGGGTGCGAAAGAGGACCATGCCTAGCATAAACATACACATCCAGATGCGTTGGAGCAATCTGTTTGGTCACACGAGTTGTAGAACAAAAGTTGTACCACTTTGCAATTTTCAACTACTTCTATTTGACAACTTTTTCCCAAAGTGAAAATTCACCACCACATGAAAACGCCTCCAAGATAGAAAAAATTGAGAGAGGTTATTGTAGAGGGAGCCAACATGATCCAATAGGCTAAAATGAGAAGTTTCTAAGCATCACAGTGTTCGAGTAACAACCCGTCGAAGATTGTAACCATTTTGCACTTTGGACTCTTAACGGATTCTACCAGTTGAATGTAGCTCATAATGATTTAGCGTATTTGGGTGTGTGTTATGCCTTGCATAACCACCCCCATTTTGAGTCAGAACAAAATGGGTCCCCCTTTCTCTTTCTGGTTTCTTTTGCTTTTGGTACTTGCTTTCCTCTTTGGAATTCTTTTGTTTTCCTCCTAATTTTGACTTTTGATCTATCTGATTTAATCTTGGTTCTGTCTCAACCTAAGTAGGTTCCCTTCTTGCTAAGTATTCAATGAATAATCATAAGCAACATGATAGTTTATTTTAATATATTTTATATGCCTTGGGGACTAATGTAGACATTCCTTTTGCAGGATTGAGTCCTACACATGATGATATTTGCTAGGGGAGCTTAGTTGGAAGGCATCCCTCAATCTGGTTGGTCCTAAAAATTAGTTAAGGAAAAAGTCGGCAAGACCCCAGAGATGTCACAGAGAGAAAAATTCATGTGCATTCAACTATCGACAAGACATCAATTGAAGTCTCAGCGACTTCACGATGTCTCATCAACTAGCAAGGAATGGGGTAACACTTCAGCATGAGTTATCTCTTCGGTGAAGGGTCTCCCCGAGTGTTTTGTGTCTCACTGATCAACTCATAAGCGAATTCCTCAGCCAAACAAGCATCATTTGGCATGTGGTCTTCGCGAGATCCTTTGGTCCTAGTGATTGGTGGTAAAAAATAAAAAATAAAAAAATTATCCATCGGGGAGAAGTCTTTTCCTCAGTATGAAGTCTCAGTGAGTTCGCAATGTCTCACCGACTGCCAACAAAGTAAACATCAAAGTGTCTCGCCGACATGAAGAAGCTCACTAAAAGATTTGCATCCTCACCAAGAGGTCTTGGCGATAGTACATGTCTTGCCAACTACAAGGTGAGCCCAGTGAGAATAAAGAGAATTCGAGGAAAGGTCTCCCCGACCAAAAGAGGTCCTGTCGACATGGAATAAAATCGCCGAAGGATCCAGAGTTCGGGGTAATCTCTCACCGACTTGTGATGGTCATACCGAAGCGAAAGGGCTTGAGCTTAGAAAAATAAAAGGAACTCGAGGAGACTCTAAGCAAATGGAACGGGTTCAGCAAGATGTCTTGCTGACCCGATGGTGTCTCAGTGACAGGAGAAGCTATAAGGAGGAGCTCGCCAGAGGCTAAGTGGATTCGGTGAGATGTCTCACCAATGGACATCAATCTTGCCAAAGGGATTGTCCCCTCGGTGAAGTATTTTGAATTCGCCAGGAGTTCTCGCCGAACGGTGGGTGTCCCACCGAAACATACGCAACTTGACGAAGGGAGCTAGTCTGGCTGATAAAAGAAAGAGCAAGCGGGGAGAAAAGAGGAAGTCGTTGGGAGGTCTGGGAGACTACACCAGAATCGTGCTGAAAAGGAAAAGAGCTCGAGCCCGAAGAAGAAAGAGCAAGGGGAGAGAAGGGAGTTTGGGGTAAGGTCTCCATGAAGCAAGACTGTCTTCCTGACATAAAAATGAGCTCGGTGTGACTTCTGTAGCTCGCTAAAGGGTCTCAACAACTAGTCCGTGCTATGCCGATACCTGTTATAAGACAAAATCACATCGAGGAGACATGATAGCTGTCTCACCGACATGTGATTTAAGGAAGACCGCTCTTGATTGCTCAGGAATCTAGCGTGGCATGTGATTGTCCAATCAGAAGGAGCTAAGATGGGCCACTAACCAATTGACCACCCCTGTGGAAAATACTAACCAGAATGTGGGCAAGATGGATTCCTTCTGAGAGTGGATGACGATGGATCAGCTTGGGCGACGGTGTTCAAATTTGTAAGGAGGCCCGATGGTGATCCCAGAGGATGGTCAAAGAATAGGGAAGTCCATAACAGAAAGGAAGCCAAAGGAAAGAAGAAACTGTGACTCACAGGGACAGCTATAGTGACTACTGGCAAGAAGGTAGACTAGCATTAATGGAGATATTTTGAGCATCCAAAGCAACCCCAACAGAATTCGAAGATGGACATGGAGATAGGAGAGTTAATGTTGCAACTGCCAAAAATATCTAAAAAGGCTTCTCCTGGGGATAGAGATCCTTCATCAGCATGGAAAACAGGGCTTCACATTGAATGTAGCTTTGACCCGCCTCAGAAAGATCTAAGAGTCGACCCTCTTGCAGTCAGGAGATATTTTTGAAAACCCTAATGTGGGGCCAACACATTCTTTCGGTACATTTTGTATATAAGGCATTCTTAGCTCTTTGTAAATGTTGGAACCTCTACAGTTAGAATTTTTAAGAGTTAGAACTTTTTAGAGAACTTCTTAAATAGTTAAGGTTAGAAGATATAGGATTAGAAGTTAAGAGCAGCAATAGAGTAGGAATTTTTCTAAAGCACAAGGAGATAGAGTTGCATCTTGATTCTTAGTAATGTGAGCTTCTCTTGTCTCCTCAGTTA
This sequence comes from Sequoia sempervirens, assembly GCA_007258455.2. NCBI lineage: Eukaryota > Viridiplantae > Streptophyta > Pinopsida > Cupressales > Cupressaceae > Sequoia > Sequoia sempervirens. The sequence continues at coordinate 34,040,370 of VDFB02000013.1, read as the reverse complement.
GGATTCAAATTCAGCAATAGACTGTAATGTACTTTCCAAGTTCTCTTAGTGTAGTTGGAAACAATCCAGAATTGCAGATTCTCTATACACTGGTGATTGTGCCAGCCTTGTAAATATTGCTTATCTTTTTCACTAATAGTAGAAGCAATCAGAGTTCAATCTATTTCATATTGTGTTCCTGAATGATATTTGTTTTAAGTTAATCATTTGATTTGAGAATCTTTCAAGGATTGAAGTTTTATTTTATGTTTTGTTTAAATGGTAACTTAAAATCTGTTATTTGAATTAGCACTGTGAATGAAAGAGGTTGTGTGTCAATCAGAAGTTTACTTTGTTCTGTAGTTTTAGTTAACAAACTCCTTGAAAGGTAGAAAGTCTAGTTAAGTTAGAAGAATTGTCATTCTTTTTTGTTGCAAAGCTCTGACCTATCTTTTGTTGTTTCTTTAAAACCCCTAGTTAGAATAGGTTTAAATTCATGCTTGATCTTAGAACTATCTAGAAGCTCAACACCAGCAGGCCCCTTGAACATTACTGTTGCATTGACCAATTGAGCAACATCAGCACAGTTGAGAACCAACTACATAAACCTTGGGAGCTAAGATATCCATGTGATCATCTTTCTCTTTCAGGAGAAACATAGTAGCAATATTCTATTTGCATGTTGTTGTACCAAAAGCACTGTCAATAGGAACTAGCGCTAGAAGGAGGGCCTAAAAGGGAAAACTAGATAAAGCTGGGTTTTCCTCTTCAGAAAGGTCCCATAGAGTTCTTCGGTTAGCTGAGAATCCACTAACCCTGATAGAACTCAAGACCCCAATAAGACATAAGAGTCATAAGACTATCTCAACTATTGTACCACCCTTGTCAGCTCTGCTCACTCCACTAGTATTTTCACCAATACCCCATTGGGTACCCATCAATCCACCGTCACATCCATCTCAACTTCCATCACAACTAGTTCAACCCATACCACCACCACCGCCACCAATGGCATTTTTTCAGAACAATCCCTCTCCATTGGGGACTATCCCTGGAGGTTTTCATGATATGCCCAAGAATCCTAAGAAATTCTGCCCCAAGTACATTCATGGTGAATCAAGGAGTGTTGAAGAGCACACACAAGCTTTCAAGGATGCTTGTACCAGAGCTCAAATAGCTCACCATGATGTGGTTTGTAGGTTGTTCCCTTACTCCTTAGGGGACATGGCATACAATTGGTACCTTAATCTTCCTCAAGGTTCCATTCTAACCTGGACACATTTGGAAAACACTTTCATCAACTAGTTCAGGGTTTATGTGGACCCAACTCTTTTATATCATCAATTTTCCACCATCAGGAAGGAACCAGGTGAATCCTTGCCTTTATTCTCCAGTGAATGTATAGGAGATTGCAAGATCCATATCTAGTCACTGAGAACAGTGCCATACAAGCTTATTTTAGAGTTATAGACCGCTTGCTTGGCTTGTTCTTACAAAGGACCTATCAACCGACTGATATTGATTCTTTATCCAAATTCTATCATCTGGCTATCAAGCTGCAATAACAAATCAGCTCTCAACAAGGAAGTTTGGGAGGAGGTTTTCCTCCAATAGGATATCAGATGCCTAGTCCAACTCCCTTGTTCAATACTGTCCTAGGAATGTCTCCTTCGCACTATGGGCCTATATCTGAATTGCAAACTCAGCCTCCCATTCCATTCTTTGTTAATAGGACTCCTGACCCTTTTCAATAATTGCAGGTTCTGCAAGGTCCCCATGGTCTTCATAACCAAGTTGGGACTCCAAGTCATGTTGATCAACCACCTGTTGTTAAGAGCATGGAAAGTGAAAAGACAGTCCAACTTACGAATGAGGTAGAAACCTTGAAGAAGACACTGTCTCAGGTTACAAATGACATGGCTTAGCTTCGACTGAATCCCCCTCAAAGCCAAGATAATTATCCCAATCAAAACAACAACAATCAGGTTACTTATCAGAATAGCAACAATTACAACCAAATGGGTTATTAGGGCCAAAACTCCTCTAATCAGGGCTATCAGAATCAGAATAGAGGGTATAACCAAAGGCCAAACAACAATAGACAATGGAACACAGGGCCCAATAATGGGGGAGTTTCTCATAACTATCAGGCAAATGATGAGAGAACACATACTGCAAGCATGGCTGGCCTCAACTTCATGACCAATTGGTGCAGACTGCATGATACTGCAACCCATTCTGAGATAAACTACCCTTAGATGGAGAAAGTTGTCAAGATGACACACGAAGATGCCCACACATTCCAGGGGAATTTAAACAAAGGAGGTGACTCAGTGGACACTGCAATGGCTTATGACCTCTTTGAGGAGGAACCATCATTCCCAAGGCAAGAGGAGAATGAACCAGAGGACGATTCATATGATGCCCAAGCCTTTCAGATGAAAGGACACTTCCTGAGAAATCAAAGTAAGGGGCCATTCACCACATCAGCACCACCTAATCACATGGTGCCTCCAAATCAAGGTGCTGATAATAATCCTCCTCCACCAAAAGGCCCGCCTGACTTCCATAATAAGGGTAATTCCTCTGCCATTTTCAAAAGTAATTCAAGTTATAATCCAAAATTTGATATTGTTTATGAGATGCAGAAACAAAAAACTTCTTTGTCCTACTTTGACATCTTAAAGTGGTGCCCTACTCAAAGGGAGATAGTGTTGAAAGCTTTAGAGCAAGCTGACAAATCAAAAGGAAAAAGAAAAGTTGCACCTGCTGTAGACATGAATACAACCTTGCATAGAAATAAGGTAGGAACCCCACCATTTCTCCTAAGTTTAAGAATTTGTGGGAAGAACCTACATAACTGTTTGCTGGATTTAGGGGCTTCAGGCAATGTCATGCCATACTCTATATGTAAGAAATTGGGATTGGACCCTGTCCAAACTAATAAGAAGGTCATTCAACTAGACAAGACAAAGGTTAATGTGGTAGGGGAATTAAGAAACACACATGTTCAAGTAGGATTAGACCCTAGGATCCTAACCAACATAGATATTCAAGTGGCAGACATCCCAAAGACTTATGGTATGTTACTGAGTAGAGATTTGATGAAAAGTTTAGGGGGGTATCTTCCCTTGAATTTTCACATATGTGGCTACCATGGAGAGGGATTCCTACTCAGATTAGGATTGAGAGTGAGCCCTGCCTCAAGCATATCATCACAGAATATGATTGCCCCAATGAGGTAGCCTACTTCAAAACTGGGATAGTTGTTTATAAAAGAGAAGAAGCTTTAACCTTTTCTATTTTTGATCCTAAAGAACTGCCCATACAAAAGCCCCCTGATCTTATGATTGATGAGAATCAGCAGGCATTAGTCAAAAAACTGCAACAAGATCAACTGGTCTTGGGAGAAGATGTAGATCTACAAAGTCTCTTGCTCCATAATTGGTACAGGGTACATTACCAAAATCATTCTAAACTGACTTTCCAACCCTGCATTGACATTTTAAATCATGTTTCCAAAGCTGAGGAAGCTAGCACAAGCCACCATGAGACCATTGCAGACCATTTCTCATTTGAAGCCAAGGAAGCAACAATGCTAACCAGGGATAGGACACTTCCAAAAGAAATCCCTTCCCAAATTGAACTAGCCTCAGTCACATGTCTTAACCATCATACTCATGTGGAACAACCCCAAGGCATGCCCGACATTCCTGTATTCACGGGTGTACCAAAAACCAAGGGGTCAGCCAAAGAAACAAGTGACTATCAGAAGGATAGCCATAGGTTAGATGATACAACTGAGCCAACATCAAAAAGTATACCTAAAGAAACTACAAAACACTTTTTCCTTGTATCTGATGTAGAAGATCAAACAACCCTACCTATGGCTCATTCTATCCAAATGCCCATAATAACTTCAAAAGGATCAACCCCAGCTTGTGATAAGCTATGGATCTTTACCTTTGATGGATATAAATCTAAATTAGGCTGTGGTGTTGGGATTGAACTGACCAGCCCCAAAGGTAAAACTTTCTTTGTTTCCTACAAGTTGCAATTTGGGTGTACCAACAACATAGCAAAGTATGAAGTTTTGGCACGGGGACTGATGTTTGCACACAAGAAGAAAGTTACAGCCTTGATGGTCAAGGGAGATTCAAAAATTGTTGTCAAGAAAGTGCGCAGCCAATACACATGTCACAATAGAAGGTTGGCAGCTTACAAAAATCGGGTGTGGAACCTGATTGAGGATTTTGATGCCTTTGGGATTAACTTAATCCCTAGAGAAGAAAACCAGGTAATTGATTCATTGGCTATTGCTACAAGTGCTCTGGAACCTATGCAAAGCTCTAACCTCAAGAAATTTTTAGTGGAATTAATTTCCACTCCTGCAGTTTGGGATAATATCAAGAACTTTCAAGTCTTTGATGATGACCGCCACATTCTTGCTTTCCTGGCAAGCTCAGATGTTTTTGAAGGGAAAATCATTGATGAGTCCAACAGAGATCAAGGGGATTGGAACCCTGAGGAATGTGATATAGAAGAAGTTCTTAACTTAAAGAGTAATAACATTCCCAAGGGAATGGTGGCCTTCGAAAGAATTTTTGACTCAAATCCAAGGGCTCAAGAGAAGATATCAGCTGAAGAAAAGGGGGGTGAATATGAAACGGTTAACCTAGCCAATTATGGGCCTGAAAGGAATGTCTACATAGGGAAGGCCTACCTTGAAGCAATTAGGAAAGACATATTGATGGCACTTAAGAAAGATATTTCTGAAATTTCTTGGGGATATGAAGACCTAAAGACATTTGATGCTACTATAATGACTCATACTATTCCCCTGAAGCCTGAAGCTAAGCCATTTCGACAGAAGCAGTGCCCTGTCAATGCCCTGATTGAACCATTGATCTATAAAGAAGTCCAGAAGCTGCTCTCTACAAGGATAATCTTCCCTATGTGCCATTCAACCTGGGTGGCTAACTTAGTCCCAGTTCATAAGAAGAACGAGGAGATCAGGTTGTGTGTCGACTTCAAAAATCTCAATAGAGCCTCAGAAAAGGATAAATACCCGCTTCCTTCTTTGGATGAAGTCTTGTAGACCGTCAACGGATCTCAAATGATATTATTCCTGGATGGTTACTCTGGATACAATTAGGTAATGGTCGAGTGTGAAGACAAAATGAAGACAACCTTCACTACCAAATGGGAAACTTTTGCATATAGAAGGATGCCATTTGGTCTGATAAATGCTGGAGCAACTTTCCAGTGTGCTATGGATATAGCTTTCAAGGACCTAATCAGTAAGTGCATCATTGTCTATATGGACGACCTACTAGTTTTCTCCAAGGATCGACTGAACCATGCTACTGATTTAGCCAAAGTTCTCGAGAGATGCATCCAATATGGCATCTCCCTGAATCCCAACAAATGCGTGTTTGGAGTTTCTGAAGGGAAGGGCACATAATTTTTGAAAGAGGGATTTCAATCAACCCAGATTGAGTAGAATCCATTATGAAGATCATGAGGCCAGGGAGCAAGAAAGAGTAAAGATCTTTCTTTGGAAAGATCAACTTTGTAAGAAAATTCATCACGGGATTTGTAGAGATTGTAAAGCCACTAAACAAAATGATGAAGGATTCCATAATAGAGTGGACTGAGGAGGCAAAGGCTACATTCGCGCAAGTCAAGTGATCCATCTAAGAAACACCTGTGCTCACCAGCCCTAACTATCTCAGACTGTTTTACATGTACTCTTTTTCCTCTGAGTGTTCATGCGCGACTGTTTTAACTCAACGAAAAGGAGAGGCAGAGGAGAGGCCGATTGCATTCATGAGCTCTCCATTCAAAAATGTGGAAATAAAATATCCACCTCTAGAGAAGCAAAGATTTCACACTAGTTTGAGTTGTCAAGAAGTTCTGACATTACATCCTCCGAAGCCAGGTCATTGCTGTAGTTTCTGACGCGGCTGTGAAGTCCCTACTCATGTAGAGCGAGCTGGGAGAAAGGAGAGGCAAATGGATGGCCATCTTGCAAGAATTCAACCTGGAGATACACCCTATGAAGCTAGTTAGGGGCACAGGTTTATCCAAGTCCATGGCAAATGCTAGTGACAACATCATCTATCAGCAATATACGACCCATAATTTCTCTAATGACCCATGGTATGCTGATACCATTTGCTTTATGCTCAACAATCGTTGTCCGGAATGAATGAATGTGACTCAAAGGAGAGCCTTGAGGCTAAATATTTCTCATTACATGCTCAAAGGAGGGTTGCTAAATAGGAAGAATTATGAAGGAGTATACCTGAGATTCCTTGATCATCAAGAGGCTAGACATGTGATCTCTGAGTTTCATGGGAAACATGGCACAGGTCATGGGTCTGTAGATTCTTTAGCACACCAGATCCTCAGATTTGGTTATTATTGGCCCTGTGTATTCAAATATGCCCATCAACATGTGAGGACATGTCACACCTGTCAGATCTCTACATCAAAGGAACACCATGCAGCTATGCCATTGTAGCCTGTCTATGAGGTAAGGCCATTTGCCCAATGGGCACTGGGTTTTATTGGGGTGATTAACTTGAATTCTTCTACAGGAAACAAGTTTATCTTGACTGCTACCGATTATTGCACAAGATGGAAAAAGCTTATACCCTGCAAGAACAACACAACAGATGTAGTGATCAAGTTCCCCACCGAGTGCATCACTACAAGGTTTGGGGTACCCTTCGCTCTGGTATGTGACAACAGCTCTACTTTTTCTTCTGCTGAGTTTATTTCCTGGGCATATGATCACAAGATTGTCTTAAAGTATTCTTCAAATTATTACCCACAAGGCAATGGAGTTGCAGAGTCAACCAATAAGAACCTCTTAGGGGTAATTAATAAACTGTTAGAGCATAACCCTAGAGACTGGCATACCCAGTTGAGATTCGCATTATGGGTAGATAGGACTAGGATTAAGTCTACTTTAAACACCTCACCATTCAAGTTGGTATATGGCCAAGAGCCTGTCTTTCCTATCCATCTGCAAATACCTATCCTTGAGTTCATGCAAAAATTCTACTCTAGCGACAATAGGATAGAGGTAAGACTAGTTGCCTTGTTGAAATTAGAAGAACAAAGAGATGCCGCCTTGCATCAGTTCTTTAGACACCAAGTTGTTGTCAAACACTGGTTTGACAAAAGAGATAAAATCAAATCTTTTAGGATATAATACCTTGTGTTTCTATGGGATAAAGCTAGTGAAAAGAAGGGAAGTCACCAGAAATTTGATAAACTCTGGCTCGGTCCTTATCAGATTGTTGAGATCCTAGGGGAAAATGCTTTCAGACTAAGTAGCTTGACTGGAGAACCTATTCCATTGCCTATCAATGGGTAGTTCCTTAAGCATTATTTTCAGTCATGAGGCTTGTTGATCCCTATTCTGCATGTAAGTAATTTGTTGTTCTTTATGTGAATAACTTGCTTGTCTCCTACTTGTAAATAAGCTATGTGTAAATAGTTTCTGCTTGTAAATAATCTGTTGCTTCTCTTGATGTGAATAATTTTCTCTTGGTCTGTAAATTATTTTCTGTTTGTTGATTTGTCCCTTTGTTCTTTTATTTGTCTTACTGTTTGGTTTCTCCTTTTTTTTTTCTTTAGTGGTTTAGCTGTTTCTTCCCATCTTGGAATGGTGGTTGTTTATTTGGAGCATAATTTGGTCGCTAGGAGAGGTGGTTTAGGTATTTTCAAGCTTTCTGATTGGGTGATTTTTTCCTAAACTCTTTGTTTCATGCTTGTTGTCAATAAGAGTTGTGAGAGTTTTGAAGACAAGGTGCAAAGTAAGTAACCTTCATTAGCTCCTCTGAATCTTTCACAAATCATTAAGAACATCTCCTCTTGTAAGGGTATATCTGTACTAGGACAATGGTGTTGCAAGATTTCAGTGAAAAATATGATTCCCAAGTGTTGTCTTGAGGTCCATGGTAGTTTTCAACCCAGATCAGATGTTAAAAATCTGACATATTGAAAAATAACTAAATGGAATATCTGAAACTCTATGAGATAACAAAAAAGAGAAAAAAAAAAGAAAAATTACCTAAAGAGAAAAGGATTCAATATGAATGGGTGATTCCAGTATCTCTACCGAGGCTATGGCCGCTTGGCTAGCAGTAGAGCAATGCTATGAGGAAACTAGAGGTATTTCCGTCGGGGCTATAGATGCCTGACTGGCAGTAGAGAAATGCCCAGGATATCATTGCATGACAACTAAAAGGAATCAACTCATGTAACTCAAATCTTGCACATTATTGTTCAAAAGATAGGGAAAAATTTATGAAAGGATGATGCACTATCAAGCACACACATAGATTCAAGGCTAGTTACTGTGGGCTTACATTTGAGATTCTAGCTCAACCTTGCTTGTTAAAACTAACCCAACTAGAGTTGTGACGGCCATGTACCAGGAGCTATGGGTAGCTGAATCCTTCAGCTTCTTGAGAATGGTTAAGCTATTTTCCCAGCCGAGTCGCCATTTGTTATGCCTTGCATAACCACCCCCATTTTGAGTCAGAACAAAATGGGTCCCCCTTTCTTTTTCTGGTTTCTTTTGCTTTTAGTTACTTGCTTTCCTCTTTGGAATTCTTTTGTTTTCCTCCTAATTTTGACTTTTGATCTATCTAATTTAATCTTGGTTCTGCCTCAACCTAAGTAGGTTCTCTTCTTGCTAAGTATTCAATGAATAATCATAAGCAACGGGATAGTTTATTTTAATATATTTTATATGCCTTGGGGACTAATGCAGACCTTCCTTTTGTAGGATTGAGTCCTACACATGGTGATATTTGCTAGGGGAGCTCAGTTGGAAGGCATCCCTCAATCCGGTTGGTCCTAAAAATCAGTTAAGGAAAAAATCGGCAAGACCCTAGAGATGTCATAGCGAGCAAAATTCATGTGCAGTCAACTATCGACAAGACATCAATTGAAGTCTCGACAACTTCACGATGTCTCACCAACTAGCAAGGAATGGGGTAACACTCTGGCATGAGTTATCTCTTCAGTGAAGGGTCTCCCTGAGTGTTTTGTGTCTCACTGATCGGCTCATAAGTGAAAGCCTCAGCAAAACAAGCATCATTCGACATGTGGTCTTGGTGAGATCCTTTGGTCCTAGCAATTGGCGGTAAAACAAAAAAAAAAAATTCCATCGGGGAGAAGTCTTTTCATCGGTATGAAGTCTCAGTGAGTCCACAATGTCTCACCGACCACCAACAAAGTAAACATCAAAGTGTCTCACTGACATGAAGAAGCTCGCTGAAAGATTTGCATCCTCGCTAGGAGGTCTTGGCGACAGTAGATGTCTTGTCAACTACAAGGTGAGCCCGGCGAGAATAAAGAGAATTCGGGGAAAGGTCTCCCCGACCACAAGAGGTCCTACCAACATGGAATAAAATCACCGAAGGATCCAGAGTTTGGGGTAATCTCTCACCGACTTGTGATGGTCATACCAAAGTGAAAGGGCCCGAGCTTAGAAAAATAAAAGGAACTCAGGGAGACTCTGAGCGGATGGAACGGGTTCGAAAAGATGTCTTGTTGACCCGATGGTGTCTTAGCAATAGGAGAAGCTATAAGGAGGAGCTCGCCAGAGGCTAAGTGCATTCAGTGAGATGTCTCACCGATGGCCGTCGGTCTTGCCAAAGGGATTTTCCCATCAGTGAAGTATTTTGAATTCGCTAGGAGTTCTCGCCGAACGGTGGGTGTCCCACCGAAACATACGCAGCTCGGCGAAGGATCCAGGGGTTCGCCATAAGGTCTCGACAAAGGGAGCTGGCCTGGCCAAGAAAAGAAAGAGCGAGCGTGGAGAAAAGAGGAAGTCACCAGTAGGTCTGGGTGACTACACCAGAATCTTGCCGAAAAGGAAAAGAGCTCGAGCCCGAAGAAGAAAGAGCGTGGGGAGAGAAGGGAGTTTGGGGTAAGGTCTCCCCGAAGCAGGACTTTCTTCCCGACATAAAAATGAGCTTGGTGTGACTTCTGTAGCTCGCTGAAGGGTCTTGTCGACTGGTCTGTGATATGCTGATACCTATTATAAGACAAAATTGCATCGGGGAGACACGATAGGTGTCTCACCGACATGTGATTTAAGGAAGACCACTCTTCACTACTCAGGAATTTGTCGTGGCATGTGATCGTCCAATCAGAAGGAGCTAAGATGGGCCATTGACCAATTGACCACCCCTGTGGAAAAGACTAACCAGAATGTGGGCAAGATGGATTCCTTTTGAGAGTGGATGACGATGGATCGGCTTGGGCGATGGTGTTCAGATCTGTAAGGAGGCCCGATGGTGATCCCAGAGGATGGTCAAAGAACAAGGAAGTCCATAACAGAAAGGAAGCCAAAGGAAAGAAGAAACTGTGACTCACAGGGATAGTTGTAGTGACTACTGGCAAGGAGATAGATTAGCATTAATGGAGATATTCTGAGCATCAAAGGCGACCCCAACAGAATTTGAAGATGGACACAGAGACAGGAGAGTTAATGCTACAGCTGCCAAAAAGATCTAAAAAGGCTTCTCCTGGGGATAGAGATCCTTCATCAGCATGGATAGCAGGGCTTCACATTGAATGTAGCTTTGACCTGCCTCAGAAAGATCTAAGAGTCGACCCTCTTGCAGTCAGGAGATATTTTTGAAAACCCTAATGTGGGGACAACACATTCTTTCGATACATTCTGTATATAAGGCATTCTTGCCTCTTTGTAAAGGTTGGAACCTCTACAGTTAGAATTTTTAAGAGTTAGAACTTTTTAGAGAACTTCTTAGATAGTTAAGGTTAGAAGATATAGGATTAGAAGTTAAGAGCAGCAATAGAGTAGGAATTTTTCTGAAGCACAAGGAGATAGAGTTGCATCTTGATTCTTAGCAATGAGAGCTTCTCTTGTCTCCTTAGTTAGGATTCAGATTCAGCAATAGACTGTAATGTACTTTCCAAGTTCTCTTAGTGTAGTTGGAAACAATCTGGAATTGTAGATTCTCTGTACACTGGTGATTGTGCCAACCTTGTAAATATTGCTTATCTATTTCACTAACAGTAGAAGTAGTCAGAGTTCAATCTATTTTATATTGTGTTCCTGAATGATATTTGTTTTAAGTTAATCATTTGATTTGAGAATCTTTCAAGGATTGAAGTTTTATTTTATGTTTTGTTTAAATGGTAACTTAAAATCTATTATTTGAATTAGCGCTGTGAATGAAAGAGGTTGTGTGTCAATCAGAAGTTTACTTTGTTCTATAGTTTTAGTTAACAAACTCCTTGAAAGGTAGCAAGTCTGGTTATGTTAGAAGAATTGTCATTCTTTTATGTTCCAAAGCTCTGACCTATCTTTTGTTGTTTCTTTAAAACCCTTGGTTAGAATAGGTTTAAATTCATGCTTGATCTTAGAACTATCTAGAAGCTCAACACCAGCATTCCCCTTGAACATTACTGTTACATTGACCAATTGAGCAACATCAGCACAGTTGAGAACCAACTACATAGACCTTGGGAGCTAAGATATCCATGTGATCATCTTTCTCTTTCAGGAGAAACATAGTAGCAATATTATGTTTGCATGTTGCTGTGCCAAAAGCACCGTCAACAGTGTGAAAGAGGACCATGCCTAGCATAAATTTACCCATACACGTTAGAATAGTTCATTTGGTCACACCAGTTGCAGAACGAAATTTTCACTTTGCAACTTTCAACTACTTGCATTTGACAACTTTTTCTCCAAGTGAAAATTCACCACCACAGGAAAATGCCTCCGAGATAGCAAAAATTGAGAGAGGTTATTATAAAGGGGCCCAATGTGATCCCATAGACTCAGATAAGAAACTTCTAAGTGTCATGGTATCCGAGTAACAACATGCTGAAGTTTGAAACTATTTTGTACCTTGGACTCTTAAGGGATCAATCCATTTGAACGTAGCTCAAAGTGATTCAACATGTTTGGGTGCAAAAGAAGACCATGAATAGCATAAAATTACCTATTTGGATGCATTGGAACAACTTGTTTGGTCACATGAGTTGCAAAATGAAAGTTTCACCACTTTGCAACTTTCAACTATATGCATTTGACAACTTTTTCCCAAGTGAAAATTCACCACCATAGAAAAATACCTCCAAGATAGCGAAAAAAAATAGAGGTTATTGTAGAGGGGCCCAACGTGATCCCATAGAATTAGATGAGAATTTTCTAAGCATCGTAGTATCCAAATAACAACATCCTAAAGTTTGCAGCCATTTTGCACTTTGGACTCTTAAGGGATTCTATCAGTTGAATGTAGCTCAGAATGATTCAATGTGTTTAGGTGAAAAATATGACCATTCCTAGTGTAAATGTACCCACCCAGACATGTTGGAGTAGTTCATTTGGTCATACGAGTTGCAGAATGAAAGTTGCACCACTTTGTAACTTTCAACTTGTTGCATTTGACAATGTTTTCCCCAAGTGAAAATTTACCACCATGGGAAAACACCTCTAAGATAGAAAAAATTGAGAGATATTATTGTAGAGGGGCCCAATGCAATCTCATAGGATCAAACAAGAAGTTTCTAAGCATCACAATGTCCGAGTAACAACCTGTCAAAGATTGCAGTCAGTTTGCACTTTGGACTCTTATGGGATTTTGCTGGTTGAATGTAGCTCAAAGTGATTCTGCATGTTTGTGTGAAAAAGAGGACCATTCCTAGCATAAATCCACCCATCTAAACACACAGGCATAGTCCATTTGGTCACACGAGTTGCAGAACAAAAGTTACACCACTTTGCAACTTTACATTGCTTATATTTGACTTTTTTTTCATTAAGTGAAAACTGGACACTACAGGAAAACCACCTCGAGATAACAAAAACTAAGAGAGGTTATTGTAGAGGGGCCCAACGAAATCTTGTAGGCTTAGACAAAGATTTTTTAAGTGTCACGGTTTCTGAGTAATAGCCCATCAAAGATTGTTACCCTTTTGCACTTTGGACCCTTAAGGGATCAAGTCGGTTGAATGTAACTCAAAGTGATTTTGTGTGTTTAGGTGTGAAAGAAAACCATTCCTAGAATAAATGTACCCATATGGATGTGTTGGAATAGTTTTCTTGGTCAGACAAGTTGCAAAACAAAAGTTGAACCACTTTACAACTTTACACTAGTTGCATTTGACACTTTTTTCATCAATTGAAAACAAAACACCATGGGAAAATGACTCTAAGATAAGAAAAATTGAGAGAGGTTATTGTAGAGGGGCCTAACGTGATTTTTTAGGCTTAGACAAAAAGTTCTTAAGCATCACAGTTTCTGAGTAATAACCCATCAAATATTGCTGCCCTTTTGCACTTTGGACTCTTAAGGGATCAATCCAGTTAAACATAGCTCAGAGCAATTTTGCATGTTTGGGTGTGAAGGAAGACCATGCTTAGTGTAAATGTACCCATTTGGATGCATTGGAATAGTCTGTTTGGTCACATGAGTTGCAGAATGAAAGTTGCACCACTTCGCAACTTTACATTACTTGCAATTGACACTTTTTCCATCAAGTAAAAATTGAGCACCATGAAAAATGACTATGAGATAACAAAAGCCAATATAGGTTATTATATAGGTTCCCTACATGATCTAGATGTCTCAGACAGAATGCCCCTAATTAACACGGTATCCAGGTAACATGCCATAAAAAATTATTGCCCTTTTACAATTTGGACTGTTAAGGGATTGCGTTGCTTGAATTACAAATGTTTGAGGGTAGCAATAAATTTCAATATTTGAGTAAATCTCATTACAAGTGTTTATTTCAATAAACTGTATGCTATATTGATATTGATATATAATTATAAGGTTGATTTGTTTTAATAAATGAAGTTTTTATAATAATTTAGTTAATTGGTATTGGTTATAATAGGGAGAGAATAAAAGAAGAAAAAGAATGATTAGTAACCATCAAACATTATTACACTCACTATATTAATAATATGATGTTTACAATAAAATGAGATTTATTTATTGATATATAATTATAAGGTTGATTTGTTTTAATAAATGAAGTTTTTATAATAATTTAGTCAATTGGTACTGGTTATAATAGGGAGAGAATAAAAGAAGAAAAAGAATGATTAGTAACCATCAAACATTATTACACTCACTATATTAATAATATGATGTTTACAATAAAATGAGATTTATTTGGTTGTCATAATTCTTCTATTTGTGCTACAATTATCTAATATGCTTCATACACCGTTCTGAAACACAAGTGTTTGTACTTGTAGGCTAATGTAGAGCAGGGTATCAAAACACAAACTAACTCAACCAAAGTCTTGAAAAAGTCTTAACACTTCAAATTCAATGAATTCTTCACGAATTGACATTCTTCCTAGTAACACATCAAACAAGGTTTTTCAAGCATAATTTCCAAACCCCACATCATACCTAGAAAAAAATTATAGATTTAAGTACCCATTATCCTCTTTTTAAGCATACTTCAATTGTAGGTGTGGTTACTTTGGAACACAAGGGCCAAAAAATTGTTGTTACACCTTGATATAGGCCTAATTAGGCTCCCTCAATAAGGAACTTATTGGTTTTATACACTCCAAACCTTAAATATCCATTCTAAAACCTTAAAAATTTCAAATTAGGTCTACACATGCAATCCCCATCCCCTAGAATAGTCTCCAATCAACTCTTCTACAAAACTGTACTTCTATGCATCACTTTTGCTTAAAAATGTGAAGTAAACCATCTAGGGAATCAACCAAATTTTCCCAAATCCTCATCCCTACTGCTACTAACTTCAAAAAAAAAAATACAACCTACCTACACCCATTCCACCAATTATTAAGCACTTTCATCGGTGGAATGGATCACAAATCATTATTTTTGCTCTCAAAACTAGGGTTTCTAACCTATTTTTTAGAAAAAAAAAATACTATAACTCACTCAAATCATGATGAAATCAAATGAGAAAAGATGCAAATGAAATGTAGTTTACTCCTCCAATTCCAATGCACAAATTAGCACTTCCAATTTGTACCAAAACGTACAAGTTGTTGTAGCAGCAAAATTCAATGTAGGAAAACGTAAAAAATAGTGAATCTTTGTTATTCAATCCTCCAAATGTACATCCAACCCATGTTTCAACCATTACAAAGAATATTTAACCTTTTCCAACCATATATAACTGACTACAACTAAATTTTAACATCCTAACTATTCAACTCCCCTTTTACATCAAAAATGCAAAAGTTGCTATGCAACTTTTTTACAATTTTTGCAACTTTACCAAATTGACTCAAAATGACTCCTCCTAACAAAAATTGACCCAAAACATTGCAACATGGTCTTAAAAACCTTATTTAAAAAAAAAATTACCTTAAACATAAAGACACTACATACTAAACCTCTTTTACAAAATTAAGGCCCAGGTGCTCTGCACCATAGGCACAATGCCTTAGGTACTCTGTTCTCATAGATCTTTTACAATGCCACTCATACATTCAAGATTATCTTATAATATCTACATCATAGGTGTTCATGATGAAGTTAAATTCAAATGAATAACTTGATATAGCCCTTGCTAAGCTTCACACGCTCTTTTATAATGGCTTCAAATCAAAATTGAGATTTGTCAAGATCATCAAAATAAGGATGTTGCATTTCTTTTTTGGTTGAGATTCTCTTCAATGGCTCATAAATCAATTTTTTTTGCAAGGAGAGACCAATAAATTTTTAGTAGTTTACTTACAAATACGCAAAGTAAAAGAAGGAAAAAAAGATCATGCAAAATGGAAATGAAATAAAAATAGATGGGAGGTACTTATAGACAACAAATCCACACCATTTGGCTCAAACTCGGGAACAACAAGGCATAAATCTTGATGCTTCCATTGAGGATAGGCATGCCAGTCTCTCAACTTAGTCACTCCTTGTCATACATCTTCACTGGGAGTTCCAAGATACCTATTGAAAACAACACCTCTCATGAATAGAATAACTTGAAATTCGAGATGCTCTTATAATGTCTACATCATAGTTGCTCATGATAAGGTTAAATTCAAATGAATAACTTGAAATTACCTCACCAAGCTTTGAACACACTTTTATAATAGCTTAAAATCATAATTGATATTTTTCAAGATCATCAAAATAGGGATGTTGCATTTCTTTTTTGGCTGAGATTCTCTTGGATGGCTCATAAATCAACATTTTCTGCAAGGGGACACCAATACATTTTTAGTAGGTTACTTAAAAATAGGAAAATTAAAATAATATGATAGCATTGGAATCAAATAAATTAATGTGCATACAAGTATAAATAAATAAGAACCAATGTGCATACTTACAAATTAATCCAATGAACCATATGGGTATGCTCTACTCTTTATTATGTCAAGTATTGCCTCATTGTCAGACTCACGGACCTTCCACAAGGTCTTGTTCAAAGGTCTACCCCCATATTTAGTCAAACAAACATTAGATTCCACAACAAGGTTTGAGTAATGAAGAATCTTACGATGCATGTCAAAGTCCTAAAAAACGCAATATTTGACACTCGTATGTGGGTACCTTCTAAGCCACGTTCTAGTAACAACAATTGAGCCTGTAAGGTATTCAATGTTTTCTTTATCTATAATTGGGGCCTCCAATTTATTTTTGGCCTCAACACAATGACACAAGTAATAGTTTGTTCCCTCTTCATTGAATTCATCTACATTAACTACATAAATATGTCCTGCATTGATATGTGCAACAAATCTCTTGAAATTAGTCAACATTACAAATACACTACAAGGTAATATAACAATAGGAATTTAAAAAACTAAGCAAGTAGATATATTACCTGCTTGAACTAGATCTGATATGTGGTCAAAGTCAACCAATGATTCCATCTATGTTAGTTTTAATTCTATTGGAGGGCGATAGGTGTGAAGTGGTCTAAGATAACTCAAGTGTCAACCATTTCTCAACCCACTCCTCTGAATCACTATCATTCTAGGCTTGCATTGTACATGAAGAACAAAAGCATTCCATCTTTCATGTATTGATACTCCATAAAACTGCATCTAAGCTAAGGAAAGAGTGTAGCTCACTCAATCCTGTTAGTGTACAAAAATCCTCATATGGTGCAATGTTAGTATGATCCATCAACAAAAAAATCTATGAACTAAAGACGTACCTTCATTACCTAGACCATCAAAGCATTACACCACTCAACAATTGATTTTACATTTGTCAACTTTGAATTTTCTTTATACTTTAAGTCTTCTCGCGCTAATGCTCTATTCACACATGCTCCTACACCATCATGTTCCCCCTTTCCATGCCCAATCTCACAAAAGTTCCACATATGTTGAAAACCTATAATGACATGCATCATGTTCAACCAGTAGAACATGTGTAAGTTCTTGAACTATGTTGCACACATATGTTGACATATTGGCACAGGCTGCAAGCCACCACAACACTAGCATGAACCCATCCAAGCATGTTGTCCTATAGAATATTTGGCCATCCTCTACTTCACATAATTTTTTGATAAGAACTCTCTTGAAGATGTTGGTGGGGTTTCTATGCCACAATCTTACAAAACATCATTAGTATGAAAATCTAAACATATAGAGTGATAAAAATCATAATGGTTAGAGAATTAAACTTCTATAACAAAAAGTAGTGCATGTGTGATTTATCTTGACATAAAAGGTTTAAGCATTTCAAAATATCTTTGAAAAATACTAATTTGAGGATAATCCTATTGAAATTTATGAAAAAATTGGGTTTGAGTCGTATCCAAAAAATGATTTAGATGTGACTCACAGTTCTGATTGTCGATTCTCCTTCTTACCACATCCCTTTGATTCAGAGATGGCCTTGTGTTATTCTTCCAATACTCTTCAATTAGTCTTCTCAATGCTTCAACAACTTTTTCATCTTTTCGTGGCAGTCTCCTTGAGAATGCCCATAATTCATTTGAATCAGTGCCCTTAATTCTTTGCCACCTTTGAACATCTCTTGATAAAGTTTTTCTAATAATTCACATTTGTTCACTCATCTTTCTAATGAGACAATCTCTCTCTTTTGGCTACTTACCAAAGTTGATGTAATGACATGTCAGGTGACATTACTATCCTTTGAGCATGAGGTCTTATCCACACTCTCATAAGCATCCATTATATTCTTCACAATAGTTTTTCATTTGAAACATTCAATGTTCTCAACCCAAGAGTCTTCATAATGTTTCTATACTTTATACCCCACATCATTTCAAAAAATAGTTGACATCTTGCAGTCTCATTTAGCCTTTCAAAGAAGAATTTATAAATCTTATCAGCATATCTTCTACAAGTGTGTGTTGGAATCTTACCTTCCATGTGCTGTAAAATATACTCATCAATATTAATCAAATACTTTGGCTTTCTACAGAAAATTCTAGGTGGTGTTCCCCTGGGTACATACATCTCAACATTAGGAATTTCATCAATATTTAATTGAGGTGGGCTAGATTGCATACCTTCGATCGAGGGTGGAGTAGAAGACATACTTTGAGGTTCACATGGGGATGATGGTGTACCTTCTTCGTCAAATCCAAGTCATGATGTACTATCAACTTGAGATACGGTGGATGGTGTCCAACCATATTCACTTGCGGTAGATGTTTTCCCTCCATTTTCACTTGTGGTAGATGGCGTCCCTCCATATTCAGCTTGTGCTTAATGGTGTCCCTTCGTATTCACTTGTGGTAGAGGGTTTTTCTCCAACTAAGGTATCTGAATCTGTCTTACCATGATGCTTTCACATTCGTGTCCTTTGTGTTGCCAATGCCTATTCTCTTTTTGATGGTTTAGGTTCCTCTTCAATTGGCTTGTTTTTGTCAATCATATCCAATTTCTTCTTTTCACGATATGCCACCACCCATTCTCTCTCCTTTTCTTTTTTGGTTTCATACTCTTCATCGGTTAGTTTATTCCTTGTTTGTTTCCTCAACATGGTAGATAATTTTACCTGTAGCATGGTAATGAGACAAATATTAGTTCCTAAAAAATGTATCCACTCAAATAAATGAAATATATGTCATTCAAGGCTTCATACAAATACTTACAATCGTCACTGTAGAAGAGTATTTCTAGCATAGATAAAGGTCACATGATTTTTTCTTATGGAATGCCTAAAATAAATGTGGTAATGTGGCATGCTATGAGTGGAAGATAGGCTCAAAATGGAAGCATGGACAAGGCATGTGAATTCAAATTCCTTGGCAACCTAGTGGAGCATTGGCAAGCTAGCTCACTCACTAGCTTGTTAATGCAACAGGGTTGAGAAGGTAGGGGTAGTGCATGCCTCATAGAATTGGGGACTCACAGTGATATATCACCATGAGTCCCCAATTATACGAGGCATGCACTACCCCTACCTTCTCAACCCTACCACATTTGGAAGATAGTGAGTGTACATCATTGTGACACCCTATTTCTATGAGGCATATACTACCCCTACCTTCTCAACCATACCACATTAGCAGGCTAGTGAGCTCACTCACTAGCCTACCAATGTGGTAGTGTTGAGAAGGTAGGGGCAGCACATGCCTCATAGAAATGGGGTCTCACAGTCACCATGAGACCCCATTTATATGAGGCATACGCTACCCCTACCTTATCAACCCTACCACATTGACATGCTAGTGGAGCATTGGCAAGCTAGTTCACTTACTAGCTTGCCAATGCATTAGGGTTGACAAGGTAGGGGCAATGTATGCCTCATAGAATTGGGGACTCACAGTGATGTATATAACCATGAGACCCCATTTTTGTGAGGCATATGCTACCCCTATCTTCTCAATCCTACTGCATTGGCAATCTAGCTCACTCACTAGCCTGCCAATGTAGTAGGGTTGAGAAGGTAGGGTCAGCGTATGCCGCATAGAAATTGGGTCTCACAGTGATATATAGCATATGCCTCATAGAAATGGGGTCTCACCATGATATATATCACTGTGAATATGAGGCATATGCTATATATCTCTATGAAACCCCATTTCTATGAGGCATACACTGCCCCTACCTTCTCAACCCTACTACATTGGTAGGCTACTGGGGTCTCACAATGATATATATATCACCATGAGACCCCATTTCTATGAGGAATATGCTATATATCACTATGAGACCCATTTTTATGAGGCATACGCTGCCCCTACCTTCTCAACCCTACCACATTGGCAAGCTAACTCACTCACTAGCTTGCTAATATGGTAGGGTTGATAAGGTAGGGGAAGCGTATACATCATAGAATTTGGGACTCATAGTGTTGCATATCACCGTGAGACCCCATTTCTATGAGGAATACACTACCCCTACCTTCTCAACCCTACCACATTGGAAATCAAGTGAGTGAGCTCACTATCTTGCCAAGCTCACTAGCTTGTCAATGCTACCACATTTTGCATACATTTATATGAAAACATTATTGTCAAATAATTCAAATGCCTTATCCATACTTCCATTTTGAGTCATGAGTGCAAGATAGACTACACCTTTCCCCATGTTGCTAACTTAGCCTTGAATGAAGAGTCTTGAAATAGTGGAGAGAAGGGTTAGAATCCCTTGTAGGTAGACTAATCAAGGAAATATTTAAAATATATCACAACATAAGTGATGAGGTAGGTTTAGTGATGAGGTAAATTTAGAAATAGAGATGAAAAAAAAAATAGTTTCAAATATCTATCAATGTGGGAAGAGTATATTCCAATTTTTTAGAGACATGTATGGAGAATTTGGTATCATAGACAAGGCAATCAGCTACTTGGTATAACTGTTTGACAAAATACCTCAATGAGATATTTACTCGTGGACTCTAATGATTACAGGATATGCAAAAAATAGATTTATTGAAAATTCTTTAGAAAATTTCAAGCATATGCAAATTGTAGGTGTAAAACCAAATTCAACTACATTTTCCAACATCCCCCATGCCTATACCAAAATGAAAGCTTTGGAGAGTGGTATGCACATCCATAATAAAGGATTGAAAAATTATATTTTATTTTACTTCCTTATAACTTATGTCATATTTATGTGTATACAAAATGTGCAAGCATGCACAAGGTAAGTCAATTGTAAAATAACAAAATTCCTCAAATAGATGTGATTTTAAAATATAATTGGCAAGTGTATAGAATTGTGTAATTTAAAATGTGCATTGACAAGCTAAGGTTATAATGACAAACAAAAAATGATCAACATGGAATATGCAAAATAACAAAAATGAAAGAAAGCCATAATAGAATGAAAGAAAATGTGTAAAGGCTTCACATACCTAAAAAACTAGAGTTTCAAATGGAGGATTTCTACCCAATTATGTAGCCTTTGCTTCTTCTTTCTTCAAACTCCTCAACAATTTGACTTTTTCAAAAGATTGTTCCCCTCCAAACTTCAATTATATATCACTTTTGAATGGAATTCAGACTTGAATTGATATTATATGCCTTTCAACATAAAAACTCTATTATTTCATAAAAAGGTGGTGGAAATATCATGAAAAAGGTGGTGGAATGTGAAAAACATGCATGCACACTTCACAACATCATCAAAAAGATAATTTTTATCAGAGCACGTGCAAAACCAGGAGAATATGTAGAATGTGGGCCTTGAGATCAAGGGTATATTGAGATTTTTATATTTTTTAGAGCAATCCAAAACATGCTTTCTTTATAACACACTCAAGTTATAATGCAAGCATGCTATTTCTTGCTAAAAAAATGGACATATCTCCACTGCTTCAAAATGTGCTCGTGTTATGAGAAACTTAATTTTTTTATAGATTTATTTTCTCTCTTTGTCTCTTGTAAGGAAAGAAGAGGCGCGGAAACACTTTCCTAATGTCAAATCCACAGGGAAGAATGCAATGCAAGGCTTTTAATTTATCAAATTACAATCTAATTAAGACACACATGAAATATTTTCATAAACAAAACAAATACATAAAGACAAAAGAACACCAGATTTATGTGGGAAACCCTTTCGGGAAAAAACCCACCACACCAAGCTAAAACTCTTTGTATTATAGTAACAATAGATTACATAAAAATCAGAGATACAACTCTCTGTTTTTAGTCATAGTAGCTTTACTCACTGTTCATCAGATATAGACAATGCTCTCATTAGTGTCGATTGAACTCACTGTAGAATTCTTATCAAATTCTGATTATATCCTCTTGTTGATCCTTATCTGCTAATGCTCCATTGAAGAAAGTTTCCATGCCTTTTTAGATTTTTCCTTGCATGCATTTTTTCTCTAGTGTTGCAACTGATGCAAAAAATCCAACCGTCATCCATTTGAAATTCACTTCCTCTGATTGGTCCAGCAGGATGCCACATAGGATGGTCACACGGTCAAAGGTGATCAAACTTTGTTGGCATATCGGTGAGACACTAATAGTGTCTCCATGATGCCATAAAGTCTTCATATCGATATCACCAAGAGTCCCAACAGTTGGCAAGTCGTTATAACGAAATCCATAAGTCATACTGAATCTACCGATACCCATTTCGTTCCTATCGGCAAGAGTTTCCCTTATCAGCGAGACTCATATCGAATGCCACAAGTCATATCGATCTCTACTTTGCCATCGGCAAGACTTCTGTAGATCACCAAGACCTCATATCGAAGTCTTCGAGTCATGCCGTCATGTGTTTTCCATTCGGCGTGACTATCGCTTTTCAATGACTCATATCGAATGCCACAAGTCACAACGATGAGACATTCCATTGGAAAGACATACCGATCTCGCCAAGACCTCTCACCAAACCTTCATGTTACATCAATGAGAATTTGTTATCGACAAGACCTTTGTTCTTCATTGTGACCTTACATCGAGTTCCATCACATCTTACCGAGTCGGCGAGACTGCTCTTCATCGCTAGGACTTTTCATCGAGCATCACCAAGTCTTACCGAGTCAACAAGACTTATGCCCTTCGCTAGGACCTTTCTCCGAGTACCCAAAGTGATCCCGAAGACTGTCGGTGTGACTTATTCAAGTCACCAAGACTTCTTAGTGAAGTCTTTTGTCACCGCGAATGGACCAAGAGAATACTCTCATCGGTGAGACTTACATACTTGTTGGGACTTCTCACCGAAGCCCTAACATTAGCCCGATAAGATCAACTATCGCCCAAAGTTCTACCAATCGACAAAAGGTCACGCCAAACACAAAGAGTCACAACGATAGTTATTTTCGGCAAGACATCAACTCTGTCTTGGCGATATGAACCTATCAAGAAGATTTAGAATAGTTAGTCGCCCAGACATGAACAATGTCACAGCGACTTTTCCCTTCAGGAGTTCCATGTTAGTAAGGATTGAGGCACATATTCCAACAAGCTCCCACTTGATGAAGATCTTACTGACACCTCCAAAGCATAATAAAACTACTGAAATTCATGGGCCAAGAGGCCCATCGAACTAGCACACCACCTAAACTTGTCTATTCTCACAGGCTTCATCAATGCATCTGCAACATTCACCAGAGTATCCACTTTCTCCAAAGAGACCTTCCCATCCTCCACCATATCTCATACAAAGTGATACTGTACATCTATATGTTTCGTCCTGGCATGGAAAGTAGGGTTCTTTGCCAAACATATAGCACTCTGACTGTCACAATAAATAGTAATTTTTTCTCATCAAAACCAATGTTAGAACACAAACGTTTTAACTAGATTACTTCTTTATAGGCATGTGTTGCTGCCATGTATTCTTCCTCTGTAGTGGACAAAGCGACTACAACTTACTGCTTGCTCATGCAACTCACTACACTGCCATTCATCATGAAAATATATCCACTGGTGGATCTTCTGCTATCAATCTCCCCTGCCCAATCATAATCCACATAACCTTGAATGTTGAGAGTTCTCTGTGATTCAACCAAGTTGCCATGGTAACACAAAGCATAGTCTGAAGTTCCCTTTAGATATCTAAACACTCTCTTCATAGCATCCCAATGTGTCCTTCCAGGATTAGTCATCAACCGACTAAGTACTCCCACTACCTGGGCAATGTCTGGCCTTGTACAGACCATAGCATACATTAGGCTGCCCACTGCACTAGCATAAGGAACACTAGTCATGTCCTCCATCTCAGAAGGAGATTTTGGACAATCCTCAACAGATAGCTTTGTTCCGTGCATAACTCGAACAACTAGCTATTTGCAATCAATCATACAAAATCTCTCTAGAATAGTCTTGACATACTTACTCTGACTGAGCCAAAGCTTTCTATTCTTCTGTCCCTAGTTATTTCCATTCCCAGAATATACCCCACTGCACCAAGATCTTTCATTTCAAACTTTGTAGACAACTGAGACTTAAGATCAGAAATCATTAGCTTACTATTTCCTATGAACAACATATCATCAACATAGAGTGCAATAATAAGTACTTGATCACTATCAGCTTTGTAATATACACAATGATCACATTTTGATCTTACAAATCCCAATGACAAAACAAAAGTGTCAAATTTTTGGTACCACATTCTAGGAGACTCTTGCTGGGACATATAAATTTCTTCTTCAAGATCACCATGAAGAAATGATGTCTTCACATCCATGTACTCAATTTCTAAGTCATACGCAGCTACAAGTGACAAAAGAAATCTAATAGATGTCAGCTTAGCTACAAGAGAAAATATTTCTCCATAATCAATTCTCTCTACCTGGGAATAACCTTTCGCAACTAGCCTTGCTTTATATTTTTCCACACTGTCGTCTAGACCTATTTTCTTTTTAAACACCCATTTGTAGCCCACAGCTTTTTTGCCTTTAGGCAATGACACCAAACTTTAGGTATCATTCTTTTCTAATGATGCCATTTCTTTATTCATGGCTTCCAACCAAGAGTTTGCATCAGACATTTTAAATGCTTCTTTCACAGTCCTAGGTTCATCAGTGCTAGAAATTAAAGCATAGGCACAAGTAGAATCTATCAGAGAAAACCCATACCTTTCAGGTTGCTTTCTTTCATGAGTTGACCTCCTCATAGGCTAAGGCTGAGGTGGTTCTTCATCTTCATCAGAACTTTCAGAGCTACTTGAGCTCTCCTTAGTATCAGGTGCATTTTGATTTTTCAATTCCTCTTTATCTGGTGTTGGAGGAATTGCTGCTACATCCTTTTCATTTTCTAATTTCTTCTCTGAATGCTGATCCAATGTAGAAGGTTTCAGCTCACGAAAGATAACACTTCTGCTATACAAAACCTTTAAAGTCTTAGGGTTCCAAAGCTTGTATCCTTTTATGCTAGCACTATAGCCAATAAAAATACACTTTACAACTTTTTTTTCCAACTTAGATATTTTTTCAAATGGCACATATGCATATGCCTCACAACCAAAGAGACGAATATGTCTTAGAGAGGGCTTCTTTCTAGACCATGCTTCCAAAGGCGTCTTCTCAACAAGAGCAGAGTTAGGAGAATGATTTACCAAGTAACATGCTATAGAGACTGCTTCAACCCAGAACTTCTCCTCCAAGCTAGCACTGCTCAGCATACTTCGTGCTCTTTCCATTACTATCCTGTTGAACCTTTCAGCAACTCCATTTTGTTGTGGAGTGTAAGGTGTAGTCTTGTGTCTTTTAATCCCATGATCTGTATAGTACCTTTTGAATTCATCTGAACAAACTCACCGCCATTGTCAGTCCTTAAACATTTTATTTTTCTATCAGTCTGATTTTCAACAAGGTTTTTAAATTCCTTAAACCGACTGAACACTTTTGATTTACTTTTCAAAAAATATACAAATGTTCTTCTTGAATAATCATCAATAAATGACACATAGTATCTTGATTTAGATAGAGAAGGAACATTTACTGGACCAAACACATCAGAATGAATATAATCAAGAAAACTAGAAGATTTGTGAGGACTGGAATAAAATGAAACATGGTGTTGTTTACCATATATGCAATGTTCACAAATTTCGAACTCAAGGTTACAATCTTCAAGCCCTTCTACTAGGTTTTTATTTTTCAAGGTTTTTAAACCTTTTTCACCAATGTGGCCAAGCCTATGATGCCAGAGCATAGTCTTTTCTGCTGGAAGATTAACCTCCATGGAATTTACCCCATCACGAACATTTTCCTTCTTATCTCCATGAGTAGCCTTAAGTGACTTTGTAGAAACACTATTACATTGGACAACTAGTGCATCCATCTTGTACAAGGTACCAATTTGAGCACCCCTAGCTAGTAGCATTGCACCTCTAGTCATCTTGCAGCCATCTCCAAAGAACGTGACTTGCACTCCAATATCATTCAGCTTACTTACAGAAAGTAAATTATGAGCCAGACCTGGTATGTGCATTACATCATTGATCCCCTTCACTCTTCCATCAGGGAATTGAATTTTGACTCTTCCACGACCAACAATTTTGAAAGATGAATCACTTGCCAAGTACACCTTTCCACCATTGTATTCTTCATACTTCGTGAACCAGTCTCTATGAGATGTCATGTGGAAAGATGCTCCAGAGTCAATCAGCCAGACATCATCTAATGCCCGTGTAGCCAAAGCTATAATGAAGGCATCTACATCACTTAGAGAAGAATCATTTCCAGAAGAGTTCTTCTTCTTCTTTTTCTCCTCCTTGCAATCCTTTCGGACATGACCAGGTTTCCCACAATTCCAGCACTTCACCTTGGACTTCTTGCCAGGAGACTTTGATCTCCCTTCTGATTTCGATCTGGACTTCTTGTCCTTCTTCTTGCCTTTCTCCTTTGGTCTACCTCTGACAGCCAGAGCCTCC
The DNA here is from genome assembly GCA_007258455.2 of Sequoia sempervirens. Classification (NCBI taxonomy): domain Eukaryota; kingdom Viridiplantae; phylum Streptophyta; class Pinopsida; order Cupressales; family Cupressaceae; genus Sequoia; species Sequoia sempervirens. The sequence goes on along the minus strand of VDFB02000013.1, from coordinate 34,013,594 downwards.
TTTTCCATCTCAGAATATTTTCTTCTCATTTCTTCTGATAATAGAGAAGCAACAACATCTTCCATCTTGAAAGTGGATGTCGTACTCCCAATAGCCATTACCAGATGATCCTAAGAATCTAGCAAAGAACATAGCAACAACATGCAACGATCTTCATCTTCAATCTTCACACCAACAAATGTCAACTAAGCAATCAACATGTTGAAATAATTCAAGTGATCAACAAAAGATCCTCCTTCCTACATTCTCAAAGAGTACAACTTCTTCCTCAAGAACAGCTTGTTCACCAAGGACTTGCCTTGATAAATGGATGCTAATCTTTTCCACAAGGAAGATGCAGTCTTTTCTTCATGCATGTTCAGAAGAACAGAATCTGCTAAACAGAGCCTTATCAGCCCTTTTGATTTTCTATATGCCAGGTCCCAATCCTCTTGCTTCATCCCTTGAGGCATTGTTCTAGACATAGTAGTCCAAAGATCTTGGTCTACTTTCCATTTTGAGTTTCCACAACTCAAAGTTGCTACCATTGAATTTCTCTATCTCCACCTTTCTGGATGTGCTTTCCATCTTAATCTATAATTAAATTATCAGACCTCTACCAGACTCCCACTGAAAAAGATTGACACAAAAACCCCAACCCACTCACAAGGATAACACAACTGGCCAAGCTCTGATACCACTTGTAAGGAAAGCAGAGGTGCGGAAACACTTTCCTAACATAAAATCCACAGGGAAGAATGCAATGTAGGGCTTTTAATTTATCAAATTACAATCTAATTAAGACACACATGAAATATTTTCAGAAATAGAACAAATACATAAAGACAAAAGAACACCAGATTTACGTGGGAAACCCTTTCGAGAAAAAATGCACCACAATAAGCTGAAACTCTTTGTATTACAGTAACAATAGATTACATACAAATCATAGATACAACTCTCTGATGTTAGTCATAGTAGCTTTACTCACTGTTCATCAGATATAGACAACGCTCTCATCAGTGTCGATTGAACTCATTACATAATTCTTATCACATTATGATTTTATCCTCTTGTTGATCCTTATTTGCCAATGCTCCATCGAAGAAAGTTTCCATGCCTTTTTAGATTTTTCCTTGCATGCAGTTTTTCTCCAGCATTGCAACTGATGCAAAAAATCCAATCGTCATCTATTTGAAATCAGTTTCCTCTGATTGGTCTAGCGGGATGCCACATAGGATGGTCACATGGTCAAAGGTGATCAAACTTTGTTGGCATATCGGTGAGACACTAACAGTGTCTCCCCGATGCCACAAAGTCTTCATCTCGATATCACCAAGAGTTCCAACAGTCGGCAAGTCATTATAACAAAAGCCATAAGTCATACCGAATCTACCGATATCCATTTCATTCTTATCGGAAAGATTTTCCCTTATCGACGAGACTCATATCGAATTCCACAAGTCATATCGATCTCTACTTTGCCATCAGCAAGACTTCTGCATATCGCCAAGACCTCATATTGAAGTCTTTGAGTCATGCCATCGTGTGTTTTACATTTAGCGTGACTATCGCTTTTCGGTGAGACTCATATCGAATGCCACAAGTCACAACGATGAGACATTCCATTGGAAAGACATACCGATCTCGCCAAGACCTCTCACCGAACCTTCATGTTACATTGATGAGCATTTGTTATTGACAAGACCTTTGTTCTTCGCTCTGACCTTACATCGAGTTCCATCACATCCTACTGAGTCTGTGAGACTTCTCTTCATCACTAGGACTTTTCATCGAGCATCACCAAGTCTTACCAAGTTGTCAAGACTTATGCCCTTCACAAGGAGCTTTCTCCGAGTACCCAAAGTGATCCCGAAGACTGTCGGCGTGACTTATTCAAGTCGCCAAGACTTCTTAGCGAAGGCTTTTGTCACCACAAATGGACCAAGAGAATACTCCCTTTGGTGAGACTTACATACTTGCTAGGACTTCTCACCGAAGCCCTAGTGTTAGCCCGATAAGATCAAGTATCACCCAGAGTTCTACCGGTCGACAAAAGGTCATGCCGAACACAAAGAGTCACATCGATAGTCATTTTTGGTAAGACATCAACTCTATCTTAGCAATATGAACCTATCAAGCAAATTTAGAATAGTTAGTTTCCTAGACATGAACAATGTTATAGCGAATTTTCCCTTCAGGAGTTCCATGTCAGTAAGGATTGAGCCACATATTCCAACATCTCTACCATCTACCCTCAACCCAAAAACCTTAATCCCTCTACCCTTAAATCGTCAACACTCTACCCTCAACCCTAAACCCTAAAACCTATACCCTCAAACCCTAAACCCTCTACCCTCAACCCTAAACCCTTAAACCTTCTACCCTCTATCCTCAAACCCTAAACCTTCAACCATAATATCCTTTACCCTATACATTGGACCCTCAACCCTATCCTTCAACCATATGCACCCTCAACCCTAATTCTTCAACTTCCTTATGCCATTCCTTCCCTCCTTTTCCTCCAGCCCCTCCAATTCTCAACCTACCATTTGATCCCTCCATTTCATATATATTCCCTCCCTCCCTCTTCTCTCCTCTCTATCTCCTCCACTCCCTCTCTCTCTCAAGTCTCTCCCTCCCTACTATCTCTCTCCCATCACTCCTCTCTCTCTATCAGAGTGTCTCCCTAAATTTACCCACTCTCCTCTTCAGCTCTCTCTCTCACTCCTCCTCTCTCCCCTCTATCATTTCCATGTCTCCCTCCACTCTCCGTCTCCCTCTTCCTCCCTCTCCGTCTCTTTGTCCTCTCTCCCCTCACCACTACCCTTCCACCCTCTCTCCACTCCCTCCCTCTCTCTCTCCCTCCCTCTCTCCGTCTCTCCCCTCCTTTTCTTCCTTCCATCTATCCACTCCACCTCTATCTCTCTCCCCTCCTTCCCTCTCTCTCTCCAAGTCCCTCCACCCCCCTCTCTCTCTCCTCTATCTCTCTCCCCTCACCCTCTGTCCTCTGCCCTCATCTCCTCTCCCACTCCCTCCCCCCCTCTCTCTCAAGTCTCTCCTTCCTACCCCCTCTCCCTCTCTCAACTCTCTCTCTCTCTCACTCACTCACTCCTATCTCTCTCCCCTCTACCCTCTACCCTTAACCCTTATACCCTCTATCCTCTAGCCTCTATCTATCACTGGGAGACCCTATTTCTTAGACCCATTTTTTCAAATAGGCCACTACATTGCCAATTTCACCAAATTGGCAAGCTAGTGGGTGAAATTGGCAACCTAACTTGGACTATTTGAAAAATGGGTCCAAGAAATGGGGTCTCCTAGTGATGTAAATCATTGGGAAACCCCATTTCTTGGACCCATTTTTTCAAATAGGCCAAGTTAGGTTTCCAAATTCAATAGCAACATGATTTCAGGCGGCAAGCTGGTGAGTAATGGAAACCCTAACCCGGCTTTGTTAAAATGGAGGTCAAATGTAAGTCTGGTGATTTACATCACCAAGACCCATTTCTTGGACCCATTTTTTCAAACAGGCCAAGTTATGATGCCAATTTCACTGAATTGGCAAGCTAGTGGGTGAAATTGGCATCCTAACTTGGCCTATTTGAAAAAAATGGGTCCAAGAAATGGGGTCTCTCGGTGATGTAGGTGATTTAGATCACCGAGAGACCCCATTTGTTGGACCCATTTTTTCAAATAGGCCACTACAATGCCAATTTCACCGAATTGGCAAGTTAGTGGGTGAAATTGGCAACCTAACTTGGCTTGTTTGAGAAAATGGGTCCAAGAAATGGGGTCTCCCGGTGATGACCCCATTTCTTGGACCCATTTTCTCAAACATGCCAAGTTAGGTTGCGAATTTCACCCTCAACCCTATACCTCAACCCTCAACCCTTAAACCCTTAAACAATAAACCATAAAACGCTAAACCCTCACCCTACCCTAAACCATCAACCCTAAACCCTTACACCATAAAACATTAAACCCTCTACCCTCTAACCTCAACCCAATACCTTAAACCATCAACCCTATAGGTCCTCAAACGTATACCCTCAGTTCTCTCTCTCTCTCTCTCCCACTCACTCCTATCTCTCTCCCTTTACCATTAACCCTCTGCCCTTAACACTTAAATCCTCTACCCTCTACCCTAAACCCTTAAACCCTAAACCCTCTACCCTCCCCTCTCCCTCAACCATAAACCCTCTACCCTGTCCCTAAACCTTCTCCAATCCCTCAACCTAAACCCTAAATCCAAATCCCTCAAACCCCTACCCCTACCCTACCCCTCATATGAAAACCCTCAGCCATAATCCCTCAACCCTATACCCCTCAACCCTCTACCCTCAAATTTAAACCCTCAGCCCTCAAAGCCCTCCAGCCTCTGCCCTCCCCTCTTTAAATCCTCAACATAATCCCTCAACCCTCACCCCTAGTCCTACTCCCTCAGTGAACCCCTAAACCTCAAGCCCTGTACCCTCAGCCTAATCCTTCGGCCATGTACTCAGGCCTATTAAACTCACTTACCCTATCTCTCAACCTTTAACCATAAACCATTAAACCTTATACCCTATGCCTTCAACCCAATACCCTCAACCCTCAACCCTAATCCCTAAACCCTCAACCCTTAAACCCTTAAACACTAAACCATAAACCTCAACCCTTAAACCCTAAACCCTTAAACCATCCCCTCTACCCTCAACAAAATACCCTCTACCCTCAACCCCTTCAACCCTTAAACCATTCCCACTTAGTAAACTCTCTAATCTAATCCCTCAACACTCTTGACCCTTAATCCCTCAACCCTCAACCCTTTAAACCCTAATCCCTCAACTCCTATACCCTCTACCTTATACATTGGACACTCAACCCTAATCCCCCAGCCCTATACCCTAAATACTCTAAACCCTCAACCCTTAAACCCTAAACCCTCCACCCTCTACCATCTACCCTCAATCCTCTACCCTCTACCCTCTACGCTCAACCCTAATCCCTCAACCCTTAAACCCATAAACCCACATAGAAAACTCTCTACCCTAATCCCTCAACCCTCAACCCTCAACCCTTAAACCCTAATCCCTCAACCCCTATACCCTCTACCCTATACATTGGACCCTCAAACCTAATCCCCCAATGCTATACCCTCAATCCTCTACCCTCAACCTTAAACCCTCAACCCTCAACCATTAAACCCTCTACCCTCCACCCTCTACCATATAATCCCTTAAATACTCAACCCTAAACAACCCTTAAACCCTAAACCCTCTACCCTAATCCCTTAAGCCATAAACCCTCCTACCCTAAACCATAACCCATCAACCCTAATACCTCAACCCTTAAACCCTTAAATCCAAGAAAAATCTCTACCCTAATCCCTAATCCCTCAACCCTTAAACCCTCAACCCTTTATGCTCTACCCTCAACCCTCAACCCTTAAACCTATGTCATAGAAAAATGGACCCTTTTCTTGACATGGGAATATTTCATGATAAATGGACTTAATGAGGCCTTGATTTAGGTGTTGTGGGGAATTTTATGCATCCACACTAGGCCTGGGACCCTTGCAAATTCAATAACATGATTTTATTGATGTCTTGTAAAGGTGTTGTAAAGTCTTGTAAAGGACTTTCAAGATTTTCTAGACATAATGAACCCACTTCTCCCTAATTTAACATTATAAAATGTATTTAATTGCATCTTCACATCAATCTAGAAGGCTTGTAAAATAAACTTAATGTTAAACTAGTGTTGTAATGTGTCTTGCACATTCACATTGGTTCTTGTGCCTTCCTAGGCTGTGTGGACCTCATTTTAGTGTTGTAAAGTGTATTTAATTGCTCTTTCACATTGATTTTTGTGTCCCAAACCCTATTTTACATTTACATCATCACTAATAGGCCCCTATTAACCCATATTATGCATCATGAGGCTTTAATTGATCAAATACCCAAAAAAATTGCAATTTAAACCTTATTTCCTTATCTCCTAGCTTCTTAGCTATTAGAATGGCCCCTGTGGGACCCATTCACCATGCATGGTGAATCAGTCCCATCTAGGTGGGACCCATTCACCATGTGTGGTGAATAAGTCCTATCAGCCCCATTTTGACCTTTAAGGAGGAAAAAGTGAAATTTAAAGTTTAATTTCACATGTCAGCCTGTGATGAGGTATAATAGGGATACTAAGGCATAATTGTCTATAAATAAGTGTTTTTATCCTCATTTTACATCTAACAACTCATTTTTACATCTCTCATCATTAACTCATCAGATCCATCTTCTCATCCAAGTCAAGCAAGCTAGGGTTTCTTCATTATAAGTCATCAAGTTAGCTTTCTAAAGCATTCAAGGGTTGAATCTTCATGTATTACTATAGACTTTCAAGATCAATCATCAAGGGGTTCGACCAACGCAAACCCCCATGCCCTAACCTTCAACATTTCTTGTTCTCCTCTTATGTGTTTGCAGATTTAGGTCTCTTGGAAGCTTGGAAATCATTGAAGATAAAGTTGCAAAGTCATTCAAGTCATCTCTTCATTATTCAAGTCAAAATATCAACAAAAAGGCATTTTCAGACCTGAATCTGACAATTTCAGAAGCAGACACATGTAGGGCATCAAAATGCAGATCATAAGCTTTGGAATCCACCATTCAAAATACAGAAATTCAAAAGTGGACTCATTCACCATGAGTGACGAATGGGTCCCACCATACGGTCAATTTTGAGTTTTCTACATTTCTGAGTAGGGTATGTGCAAGATCATGATGGGCCAAAAAGTGGCAATATGATGGTTATGTGTAGGGTATGTGTCTGACAACTTTTTCTACCCAAAATTGATGAAACAAAAAGGGTTTTTAAAGGAGATTCTCAGCTTTCCACCAATATAAATTATGCTTTCCTTTGAATTTAATAAATAATTATTATTCATTTTCTATTTGAATTATGACTAAAGTCCTGATTGATAGGTTGATTGAAAAATATCTATAGCTTTCAAATGGTATCACATTTTTTGAATCTGAAACATGTGTCACATTCTATGCTTCACATATTATAGGATTAAAAAAAATGAATTTCATGAAATTTTGACCAAGTTAAGGTGGTCAGGACATACGAGTTTTTAAATTTTTTAAAAGTTGTACTAAAAAATTCATAATTAATTATTTACTTGAAAAAAATTACAAAAAAATATGCATTAGATCGAGACATGAGTCCTCTACTTATATCTAAAATCTTTAAAAAAATATTATCATTTTATTATGGTTAGGGTTGTCAGATAGACACCTGCTTCTTATTTTTTCCCTAAAATTTAAGTACTACTGCATTGAAATTTCAAATTTTCACCAATTAATTTTTTTTTTTAAATGAACCTAGTAGTTTAGAAACTACATTCAATTTGCTACAGATTGTATTCTTACATATTTTTGAAATAATATAGATAACTTATTCAAATTTTTACATCAAGTTGCCTAACTCTGATTTTTCTAAATTTTTCGCAACTTAAGGGCCTATTTTTTTCATGATGATCTTGCACGTACCCAACACCCTTTTGTCAGAAATGAGTTCTGGCACAGTTTACCAGAACTGGGACTGATTCACCCAGAATGGTGAATGAGTCCCTCCAGGCCTGAAAAATAGCATCATCAACATTCCAACATCAATTTCTAGTCCTCATCAAAGTTCCAAGTGCACACTTTCAATCTGATTCACTTTTGTTGCATTTTCCTATTCATTTGTAGGTGATTTTGTAATACACAATGTGTTTTCAAAAAACTTGTTTTCCTTTAGTTTCTATTCATTAGTCAATCAATCTCATTTTTTTATTGCATTCAAACATTATATCTAGGCATATTGCATCATTATTCTATCCATTTTGCATGGAATTTGAATGTAACATAAGAATATTTGGCCCATCTTTCTCCTTTTAGGTCAAAAACCCTAGGAGAGCTAGAAAGCAAGTGGGTGCCAAAAATCTATGTTCCATTTTGGTGAACTTACTTTTTGAATACTTCTAATTGGTGCCTTAACTTGTATATATCAGTTAACTTCATTTATGTAGCATGCATTTCATCAAATCTAGTCTAAATTAGCTCATTTCATGCATGGTTTCCATTTCAAGTTTGCATTCTCATCGTGTTACATCTCATAATCAGTCAATTGTCATCTTTGAAATCTAAAAAATTATTCTTCAATTGCATCTTTACTTTAGCATTGTTACATTTCAAGGTTGTATAATAATCATTCCATCATGTTTTCATTACAAAATTCTATAGTTCCCATCTTGCATGTTCTCTTTGTAGATATTATTGCATGTTGTAAGAATTATTTTTTAAAAGCATATGAATATGAGGTCCTTTCCCCTTTCTTTTTGTTCATCATAGATCCCTATCCTAGTTCCACTTTTGTGGATGAGGTTAGTTTAGTGAAAGAAACCTTGGATACTCATAACACTTACATTTGTTCTTCTCCTATTATCTCTCACACTTGTGAAGTAGATATTTTAGTGCTAGAAGAACCAATTGATGAGAGTTGTGACAATTTGAGTTGTTTCTCTCCTCTTACCTCTCCTATTAGACATAACATTACTAAAGAAGAGGGCATCACACTAGGTAATCATGGTGATCACACAAAAAAACATGACAATGAGACCATAGATTCATCTCCTAACTCATTCCCTATTTTTGAGAATGTTTTTGTGAGTAATCATGGTAATCACATTATTTTTGAGAAGGCTATGTTGACATTAGATGATCAAATCTTTAAGACCTATGACAATCCTCTTTATTTTTCTTCCCCCATTTTGGAAGAAATTACTGGACAAAGGGAGGTAAGAAAAGATAATCATGAGAATCTTCTTGCTCCCTTTCCTAATGTTTCCCCCATCCAAGAACACATAATTAAACAAAAGGATCCAATCATTGAACAACAAGAATGTGATGCTTTTTCTTCTCTGGATGCCTCTACCACTTGTGATGAATCTACTTTGCACATTTCAACCTTAGATGAACATATTACAAGCTCTCTTAGTAGGTTAGATAATATGGAACAAGAGAATGAGACATTACAAACACTGAATGATTGCATAGAGTCTTCCATAAATCAAACACATTCAACCATTAATAATCCCCTTGGTTGCAATGAAGTTATTTTGGATGAACCAAGCCTTAATTTTCACGAACATGTGTGGTTTGTTTTTTTCATAAGAACTCTCATTCTAGGGAGGATATTATGACCCAAGACAATAATAACATACCCTTCAAAGACAATGAAGAATCTCACTTGTTACAGGATGTTAACAATATTCAACCTCATTACACCCTTTACACACCTTCACATAACCTTCATCCTTCCAATAAACCTCACTACATACTTTACCCACCTTCACACAAACAACAAAATCAAAATAATCCTCAACTCATTCTTTACCCACCTTCGCATCTGCTTCATCCCTCCAATAACCTCACTACACCCTCTGCCCACCTCAAACCAATGTGTTGCAAGAATCTAGTAATGATACTATTGCTCATACATATAATACTCGAAATAATCTGTAACTACTGCAACCAATCCCACCTTCCTTACCTTTACCCAATCCACCTAGTGCTCCTTATTACATCCCACACACAAAGGAGTATGATCTTGTTGAACAATTAAAGAATACTCCTGCAAAGATTTCCCTTTGGGATTTACTTCAAAACTCACCAAATTACAACATTCTTCAAACAACCTTAACAGAAATAACAATTCCTCCTGATGCCACTCTGCATGATGTGGCATCTCTCATCCACAAAAATAACCTTGAAATTACCTTCCATTAACATGAGCTCCCTCCTTTGGAGTTGCGTAAACAACATGATGCCTTTCTGATAATTGCTTGATTCAATCGCACAAGTATCAAACACACTCTCATAGATAATGGTATTGCCCTTAATGTGTGTAGTGTGAGTCTCCTTCATTAATTACATGTTGACAAGTCACAAATAATACTTGATTATGTCTCTATTTGAGGATTTGATAATACAACAAAGCAACTGCTAGGTGTAATCACTTTGCCTATTACGGTTGGGGTGGTTACTTTGTAAACTCCTATTCATGTCATGCCTTATGATCTTTCGTACAATCTTCTTTTAGGTAGACCATGGATTCATGAGATGAATGCAGTCCCTTCAACCCTTCATTGTATAATGAAATATGTCTATAACAATAACATGTATCAAGTTGAAGGAGATCCCGAGCTTAAAAGTTGCTTGAACCTTGAAAAAGGAGCCACAAGTTCTTTGAAAACATTGATTCCAACATCCAATAGTGACCCTATTGAAATTGAACAAAAAGATGAGGAATCAACATCTAAATTATTTGGTGATGATTGGGGATCCTTAGACTTCACACCATCATTTATGAGCGAATACATAGTCAAAAAAAAGAAAGGTGAGACAAAAGGACAACCAACCATCATGTCAACAAAAAATTCAGATGACCCTTCAAAAGAATTTGCCTCAAACACTTTAGAAAATAAAGAAAAATCCATAACAACCCTTGACAAACATAGCAATGAACAACCACCCAATTCCTATTGGATGTTGTGGTTGTGTTGCTGATATGTGGTTGTCATTGATGTCAACACTATTAGCATTATTGTATTGAAGGTTGTATATGTCGAGGATATTAAGAAAATTGTTAAAGGAAGAGTCATAGGTTGCCAGTGGAACAGTGAAGGTAATGAAAGTTTCTTGCTCTATATGTTGAAGATCAATTGTTTTGGACTAAAGGGTTTAGTGTTGAGAGTACCTAGTTCATCTATCGAAAGTTTCAGAGGTCTGCATGAAGATTTGATCATGCTATGATCAGTTGTGTTTCGACAGTATTTATGTGGGTTATGTTAGTGTTCTTGATTGAAGTTTATGTGTTTTTGGTAATTTTTGTTGCTTCAGATGATTCTCTATTAGTTCTTGTTGTTTTTGGATGCTTCTAGATCATTCTCTATTCTTGTTGTATGTCTGTGTTGACTATTGTGCTCATGGTCAAAGATTTTTCTTGATATGTTTGGGTTTTCATGTTCTTGGCCGACATGATAGTTGTAACGTGTTGATTATCCTTGAAGATTTAAATTTGAATGTTTGGTGCACTTGAGGATATTGTTTTGGGTTGAATCATGATATTAGCCAATGGTGTTTGATCACATTGAAAATTTATTTGTAAATTTGGGTCGACATTAAAAATATGTTTTATATTTTTTGGCCGACAAAGTTGTTAGTGTAATTTCATGTTGCAGATATAAAAAAGTGATTGTTTGAGTGAAGTTAGTGTGTGCATAAGAGTGAATGTATGCTAGAGAAAGTGAATATGTGTGAATAGTGTTCTAATCATTTGATTGTAGAGCAGAGTGAGAAGAAGTTTGAGCGAAGTGTGAAGAATGTTTTTTGTGCTTAACTGGAACTATAATCAGGCTTGTGCAAAAGCTATTTCCTCAGTTCATACCCTCCGGATCTAATCTGTATTGTTGTGTATTGTTGGGTAGTGAGCCCTCTTGTATTTGAGAAGTGAGCTCTATACAGTGTGCCTAAATGCATGTGCATTCCCATTATTTTTCTTATACTTTTTATAGGGTATAATATTGTGGAGTAACATCCACTGTGGTTTTTCCCCTAACAAGGTTTCCAATTAAAAAATATTGGTGTTATCTATGCTTCTGATGTGTTGATTTTTCATGGTTTACTGTTCATTCATCAGATCTGAGATTAAGTTAAGTTTGAAAAGTTTAAATATTATGTGACAACTGATTCACCCCCTCTCTTAGTTGTCTGTCCTTGTTTTGCCAACAATTGGTATTAGAGCAGGTTCCTCTGAAGAAGTTTAAAAGCTTGAGGTGGTCCGAGATGACATCATAAAAGAAGGACAGTCCTAGATTCGATGGAACAAACTACTCATTGTGGAAAACTAGGATGGAGTTTCATTTGAGGTGTATTGGTGAAACCTACTAGAAGATTACAAAGAACATATATGTTATTCCTTAGAATGGTTTTTCCATTGCTGATGATATTAAAGAGGCTGAGAATAATGTCAGGGCTATGGAAGCTTTGCTAAGTGCTCTAATAGATTCAAAAATGACAAATGTGATAGGTTTGAAGACAGCTCATGAGATGTGGATGAAGCTGGAAAATTTTTATGAAGGAGATGTACATGTGAAGGTGGCTAAGCTACAAAGTTTGAAAGGCAAGTATGAAAATTTGAAGATGGCTGAAGATGAAAATATTTCTTCTTTTATGCAAAGAGTAAATGAAATAGTGATGGGTATTTGATGTGTCAATGGTACCCTAGATGAGGAAGAAATTATTGCTAAAGTGATTCATTCATTTCCTCCCTCCTACAAAGAAAAGGCTCATTCTATTGAAGAAACCAGATCATTGACGAATGTGACAAGGGACACATTGATTGGTAAACTTGTTGCCTTTGAGTTGAGAAAATTTGGTGAATCTATTCCCAAGAATGAAATTGCATTTAAGGTTGTTGTATCCAGAAGAAACAAGCAAAGATATGATCCAGGAGAGAGTTCTAGAAATACATTCAAGTATGAGGAAGAAATGAAACAACTTGAAGATAAAGAAAGAGAGGTAGAAGAGTTGGAAGCATTGATTGTAAAGAAAGAAGGTAGAGGACAAGGTAAGTATAAAGGAAAGTTTCCTATCAAATGTTTTTCTTGTAGTAAAATAGGTCATTTTGTATCAAGGTGTTCTGAAAGAGTTCCTAGGTCTAAGCCTTACAAAACTATATTTCAAAAGAAATGCTATTTTGCTAAATAAGGTGTGACTGATGAAGAATATGATAAAGAAAATGGAAATGAAGATGATTGGGTTTTCATTGCTATTAAGGAAAATAGTCCAGTGGCTACTAAATCTACTAAAGTTGAGAAAGCTCTTGCAGCCCAAATAGAAGAAAGAGATTAGTGGGTTATTGACAGCGGATGCTCACATCATATGACTGGTGACAAAAGAAAATTTGTAAGTCTAGAGAAGTATGATGGTGGGGTTGTAAGATTTGGAGATAACAATGCTTGTGTTATTTGTGGTAGAGGATCTATTTATCTTAGTGGTAAGCATAACACTAATGATGTTCTTTATGTTGAAGGCTTGAAGCAAAACTTGTTGAGTGTTGGACAGATGGTGGACAAGGGTTATGATCTTCATTTCAAAGATGGAAGATGTAGGATACTTGGAAGTTTTGGAAATGTAATTGCTTCAAGTAAATAGACAAAAGGTAATATTTTTCACCTGAATGTTGCCAATGAAAGTTGTTTAATTGCTCAAGTAGATGAAAGCTAGTTATGGCATAGAAGGTTGTGTCATGTGAATTTTGATAACATTGTTGAAGTAAGTTCCACTCAAGCAGTAAGAGATGTACCTAAGCTAGTGAAGCCTGCCAACACAATTTGCAAGGAATGTCAGATGGGAAAACATACTAGAGTTTCTTTTTAGAGCAAACAACATCATTCAAATGGATTACTGGAGCTATTACATAATGATCTATATGGTCCCTCTAGATTTAGAAGTCTTTGTGGTGAAAGGTACTTTATGTTGCTTATTGATGATTACTCTAGAATAATATGGGTTGCTTTCTTAAGAGAAAAATGTGAAGCATTAGAGAAGTTCAAAAGTTTCAAAGCTATGGAAGAAAATGAGAAAGGTCTGAAAATCAAATACTTAAGGTCAGATAGAGGTGGTGAGTTCACCTCAAGGGAGTTTAATCATTTCTATGAAGAGCACTAAATAAAAAGATAGTTATCAACTCCCCAAACCCCTCAACAAAATGGAGTTTCAGAGAGGAAGAATAAAAAAATTATGGATGCTGCTAGAACAATGATGATTGAAGGAAATGTTCCTGACATCTATTGGAGTGAAGTTGTAAGCACCGTTGTGTACACTTTGTTAGAAAACCAAGATCACCTGCATGCAATTACCTGTCACATGCAAAAGACATGCAGAACCAAAGAAGATGTTCTATAAACCTCAAAGTAAAAATGCATTAAGAGAATCAATGATTACATAGAGATCAATCCTTATGAAGGAGATCAAGAAACCCTAAAAGGGAAACCCTAAATGAAACCCTAGTGTGCACACTTTATAATTAATAATTAATTAATTATTAATGTGCCTAAGTTTAGCTTAAGTAACAAAGAGGAATAAGTGACTTAATTAATTAATCAATATGATATAATTAATTAAGCATAATAACTTACTACTCTAACACCCCCCTTAAGATGAACTTAGGAAGAAGCTAAAACACTAGAATAAGATGCATGAAAGAAAAGATGGGTCTCGACAACTAGGCCTGATCAGGTACCCATTTACAAATGCAAGAATGAGGTAGAGAAGGAAAAACCCAGTGGGACAAAACCCCCCTACAATGTGATGACATGCTGCAAAGAAGCACTAGAAGAACTCTGTAGAGTAACACTGGAACCACAATCTAACAAGCAAGGAAAGATATCTTTGTCTACAACTAAAACCAAAACTGGAATCAAAAAAATGTGACAGTAGACCCAATGCCACGGAACACTCGAAAAATCCAAATGGGAACAACCCTAGAATCTATGAAGCAGGAAGAAATTATTGAATGATGTATTACTGAAAATGAAGTGCAAAGATTCAATATGCACCCTACCAACTGCCAAAATATCCAAGTAATCTCCAAACAACCCACCGGACCAAATCTGGACTAAGCAATCAACCTGGGATAGATATAGAAAAAGTGCATGGATAGCAACATAGAGCTCCTTAATACCTTTCCAACGCCACAAACAAGGAAAAAATTGGACATCGTGGCAAAAAGTTATGAGCTCAGAAGTCCAAAAAAAACATCTGACTTCAAACAGCAATAAGTAGGAAAAAATTAAAATACTAAAAAATAAATAGCACTACTAGAAAGTGCTTAGAATCAGCTTTCCGACTATATCTCGTTTGCCCGATTTTGATACCGTATGCCCAAGTTATTACCAAAAGAAAAAAACTACTCTTTTAGGGAAAATTAGGGCTAGGAGGGGCAAAGAGGGCTGGCTGTATGGATGACGTCATCATGACATCATGCTGACATCGCAAAAAGGCGAGCATAAATTTGACTGCCATTTGGCCATCGGGGCAAAAAAATGCCCCCCTTGTCGGGAAAAATTTTTGGTAGCTGGATAAATTTGCAGGTGCCAGAATATTCTCCGAACTGGAATATTTTGTAGCTCGAATATTCTCTGGAGTCAGCTCCTGATCATGCATATGACCACTGCTTGTATAGAGAGGCTAGCTGAGGGTAGATCTAAGCCTCTGGTCTGCAATATGTCTGGCGGCAGCAAAAGAGAAGCCCTCAGGGGCTGGCAGAGGGCCCCTGGTCACCAATATGACCAGGGCGAATGTTGGAGGAGCCCACGGGGGTTGCATGCAAGCCGGCGGTGGACCGGCAATGGAGGCCAATGGAAGTTGCACTGCGGTGGCCACCCGGTGGCCGCCGGGTGGTGGACCCCTTCTTATACTAGGCGCGCAGGCATAGAACCCAATAAAAATGTCTTTTTTAATTTTTTTTCATTTTTCATGCCTCGGGATGCTAGCTGGGGAGGTCGTACGGCCCCTCAGACAAAAAAAAATTTCCTCCCAGATCAACTGCACCAAAATGGACGATTTGACAGGCGTTTCTAGGGTTTTGGGACACTGCGAACGTGATGGCGACGTCTGTTTGAGCCCATAGTGTCCTGAAAAAATGGCTACCCCCAGATCCTACAGAAAAGATGTTTGTGGAAACCCTTGCACTTGAAACTCACAGAGAGGCCATATCTTCAGATCACGAACAAGCAGCT
Source organism: Sequoia sempervirens (assembly GCA_007258455.2). NCBI lineage: Eukaryota > Viridiplantae > Streptophyta > Pinopsida > Cupressales > Cupressaceae > Sequoia > Sequoia sempervirens. Next base: position 33,997,786 of record VDFB02000013.1, on the reverse strand, counting down.
GGAGGTCTGGAGCTCTGATACCATGTTAGAAAATCAAGATCACCTACATGCAATTACCTGTCACATGAAAATGACATGCAAAACTATGGTTTGGTTATAAGCCTACTGTTAGATATTTCAAGATCTTTGGAAGCAAGTGTTGCATCAAGAGAGATGAGGACATAGGAAAGTTTTATGCAAGAAGCGATGAAGGAATCTTTCTAGGTTACTCTACTAAAAGCAAGGCCTATTGGTGCTATAATAGAAGATTAAGAAGAATGGTTGAGAGTGCAAATGTCAAAGTTGATGAGGATTATGCTATATCATCCAGATACTATGGATATGATTCAGCTGACCAAGAAGACAACACAAACAAAGGGAAGAATGATCAGACACAGAATCAACTTCAAATTATTCCATATGTTCCAGGAAAACAACTTCCATTTGTTCTAGTAAATCAAGTTAGTTAGGAAGGAGAGACAAGTGCAAGTGCAGAAGAAAGAACAGAAGAATCAGAAGTTCGAGAGAATCCTAAAACTCTGAGGTATGTAAAGTTAATCATTTTGAAAATAAAATTATAGGAGACAAGAATAAAGGTGTGTAAACTAGAAGAAAGATTGTAGAAGAGTATTGCATGATTTCCAAGATTGAGCCTAAAGATGTCAATGAAGCTTGCAATGATGAACACTGGATGGAAGCCATGAAGGAAGAACTAATGCAGATTGAAAAGAATGATACATGGATACTTGTTCCCAAACCTAAAGATAAAAATGTGATTAGTACTAAGTGGGTCTTTCAGAATAAGCTGAATGAACAAGGTGAAGTGGTCCAGAATAAAGCAAGACTGATATGTAAAGGGTATTCACAAATAAAAGGTATTGATTCTGAAGAAACGTTTGCCCTTGTTGCTAGAATTGAAGTTGTAAGGTTATGGGTGTGTAGGGTATTCACAAATAAAAGTGGCAATATGATGGTTATGTGGCTAACAACTATTTTTTTACCCAAAATTAATGAAACGAAAAGGTTTTTTAAAGGACATTCTTAACTTTCCACTGATATAAATTATGCTTTACTTTGAATTTAATAAGTAATTATTATTCATTTTCTATTCAAATTATGACTAAATTCCTAATTGATAGGATGATTAAAAAACATCTATAGCTTTCAAATGGTATCACATTTTTTGAATCCAAAATGTGCATCACATTCTATGCTTCACATACTATAGGTTTAAAAAAATAAAAATTGAATTTCATGAAGTTTTGACCAAGTTAAGTTGGTTAGACATACAAGTTTTTATATTTTTTAAAAAGTAGTAATAAAAAATTCATAATTAATTATTTACTTGAAAGAAATTACAAAAAAATATGCATCACATTGGGGCATGAGTCCTCTACTTATATCTAAAATCTTTTAAAAAAATATTATCATTTTATTGTGGTTAGGGTGGTCAGACAAACACCTACTTCTTATTGTTTCCCTGAAATTTAAGCACTATTGCATTGAAATTCAAATTTTCACCAAACAGATTTTTTTTTTAAACAAACCTAGTAGTTTAGAAACTACATTCAATTTGCTATAGATTCTATTCTTACATATTTTTGAAATAATAGAGATAACTTATTCAAATTTTTACATCAATTTTCCTAACTCTGATTTTTCTATTTTTTTTGCCACTTAAGGGCCTATTTTTCCCATGATGATCCTGCACATACCCTTATTTCTTGCTTATGCTGCATATAAGAACTATAAAGTATATCAAATGGATGTGAAGTTAGCTTTTATAAATGGTGAGCTAGAAGAAGAATTATATATTGAACAACCAGATGGATTTGAACTGACTGATAAGGAAGACATGGTTTGTCGACTAAAGAAAGCTCTATATGGACTTAAGCAAGCCCCAGAGCTTGGTATACTAGACTGGATAAATATTTACTGAAGCTTGGATTCAATAAAGGTACTATTGACAAAAAAAATTTATTTCAAATTGGATCATGACAAAGAGTTAATTATTGAGGTATTTGTTGATGACATTATTTTTGGAGGAGATGATAATCTATGTATGAAGTTTGTTGATGAAATGAAGAATGAATTTGAGATGAGCATGATTGGAGAGATGAAGTTCTTTCTGGGATTGCAAGTTACTCTGTTAGATAAGGGCATCTTCATATCTCAATCCAAATATGTGAAAGAGTTGTTGAAGAAGTTTGGCATGGAAGACTCAAAACCTATTGGTACTCCTAAGGTAACTGGATGCAAGTTAACTTAGAATGATGATTCTCCTAAGGAAAATCAAACAAGATACAGGTCAATGATTAGTGGATTTCTCTACTTAACTCAGACCATACCAGACATTATGAATTTTGTATGTATGATTGCTAGATTTTAGGCTGATCCAAAAGAGTCTCATGTGATTGTTGTAAAGAGAATTTTCAAATATTTGAAAGGAACAGTTGACTTTGGGCTTTGGTATCCTAAGGATGATGATCTCACTTTGAATGCATATACTGATGCAGATTAGGTAGGAGATGTAGATGATAGGAAGATTACTAGTGGTGGTGACTTCTTCCTAGGGAAGAAGCTAGTGTCTTGGTTGAGAAAAAAGCATAATTCCATTTCTCTATCCACTGCTAAGGTAGAGTATATTGTTGCTACAAATAACTATGCTCAAGTGATGTGGATGAAACAAAATATGAAAGATATCAAAGTAGTATATGATGAACCTATTACCATATACTGTCCCAACTCAAGTGCAATTAACATATCAAAGAATCTGGTGCTACACTCTAAGACCAAGCATATATCAGTCAAGTTTCACTTCTTGAGGGAAAAAGTGAATGAGAAAGAAGTTAGATTGGAGTATGTGCCTACCAAAGAACATATTGCAGAAATTTTCACCAAGTTGTTGCCGAAGGATACTTTTGAGTATCTCAGAGGGATTCTAGGGGTGATTACCTCTCTTTATATGAACTAAAGATGCATTTACTTGCATCAATTTGTGTGCTTCATAGATATTTCCTGATACAGATTGATGTTTTCAAGGTTGCTACTCAAGGGGAGTGGTTAGATGTGTAGATATGTGGTTTAGAGCTTGTATGTGGGAAGATAATGCTTATCTTTGTCATTGATATCAAAGTGGGAGAAGAGTCATTGGAAAAATTGTTGCTTATCTAAGAAGAGAGTCTTTTGGGGAGAAGATCTTATAGAAGTGGTTAAGGAAGAAGAGTCAGAATCTAAGTGGGAGTAAGTGCTGATTGAGAGTTGTGTTGATGGTATTTTTCACATCATGTGTTGCCATCAATTCCAAAGGGGGATATTTTTGGATGTTGTGGTTGTCATTGATGTCAACACTATTAGCATTATTGTATTGAAGGTTGTATATGTCGAGGATATTGAGAAAATTGTTAAAGGAAGAGTTGCAAGTTGCTAGTGGAACAGTGAAGGTCATGAAGGTGTCTTGCTCTATATGTTGAAGATTAGTTGTTGTGGATTAAAGGGTTTAGTGATGAGATTATCTAGTTCATCTACCAAAAGTTTCAAAGGTCCGCATGAAGATTTGATCGTGCTATGATCAGTTGTGTTCTGACAGTATTTATGTGGGTTATGTTAATGTTCCTGATTGAAGTTTATGTGTTTCTAGTAATTTCTATTGCTGTGGATAATTCTTTGTTAGTTTTTATTGTTTGTGGATGCTTCTAGAGCATTCTCTATTCTTGTTGTACGTCTGCATTGATCAGTGTGCTCATGGTCAAATATTTTTCTCGGTATGTTAAGTTTTTCATGTTTTTGGCCAACATGATGGTTGTAACATGTTGTAGATCCTTGAAGACTTTAATTTGAATGTTTGGCATGATCGAGGATATTTTTTTGGGCCACATCATGATATTAGCTGATGGTGTTTGATCCACATTGAAAATTTATTTATAAATTTGGGCTGACATTGAAATATGTTTTATATTTTTTGGCCGACAAAGTTGTTGATGTAATTTCATGTTGTAGATATATGAGAGTGATTTTTTGAGAGAAGTTAGTGTGTGCATAAGATTGAATGTATGCCAGAGAAAGTGTAGATGTGCGAATAGTGTTCTAATCATTCAATTGTAGAGTAGAGCGAGAAGAAGTTTGAGCGAAGTGTGAAGAAGGTTTAATGTGCTTAACTAGAAATATAATCAAGCTTGTGTAGAAGCTATTTCCTTAGTTCATACCCTCCGGATATAATCTGTATTGTTGTGTATTGTTGGGTAGTGATCCCTCTTGTATTTTAGAAGTGATCTCTAGGCAATGTGTCTGAATCCATGTGCATTCCCATTATTTTTCTTAAAATTTTAATAGGGTATAATATTGTGGACTAACATCAACCATGGTTTTTCCCCTAATAGGGTTTCCACAAAAAATCTTGGTGTTCTATGTGCTTCTGATGTGTTGATTTTTCATGGTTTATTGTTCATTCATCAAATCTAAGATTAAGTTAAGTAAGATTTGAAAAGTTTAAATATTTTGTGACAACTGGTTCACCCCCCTCTTAGTTGTCTATCCTTGTTTTGCCAACAATTCCAAAGCACTAAAACAACTTTATAGAAAAGGGTATGACCTCATGAAACAACTTGGGTATAGTGGAAAATGTTGTGGTGCTTGAGAACAAGTTATCCACAACCCTATAGAGCCAAACACACAACAAACAACTCATGGTCTTGGTTATTCTCCTTTGAGCATGATCACCAAACCTTCACTCAACATCACTATCACACAAGACTCTTCCAAGATTCTTCTTTATTCATATAAATAATGTTAGTTTTTTCTCCTTGCGATGCTATAGTGGTAGGATCATAGCATACTGACTATTTCATGTTTTGCATCCATTGCAAGGGGCAGTGTACCATCATCCATTCCAGGCTCACCCTTGCCCTGCACTAAGTGGGGGAAAAGGGTTAGAAATCCTTCTTCCTGTATGTCACTTTTCATTGTCTCTTTTGAATAATCATTAACCTTTCATGAACTTTTACAAGAAAGATTGGGATGTGGATGACATGTCTTAAGATTGAATTGCATGTGACATACTTCCCCTTTTCATGACAAAGCTTCTCGAAAACATATGACTTGGCATAGGGATTTCTGAGTAAGCTCTCATGTCTTCTTCTTTATCTTCTACTTTAAAGTAATTGCTTAAAAAATGATGCGTAGAAATTCCTTTAAAGTGGGGGGCATACATTACCATTAATTCATTTTCATTCTTCATTCCTAGTGTAGCCTTGTATATGATGCGTTCATTACTTTTTGGATGACATTGGATATGATGTCCTTCATAAGTGTGATCTATCTAAGCATATTACATTCCTCTTGGTAGCCTAATGTGATGCACTGCATCCCCTAAGTTGTGAATATACTATTCTTTGATTGGTCCTCTCTTGGAGACATTAGACACAATGTTACCTAAGTGACTGACCTTGCATGAACTGAACAAGACTCCTTCGAACATTTTATATGTTTACTTTACATTTTTGCATTTTTACCTTTTTTCACCTTGCATAACGCAATTTTCATGACTGTGGTACCTTTGTCTTTTTTTTCATGAGCATTTTTTTTTGTGGTGCCTTGTTAAATTTATCAATAGGTATAAATTTAATATGGTTGAGCGGGAAGCCCACCTAGCGGCATGAATTTTCCCCATAGCTAGCTTTGTGTTTGTAAGTGCATACCAACTAGCGTATGTATCTTACCTTTTGGGATTTATCACCCTATAGATGACCAGAAGTTTCATGGCCACAAAGTGAGTATGTTGTGGCCTGCTCACCCTACAAACAACCTGAAGTTTTGTGGCCCTAGCGTGAGTACATCCTTTTCATCTTTTTCTTGTCATTGCATGATTATGTATCTTGATGGTTTGACTTAGGATCTTGGATCCTGGGGGCTTGTACAACCACTTTGATCTTTTTCATTCTTTGTCATCTGCATCTATGCATGAGGATCTCTCTTGAATTTCTACTTTAGTGTGAGTTTGAAGCAGGTTCATCCTCTCACTAAAGTGGGGGCTAAATGTTCTGTAGAAAAATGGACCCTTTGCTTGACATGGGAATATTTCATGATAAATGGACTTAATGAGGCCTTGATTTAGGTGTTGTGAGGCATTTTATGCATCTGCACTAAGTCTTGGACCCTTGCAAATTCAATAACATGCTTTTATTAATGTTTTGTAAAGGTGTTGTAAAGTCTTGTAAAGGACTTTCACACTTTTCTAGACCTAATGAACCCACTTCTCCCTAATTCAACATTATAAAATGTATTTAATTGCATCTTCACATCAATCTAGAAGGCTTGTAAAATAAACTTAATGTTAAACTAGTGTTGTAATGTGTCTTGCACATTCACATTGGTTCTTGTGCCTTCCTAGGCTATGTGAACCTTATTTTAGTGTTGTAAAGTGTATTTAATTACACTTTCACATTTATTTATGTGTCCCAAACCCTATTTGACATTTACATCATCACTAATAGGCCCCTATTAACCCATATTATGCATTTCGATGCTTTAATTGATCAAATACCTGACAAAGTTGCAATTTAAACCTTATTTCCTTATCTCCTAGCTTCTTAGTTGTTGGAATGGCCCCTGTGGGACCCATTCACTATGCATGGAAAATAATTCCCATCTAGGTGTCACCCATTTTCCATATGTGGCGAATGAGTCCTATCAGCCCCATTTTGACCTTTGAGCGGGAAAAAGTGAAATTTAAAGTTTAATTTCACTACATGTTAGCCTATGATGAGGTATAATTGGGATAATAATTCACAATTTTCTATAAATAAGTGTTTTTATCCTCATTTTACATCTAACAACTCATTTTTACATTTCTCATCATTAATTCATCATCTATCTTCTCATCGAAATCAAGCAAGGTAGGGTTTCTTCATTAGAAGCCATCAAGTTAGCTTTCTAAAGCATTCAAGGGTTGAATCTTCATGTATTGTTGTAGACTTTCAAGATCAATAATAATGGAAAGGTAATCAAGTTCATTTTTGCATGTTTCATTCCTTTATTTCATCATTTTGGTTTAATTACCTAAAAGGGGTTCAACCAAGGCAAACCCCTATGCCCTAACCTTCAACATTTCTTCTTCTCCTCTTGTTTGTTTGCAGATTTAGGTCTCTTGGAAGATTGGAAATCATTGAAGATAAATTTGCAAAGTCATTCAAGTCATCTCTTCATTATTGAAGTCAAAATATCAACAAAAAGGTATTTTCATACCTAAATCCGACAATTTCAAAAGCGGAAAGTTGTAGGGCATCCAAGTGCAGATTGGAAGCTTCAGAATCCACCTTTGAAAATCCAAAAATTCATAAGTGGGCTCATTCTCCATGAGTAGAAAATGAGTCCCACCACAGGCTCATTTTTTAGTTTTCTGCATTTTTGAGTACCCTTTTGTCAGAAACAGGTTTCGACATAGTTTACTTGAACTAGGAATGACTCACCCAGAATGGCGAATGAGTCCCTCCAGGCCTAAAAAATAGCATCATCAGTATTCCAGTATCAATTTCTAGTCCTCATCAAAGTTCCAGGTGCAGACTTTCAATTTTATTCACTTCTGTTGCATTTTCCTATTCATTTGTAGGTGATTTTGTAATACATAATGTGTTTTCGAACAATTTGTTTTCCTTTAGTTTATATTCATTAGTCAATCAATCTCATTCGTTTATTGCATTCAAACAGTATATCTAGGAATATTTCATCATTATTCTGTCCATATTGCATGGAATTTGAATGTAACATAAGCATCTTTGGTCCATCTTTCTCCTTCTAGGTCAAAAACCCTAGGAGAGCTAGAAAGCAAGTGGGTGCCAAAAATTTGTTACAAAACCATAATCCCTCAACCCCTATACCCTCTATCCTATACATTGGACCCTCAACCATTTACCCTCAATCCTCTACCCTCAACCTTAAACCCTCAACCCTCAGCCCTTGATTTTCCACCCTCCATTCCGGCCTCCGTCCTCCTTCCTGGGGCCCTCCGGCTAATCCTTCCTGCCACCCTTCCCTCCCTTCCTTCCTTCTTCCATACCCTATACCACTACCCTCCTTCACCATCCCTCCTTTTCCCTTCCTCCCTCCACTTTCCTCTCCCTCTCTGGTGTCCTCTCTTCCCTCTCCTCTTCACCTCTTGCTCTGATCAATCCCTACCACTCTCTCTCCACTCCTCTATCTATCTCTCTCTCATCTCTCCTTCCACTCTCTCCCTCCTCTCTCTCCTCACATTCCACTCTCTAGGATCTTTCCTCTAACCATTCCCTCCCTCCCTTCCACCACCTCCTCCTTTCCCTGCTCTCTTCCTCTGTCCTCTATCTCTCTATCCCTCCACCTTCCGTCCCTCTCCACTCCAACCCCTTCTCTCCACTCCCTCTCTTAAATTCTCCTTCCACCCCTCTCCTCAAACTCTCTCTCTTAAGGTACCATCCCTCTAGAGACATTACATAAAATGCATGCATGCCATGCAGCCTGAGCCTTGTCTTGCATACAGTCACATACATGCACAAAACATGCATGTGTGTGGATACAATCTACAGCACATATAGGCATACATCTGGACATACATACATACATACATGACATACAAGAATACGGTATATAAACATACAAATATATAAACATACATTCAATGAGTAGCATTTAACATAAAAGCAATACGCAAAGTGACGTTATACTACATTTCGCGTTATGTCTTTATAGACATATTACACCTGAAACGAAAAACCATGTAAAACTAAGATATAGCACTTAAGCACATTATAATGTGCTCACATTATATTTTTCTTTGGGAATCCCCAAGCCTTGGGCTTGGTATTTTCCATGGAATACCAACCCAAAGGCTTGGAGGGAATTTCCAACAACCAGAGACGTGTTTTTGCAAATTCTACAATATTTCACATAATCAGGTTTGTGCTCACTGTCAAGATTGCACGTGGTTCAATGTTGAAAAAAATGAATTCTTGGGTAATTTTAGGTTCTCTCTTAGCTATCCAACAATGTAATTTTTTCACTTTCTAACAATGTTAAGCCTTCCATCCATAATTTCTTTTGTTTGTGTCTCCTTTTTGGAAAAAAGTAGTGTTTGGTGTTTTTTTTGTTATAAATTAACAGTTCATCAAAATTTCAAATAAATTACATTTTTTAGAAACTAGAATCCATTCTAAAAATTAAAAAATAAAAAAAATTCAATTAGTTTCCATAAAATTTAGGGGTAGCACTGCCAAAATTCTATTTTTTAGGAAGTGTCCACTTAGAAAATTAGTAAAAAATCAAATATTCATTAAAAAATTATCATAAAAATCATGCATCAACTACATACTGTTAGCTAATTTCTCACTGGAGTGATTTTAAAAATACTAAGAAAAAGTTCACCATGCTAGGGACATACAAGAGTTGCTATGTTATGTTTTTTTTGACAAAAACAACACCAATTTTTGTACGTCCCTCTTTTGAACCCCTTAATATCAACTATTTTCAAAATAAATTAGTAGTTTAGAAAGTAGACTTAGAGCACTTTGATCCTTTTTTTTTCCATCTCAAAATTTTGAGTGTAATTATCCTCAATTTCATGTCCAAGGTCCGTATTTCCTAATTTTAGAAAAAAATGGACACTTAAGCCCCCTTTTTGGGACCCATCATTTTGTAGTTACCTCAACAATGGTCAAGAGGGATGATCAAGCCCCTAGGATTGAGATGATACAACAAACCAACATAAGCACAAGAGAACACACACAAACACAACTAAGTAGCAACAACAAGACACAATCATACACATCCAAAGACAAAAAGAAGAAAGAAAAAATTAAAAACAAAAAGGGGTGGATCAAGCTTTGTCTGTTTGTCCTACACATTTTGGATCAAATCTAAGTTGTTTGTCCAAAAAATTTACAAGTGAAACATGATGTCCACTATGAAAAATAGAAACATTCTCACAAGGGCTTGTGCAACCTTAGGCCATCCACTAGGTGAGCCCCCAATGAGATACATATGCATGTGGCTAGTATGCGCTCACACAGACAAGCAAGTGGCTATGGGAAAGTCACACCCAAGTTCAACTCTCATATGTATAGCCATACCAAAGCTATACCTCCTGATAACTTTGATAAGGAACCACACAAAATGGAAACAAAATTCATGAGGCAAGAAAAACTTTGTATGCTTGAAACTCATGAATGAGCAAGATGGAACCACATGCAAGGAAAGTGTGTTATGCAAGGTGGCCATATAACAACTATTGTAAATGCAAAAGAGTGAAAGGTACGTTCAAAGGAGTTTTTCTTAGTTCATGTAAGGTCTTAACTTAGGGACCATTGTTCCTAATGTCTCCAAGAGAGGACTAATCAAAGAATAGAAGTTTCCCAACTTAGGGGATCCAGTGTGTCGCATCAAGCCACTAAGAGGAATATAATATGCTAAGAGAGATCATGCTCTTGAGGGACATCACACCCAATTTCACCATAAAAGGGAAATATGCATTGCATGAAATAAGAAGACTACACAATGAAACATGAGTCGTAAAATAATAATGTCAATGTATGCCCCCACTTTAAAGAAATTGCTAAACACTATGTTGTGATAAATTACTTTAAAGTAGCAAATGATGGATGCTAACAATGAAGAGGACATGAGAGCTTACTTGGAAAGCCCTATGCCAAGTCATATTTTTCCAAATGAAGCTACATCATGAAAAAGTGGTTTCCCCCAAAATGAAATCCTAAAATCACATAAGGGATCCATGGATTTGGGGCCAGTGTGTCTTTGGTACTATCATCATTCCCCAAATACTCATGGAGCAAGGAAGAATGACACAAAGAGATAGAAAACAAAGAAAATTCCTTTTGGGTCAACATGGAAGGGACCTAAATGTCTTGACGCTTTGCATCATCCCCAAAAGGAAAGCACAAGACGAAGAAAAGATAAAGGAAAATCTTTTTGGATCAACATAGAAGAGACCTAAATTTCTCAATGCCTTGCATCATCCCCAAAAAGAAAACACAAGACAAATAAAATATTTATGAAATAGAGAAGAATGTAGATACAAATACAGGAATGTCACAAAGAAAGAGATACATCAAACAAAATAGTTTAGGGGATCACATTACACACATGAAATCACACACAACATGAAAAATAAAATAATGCTAAAGACTAGTAAGGTGGATACGAGTCAACCTATAGTAGGTTGTCCACATCCTAATCTTGTTCATCATATATGAAAGGTAGACAACTAGCCAAAGGGACAACATCAATTGTCAAACTAGGGTCATCACCAAGTTCAACACTCTTCCTAGGAGGATTCTCATTTAAGCTCATAGAAGAGGAAAACAATGTATTCAACTCATTATGCACTTCTTCATTAATTTTAGTAACCTCATCATCGTCATCCAAGTTAATCACAATGGGAGGTCAAATGATAATTTCCAAAGAAGGATTTAGCTCTTGTTGCGGTTGCAATATAGGATCTCTATGTTATGGAAAAGAGAGGGAATCATTGTGTATTTCTTTAGTCAAGTTTAGATGTTGATTTTTCTTTGTTGTTTTCTTTTTTTAACCTTCGAGCAAGAACAAACCATCTATGTCTAAGCTCTCTAGCATTTTTTTCTTTTAATGCAACTTTCAAGTTATGTTTGTGTAGAAGTGGGTTTATCAACCATAGGTTTCTTTTCTTCCCTAAGTGGAGGAATGGAAGGAACCATAGGAGGTTATTCGACCACCTTCTCTTTATCTTTGTAATTTTTTTTATCTCAGGAGGTGTGATGGGATTGTTTTGGTTATCTCTTGGTTTTTTGTAGGAAATAGGCAAAGGATTTGTCTTAGGTTGGTCTTGTTTGTTTGGAATGTATTTAGGTTCAATCATAGTTTCGTTAAGGATAGGAGGCTCAATCATGGGTTTAGGCATGTTTCTAAGGGATATTTTTGCTATGTATTTCACCTTAAACTTTTGATATCGTTTAAAAAAGAAGTCTTCAAAAGATTTAATAGGTTCCATAGGATAAGACCAAAATAAATCCAATGAAAAATTCCATAGGAGGATAGAGGTTTAAAGCAACTATGGTGCACAGTAAATATTTCATTATCAAAGGGAAAATTTAAACATTTATGCATGATCAACAAGACAAATTCCATGGAGCATAGCCATGGATAACCAATCTTCACATGGAATTTATTTTATGTCAAGATGATGGGGAATGAGACATCTCATTGTTTTGATCTAATTTTTAAAGGGTAATTGATCCCATCGTAGGCCAAGCGAAACCATTATGCATTTTTATCCATGCTTTCAGTTTATCATATGTCACTTGATAGAGTTCATGCACAAGTAAGAATTCTTCAGTGATCACATTCTCTCCATAGACAAGATCAATTAATATCCCATTAGTGGGCTTGTCATTGATTCAGTAGGCTATGTAAATATGACCATCAAGTGCATTTCTAATTATATCTTTAGATGAGAAAGAAACTTCAAGAGGATTTTTAGTTTAGCCCTTACGGGGTAGAATTTTGATCAATCCAACCATATTATCCATACGATTTTGTTCAATAATATCCATAGTACCTTGTTCAATAGTATCAATGTTGTCATCATCCATTTCAACATCCATCACATCATTCTTCTTAGTTTCACTAGATTTGACAAATGAAATATTATGGTTAGGCATAGGATTGGTAAACATTTGCGAGTTTTTTTTAGGAGGGGAAACAAAGTTATTTCCTTGATCATTATCACCTCCAATTTGAAGTCGACTAGAATCAATGAGGTCTTGCAAAAGATTTTAAGATGCTTACAATGTTTTGTATCATATCCATTTTGTTGTTGATAATGGCAATAGGAATTTGATCTAAAGTTTAGAGGTAAAGGCTTATTAGGATCAGGAGTTTCAACGAGAGGAAAAATGATCATTTTCTATTCTAGAATTTGTGTCATTGTGCTATGTAGGGTATCGGGTAGGGGAGTAAATTTTCTAGCTAGATCCCCAAATTAAAAAGGGCTTGTTTTCTTTATAGCCGCCACTTGGGCATCAACATGTTGAGTCAATTGAGGGGGATTAAGTTGATAGAAGCCTTTATTTTGTTTCCTAAAAGGTTGATAATTATTTTGGTTTGTGGATTCAAACTTTTTAAAATGACTAGAGGTGGGCTTTGTATCATGACTATTGACTAAGTTTTGATAATCACAAAGGGTAGTACACAAGTTTACAAAGGAAGGAAAATTCATCATGCCAAGATTATCTTGTATCTTAGTTTGCAAATTCTCAATGAACATTCATTAAAGGTGAGGATCAAGTATCCTTAATTCAATTTGGGAATAAAGCAATTAGTAGCATGAAATGAAGTCAATAACTTTTTCATCATGTTTTTGCTTATGAAACGTTGAAAATTGTCACTCTATGTTTAGGAGATTGAACCACCAATTTCCCATAAGTTTCATTTAAGGAAACCTTAGAGATCTCAATCTAGGGATGAAATGAGGGAAATATATATATGATAAGGCATCCTAAGGTGTGATTAAAGATTAAAAGGGGGTTCACCACCAAGCAACGGCTTGGAAAGAAATAAATGCAATGATGTATTAACCTAACTATGTAACTCAAGATATGAAATTAAAACTCATAAGAATGGACTAAGAAAGGATAGAGGTGCACCTAGAAACTAAAGAAGCTTGAATTGACATCTAAAATGTTGGAAATATTGATTTTTAATGCACATTGGGACTCATATGCTAGTAGGGAAAATTTAGTCCCAATTTAAGGTTTTGGTCCAAAAATAGAATCTAGAACTGCTAAACCAGGATCTACATAAAATGACTAAAAATAGGTATACTGAGACTCATTTGCCACAAGTGGAAATTTATTCCAAGTATCAGGGTGGATCTAAAACTCTATTATCCTCTAATTTTCTTCAATAGCTTCTCTCATGTCAAATCCTTGATTCTAAATAGTTAAATTGCAACCTATAGATGACTTTCTGTGATCTTGCAATGTAGATGACAACTTTTCGCCAATCTTTCTCTTCAATGGATCTCAAACCTAAATCTAAAAATCACACATCAAAGAGAGGGAAAAAATATTTTTTGTTAGTGGATAGGGGTTTTCCTTGGTCAAACCTCTTTTTGGTATTCAAACCTCGAAATGAAATGAAATAGAATAAATGAATGATCAATGAACAAATATACAATGTTACAACTCACCAAACCCTTGAATAAAAGGTTGTAATCATGTATGAAATGGCTAGCATGAATGTGGATCTTGACTCTTTATTGTATTTTGTAGATCTTGACTTGAATGCTTGCTCGAATCATAAGATACATGTATACGTCTAAAAATGGTCATGATTAAGCTTGTTAATTAATTAAATATGATTTATTTAATTAATTCCTCTAATGTCATCTACATATAAATAGATTTAATTATTTATTTATATCATTCATTTTCTAATTCTTCTACCTTAATTAAATAAATAATTTTATTTAATTACTAACATTTCCATCTTCCACTTGATTAAATTAAATAAATTTTCATAATTTATTTATATTTAATTATCATTCTATTCTAAAGTTTAAATATTTTGAATATTTGAATAATGGAATATTCTCCATCCCATAATCGATTTAAATATTAAATATTTTATTTAATATTTCCTCACCCTAATTTCATTTTCTAAAACATAATTAAATATGATTTATTTAATTATGTGGGTTTCCATTTTCATCTCCACTTCCTAATTAAATAAATATATTTTATTTAATTTCTAACTCATGGTAACTCGCCCTTCCAAATTCTCATCTCATCCTTCGAAATGGAAGTTTCCCTTTGGATCTCAATGACAAAAATTGAAAGAAAAGGGAAACTTTCCATCTTCTCTTCCACTTTCGAAAATCTCCCGCCATCCATTCGAACAAGCTTAATCTAGACCGTCGATCGATTCAGCCAATCAAATCCATTCGAAAACTCTATAAATTCTGGGGCAAATCCAAGCTTTGGTTACCTATTCATTCGCATACCCACACTTTGTGTACGCATTTACACACGCGCTCATTTACGCATACACGCAATTAGCTCATGCATCACAACCATACTAGCATCTCAGCATAGCTTTGCATTTAGCATATTATGCATGTTTTAATCTCGTTCTTTAGCTGTCATTTTTTTGAGCATTGGTCTGCTGATCTGAGAGCAATTTGATGCAACAAAACGCTGGAGATAGAGGAAGATAAGATGATTTCGAGAAAGCTGTTGTTACGGTTTGCATATATTCTGTTTCTTTTCTAGTTTTTCTGATATAATGTTTTATTAATATGTGTTTGAATTTCATTTACATTGATACATTTTTCACACACACATAAAATGGCGTGCACCATGGGGCTCGAACCCATGAATTTAACATTTTTTGCAAGTTTATGTTGACAGTTTCCATGTTATGGGATCAACTTTCGGGAAAAAAAATGGCGTTTAGGCACATTCAAAATTTTCTGACGCGCATACGGGGATTTTTAACTTTTTGTTTTGTAGGATTTTGGAGCACATACCGTGACTGTTTAGGTGCATCCCGTGACTGTTTATGCGCATCCCGTGACTATTTACATGCATATAGATTCTTTCTTTCGGCATATAGTAACTGTTTTAAAGCATTTAAATCTTCCTTGCAGTGCATTTAGTTTCTATTTAGGTGCATATAGCATCTATTCTGGCACATATAGCATCTATTCCGGTGCATATAACATCTGTTCTAGTGCATATACCCTTTGTTTCGGCGCATATAGCTTATGTTCGGGCACATATAGACTATAACAAAAACATAGAATTCTGAGTCTGACGCCTTCTGCAGATAGAATGCTTTTTCTTTTTTCTAAATTTTAAAATGAAGCAATCCTAGGGTAGCCACATCTGGATTAAAATGAAGCAATCTAGGATAGTCACCAAACAATGATCTTGCAGTTAAAATTGAACAATCTATTTTTGGTGAAGCAATATCTTCACTTAGGTTAGATCATTGTGATTTGGAACTTAAAAAGAACATTTGTTTGCTTTGACTGTGGCAATAGGTCTATGCTCTCCCCTTAACTGGGTGATCACAATACCAGACTTGCCTTTTTCATTTCATGAATTTTATTGTTTCAATTACATCCTTTAGAGAGCCTACCGTAGTGGGAAAAAGTACTCACCCTGCAGGAATGACTCAAGTGGGTTCAAGCCAAAGCCAGGCTATTCTACCCCACTATAAAATTTAAAGCAAATTTGGGGAAACCCTCTTTTGTCGGTAGTGTACAAGATAACCATCCCTAAAGCCTTTGTTCTAAAGGTTGGGAGGCCTCCTGAGGGAGTTTATTATTGCCGCACCGAATGGAAATCCTTACTACGAACCTAGTGTAGTGGCCAACCAAGTCAGTTTCCAAACATTCTAATAATCACAGTGCAAGGGGAGGGGAGAATCTGCCCCCAAGATACTCACCATATAACTGCCAAGGACCGTTTGCTCAGGGGATCCGGTATCCACTTTCGTAACTCTGAGTACATGCCTAGAAAAGACAAAAACATGGGCACCCCTTCGGGGGTGACACGACTGTGTAAGTCGACACAATTCTAAGATGTGGGTTGTTGATTACTAGAATGACCTACTTGAGCATTTAAGAGTGAGTCTACCTGAATTGTCTTTCATGTGAAAAACCTATCAAAACATTTGATGAAAAAAAATTTCTTGATCAAACACTTCATGTTAGTATAGGGCTTTAAGAACAACTATTTTCAAAAAAAATAAAAAATGTTTGTTGTGTCTTCCATTTCATTAATTCAGATAAAGAGATCATCCAAAAGGGACATGAAGAACAACAACTGAAAGCCACTTAAGAGTTTATTTTTCATACCATTTGTTCAATAACATTCCCAATAACATTCCCATGCTTAGAGATTGGAAGTCAACAAAGTTTCCCAAGAAATCATTGTCTAAAAGGATCAGAAAACCCAAGAAACTGTTAGGATACAAGAAAACACTACAAAAGAGAAAGTTCTTATACAAAAGTTGACAAGTCTTGCTTCACTATCGAGGATTTCTTCACAGATATCAGGATTTTGTTAGAGAATTCACTGATGAATATGTTGTAGATCCCTTAAATTCTTGAGCCTATTATCAGATATTAGCTCTATCACAACGGCATAATCATAACCAACCTCTTTAGTTTAACAACATACCACAACCTTCTATAGAATATCCTTCACACCCCAACCATATTCTTCAAAGATCTTGAGAGAATTTCTTTAAAAACGAAGATCAAAATCTTTTACAGTGCACCTTTCAAAACAACTTTCTAATTTTTGGTTCAACTTCCCCAATAGGATTCTGAAATCCTTCATCAATTGGAAGCCACAATCAATAAGTTAGGAGCATCCTTGATCATATCATAAGATTTCATATCTTATCAGATCAAGATATCATCACCATCACACTTGTCAAAACTAGGGTCTAAGTTTAGAAGAATTTCCCAAAATCATATGCCTATCTCCATAAGATCTCAACATAATAAACTGAAGGATACAATCCAAAAAGAAAGTCATATTCAGAACACTCAAGAAGAAGGAGAAAGCAGTAATCCCCTTTTCAGCATAAATCAAAATCCACTTTTCAACAACAACATGGACAATAGAGAAGAAAATCCTTTTCATAATTACAGAGATAAAAACCAAGTGGATAGTGATGAGGAACAAGATGAGGAACGTCTTAGAGAGGTTGAGCAAGATCCAAAATTCCATAAAGCTATTGAAAAGATCTTGCAGCGAGATAAGGAGAAATATTTTCGCTATCTAGCCGAACAAGGGGCTAAATTGCCTAACGTCTTTGACATTGAAAAATTGAAAAATAAACCTAAAGAGACACTCCTTTCTGATCTTAGTGCTTTGACCCAACAAATCAAGGCACTTCAAGGCCAAGTTAAAGAATTACAAGAGGGAACAACCACAAAGAAATACACTCTTGAGGACATTTTTCCTTATTCTTTCAATAGAAGTCTTAACATGATTCCTTTTCCCAAGCATTGTGAAATGCCAAAATTTGATCGCTATAATGGGCAAACGGATCCAATTAATCACGTTAGAGACTTTAGGAATATGACATTAGAGTTCGCTCATGAAGATACTTACTTGATGCAACTGTTTCCCAGGAGCCTTGGAGTACACTCTATGGAATGGTTATCTAAGATCACACCTCCCGTCAGGACAGTTGAAGAATTGATCAACATATTCATATCACAATATACCTACAACATACAACACCAGATCACCATGATAGATCTTTGCAAGGTTGCATAGAAACCTGGTGAATCTTTCATTACATTTCTTCAGAGATGGAGAAGAATGTTTTCCAGATATCCATGTCCTGTTCCTGAAAAGGAAAAGATGGTTACTTTCATTAACAGTTTAAATTTAGAAATGAGCTATCACTTGAACTTACATTGTCCTCCTTCTTTTGAGAAAATTATTGAAGATGCCATAACCATCGAAAATGCTTTGGTCAAAAGAGGAATAATCAAACATGACAAAGAAAATCCTAGCTCATCTAACCATCACAATAATCAGGACAAGTCCAAATTCTGGACTCGCAACAAAATAATGGTGAATGATGGTGTTGTTGATGCAAATAGTGCCTCGACCAAACCATTTGTCCTCAATACTCCAAATAGTCGCAACAACAATGTTAACTCGATTGCAAATCATGGAAATAATCCTCCTCTTCTGAGGAACAATACAAATCAAAACTCTAATCCTCATCAAGGCATTTCCAACAACCAGGGTTACCAAGGAACCAATAACAATCACAATTCCTTAGGGAACACCTCGAATTCAAATCCGCAAAGATTTTCATTCTTCTCAAATAGAAGAACTTTCACTTCATTGGGACAATCTTTAGAATCAGCATTCAAAGAGTTGATGGCCAAAAATGTCATTACTTTGCCACCTCAATGAAATTATGAACCCAATGTAAATCCTCCATCATGGAATGAGGCATACTATTGTGATTATCATCGGTGTAAAGGTCATTGCACAAACAACTGCCAAGCCTTGAAGAATGCCATTCAAGACTTAATTGACAATGAAATCATTACAATAGAAGGAAATCAACAAACCAACACAGACCACCAAGCATTTCGTAATCCATTGCCCAATTATCAAAAGGCTGAGTCTTCTGAAAAACATGTGAATCATATCAATGATGATCATATAATCAATCATCTCTACTCAGACGACGAGCAGGTAAATGTCATTAAAGTCAACAAGAAGGTGGAATATAGAGAAGTCAACGCAACAACAAGAGTGCAAGCTAAAGTTGTTTTAAAAGGCGCCTCTTCAAAAACCATTGAACCTCCACCTCAACATGAATATGATTTGGTCAACCAACTTTGGAAAACCCCCACTCAAATTTCTATTCTGGAACTATTGAAGATTTCTCCAGCCCATAAAGAAATTCTTGAAAAATCCCTCGTTGAAACTAATGTATCCACTGACCTGGATGTGAATGAATTTCAAGCCATGGTAGGACATTTGTCCTCACCCACTTTCCTTTCATTCTCTGACAAAGATGACATTTCCATAACTCACCCCCATAATTCATCATTGTACTTAGAAGTCATGGTTCACAAGTTTTGAATCAGATGAGTTCTAATAGATGGAGGTGCTGGTTTGAACATCTGTACCATGAAGTTGGTTAAGTCCTTAGTATTTTTTGAAGACTCCATTGATTTCATAAGAAAGATTACCATAAAAGCTTATGATGATGAAGAAAGAGCATCCAAGGGTCTAATCATGCTGTCAATCAGAGTGGGCCCTATTATAAAGAATAATTTATGTCAAGTACTAGACCGTGATCTTGCATATAACATCTTGTTGGGTCGTCCTTGGATCCATGAAATGCAAGCTGTCCCATCAACCTATCATCAATGTCTTAAGTTTCCTTATGATGGACAGGAAATCACGATACCTGCTGATAATTCCAATATTCGAACTTGTGCCAACATAAAAGCCAATCAAGATACTTTGGTCCCTAACAATCAAGAAGCTCATGCTAGGACTTCTCTAAAGATTGACACACAAATCAGTCAATTGACCAATAGTTTTGACAAAAAGATGAAATTCAAGGATCATGGAGTTGGAGAATACTCTCTTTGTCTTGCCAATTTACCTACATCACCTCAATCACATGGACAACCGTCTATCAAGGAACATCAAATATCAGCAGCATCAACATCAAAGCAAACACCAATAGAGCCAATGACAAAATTTAATGGACAATTCATCAAAGAAAAATTCCCCATGGAAAATCCTGAGGATACAGAGATTCTAAACTAGCTCTATAAAGATGAAGATGAAGCAGTCTCTAATGTCAAACTACCCACAGACAAATATGGAAAAGGGTATTCAATCATGCAGAAGATGGGCTATGATGAAGGGCCTATCAGAAAAAGGAAGGAAGGAGTAGTTGAACCCATTCACCTCTGCGGACTCGCTGTAAAAAAGAAAACTGGATTGGGTTATGATACTCACTCCAAAGAAAGCACATCCAAACAACTACATGGCACTATCTTCGCATTGCAAGAAGGCTCAGATCCACAAGAAGCATGTTTGACAACAGTTCAGAACTTCTTGGAAAATAATTCTGACACAGACTCTGCTGAATATGAATGGGACACCATTTACAATGATGAGTTCTGGAGGGACAAAGAGGTTGATGTAATACACCAGTACGCTCCAACTCTAATTGAAGGTCAAGGTTTAGGGTCCCAACCACAAGAATCTGAACCATAAATCAACTATGATTCTAGTGATACTGATTCAAATCTAAACAAACAAGACTATCATGAGGACAGTATCATCATTGACCCACCTCATACCTCGGATCCTACGGACCACTCCGTTATGACCATAACCATAGCCGATTTCACACAACCTGACGATCCTCTACCTTTAATTCATCCTAATCTTATTGATTGGGATTCACCTAAACCTATTGACATACCCATGTTTCCAAATGATGAAGCTATCATAAACTTTCTTTCCGCAGATGATACAAATGATTGTTCCACTAGCGATTTTTGACATAGATTTTTTGATCAGGAGAGTGTCAAGTCTCCCAGCTGCAAAAGTAAAAATAGAAAAGAAAGATCTAATGGTGAAAACCAGAATCTGGCAGTATTAGATCAAAGAAAAAAATAAAATAAAGAGTGTATCTGATGGTGAAAACCTCTTTAAGGCACTAGACGATGGGAATCTTGACACTCTCTCAGATCACTACCATTAGCGATCGCCTATTTTGATTGAGCCTACAAATGATGTCAATCTTGAGACTTCTGACAAAACAAGAATTTTACAGTTAGCTACATCAATGACAGAGAAATAAATACCAGAGTTCATGGAATTCCTAAAAGAAAATCAAGTCAATTTTGCATGGTCTTATGCTGACATGCCTGGTCTTGATCCTGATCTTATCATGCATCACTTGTCTATCAAACTAGGGACCAAGCCGGTGAAACAAAAACTCAGAAAGATGCACCCTCATGTTGCATTATTGGTTAAAGAAGAACTGAGAAAACTCCTTAATGTGGGCTTCATAAGACCAATCGATTATGCAGAATGGATCTCCAACATTGTTCCTGTATCCAAGCCAGATAAAACTATGAGAATATGCACAGATTTCAGAGATCTTAACAAAGCATGTCCTAAGGATGACTTCCCACTACCAAACATTGACACTATAGTTGATCTAACAGCTGGCCATGCCATGTATTCATTAATGGATGGTTTTTCTGGCTACAACCAAATAAAGATTGCACCTGAAGACCAGGAGAAAACAACTTTCACATGTCCGTGGGGAACTTAATGTTGGAACATCATGCCTTTCGGTCTGAAGAATGCTGGGGCTACCTACCAAAGAGCCATGACTACAATCTTTCATGACATGATGCACATCTTCATGGAAGATTATGTGGATGACATATTGGAAAAATCATACACCAGAGAAGGAAATCTTGAAATATTATCCAAAATATTTGCAAGACTAAAGAAATTCAAAGTTTGTCTCAACCCTAAGAAATGTGTTTTTGGGGTCAAATCTGGAAAACTCTTGGGGTACATTGTTTCAGAAAAAGGAATTGAAGTAGATCCCACAAAAGTACAAGTAATTATGGAAATTCCTCCACCAAAGAACATCAGTTAGTTGAGATCACTGCAAGGATGACTTCAATCTATACAGAGGTTCATTGCACAATTGGCCAATAAAAGTTTACCTTTCACACATCTATTGCATAAAAATGTTCCTTTCAAGTGGGATGACAAATGTGAATTGGCATTTCAGCAAATCAAACAATATTTAATGACCACCAATTCTCGTACCACCAAATCCAGACAAACCCCTAATCTTATACATTGCTGCAACAAAAACATCTCTGGGGGCACTGCTAGCACAAGAAGACTCTACAGGAAAGGAACGTGCAATCTACTACATCAGTAGAACATTAACAAGTCATGAGCTCAACTACACTTCTATTGAGAAAGCTTGTTTGGCAGTAGTCTTTGCTTCACATAAATTTTGACATTACATGTTAACTCACACAATCAATCTGGTTTCAAAGATTGACCTACTCAAGTATTTATTAAGCAAAGCATCATTGATAGGAAGGTTAGCAAAATGGGTAATAATTATGAGTGAATTTGACATTCATTATGTTGACCGCAAGGCCATCAAAGGACAAGTTATTGCCGATCAACTAGCTGAAGCACCACTACAAGTAGATCATCCTCTGCACATTGAATTTCCAGATGCTGATGTTTTTACTGCAGAATCTAAACAACCATGGTCCCTATATTTTGATGGTTCTTTCACTCAACATGGATCAGGGGTAGGCATACTTTTCATCACCCCTCAAGGACACACCATTCCTCGATCATATAGGCTGATGTTTCCATGCACCAACAACATAGCCAAATATGAAGCATTAATCACCGGACTCAAAATAGCACTGGAATGGAGAATTACAGAATTACAGGTGTATGGCGACTCACAGCTGGTCATTTATTAGATCAATAATGATTATCAAACCAAAGATGACAAACTAATACCATATAGAAATATGGTTGATGACTTCAAGAAATATTTTGTGGACATAAAATTCACACAAATTCCAAGGCTTGATAACAAAGCAGCTGACGCCATGGCTACAATCGCATCATTGTTACAACTCCCAGAAACTCAAAATCGTTATGAATTTTTGGTGGAACAATCATTTACACTTGCTTATGATACACCTGAAAGCCAAATCATTTGCCACTTGGTAGGATCTGATTCACCTTGGTACGGAAAAAATTATGCCTATCTCAAAGACGATATCTTACCACTTGATTTATCCCGTAACCAAAAATGCAATTTTATCTGCCAATTTGCTCACTACACTCTTATCACTGACACCCTTTATCACCGTGGTCTTGATGGTTCTTTACTCCGATGTCTTGAATGTGAGGAATCTGACAAAGTTTTACAAGAAGTTCATGGTGGCATCTGTGGTACTCATTTGAGTGGACTGGCCTTATCTAAGAAATTGATTAGAATGGGTTACTACTAGCCTAGAATGGAGAGGGAATCATTCAATTTTGTGAAAACATGCTCAAAATATCAGATTCATGGGAATCTCATTCATGCTCCTGCACAATAACTTCAACCATTCACACCAATTTGGCCATTTTCTCAATGGGGGTTAGATCTAGTGGGCAAGATTCATCCTTCTTCATCAAACGGGCATAAGTTCATTATCACAACTACATAGTATTTTACCAAGTGGATTGAGGCGGTCCCTCTTACTAAAGTTACCGGCAAACAAATATCATCCTTCATACTCAACTATATCATTTGTCGGTATGGCATTCCCAACTCCATTATTACGGATAATGGACGTCCGTTCAAAAATTAGGATGTTGATGAACTTTGTGAGAGATTTCACATTTAGCATAGATATTCAACACCGTACTATCCACAAGGGAATGGCCAAGCAGAGGCCTCAAATAAAACAATATTGAAAATCTTGAAAAAGACTATGAATGCTTCAGGGAAGGATTGGCACATTCAACTCAATCTCGCCTTATGGGCTTATAGAACCAGTATCCGCACGCCAACAGGAGCAACACCATTCACTCTTTTCTATGGAGCAGAGGCCATACTACCTTTAGAAGTTGATATTCCCTCACTCAGAGTATCATTGAAAGGCCTTACAACAGATGATGAATACAGAGTCTCTCGACTCCAAGAATTGGAACTCCTAAATGAAAAGAGACAAAGAGCAGCTGATCATTTGAAAGCATATCAACAAATGATGTCTCATAGCTATAACCACAAAGTAAAGCCATGTACCTTTCAGGTGGGTGATCTTGTTCTGAAAGAGAACCCACGCAATCAGCAAGATAGAGAAAAGAAATGAAAGTTCAAACCAAATTGGCTAGGTCCTTATGTGGTTATCACAGTCTATGGTTCAGGAGCCTACAAGCTATCAACACCAGAAGGGGGCCTGTTTGATGAACCTATCAACAACATGCACCTAAAAAAATATTATGTCTAAGGCGATTATCATCATCAGAAAAAGTCTTGAAAAAATCCAAAAAATATCAGAAAAAGTCCTTAAAAAATTCAAAAAAATTAGAAAAAGTCCTAAGAAATTCAAAAAAAATTAAAAAAAGACCTGAACAAATCCAAAACATCAGAAAAAGTCCTAAAAAAATCCAAAAAAAAATCAGAAAAAGTCCTGAAAAAATGGTTACCCTAGTGAAAACCTGGCAAATAGGCATCTCGGTAACGCAGAAACAAAAAAAAACAGTCATAGGGTGAAAACTTGGCAAACAGGCAGTCTATTGACAAGAAAAATGCAATAAAAACAAATAATGAAAATCTGGCAAACAGACACTATTTGGGGCTCTCCATCTATTAGTTCATGTTCTGCACTTAACTCTTTAGCCTTCATTTTCATGCATCTTTTCCATCATCTTAGGGTCACACCAGCACCATGCTATCATCATTTTCTTTGAGCGATAATGTCTTATCATGGCTTGATTTTCTTACATATTCATTGCAGGAGGTTATGTTGATACCAAGGGAAAACATGGGGCATACTAGGGGCAATCAAATTTCAACAGTGAGACAATGACATCAAAACCAATCACGCAAAACAAAACAATCAAATCAAACCAAAACAACCAATCATTGATCCGTATCATAGTAGCTTTCAGCTGCGCACCTTACCATGAATCATATCTGGATGATCTCTAATCTGAATAATGTTTAGGAATCACAGTATTTCATTTTTTTTGAACAATGGTTGTTTAATTTTTTGATATCATTTCTTTGGAGCACACTCGATGAGGTACTGAACTAGAGTGGCAAGGAAAGAGGATGATTTTTTCTTTGTCTGTTGTATTGAGGTTAATCATTTATCTGTTGCAAGTATGTCACGAGACATGATTTCCAAATTTTATCATTGATGATAGTTCCAAATTTGCATCAGATGGTGGTTAGTCTTTGTCTGTTTATGTAAGAAATGCTCAGGTCATCTCGGTTCAGTTATACCTAGATGCTTGTGTTCACTTGCTATATCAAAAATCATGAAAGTTGTACTCAGGTCATCATTGGTGCTAATTTCCCCTCTGATGCTTGTACACACTTCCAACATTTTCAAATGCTCTATGATGATTTAAGCAGGCTCAATAAAATGGTCGGTTTCATTTTAGTTGCTTTTCATTTTAGGTCATTGTACATAACTGCAGATTGGATTTGCATCAAGAGTTTTTGAAAGGTTAATGGCTGTCATATTTCTTTGGACTATTTGTGGAGGACAATGCAAACATTTGTTATCATTATTATCTTTCATTATCATTATCATTATCATTATCATTTCATTATTGCATCTATTATCATTTCATATAATTATCATTATCATTTCATTATTGCATCCATTATCATTTCATCATTTCATTCATTATTATTTCATATTAGTTTCATTGGCATTTCATCATTTCATTCATTATCATTTACATTGTATTATTATAATCTCATCATCACATTACCATTATAGATATTTCATTCATTTCATTTTATTTTCATTATCATTATTACCATTTAAATCATCGCATTACCATTATCACTCCTATTAATTTCACATGCATTTCCTCATTTCATTCCTTATCATTTCAGATTAGTTTCATTACCATTGACATCATTTCATTCATTTTATTTTTTATCATTATTATTTATATTATTATCCATCATCATTCCATTTCCATTTCATTTTTTTTTATCATTTCATATCCATCATCATTACATTATCATTGTCATTTCATCTTATCAACATTTATCATTTAACATCTCATTATCATTTATCATTTAACATTTAACATTTCATATCATATCATTTAACAATTTCATCTCATCAACATTTATCATTTAACATTTCATATCATATCATTTAACATTTAACATTTCATATCATATCATTTAACAATTTAACATCTCATTAACATTTATCATTTAACATTTCATTATCATTTATTATTTAACATTTCATATCATATCATTTAACATTTAACATTTCATATCATATCATTTAACAATTTCATCCCATCAACATTTATCATTTAACATTTCATTTCATATCATTTAACATTCCATTCCATACCATTTCATTTATCATTTTATCATTTCATATCATTTCATTTCATTATAATCTCATTTATCATTTCATTTATCCATTCATTCTAATTACCAATCATTATATTTCATCACATATCATTTTATCATACATCACTATTTATTCATCTCAATTTTATATCAGTATTCCTATCATCTCATGTCATATCATTTTATCATACACTATCTACTCATATCATTTTACATCACATCATATCATAATACATATCATGAACACAACATTCATTTTTCATCTTTTACCTACATTTAAAAATCAACAAAAAATATACATTTCCATATACACATCATAAGTCATCCACCTGCATGACATCATTAGTACACATCATCAAATCATCATCATCATAATGAATAACATCATAATCAAATCATCCTGCATATCATGTTAGTCATCAAAATCATTCAAATGCATACCAAACTCCATAAACACATAGAAATAAATGCATATCACATCATAAATGCACACCAAATCATCATCAAAATAATCATCGCCATTACATATCATCGCTCATAAAAAATGATACAAATTTCCAACTGTCCAATGAAACTAAAATGTCCAAAGCAAAATACATCAGATATGATCAAAAATGGCATATACATGCTCCAAAAAAAATGATATACATAACAAAACTAGCTGGTCGATGCTCCTGATGGTGCTGGTCTGGAAGGAGGTGGTCTACCACTGGTGCCTGCATCTGAGTCTTGCTAAGGTCCTATCACTCCTCTGCTCTGTGTGTGTCCGTGATTTTCTCCTCGTCTTGCTATGGGATCGTGGGTATGGCTCTCTGCGCTCTAGAGGACATAGCTCCTCGTATCTAACCCTATAGTACTCAGCCTCTCACACCATCTCCATACCCTCTGCAAGGGCATCTCATAGTGATGCACTCTCTATAGTGCCCATCATCCTTTGTGCAATGCTCTCAGCCTCTACTACCCGCCGTCTAAATGCATCTCTCTCTGCTATCACCTGGGCTAACTGTGGGCCTGGGGAAGGTGCCTGTGCCTGTGCCTATGCTAGCTGTGTCTGTAGCTATACAATGAACCCCTGTGCCTGTCCCACTTGACTCTATAGCTGTCCCTATTGCCCCTGTAATGTCTGCACCTGGGCCTGAAGTGTAGCAATTTGTCCCTATTGCGAGGAGGATGCCATTTGGATCACTGTCCATCTCTCGATCCTTGTCCTCGGCCACCGCATAATCTAGACACCCCTTAGAATATTCAGCCCTAACCTCCCCAGCACATGTCCCCCCTCCCTGTCATCATCTCCATCATCATCATCTAAGCTCCCCTCATCTCTATTCTCCACCTCCTCTCCTCCAACTGCTCCCTGCTCGCTACATCCTCCTGTCTCACTACCCCTGGCTATGGTACTACCAAAATCGGTGTTGGCTCATCAAGATTGGTGAACCGAGGAAAGGGATGTGTGTGAAAATATGTAGAGTACTCATCATACATCCCAGCATCCACAATGTCTCATCTATTAGCCCATACCTCAGGTGCTAATGCAGTAAACTCTATATATGCAACCTGATAAGAAATTCATGGCCCCCATCTGGCCTCATCTCTGCTCCGGGCATAATGTGCAACCCCCTGCGGCATCCCCTGTGTGAATCCAAACTATCTCTGCACCCGCAATGCCAGAAATCTCTCCAGAATAAAGGGAGTCTTCCCTATCAGGAACCGAGGGATGTATACATACGACATCTCTATGTCATCTGTCACCCATGGCTCGCAATCCAGATATGGTTGCCATACGACTGTGTCCATGTCATCCAACAATCATCTCCAGTAATCCACCTTGCCCAGCTTGGGCTGGGTAAGGAACATCACATACATATATATATATAAGGCCTGCCTGGTGGCCTAACTCTGGGGCATGCCAGTCTCATCACAGCAAAATGCTCCCATGCCCAGATCTGTAGCAGTGTCACCCCGCAAGACAAACTGGACAAACCTCTGTACACCACCTGGTGCAAATCGTGATAAAGATGTGCTAACATACAACTCCCCCATGCATATCACCACAGCTATAGCAATATCTGCTCCAGAATCCTACCCCAACCCACTGATAATCCATTTTCCCAGCTATTCGGACAAAGGAGACCTCCAATGAATGCACCCAACACTGTCGGCAAGGCTAGATATCCTCGAAAATCAGCCCATGGTAACCAGTACCCTGCGATCTGTGCATCTCCATACACCCTCCTCAAAGCATCTGTGCCCCCTAGCTCCTTTTGATCGTAATACACAAGGGCTCCAACCACGTGGAGACCTAAGATCCTCTACACATCCTCAAGAGTCACATTCACCTCACTGGTCGACATGTGAAAGGCGTTGTGCTCTGAGTGCCATCACTCTACAAGTGCTGTCAACAATCCTCTGTTGACCCTAATCGGCGGCATCACCAACAAGGATCTCAAACCACACGTATCTATCAATGCTATGTCAGCAGGTGTCAACTCAGGAATCCTATCCCATCCTGCTGAGTGTCGCTCTCTAATCTGGAGGTTTTTGAAAACCTCATATTTTCATCATAAGGATAATTCATCAGAATCATATCAATCATACCAATCATTCAATCATTCAAACAACATCAATTAGACTCATATCTATCAATGACCTATAGTAGTGAACTATATCAGACCCATATCAATACATTTAATCATTGATCCATATCACACAATCAGTCCTATCAATCAAATCAAATCAAATCAAATCCATCTAGCTACATATCATATCAAATCTGTTCTACAATCAATCACTATTTGTTTTCTATCGCAAAAATCAAATTTATCATAAATCATATCAATCATTTACAATTTGTTTTCTACTCTAGGAAGCAAAGTTATCAATTCAATCTACTCTTTGTTTTTCATTCATGGGAAGCAAAGTTATTAATCATTTACTCTTTGTCTTCTAATCTACGAAGAAAAGTTATCAATCAATCATCATTTTTATCCATACCAGCATGATGACACGACAATTTACTTATCTACTGACTAAGGAAGCAATATAAGTCATCATTTTCACGTTACTATCATCAAAACATCAGTTCTGCCTATTTTACCATATGCGCCGTTCTTTTCACGGGATGTGCTAAAACCCGTATGCGCCCTTGTTTTCACTGGATGCGCTCAAACCGAACTCCTATGCGCATTTTCCTATATGCACAACTTCACTCCACCTAAGCGCCACTGTTTTTGCCTGATGCGCTTTTTCCTATATGCGCACCTGTTTACCCTAAAAGCACTCTACCCCTAAAATTTTTGATCCTACCCTATATGCGTGCTAGTTTTCACGGGATGCGCTAAACTAGTTTTTCCTAAATTTTCAAACATCTATCCTGTATGCACGTCAGTTTCTACTCTAAGCGCGCCTATTTTTTTTGAAAGCGCCTAAACTCTCCTAGATGCGCACAAACGACATTTTCTAAAACTAAAACCGCAAAAAAATAAAAATTTTTGATTCAAATCAAAAAAATTGAAAGCATAGGTGGTTAGATCAACTCACCGGTGGTCCATACGCAGTTGGCCTCTGGTATCTGCAAGATCTCTTGAACCGGTGGTGATTTGAATCTCCATGTCGTGATGTCACTCTCAGAGCTACAGTTTTCACCAAAGTCAAAACTGCAAATGACTTGTCTTTTTCAACCTTTTTACCTTTTAAAGGTCAAACAAGGGTAAATTTGACTTTATTTTCAAAATGGACATTCTTTTTCATCATTTATCGCGAGCTAAATCACTCACTCTCTCTTATTCATAATTTACCTCTCGACGGGGCATAATTAGCAGAAATATTGAAAGCATATCTGGGACAAAAATCTTATTTTTCTTTGAAGCAATGTGTTTTACACATCACTTCAAAGAGAGGCAAAATGTATACATATAAAAATGGTCATGATTAAGCTTGTTAATTAATTAAATATGATTTATTTAATTAATTCCTCTAATATCATCTACATATAAATAAATTTAATTATTTATTTATATCGTTCATTTTCTAATTCTTCTACCTTAATTAAATAAATAATTTTATTTAATTACTAACATTTCCATCTTCCGCTTGATTAAATTAAATAAATTTTCATAATTTATTTATATTTAATTATCATTTTATTCTAAATTTTAAATATTTTGAATATTTGAATAATGGAATATTCTCCATCCCATAATCGATTTAAATATTAAATATTTTATTTAATATTTCCTCACCCTAATTTCATTTTCTAAAACGTAATTAAATATGATTTATTTAATTATGTGGGTTTCCATTTTCATCTCCACTTCCTAATTAAATAAATATATTTTATTTAATTTCTAACTCATTGTAACTCGCCCTTCCAAATTCTCATCTCATCCTTCGAAATGGAAGTTTTCCTTCGGATCTCAATGATGAAAATTGAAAGAAAAGGGAAACCTTCCATCTTCTCTTCCACTTTTGAAAATCTCTCGCCGTCCATTCGAACAAGCTTAATCTGGACCATCGATCGATTCAGCCAAACAAATCCATTCGAAAACTCTATAAATTTTGGCGCAAATCCAATCTTTGGTTACCTATTCATTCGCATACCCACACTTTGTATACTCATTTAAACACGTGCTCATTTATGCGTACACTATGCATACACGCAATTAGCTCATGCATCACAGCCATACTAGCATCTCAACATAGCTTTGCATTTAGCATATTATGCATGTTTTAATCTCATTCTTTAGCTGTCATTTTGTTGAGCATTGGTCTGCTGATCTAAGAGCAATTTGATGCAACAAAACGCTAGAGATAGAGGAAGATAAGATGATTTTGGGAAAGCTATTGTTACGGTTTGTGTATATTCTGTTTCTTTTTCAGTTTTTCTGATATAATGTTTTATTAATATGTGTTTGAATTTCATTTACATTGATACATTTTTCACACACCATGTATCATGTATGTAATCATGTATGAAATGGCTAGCATGAATGTGGATCTTGACTCTTTATTGTATGTTGTAGATCTTGACTTGAATGCTTGCTCGAATCATAAGATACCTACATTACAAATGTTAGCTAAAAAAACATGATACATGATGACTTTGACATGATGCTTGAATCTTGAATACAACTCCAAAATGCCTGATAATCACTCTTAAATGATCTTGAATTCTCTATAATGCTCTCACTTGAATGCTCATAAGATCACTTAACTTGCTAGGAGAAAATATGTGAAATAACCTTGTATTTATACTTGTCTATGCCAAATTTCCCAAAGTTACAACACTACAAGATGACATCAGATCTAAGAGAATAAAATCCTACCAAGAATTGAATTCAAAATTAGGTCCAAGCTAAGCAAGACTCATACACTAGTTGGGGTGTATAAGTCCCAATACACCCCAAGGAATGTTGAGTTTTATGCTAAATTCAAGTTCAACCCAAAAACTTAGGTGGGACCCATACACCCAAGGTGGTGTATGAGTCCCAAATCACTAAATCTAGGCCATACAATCTAAAATCATTGAATTATAAGTGGTTATTTGATATTTTTGAGGATTATCCTTGGAAAGATGCATTAAATAAGGCTTGTGGATGCAAAATAGAACCAAATAAGGCATAAAGAAGCCCAAATTTAGCAGGGAGGGCCCATACAATGTGAAAATGTAAAGGGATACATTTTTCTACACTACATTTAGCCCCCACTATAGTGAGAGGATTAACTTGCTTCAAACTCGCACTAAAGTAGACAAAATCACATCAAGAGTGGTCCAAGTGTACCAATACTAGTGATATAGGACAACAACGATCAAGAGGGTTGTGCAAGCCCACAGGATCAAAATCTTATGGAAAACCAACATAGACACAAAAGAACAAAGATGAAAATGATGTAAGGAGTAATAAGGTACAAGCATACACTACCAAAGATAAAGAGAAGAAAAAAAAAAACTAAAGGGGTGGAGCAAGCCTTGACCATTTATCATGCACATTGTGGATTAAATCTAAGCTATTTACCAAAGAATGTTTACAATTGGAACACGATGTCCACTATGCAAACCAAATGTACACTCACAAGAGCTAGTGGAACCTTAGGTTGTCCACTAGGTGAGCCCCCAGTGAGACACATACACACGTGGCCGATATGTGCTCATACAAACAAGCAAGTGGCTATGGGAAAGTCATGCCTAGGTTCAGCTCCCATACATACAACCATATCAAAGATATACCTATTGATAAATTTGATAAGGTTCCACATAACAATGAACTTCAAGCTCCATGAGGTAACAAAGCTTCGTATGCTTGACACCCATGAACAAAAAAGATGGCTCCACAAGAAAGTAAAGTGTGCTATACAAGGTGTCGATATAACAGATAGTGTAAATACAAAATAGTGTAAGGTACACTCAAATGAATTTTTCTTTATTCATGTAAGGTCTTAACTTAGGGAACATTGTGCCTAATGTCTCCAAGAGAGGACCAATACAAGAATAGAAGATTCACAACTTAGGGGATGTAGTGTGTCTCATTAAGCCACTAAGAGGAATATAATATGCTAAGAGTGATCACACTCTTGAGGGAAATCACACCCAATGTCACCACAAAGTGAAAAATGAATCACATGAAGTAAGAAGACTATACAATGAAACATGAGAAAAAAAATGATGTCAATGTATGCCCCCACTTTAAAGAAATTACTAAACACCATTTTGTGAGAAATTACTTTAAAGTATAAAATGATAAATGCCAACAATAAAGAGGACATGAGAGCTTATTTGGAAATCCCTATGCCAAGTCATATGTTTCTAAATGAAGCTACATCATGAAAAGGGGTTTCCCCCAAAATGAAATCCCAAAATCACATAAGGGATCTAGAAATTTGGGATCAGTGTGTCTTTGCTACAATGTTATTATAGAGCTTAGAATAGTCATCATTCCCCAAATACTCATGGAATAGGAAGAATGACACAAAGAGAGAGAAAAAAGAGAATTTTTTTTGAGTCAATATGGAAGAGACCTAAATGTCTTGATGCCTTGCATCATCCCCAAAAGGAAAACACAACACAAAGAAAAGATAAAGGAAAATATTTTGGGTCAACATGGAAGAGACCTAAATGTCTCAACACCTTAGGTCATCCCTAAAATGAAAGCGCAAGACAAATGAAAAGATAAGATGTTTACGACATAGAGAAGAATGTAGATACAAATAGAGGAATAAAACAAAGAGAGAGATACATTAAACATAACTATATGGGGGATCACCTTATGCACATTTAATCACATAAAATAAACATGAAAAAGAAAATAAAGACAAGACTAGTAATACACATGCGAGTCAACCTATAGCAGGTCATCCACATCCCAATCTTGTTCATTGTATATAGAAGGAAAAAAATAGCCAAAGGGAAAAAAAATGAGTGCATGTTGAACAGTACAACTGAGAGGGGGGGTGAATCAGTTGTCACAGATTTAATCTTTTAATTCATTCACCAAAACTAATTCTTAACACTACTTTAATGATTAATCATCAAATTCTAATGTAGAAACTTAAATCCAACACATAAACACAATAACACTAGATTTACATGGAAAACCCAATAAGGGAAAAACCATGGTGAGGATTAATTCACACTATATAGAATATCAAAACTGATTAAAAGAGGCTCACTTCTTGTGAAACACGGCTCACTGCCAAAACAAGGACTCACTATTTGGAATAGGACTCACTATCCAATAGGACTAACAACTTGGAGGACTCACTACCATAGAGATACAAAGAAGAAGGAAGATATATGCTATAGTGAGACAACAATATCAATGCAATAGCTAAATCCACCACAATCACATGCAGGCATGCATGAATGATAGAATTCACCATTTGTTCACTACATCCTGAAACTCAACATTTAGGCTTCACACCAATCTACCACACTCTCATCACACACACTCACTAGATAACATCAATCTCACATCTATTTTCTCTTTTCCTTTTTATTTATCTCTCTTCCTTGCTCTTGTATGTCCTTCACCACTAACTCATCCTGTATTTATACCATCTTCAACTTTGAAACATATCTGAAGTTGGCTATACAAATTTAAATTCAAATTAGGTCAGTGCCAAAACATCCTAGGGTGGAATTAGAATAAGGGGAACCCAAACACATGCTTCATAGGGATCCAAATAGATCCAACACAATTCATCAACTTTGAAATTAGTGTTCAACACAAGGTTAGCTAAACCAGTGTCAAACACAAAGAACCATTAAGCATGATTCTTCCAGATGTCAAAATTATCTTCAACAAAATCAAGGCAACTCAACTCTAGAACAGCAAGTCATAAGACTTCATCAAAGAGAAATCCATACCAACAATATTTCTCTTGGGCCTCAACTAGAAACACAAAAGACCACAATTCACAATTGGTGAACATAACTTGCACTGTACAATGAATCAACAACTAAAAATTTGGATATAGCATCTTCTAACAACCATGATAAACATATACGAATTGCACAAAAATAGGAGAAAATATGGAGAAAAACCTAGATCAACCACTGAACATTTGCAGTATATCTTCATTACAATTTTCTCAATATCCTTGACATATACAACCAACAACAACCAGTTGATAACCAATTGACTAGTTGACGTCAATGACAACACCTTCACCTTCATCCTTTCCATTCTTGCAACAATCTCCCCCTTTGTCATTGATGGAAACACACAATGTGAAAAACCATCAAAGACACCATACTATCTCTGATTACACTTCTCAAGATTTTTCTTTCTATTCTCCCCCTTGGTAGATAATCTCTTATATTCTTCCTCTTTTTCTTCGCATGCTTCCTCTCCTTTTTCACATGCTTCCTCCCCCCCTTTGACATCAATGGAAAAGGAAAAATAATCTTTTACATTAATTTATCCTTTGACATGAAAAAAAAAAAACTCACAATGACAACACCTGATACTACCTGCTCTCCCTAAGAGGTAGCCACTAAAAAAATAGTCCAGAAGAAAGATAGATCCATAGATCCACTAAAATGATGCATCTCCATATGCATCTAGTTCAAGAAAGGAGGGGAAATGACCCTTAACTTCTCCCGAAGATACTCAAAAGTTATCTTTAGGAAGAGTCTTTGTGAAAATATCAATAATTTGATCCTTCGTCAAAACATACTCAAGCTTTACTTCATTCTCCATGACCTTATCTCTAAAGAAATAATACCTAATAGATATATGATTCATCCTCAAGTGCATCACAATATTCTTTGAAATTTTAATTGCACTTGTATTATCATCGAAAATAGAAATAGGATCATCATATACCATTGTGATATCTTTCAATGTTTTTTTCATCCATAAGATGCAGCAGCAATATACTTAGCTTCAACAGTAGACAAGGAGATTGAATCTTTCTCTTTTCTCAACCATACCACCAATCTACAACCAAGAAAGAATGCACCACCACTTGTACTCTTTTTTTCATCTACACATCCAACCCAATTTACATCTTTATAGGCACTAAGTGTAAAGTCAGTATCTTTAGGATACCATAACCCATAATCAAAAGTGCAATTCAAATATCTAAATATTCTTTTAACAACATGTGTTTCACTAGGATCTTCCTAAAATATATCCACAAGATAGACAACATGCATAGTACTTGATCAAGTAGCATTCAAATACAATAGTCAACCAATCATAGTTCTATACTTGCTTTGATCAGCCTTAGGTGAATAGTCATCTTTACCCAATTTGCAACCAGTCACCATAGGAGTACATACTAATTTGGAACCATCCATCCCAAAATTCTTCAACATCTCTTTCACATACATAGACTGTAAAATAAAAATTCATTTCTCTATTTGATTAATCTATAGCCCAAGAAAGAAATTCATCTCTCCAAACATAGACATTTCAAATTCTTTCTGTATCTCTTCTGCAAAAATCTTGCACATATTTTCATTTCCTCTAAAGATAATGTCATCAACATACACAACTACAATCAAGATTTTATCATTTTCAATCTTAAAATACAAATCACTATATGTCATACCTTTGTTGAAACCTTGTAGAATCAAATACCTGTCCAATCTTGCATACCAAGCTCTAGGAGCTTGCTTCAATCCATATAAATATTTCTTCAATTTTCACACCATATTCAATTGTTCTGTGTAGACCTCTTCTTCTAGCTCACCATTCAAAAATGCTAACTTGACATCCATCCGATAGACCTTAAAGTCTTTATGAGTAGAAAATTCTAACATCCTTATAGCTTCCATTCTTGTTACTAGAGTAAAATTTTCCTAAATATTTATTCCTTCTACTTGTGAGTAACATTTACACACAACCCTTGCTTTGTGAACCATATATTTTTGGGTGTGAGGCCTATAGACTACTCTTGCACTCCTAGGATGTTTCACCTAAAAGGAGAGAGATAAACCTCATGAAAAATCATTGTGGTTCTCTCAAATTAGTAAGTGTATGATGTTATTAAGACTAAATGAGATTATCTAAATGCAAACAAGCTAAGTAATTGACTGATTATGAATCAATAGATAAGAAATATGCAATGTTTGAAAACACAATGTGATATGCAATCATAAACTAAAGTATGAAAAAATGCAAAACAAAAAAGAAGGCTGAATTAGAGTGCACCTAGGTAGGGAATGAAAAATCTGGAGTGTCTTGAATGCTAACAGAAATCACTAAAAATCACTTGTAGGACTCATTCATCACTAATGGCAAATCGGTCCTGCTTCTGATGAAAACTTTTGAAAACAAGTTTTTGAGTGTCATGATCTAGAATCTGAAAAAATATAACTTTCCAGCCCTAAGGTGGGACTCATTCACCACTAATGGTGAATCAGTCCTCTCCCAAATTTTTGTGAAATCAGGGATCAATTCTATAGCACCGGATCTGAGGTTGTCTTCTTGTCGGGTTGACAAAGTCAAATCTATAGAAAATAGACTGTAGGTTGTCTCCAAGCTTGAAATAGATTGTAGTTGACTTGAAACACTTTGTTGACTTCTTGACCACTTTTCAACACCTAATTGCTTGATAAATCTACATACATAAATATGCAAACGCACATGCAAAAGGGGGAAAATGGTTAAGGGTTAGGTTATAGGGATTTTCCTTGGTCAAATCCCACTTTGGCAATCAAACCCTTAATGAAGAAATGGAATGAAATGAATAAGGAAAGATGAATGAACAACATGAAAATGTCCTAAACTCACCAACCTTGTTGAAGAAATCTAAAGATATATCAATGGTTTCTCTAAGATACTTGATTAATGCTTGATTGAATGATGCAAAGTGCTCAAATACTAATTGAATGAGTGAATTAGTGAACTTAATGAATGGGGGTTAAAATAAGAAGAAAAACACTTATTTATACACACTTGTGCCTTAGTAATTCAATGATACCTCATCATAGGCTGACATAAGATGATTTTGAATAAAAACTCGAAAGAAAATTTGAAATATTTTGAATTTTGAGCCAAGAGGGACTCATTCGCCACCCATGGTGAATGGGTCGCACCTTGGACTTGAAAGTGGGTGTCAGGAATTAAGTCATATTTAATGTTATTTGTTGGGCTTACATTCAAAAACATGCTTAATTAAGCCTTATAAGGGAATAGAGGGGTCAAATAAAGCATAAGAAAGGTGTAAATAGTGAAATTAAGCCTAGAAAAGCATGAAATCTTGTTACAAGACTTTACAATACTTTAAAATATGACTTGATAAGTGATGAAAAGGTGATTTTTAGGTGAATTGCAATTAATAGAGTCTAGAAAAGTGTAGAAATATTTTACAACACTTCACAACACCTTCACAAGATGTCATAATTTGAATTTTAAAGACCTAATGTGAATGTTTAAGTCACATTACAACACTAAATCAAAGAAAAATGGACCAAGCATCATGAGAGAAAGGCCTAAAAGATGATGAAAATGTCAAAGGGCCATTTTTCTATGACACATTTAGCCCCCACTTTAGTGAGAGGATGAACTTGCTTCAAACTCACACTAAAGTAGCCATGCATATTGAGAGAGAGGTCCCAATCCACTTATGTTAGCAAGATGGAATGACAATGATCAAGAGGGATGATCAAGCCCCTAGGATGAAGATCCCATGACAAAAAAAACATAAGAACAAAGAAATGCAAGTGTTGAAATGAAAGAAAAAAAGGGGAATTGTATTGAACTTTGATCATCTGTCCAACTAGTTGTGGATTAGATCTAGGCTATTTGTTTGGAAATGTGTACTCACTATGGGGTGACAAAACTCATGGTGGTCCATTGGGTGAGAAGACCCAAAAAGGTGAAGTACATACACTAGTTGGTATGCACTCACAAACACATAGGTGGCTATGGGGAAATTTGTGCCACTGAATGGGATTCTTGCTCAACCATGTTAAAGTTATACCTCCTAATAACTTTAACAAGGTGCCACAAGGGAAAATGTTGATTAGTGCTTCATGAGACAAGAAAAGCTTTGTATGCTTAGAACTCATGAACAAAGAGAAAGGTACCACAAACATGCAAGTTACATTATGCAAGGTGGAAAAAATGTAAAATGAAAAATGTAAAAATGTGAAAGATGTTCAAAGGAGTCTTGTTAAGTTCATGAAAGGTTTATCACTTAGGGACATTGTGTCTAATGTCTCCAAGAGAGGACCAATCAAAGAATAGAATATTCACAACTTAGGGGTTGTAGTGTGTCACATCAGGCCACTAAGAGGAATGTAATATGCTAAGATCGATCACACTTATGAAGGACATCACACCCAATGTCATCCACAAAGTGACAAATGCATCGTATGAAGTGACAAGGCTGCACTAAGAACCAAGAATGAAAATGAAATGATTCCAATGTATTCCCCCCACTTTAAAGGAATTGCTACACATTGTTCTATGAGAAATTACTTTAAAGTAGGCAAGGAAAGAAAATGAAAAAAGAAAATAAGACATGAGAGCCAATTTGGAAATCCCCAATGCCAAGTCATATGTTTCTAAGGCTACGTCATGTAAACGAAAAAGAGAAAAAAAGAAAAGGAGGTTGCCCCCTAGAAAGGAACACACCAAACACATAAGGGGTCTATTAATTTGGGGTCAGTATGTTTTTGGCTGCAATAATTTTATGAAAGAGCTTAGAACTATAATCATTCCCCAAAGCACATAGAATTGGAAGAAAAACATAGAGAGCAAAAAAAAAAGGAAAACAAATTCTATTTTGGGTCAACATGGAAGAGACATTTTGGTCTCACTACTTTGCATCATCCCCAAAAGGAAAAACACAAGCGAGAATAAAATGTAAAGGAAAAAGAAAAGGAAAAAAATTTGGTTCAACATGAAGGAGACATTTCAGTCTCAATGCCTTCTGTCATCCCCAAAAGGAAAAACACAAGAAAAGATAAAAAAGGTAAAAGAAAAAGGGACCTTTTGGGTCATCATGGAAGAGACATAGGGAATCTCTATGCTTTGTGTCATACCCAAAAGGAGAACACAAAACAAAAGTGAAAAAGGACCTTTTGGGTCAACATGGTAGAGACATAGGGCATCTCTATGCTTTGTGTCATCCCCAAAATGAAAAACACAAAACAAAAGTGAAAAAGGAAATGCACGACATATAGAAGAATAGAGGTACAAATAGAGGAAGTGTACAAAGGGAGAGAACATCAAACACACATTATGAGGGAACA
This sequence comes from Sequoia sempervirens, assembly GCA_007258455.2. Lineage (NCBI taxonomy): Eukaryota > Viridiplantae > Streptophyta > Pinopsida > Cupressales > Cupressaceae > Sequoia > Sequoia sempervirens. The sequence goes on along the minus strand of VDFB02000013.1, from coordinate 33,957,393 downwards.
CAATACACACATAAAATCATGTAAAGGAACTAGTAAAGAAAATGTAAGTCAACCATTAATAGAGTTATTAGCTTTTCAATCTAAAGTAGTATAAGTGGAAGGTAAATAATGCAATTAAGAGACAAGAATAGATGCATTAATATTATAAGGCTAACAACTTCTTTCCCCCCACCAAATTTGAGGTAAGAATGAGCCAAGAAAGGTGATGAGAGGGATCATGCAATAGCGAGAACGGAAGATTATGCAACTATGGCATGATAAAAGGATTTTGTTTTAAGGGGTGATGGGAAAGCAGTTAGTATCAATGAAGTGATACTTGTTCAATATGTCATTCAATGTCTAGCATTCTTCAGTTCGATGTCCAAGAACATGATGATATTTTCAATATGGTATGTTAAAATATTTAGGAGGGATGACCAACCTATTCATAGGTGGTAAAAGTATAAGGCCTTTGTTTAAAATTAGTTGAAGTCTCCTTTCGCATTCAGGTGGAGGATGAGTAGGAAACTTGAGATTTTTCAATTTGTAAGGTCATTTTCATTTGCTAGATTCACCTTTTTCATGAATGGAAGAAGGAAGAGGACCCTTGGGGATCCTAGCATCCTTGTTAGTAGAATCAGGTAATGGTCGTTCATGTGGAAGGAGAATGTTTAAGTCAAGAGGAAAATCAAAGATCATTGTACCATCATCTCGAAGTCTCGAATATTCAAAAGGAGGTTGATCAGTATGAGGAGGATCTTAATATCCTAATCCTATTGTGTTTTCTTCTATTGGTTTTTGTTCAAGAATTTGGTGAATGTTATATGCTCATGTGTTATGTCATAGCCTTGTTTACTTAGGATAGTAAATCCTTTTTCATATGTTTTGTCAAGGTTAATGGGAGTGTTTATGATTTTGTGATCATAAAATGGTTGAGGATGTGTTTGTTGAGAGGAACTAGGTCCGCTTGATGGAGGGATCTTAGGTACCACTTGAGTTTCGGGATGTAGGTATCCAAAGTGATCAAGAGGCGCAACAATAGGAAGATTTGGTGGTTTTATGGATGGGTAAAACATTGCATTGGCTTCAAGGTTATCAATAAATTCATTTAAGAACTTGTTCATGCTATCATCATCTTCTCCAATGATGTCTACATCACAAGGAGGACAATCATGAGGAGTTGAAGGAGCATGAGGAAGCTCAAGGTCATTAGGGTCACAACCAAATACACAATTGGACATGTCTACCAAGTATTTTAATGAATTCCAAAACTTATTAAAAGAAAATGCCATGATGACAATGAATGCAAGTAAACTAAGATGCAAGAAATAGCAGAAAATAGAGAATCTAGAAAGTAAAACAAAAAGAAATTATAGAAAACTAAAATGCAAGAAATACCAAGAAAATGCCTAAAAATGTTGTTTGAAATGTGTAGGTGGATTGATTCACCTAGGGTGGAAAATGAGTCCAAGTATGAGATTTTTTTGTGTTTTTCAGAAAATTCAAAGTGATTTTAATGGTTTTTAGATGCAAACTAAGGATGCAGATGCAGATTTTCAGTTTTTGAATGATAGGATATGCAAAATGAAGTCTAAATGAGTCTTTCACTAATGCAGTTTTAAGAAACCCTAGGATGCAAAAACAAGACAATTCAATTAATTCCTATGATGAAAATGTAAATGTAGATTAGAATGATATGATGTTCAATATGCAGGTTCACCAAAATGAACCATAGATTTTTGGGCATGAGGCTTATAAACTACTCTTACACTCTTAAGATGTTTCACCTAAAAGGAGAGAGATAAACCTCATGAAAAATCAATGTGGCTCACTCAAATTAGAAAATGTATGATGTTATTAAGACTAAATGAGATGATATAAATACAACTAAGCTACGTAATTGACTGATTATGAATGCAAGATCTAAGAAATATGCAATGTTTGAAAACACAATGTGATATGCAAGCATAAACTAAAGTATGAACAAATGCAAAACAAAAAAGAAGAAGGCTGAATCAGAGTGCACCTAGGAAGGGACTGAAGAATCTAGAGTGTCCTACATGCTAACATAAATCATTGAAACCCACCAGTGGGACTCATTCTCCACTAATGGTGAATTAGTCCTTTTGATGAAAACTTCTGAAAACAGGTTTCTGAGTGTTGGGATCTGGAATCTGAAAAAATATAACTTTCCAACCTTAAGGTGGGTCTCATTTTCCACTAATGGTGAATCATTCCTCTCCCAAAATTCTATGAAATCAGGTACCAATTCTATAGCACCAAATTTGAGGTTGTCTTCATTTTGGGTTGATAGAGTCAAATCTATAGAAAATGGATTGTAAGTTGTCTCCAAGCTAAAAATAGTTGTAGTTGACTTGAAACACTTTTTTGACTTCTTGACCACTTTTCAACACCTAATTTCTTGATAAATCTGCATACACAAGACTGCAAATGCACATGCAAAAGGGGAAAAATAGTTAAGGGTTAGGTTATAGGGATTTTCCTTGGTCAAATCCCACTTTGGTAATCAAACCCTTAATGAAGAAATGGAATGAAATGAATAAGGAAAGATGAATGAACAATATGCAAATTTCCTAAACTCACCAGCCTTGTTGAAGAAACTGAAGATATATCAATGGCTACTCCAAGATACTTGATTGATGCTTGATTGAATGAGTGAATTAGTTAACTTGATGAATCAAGGTTAAAATGAGAAGAAAACACTTATTTATACACACTTGTGCCTTAGTAACTCGATGATACCTCATCACAGGCCGACATAAGGTGATTTTGAATACAAAGCAGAAAGAAAATTTGAAATATTTTGAATTTTGAGCCAAGGGGGACTCATTCACCACCCATGGTGAATGGGTCCCACCCTAGACTTGAAAGTGGGTTTTGGGAATTAAGTCACATTTAATGTTATTTGTTAGGCTTAAATTCAAAAACACACTTAATCAAGCCTTATAAGGGCATAAAGGGGTCAAATAAAGCATAAGAAAGGTGTAAATAGTGAAATTAAGCCTAGAAAAGCATGAAATCTTGTTACAAGACTTTACAACACTTTAAAATAGGACTTGATAAGTGATGAAAAGGTGATTTTTAGGTGAATTGTAATGAATAGAGTCTAAAAAAGTGTAGAAATGTTTTACTACACTTCACAACACCTTTACAAGATGCCATAATTTGAATTTAAAGACCTAATGTGAATATTTAAGTCACATTACAACATTAAATCAAAGAAAAATGGACCAAGCATCATGAGAGAAAGGCCTAAAGGGAAATGAAAATGTTAAAGGGCCATTTTTCTATGACACACTTTGTTTTTAACCACTTCTCCAATCTCATTCAACTTATTTCTGAATACCCACTTCGATCTAATAATGTTTTTATCTGTCGATCTTGGGACCAATTCCCAAGTTTGATTCTTCTCAGTCTACATAAGTTATTTCATAGCTTCCATCCAATGTTAATCTTTACAAGCTTCACTTACAATCTTTGGTTCAATCTCAAAAATTAAGAATAGATTCACTTCAGCAACAACTCTACTTCTAGTTAATACACCTTTTGTCTTGTCACCAATAATATAACTTTCTAAATGATTCTTTTGTACATATCTAGGTGTCTTAGGGGACACCAACAAAGCTTCTTCTTCTCTTTCATTCTATTCATCCTTCTTCTTTTCTCATCCTTTTCCCATTCTTCCATAATTTCTTTAATTCTTGCACAATTAGGTTCATCAGATACATATCCATCAATGTCAATAGAATTCTTCATTGTTACATCAACCTTGACATTTGCACTATCTACAATATTTCTCATTATTTTATTGAAACATCTATATGCTTTCATTTTAGTATAATATCCAAGAAAATTCCTTCATCACTTCTTGCATCAAACTTTCCCAAAGTTTCTTCATCTCTTCTAATATAACATTTGCTTCTGAATACCTTGAAATACTTAATAGTAAGAATTATTCCATTATGTAGGTCATAGGGAGTCTTTCTACTATTTGATCTTGCTTGAACTTGATTGAATACATAAATATTAGTACAAATAGCTTCTTTCTAGTAAAATTTCAGTAAACCTTCATCAGTGATCATTGATCTAGTAGCCTCTTGAACTGTTATTCTTTTCCTTTCAACAACTCCATTTTGCTAAGGAGTTATCAAAGCAGATAACTATCTCTTTATTCCATTCACTTCATAAAACATATTAAACTTATGGGAGGTGAATTCTCCACCTCTTTCATACCTTAAAAATTTTATCTTCAGGTTTAATTCATTTTCAACCATAGCTTTGTATGTCTTGAATCTATGTAATGCATATGATTTCTCTCTAAGAAATGTAACCCATGTATATCTAGAATAATCATCAATTAAAACCATAATGTACCTTTCACCAAGTAGAATTCTCACTCTTTTATGACTACAAAGATCTATATGAATTAAATCCAATAGTATGGTAGTAGACTATTCCTTTGATCTGTAATGTTATCTTGCTTTCTAAATTGACAATTCCTGAAAATAACATTAATATTCTTTGTAATTCTTGATAAATCTCTCACAGCTTGTACAACACTAATCTTTGCCAAGTTATCAAAATCCATGTGATAAATTCTTTGATTCCATAACCATCTGTTATTAATCTGAGTCATAATGCATTTTCCATCAACACCCTTAAGTTGGTAGATATTTCCTTCAGATTTCTTTCCTATAGCAATCAAAGTTTCAGATCCTTTCTAGATTTCACATCCCTCATCCTTAAAAACAAGATCATATCCCTTACTACACATCTATCCAACACTCAAAATATTACTCCTTAAATCCTTAACATAGAAGAAATCATTAGTATGATGCTTTCCATAAAAACTTACTGAACCTATCCCACATATTTTAGCACCACTATCATCTCCAAACATAAAAAATCATCCATCATATTTTTCAAGCTAAAAAAACTACTTTTATCACTAGTCATGTAATGTGAACAACCACTATCAACTACCCAATAATTATTTTCTTGTTTAGCATGTAGGGTAGAGATAACCGTACCTTCATTTTTCTCCTTCTCTGGAGGGATTTCCTTTACCTATTTTTTAGAATTAGCAAAAGTAGGTTCATCCTTTATAGCCAAGAACAAGAAGTCATTGTCATCAAGATCTTCATATTTTGAATACTCATAAGATATAATAGAATTCTCATTCACATAATATTCTCTATTAATCTTCTTTCCTTTCTTTTCTTTTCTTTCTCATATCTTTGTTTATTCTGTTTAGCTCTTTCTGGAAACTTTGCAACATAATGACCTATCTCTCCACAACTAAAGAATTTAAAGGGTAACTTACCTTCATAACTTTTAGAGCCTTTCATCATCCTTCTCACAAAGTTAGCTTCTATTTCATCAAAATTTTCTTCATCTATATCTTCAACTTTTGTAGCCTTAAAAGCAGTCTTTGATTTGCATCCATTCCTTAGATTTTACTTCCTCATCTCATAAGATGTCAAAAATCCCAACAAAAGATCTTTAGTGCAGGTCTTATAATCTATAGTTTGCTCAATAGCACACACCTTCTCACTGTAAGCATCAAGGAGAGTTATGAGAATCTTCTTTACAATCCTAGTTTCATTTACAGTAGTGCCAAGTCCTCGCATTCTAACCACTAGCTCATCCAATCTCTGTACATAGGCTTTAACATTCTCATCTTCAGACATATGTAGAAGCTTAAACTGTGTCTCTAAATTCTGTAATTTTTCCTCTTTGACTCTTTTATCACCATCATGTACTCTTTCCAAAGCATTCCAAACTTCCTCAAAAGTTTTCAAATTCTGAACCTTAATCAACTTGGAATGTACCAGACTATTCTTCAAAATGTATTTCACCTTATTGTTTGCTTCATGTGCTTTTATCTCATCAAGTGTACACATCCTATTAGTAGGAGTGTAAGGATTATTGTAATCTTTCTCCACATCATACCCATAATATTATAGATACTCTTCCATCAATACTTTCCAGATAGCATAATTAGTTCCATCAAACCTTGAATAATCATAAACCATTTTTCCAGCCATCTTGGACCTTCCTCAAGCAGTTAAGCTCTTCACCAAGGAACCAAGCTCTAATACCAATTGTTGAATAGGAAAACTAAGAGGGGTGTTGAATCAGTTGTCACAGATTTAATCTTTTAATTCATTCACCAAAACTAATTCTTATTGCTCTAATGATTAATCATCAAATGCTAATGTAGAAACTTAAATCCAACACATAAACACAATAACACCATATTTATGTGGAAAACCCAATAAGGGAAAATCCACAATGAGGAATAACTCACACTATAGATAATATAAAAACTGATTAGAAGAGGATCACTACCTATGAAACAAGGCTTGCTACCAAAACAAAGACTCACCTTCTAGAACAAGACTCACTGTCCAACAGGGCTAACAACCTAGAGGGCTCACTACCACAGAGATGCAAAGAATAAAGAAGGGATATGTTACAGAGAGATGGAAATTTAAATGCAATAGAGAAATCCACCACAATCACATGCAGACATGCATGAATGATAGAGTTCACCTTCTTCTCACTCCATCTAGAAACTTAGCATTTAGGCTTTGCACTGATCTGCCACACTTGCATCACACACACTCTCTAGATAGCATCAATCTTTCATCTATCTACTCTTTTTTCTTTTTACTTATCTCTCTTCTTCGCTCTTGTATGTCCTCCACCACTAACTCATTCTGTCCAAATTTGAAACATATCCATGGTCCACTATCCAAATTCAAATTAGGTCAACACCAAAACATCCTAGGGTGGAATTAGAATGAGGGCAACCCAAAAACATGCTTCATAGGGACCCAAATAGATCCAACACGCTTCATCAACTTCAAAAGTAGTGTTCAACAGAAGGTCAACCAAACCAGTGTAGAAAATATAGAAGCATTAAGCATAAATCTTCTAGATGCCAAAGTTATCTTCAACAAAATCAAGGAAACTCAACTCTAGAACTGCAAGTTGTAAGACTTCATCAAAGAGAATTTTTGACCAAGAATATTTCTCCTGGACCTCAACCAAAAACAAAGAAGACCATAGTTCACAACTGGTGAACATAAATTTCATTGTACAATGAATCAATAGCTAAAAATATGTATATAGTATCTTCTAACAACCATGATCAACATATCTAAACTGCACAAACTTAAGAGAAAATCTAGGGAAAAACCCAGAGTAACCACTAAACATCTACAATATGTCTTCATTACAATTTTTTCAATATCCTCAATATATAAAACCAACAACAACCAGTTGACCAATTGAAATCAATGACAACACCTTCACCTTCATCCTTTCCATTCTTGTAATAGTGCAATACTAGGACAAGTCTATCCAATTATTTCCCCCATTGCATGTAAGACAAGAATGCACTACAATAGGTGATGAGAAAGAGCTCCTTGCATTTTGAAATGATTTGCAATGGATGTAAAGCATGTAATAGTGAGCATACTAGGATCCTACAACTATTGCATGGAAAGGAGCAAAAGGACATGCTTTAAGGGACTATTTCTATGATATCAAACTTTTTAAATACTTGTTTTAAAGCATGACACTCATCAGTACTATGTCCAAAAATTCTATGATACTTACAATGAGATGTGTTTGTGCTCTTAGGATTTGGAAATCAATTTCCTTACATGGGAGTTAATGTAATAAGTCCTTGACTTAAAAGTATGTGTAAAGTTCTTTCAGTTATAGATGGAAAACACGGGAATTGTAGTTTCTTGAGTTTGTAAGGCCTTTGTTGCATGCTAGATTCACCAACTTCTCTAGGTGGATATAGGGCTAGAGGGCTTGAAATGACCTTCTTTTCTTCATCATCATTATGAGGCATTGGTTGTTCTTTATGGAGAAGGATATTTATGTCAGGAGGGGGATCTTGATATCCTAATCCTTTGGTATCTTGAGTTGGTATTCTTTCTAAGATTTGACGGATTTCATGTTAGATTGTTGTATCACATTCTTGTTTACTTAAGATCGTGAATCATTTTCCATATGTCTCTTCTAGATTAATAGGAGTGTTGGTCACTTTATTAACATAGGATTGGTAAAATTGATTAGAGGAAATAGGATCACTTATTATAGGAAGTTTAGGTTTATCTTGTGATTCATTTTTTTAGGATTTAAAGTGCCAAACATCTCAAGTGGTGGGATGGTAGGGGGTGTTGGTTGTTTGATGGGGGGATAAAAGGATGCATTAGTTTCAAGGTTGTTAAGGAAATTTTTTATGAATTTTTTCATGTTGTCATCATCTTCTTAAATGATGCCAACATCACAAGGAGTGCATGCATTAAGAGACGATTGAGCATGATTGAGCTCAATTTCATTAGGGTTATTTCCAAAAGCATAGCTCAACACATCGACTAATGAATTCAAGGACATCCAAAGCTTACCAAAGCACATATCCATTATGAAATGTAATACAATAATGGAGGATGAAAGGTGTAAATGAAAATTTGAAATTAAGCAATCAAAAAAATGAACCAAATCATGCTAGATGCAATGAAATGATGAAATTGAAATTCTACAAACAGAAATAGAAATGTAATAGTAGCAAACCAAAACATAGAAATAAAGTTTTTAATACTATAAAATGTAGTTTAAGATCTGAAACATGACTAAATCACCTAGAGGGGCATATGAGTATCAATCATGGTTTTTCAGGGACTCAATTGCTGCAAAATAGTCCACAAAATTCCCATAAATCAAGAAAAACCACCTATACTAGGACTAAATCACCCAGAGGGGTGTATGAGTCCCATATTAGGGTTTTGACATGAATTTTAGGAAATTTTGAGTGAATATTATGTTTTTTGGTTTGAATGATATATAGGCTAATTGTAATTATAGATTTTAAGTGAAAATAAATTATGCTAGATGTAAAAATGCAACCTATATGGACTTTTACTAATGAAATATTAAGAAACCCTATATGCAAATTAACTAATGTAAGACCTAATGAAAAGCTAATGTAATATATATCTAGGAATATGATACACTCCAAATCAAAAAAGGTCTTCTAAAGGCTAGGTTCACTAAAATGAAATGTTGAAAATTGTCGTTCTATGTTTAGGAGATAGAACCACCAATTTCCCACAAGATTCATTCAACGAAACCTTAGATATCTCAATCTAGGGATGAAATGAGGGAAAGAGATCTATGATAAGGTGCCCTAAGGTGTTATTGAAGACTAAAAGGGGGTTCACAACTAAGCAAGGGCTCCAAAATAAAGAAAGGAAATGATGTATTAACCTAACTATGTAACTCAACATATGAAACTGGAAATCAGAAGAATGGACTGAGAAATGATAGAGGTGCCTCTGGAAATTTAAGAAGCTTGAATTGAGGTTTGAAATAATGGAAATACTAATTTTTAATACACACTAGGACTCATATGCTAGTAGGAATGATTTAGTCCCAATTTATGGTTTCAGCCCAAAATTAGAATCTAGAATTTCTAAACCAAGATCTACATAAAATGCCTAAAAATAGGTATATTGGGACTCATACGCCACAAGTGGTGATTTAGTTATAGTATTAAGGTGATATGAAACTTTGATATCCTCTAATGTTCTGTAGTAGTTTCTCTCCTTTCAAATCCTTAATTTTGAATCGTTGAATTTAACCTATAGATGACTTTCTGTGATCTTTCAATGTAGATGACAAATTTGACAACTTGCAACTTGAAAACTTTTCTCCAATCTTTCTCTTCAATGGATCTCCAACCTAAATCTATAAATCACACATCAAAGAGAGGGAAAAATGTTTTTTTTTTTAGTGGATAGGGATTTTCCTTGGTTAAACCCTATTTTGGTAATCAAACCTTGAAATGAAATGAAATAAAATGAAGGAATGATGAATGAACAAATATGCAATGATGCAACTCACCAAACCCTTGAATAAAAGGCTTCAATATTGTATGAAATGGCTAGCATGAATGTGGATCTTGACTCCTAATTGTATTTTATATAACTTGAATTGAATGCTTGCTTGAATCATAAGATACCTACATCACAAATTTTAGCTCAAAAACAAACATGATGAATTTGACATGATGCTTGAATCTTGAATATAGCTCCAAAATTCTTGATAATTACTCTTGAATGCTCTTGAATGCTCTATAATGATCTCACTTGAATTCTCATGAGATCACTTAACTTTCAAGGAGAAAATATTTTAAATCACCTTGTATTTATACTTGTTTATGCCAAATTTCCTAAAATTACAACACTACAAGTTGACATCAGATCTAGGAGAATAAAATCCCACCATGAATTGAATTCAAAATTAGGTCCAAGCTAAGCGGGACTCATATGCTAGTTGGGGTGTATGAGTCCTAGTAGGCTAAGCTTGGAACACAAATTTCAAGTGATGTTCAATTTTATGCTAAATTCAAGTTTAGGCCTCAAAACTTAGGTGAGAACCATATGCCCAAGGTGGCGTATGAGTCCCAGCTCACTAAATATGGGTAATACAATCTAAAATCATGGAATTATGACTGGTTATTTGATATGTGTTAGGATTATCCTTGGAAAGATTCATTAAATAGGGCTTGTGGATGCAAAATAGGACCAATAAGGCATAAAGAAGCCCAATTTTAGCAAGGAGGGCCCAAACAAGTGTGAAAATGTAAAGGGATACAATTTTCTACTCTACAGCTTACATCTCATCAAATAAGCTAAGGTCATCTTTGGATTCATATGTACTTGGAAATGGATTATAAAGGCATCAACAAGTTCATTGAATGAATGAATTGAGTTATTCAGTAGCAAAGAAAACCATTCTAAGGTAGTATCTTTCAAGGATCTAGGGAAAATCATAGCCAAGAGCTTATCCTCAAGGAAAAAATCACTACATAATGTGGTATAAGCGTAAACATGGTTAGAAGGATCTCCTTTCCCCCTATTTCTCAAACATAGGAATCTTTATAACTTGTGGTATTGGCGTTCTCAATATCTCCAAGGATAAGTGATTGCTTTTGAAATAGTATGTAGGTTGGCCATTTTGATTTGGTTTATGGTGGAAATTTTCTCTTGAAAGGATGAATTTTTTTACAAAAGTTGGTTAAGGATGGTGTCACTGTTTGTGTTTTGAGATGGAGGTGAATATGGTGGAGGTGTATATGTTTTCGAGGGGGAAGTGAGTGGAATTCTTATGGTAGGTAAAGTGGTAGTATATATGATGTGAGGTGCCATAAAGGTACAAAGATTGCTAGTGGAAATACCTATGGTAGGAAAGATATTACTAGTAGGTTGCATTGTTGTTGAAATTTGAGGGTTGGTATAGGTTAGAATATAGACAATGGTTGTGGGAGGAGGAATTTGAGTTCCTCCTTGACTTTGGACATTGTTTGAAGGTAAAGCACAACTAGTTGTTGAGGTGAGATGTTTTCCAAAAATTTGAGCTAGGTTACGCACAAGTTCTACTCCTTCTTCACTTTCAATCACGCAATGTATGTTATATATAGTGGGAATAGTAGTGGTGGAAATGTTTTCAATACTCAATTGATGTTGTAGGTCTTCTAAGTCTTCATGGACTCGGATTATATTTTCTTATGAAATACTAGCAACCATTGTTTCAACACTTGTCACAATACTTGAAGGCAAAGAGTTGTTAAGGGTATGGTGCATACCTAGTGAACTAGTGTCAACACTAGGAGTGGAAGAGATAAATGCAATAGGACACCAAGTTGTAAAGCTCATGCAAGGGACAGTCAAGGAATGAAAGATAAATGCAATGAAAACAAGATAAATAATATTCTTCAATTATAAATATTATGTTTACAAAATGCACCAAATTAAGCTAGATTTAATGAAATGAATGCAACATAAACAAGAATCTAATAATAGCAAATAGAAGAAAAATAGAGTTTTCAATGTTGTAAAATGCAATTTCGGATATGACATGGGACTAAATCACCCAGAGGGGTGTATGAGTCCTAGTTACGATTTTTCAAGAGTACAAATGTTGCAAAATAGTCCACACAAAATACACAAAAATCAAGTAAAACCACCTGCATTGGGACTAAATCACCCAGAGGGGCATATGAGTCCTAGATTAGGGTTTTTGGCACTAATTTCAACAAATTCTAAGTGAATGTTAGGTTTTTTGGCTTGAATGATGTCTAGAAAATGTGCAATTACAAATTTCAAGTGAAATTTAATGATACAAGAGGCAAAAATGCAACCTATATGCACTTTCACTAATGCAAGATTTAGAAACCCTAGATGCAAATTAACTAATGCAAGACTTAATGCAAAGTTAATGTAAGCTAAATCTAGGACTATGATGCACTCCAAATCAGAAAGTAAGGTGTTCTAAAGGCTACGTTCACCAAAATGAAATGTAGAAAATAGTGATTTCATGCCAAGTTCGCCAAAATGAAATGAAGAAAATAATGTTCTCTTTTGGGAGATGGAACTAAAGGGGGATTAGGGTTCCTCCACGTATTTCTTTCAAGTTTCAATAAAGGAAACCCTAGAGATCTCAATATAAGGATGGAATTGGGAGAAGAGATCTACAATGGGGTGTCCTAGAAAACTAAAGATGCTTGAAATAATGTGTGCACTCCCAAAAATCTGAGTTTTCATGCATACTGGGACTCATATGATAGTAGCGGTGATTAATTCCTAGTTTAGGGTTTCAGACCAAAACCAAAATTTAGAACTACTAAACCAAGATCTACAAAAAATTCTTGAAATTTGGTATCTGGGACTCATATTCCACAAGTGGTGATTTAGTCCTAGTATTAGGGTTGATCTACAAACCCTGATATCCTCTAATGTTCTCCTGTAGCTTCTCTCCTATCAAATCTTTGAATTTGAAACTCTAAATCTTTCTCTGTAGATCACTTTCGGTGATCTTGCAATGTAGATGACAACTTTGAAAACTTTCTCCAAACTTTCTCTATAATGGATCTTCAACCTAAATCTAAAAATTACACATCAAAGATAGGGAAAAAATGTTGTTTTGTTAGTGGATAGGGGCTTTCCTTGGTCAAACCCCATTTTGGTAATCAAACCTTGGAATGGAATCAAATAACATGAAGGAATGATGAATGAACAAGCATGCTATGTTGCAACTAACCAAACCCTTGAAAAAAGGGCTACAAACTTGTATGTAATTGCTAGCATGAATGTGGATCTTGACTCTTACTTGTATGTTATGGATCTTGAATTGAATGCTTGCTTGAATAATAAGAACCTACATCACAAATGTTAGCTAAAAAATAAACATAATGCATCATGACTTTGACAAGATGCTTGAATCTTGAATATAGATCCAAAATACTTGATAATCACTCTTGAATGCTCTTGAATGCTCTTGTGATCATAAACTTGCTAGAATGCTTGATCTCAAAAAGTGATAGGAGAAAATATGTGAACTAACCTTGTATTTATACTTGTTTATGCCAAATTTCATGAAATTACAACAATACAAGCCAACATCAGATCTAGGAAAATAAAATATTGCCAAGAATTGAATTGAAAATTAGGTCCAAGTTAAGTGGGACTCATACACTAGTTGGGGCGTATGAGTCCCAATAGGCTAAGCTTGGGACACAAGAATTGTTAAGTTCTATGCCAAATTTAAGTTTGGGCCTCAAAACTTAGGTGGGACCCATACGCCCAAGGTGGTGTATGAGTCCCAAGTCACTAAATATGGGCCATACAAATGAAAATAATTGAATTATTATTTGTCACTTGATATGTGTCAGGATTATCCTTAAAAAGATGCATTAAATAAGGCTTTTGGATGCAAAATAGGACCAAATAAGGCATAAAGAAGCCCAAATTTAGCAGGGAGGGCCTAAACAAGTGTGAAAATGTATAGGGGTACATTTTTCTACACTACACCTAGTATTTGTACCATAATAGAGGTGGAAATTTCTATTGTCTTATTATCTTTGATTTCTTTGATAGAGCCATGATTCACATTAGTAAAATTAATTTTTTTTTTAATTTTTTTTCTCAAATCTATTAGTAAATTTTTTAATCGTATTCATTTGTATTTTAATTTAATTATTGATGGTTATCACAAGAGATCACAAATTTAGTTCATTGCCATTGGATAGATGAAAAGATACCTACATCACAAATGTTAGGTCAAAAACAAACATGATGCATGATGACTTTCACATGATGCTTGAATCTTTAATATAGCTCCAAAATTCTTGATAATCACTCTTGAATGCCCTTGAATGCTCAATAATTCTCTCACTTGAATTCTCATAAGATCACTTAGCTTGCTAGGAGAAAATATCTGAAATAACCTTGTATTTATGCTTGTTTATGCCAAATTTCTCAAAATTATAACACAAGCAAACATCAGATCTAGGAGAATAAAATACTACCAAGAATTGAATTCAAAATTAGGTCCAAACTAAGCAGGACTCATATGCCAATTGGGGCGTATGAGTCCCAATAGGCTAAGCTTGGGACACAAATTTCAAGGAATGTTGATTTTATGCTAAATTCAGTTTTAAGCCTCAAAAATTAGGTGGGACCCATATGCCCAAGGTGGCGTATGAGTCCTAGATCACTAAAGCTGGGCCATATAACTTGAAATTACTGAATTATGAGTGGTTATTTGATATGTTTTAGGATTATCCTTGGAAAGATGCATTAAATAAGGCTTGTGGATGCAAAATAGGACCAAATAAGTCATAAAGAAGCCCAATTTTAATAGGGAGGGCCCAAACAAGTGTGAAAATGTAAAGAGATACATTTTTCTACACTAAAAATTACATCTCATCAAATTGGCTAAGGTCATCTTACGAGTCATGTGCACTTGGAAATGGTTTATAAAGGCCTCAACAAGCTCATTGAATAAATGAATTGAGTTATTCGATAGCAAAGAAAACCATTCTAAGGTAGTATCTTTCAAGGATCTAGGGAAAATCTTAGCCAAGAGCTTATCCTCAAGGAAAAAATTGCTACATAAGGTAGTATAAGTGGAAACATGGTTAGAAGGATCTCCTTTCTCCCGTATTTCTCAAACCTAGGAATCTCTATACCTTGTGGTCTCGGCATTCTCAATACCTCCAAGGACAGATTGCTTTTGACATAGTATGTAGGTTGGAAATTTTGATTTTGGTTTATAGTGGAAATTTTCTCTTGAAGGGATGAAACATTTTGCAAAAATTCGTTAAGGATGGTGTCATTGTTTATGTTTTGAGATGGAGGTGTATATTTTTTTGAGGGTGAAGTGAATGGAATGATTATGGGAGGTAAAGTGGTCAGATATATGACGTGAGATGCCACAAAGGTACAAGGATTTCTAGTGGAAATACCCAAGGTAGGAAATATATTACTAGTAGTTTGCATCACTATTGTAATTTGAGGGTTGGTATAGGTTGGAATAGAGGAAATGGTTGTGGGAGGATCAATTTCAATTTTCCCTTGAATTTAGACATTGTTTGAAGGTAAAGCACAATTAGTTGTTGAAGTGAGACATTTTCCAAAAAATTGAGCTAGGTTATGCACAAGTTCTACTCCTTCTTCCCTTTCAATCATGCAATGTATGTTATATATGGTGGGAATGGTAGTGGTGGAAATGTTTTCAGTACTCAGTTGATGTTGTAGGTTTACTAAGTCTTGGATTTGGATTATGTTTTCTTGTGAAATACTAGCAACCATTTTTTCAACACTTCTCACATTGCTTGAAGGAAAATATTTGTTAAGGGTATGGTCCATACCTAGTGACCTAGTGTCAACACTAGGAGTGAAAGAGATAGATAACCCAAGATCCACAATGATTGCGCTATTGTGGGATGACATGAGCCTTGAACTTTGTCTCACTATAGTATTAGCAATAGGGCACCATGTTGTAAAGCTCATTCAAGGGACAATCAAGGAATGTAGGATAAATGAAATGAACACAAGATAAATGATAGTCTTTAATTCCAATTATTATGTTTATAAATGCACCAAATTAAGCTAGATAAATAATGAAATGAATGTAACGAAAACAAGAATCTAACAATAGCAAAGAAAAGCACAAAATAGGGTTTTTAATGTTATAAAATATTGTTTCAAATTTAACATGGAACTAAATCACCCAGAGTGGTGTATGAGTCCTATTTAGGGTTTTTCAAGGGTTCAAATGCTACAAAACAATCCACACAAAATACCCAAAAATTAGGTAAAACCACTTGCACTTGGACTAAATCACCTAGAGGGGCGTATGAGTCTCAGATTATGTAATGCCTCATCATAATAACCTAAGGAATGTTGCAATTGTGTATAAAAGTGTAATAATATTTTTTTTTAAGTATAATTATTAAGTTAATTAGTTGCATACATTCATTAAGTTACACGATGTTACACTACTTTGAGTTTCCATAGATGACTTTAGTATTTCCCATTGCACATAATAATTAGCATTAACATAAAGATAAACATTACATTTCATTTGGAATTCCATTCAAAATAACATAAAGTACATACATGTTTCTTACATTGCATTTGATAAAATATACAATACTCATCCATCTGATGAGGTAGTTCAATAATAATTACATTTTACAATGTTCACCTCATAACAATTGAGGGATGTTTTCAAATACAAGATTTACAATTTACAATGAAGAAGTACACATAAGTTTCCAAGTGTGAGCTCTCCATCCATTAAGCTCTCGTTGCCATGGTCACAAACTGGGGACCCCACAGAGTAAGGTGCACGTTCCACCCAACCATGTGGTACCAGTAGGTCCACCCCTCATGCTAGGAGATAGTAATATGGTTACCTAGACATAATCTACTAACCCTAGACACAAGTACATAACAAACTAATGGTTACATTGCTTCCAGATTTTACATAATCGAATGAGCTAAGTACACAAGGTAGACTGTTACTTTAGGTGGAGTGTCATCACAATATTGCAAAGGTTACCCTGGTGTTTCTTCCTAGGTTCCGGCCCCCAACATGGGTTACCCTGGTAACCTCTTACGAAACCTGACCCCATTTGTGAATCATTGCGGAATTGAATGTCTCTTGAAGAAACAAGACACCGACTTGCCATTCCAGGCCTTCTCATCTTATACTCAGGACTGAACTAGCTCAAGAGTCATAAGCGAGGCATAATCATCTTGTTAAGGGTTTTAATCTAACTACTGTGTTATTTAGTTATCACTGACTCACTAACTCTTTGCAAGTTACTCTGACACCACTTTGTGCGTCGGCCCTTACAAAAAGCCACTCCCCTAAACATAACAAAGGAATCTAAGTTCTCTGACTAAGGTTTACAAGGTGTACATATAACCAAAATTAATATAAAAGACCAAACATGTTATAACAGACATCAAATCATTGTTCATAAAACAGGTGTCAAACCACCATGCAAAGCCATGTACACATCCTTAGTTAACACAAGAATATAACTTAACAATCCCAATTTCTCACATTTAACAGTTTGTCTGGAAGACTTGTACATTAATGTCAATACCCAATTTTCCCAATAAGAAACACGAAATAAAGCAAATTAAAAATAACTGTCTACCATTCGGATTTACTAAATCCAATCATTCATTAGAATCAACAGAAATTTTATAGCATCATAATTGTAATTCTTTTCTCTAACAATAAAGGAAATTGCATAGAATTATTTTAATTTTAATTTCCTCTATTTCACATAGAAATGAAAACTAAATTATTTTTTTTTATCAATTTACTGTTTAAAACTGATTGATTTTCATGCTTTTCAAATACCTTAAATAATTCAGTATTTAAATACAAAAGTATTTCTTTTATAAATAAATATTAAACATATATTTTAATTAAATATATATATATATACATATATACATATTTATACATATATATATAATATTAAATACATAATAATTTCAAAATTCATATAAACCATACTAAACTCATTAAAAATTACAAATTATTCATAAGCGAATTCAAAATAACCAAAATTTTTAAGAGTTTATTATTTAAAAAGAAAACCCTAAATTCGCAGGCCGACAGCTGCCCTTGCTGAGCCCCCATTGGGGCACAGCTGTGTAGGCCACGTCGGCACTTCCTGCGAAGGTAGCACTGAGCTCTGCCCTCACAGTCGGCTCCCTTAGAGGTCGGCCGTGCGGGTAGCACCCCCCTGCAACTACAATGCCTAAATATTGTATTAAAACAAACATAATCTCTGCGTTTTAATAAATATTTCCAACGGAATTTCATTTCTGATTTTTTTTTTTAAAGAAAAATTCCGAACTTAAAGATTTCCCTGCGTCTTCAAAAATGAAAATCCGCGTACATATTTCAGAATTTTAATAAAAAATATCATATTTTTTTTTCATATAAAATGTATATATATATTATATATATATATATATATATATATACAGATTTTTAACAGTAAATAAAATACTGTGAGTATAAAAATACTTTCTACAGAAAATAAATTTTTTTTACAGAACAAACTAAGTAATTTATCTATTTAAACAAATATTCCTCAAAGAATTATCAACTAAAAAGAAACACAGCAGATCCACAAATAAAAAAATACCAAATTCATTTCTACAGATATCCATATCAAAACCTTGATAGGTAATTTCATTTGAAACTTTTCAAGAACTTTCCTATTTGTTTTGAAAAAATTTCAACTGTTTAATAAAATTTTAACAAAATTCCTGAGAAGAATACAGGAAACACAAAACAAATCTTTTCTCTAACTTTTTAAAGAAAAGAAACAAATTAAACAAGAAAAATACCTGTAGTATGAAAGCTTCCTGTAGGAGAAATCCTCTTACCTATAGCGTACAATTCCCAAAAGCTTCGCCAAAGGAAATCCCAAATCCACAAGAAAGCTATATCCAACACCAAGAATTTCCCAACAAAGGGATCTTCCACAAGTATACAAAATTACCAAGTTAACACAATACAGAAAGTTTTGCAAAAGCCCAGATATTTTTCCCGTGAAGAAATTCAATAGCCTCTGTGATTTCCCAGATCCAAAATAATATCCGTAAATAATTCTTCAACAAAAATCAATAAATGCCACTTGCACACATGTCGAGAACTGCAAAATATCTTCTCAACCACTTCTCAGCAATCTTGCCTTCCAAAATTGCATGCCTTTAATTAATTTATTTAAATTTAAAACCAATATTCAAATAGCATGCATTTATTTTATTTAATTTTCAAATTTTAAATTGCAAATATGTTTAATAGTAAAACATGTCATTTTCAATAATATTTAATTTAAATAATAACTATTCATACACAATTTAATCAATATTACTTTAATTAATTTATTTATTCAATTAAATAAATTCAATCTTTACGATAAAATTACTTAACTAAACAAACTAATTATTTAATTAATAAAATATAAAAACCTTATTTAACATTTAACAATTAATTTAAATAACAGTAAATTAAAACATAATAAACTATTATTAAATTGACATTTTCCTTTCAAGCAGTTAAACCAAATAGAAAAGTACAAGACAACCTATGACTTAGAACTAAAACAGACGATGTACTGTGACCAGGTTATAGACTAGACTAGGATGAACCAAACTACTACCTCCCAATCAACGTATCTGTTGAGTCTTGACACGCTCAGACCTGAGTAACAAGGTGGAGTCAGTGTCATGTACTTGCAATCCTACAACCAAACAATAACATGCATATATATATATAAACCATTGTACAGGCACACCGTGCGGAGAAAATCACAGACATCACAGGGCACTCGCAAGCGTGTAATGCGATTTCATTCTCCACACCAATACACATCACATCAGACTAACGAAATAAATAACTTTAGTCCATCAAAACATATACATAGCAATAATCAACTGAAAGTAAACATCTACGCTATCTCAAAGCATTCCAGAAATCAAATATTGCAATATAATGCATCATCATGTCACAGAGTAAATCCACTATCACTCAAAACCAGCGATCAAAATATCCAAACAAAGTATCATAGTCTAACAGTGTGAAAACATATCAGTAGAAAACATAAGCATAAATGGAGGGGTACTACATCCTCCCCCCTAGGATCAGGCTTGCTCCTGAAAGCCTGCAAACAGATAGGGATAAAGTTCCCTCATGCGTGTCGCATCCTCCCAAGTAGCACAAGCCTCATGGCTAGGATCCCATTGGACCCTCACCTGATCAACATCTCGACCCTTGAGACCAAGCGTCCGACTATGTAGAATAGCCACGGGCTCCAAAGCCAGCTGCCCGTCCTCTACTTGTAATGCATTCCAATCAAGTACATGAGATATGTCAGGATGATATGGTCTAAGAACTGATACATGAAAAACATCATGAATACGTGACAAACTAGGTGGTAAGACGAGTCGATACGCCACAGGACCAATTCTCTCTAAGATCTCAAATGGCCCAACGAATCGAGGTGCAAGCTTAGAGCCTTTTCCATAACGGATTGGACTCTTTTGTGGTCGCACTCGAAGAAACACTCTATCACCAATAGCAAACTATCGATCTATTCTATGTGCATCAGCATATTTCTTTTGCCAATCCTGTGCTGCTATCAAATGTTCTCTAATACGGTCAACCTGTTGCTCCATGTCATGAAGCATCTCAGGTCCAAGTAATACTCTATCTTCAAGTCGATCCCAACTTAGTGGAGTTCGACAAGGATGACCATATAATGCCTGAAATGGTGGCATACCTATGGAACTCTGATATCCGTTATTGTAAGCGAATTCTACTAAGTACAAATAATCCTCCCAACGTGATTGTTGGTCCATTACATACATCCTAAGAATATCCTCTAATATTTGGTTAACTCTTTCCGTTTATCCATCAGTTTGAGGATGATATGCTGAACTAAAGTTTAACTATGTACCTAGAGCATGTTGTAATGAAGTCCATAGGGCTGAAGTAAATACAGGATCTCTATCAGAAATAATCCTACAAGGAATCCCATGTAATCTAATGATATCCTCCATGAATATCCTAGCTATGGATGAAGCATTGTAAGATGATCGTACTGGTGAAAAGTGAGCTACTGCAGTCAAAAGGTCAACAGTTACCATAATGGCATCATGTCGACGTGATGACATAGGTAACCCTACAATAAAGTCGACGGATATAATATCCCATTTCCATTCAAGAATAAGATGTGGCTGTAATAATCTAGCGGGATGTTGATGCTCAGCTTTGACTCGCTGACATTCAAGACATCTCGATACATAATCAACAATATCACGTTTCATACTAGGCCAGAAATACAATTGCCGAAGATCAACATGCATTTTCTTGACACCTAGATGAGCTGAGTATGGAGCTCGATGAGCTTCAGTCATAATTAATGTATGAAGACCCTCGAAATGTGGTACATAAATACGACCTAAATGCCGTAATATAAAATCCGATTCTAGGACATACCCTACAAATCAACTTTCTAAAGGTCTACCAGATTCAATCTCAAACCTCACTTCCTGATACAATCTATCAGTAGGAAGTGCTGCTAATATTTGACCTCTCAAATCTACTTCAAGAGTAGTAGCAGTGATCTCATGTCGATGACGACTAAGAGCGTCAGCCACTACGTTCTCTTTTCCTTCAACATATTTCACTTCAAAATTGTACTCACACAAGAACTCCATCCACCATCTCTACCTAGCATTCAAGTTAGGTTGTGTGAAAATGTATTGTAGACTTCGGTGATTAGTATGAAGTTCGAAACGGTGACCTAATAAGAAATGTCTCCAACGAACTAATGCATGCACTACCGTAGCTAGTTCTAGATCATGAGTAGGATAGTTTAATTCGTGATCCTTCAGTTTGTGAGACTCATAAGCAATCACACGCCCATCTTGCATCAGAACTACTCCCACACCCTCTAAGGATACATCCATGCATACTACAAAATCCTTAGTAGGATCAGGAACAATCAGTATAGGTGCATTAGTCAACTTTTCTTTAAGTGTCTGAAAAGCCAACTGACATTGCTCTATCCAAACAAACTTCATACCTTTTCTTTGAAGGGACGTAATAGGATGACCGATTCTAGAAAATCCCTCTACAAACCGCCTATAGTAACTAGCTAGACCCATAAAACTATGAACTTCACCTACATTAGTAGGCGCGGGCCAATCTACAATAGCTTGGATCTTTGAAGGATCCACAACAATACCTTTACCATATATTACATGTCCAAGATATTTAATCTCAGTTTGAAAGAAATCACACTTCTTTAGGTTCGCATACAATTGATTTTCCCTTAAACATTGCAATACCTATCTCAAGTGTTCTTCATGTTCCTTCATGTTTCTCGAATAAATCAAAATATCATCGAGAAATACCAGGACAAAGCAATCAAGGTATGTACGAAAAACACCATTCATTAGACTCATGAATACTGATGGTGCATTCGTTAACCCAAACGGTACTACTGTGAATTCGTAGTGCCCATAATGAGTTCGAAAAGCAGTTTTATGAATGTCAGCTTCAGCAATTCACAATTGATGATACCCAGATTTTAAATCAATTTTAGAGAACACATTAGCTCCCTTAATTTGATTGAAAAGATCATCGATTCTAGGCAAAGGATAATGATTCTTAATTGTAACCTTGTTCAATTGACGATAGTCAATGCACAACCTAAGCGACCCATCCTTCTTCTTCACAAAGATGACAAGTGCTCCCCAAGGGGAAACACTTGGATGAATGAAACCCTTTTCTAATAATTCCTTCAACTGGATACGAAGTTCCTCTAACTCCTGAGTTGTCATTCTATATGGAGCTCTAGATATAGGCTCAGCTCCAGGAACTAAATCATCTCTAAAGTCAATATCCCTCTTTGGTGGCATTCTAGGTATGTCATATAGAAACACATCAGCGAATTCCCTAAGAATAGGATGATCATCAAGAGATACCTCTCGACTCTCATCTTTTTCCAAATCAGTAACTGTTGTTGCAAACAGTTGACAACCCTAACAAAGACATCTCTTTAATTGCATAGCAGATATCATCCGCAAAGAGATAGGTCTTTGCACACCTATGATTTCCACTTTCGCACCTAAATCATTAATGCAACTAACTGTCTTAAGTTGACAGTCAATCACAGCATGATAAGATGCTAACCAATCCATACCTATTACTATGTCATACGATCCTAAGGGTGTAACATATAAATCTACTAAGGTAGTTAATGTACCAATTTTAAGTTCACAATTATGTACTAAGTTTTCTACTGCTACTTTCACCCCAGAGGCGAATTCAACCTACCACTTACCACCTTGCTTTACCGCCACAAGACCACAATGGTCAATGATGGTCAGTGAAATAAAGGGGTCAGTGGCTCCAGGATCAAAAAGAATGGAAACACTAACACCATATAACTTACTTGAAGTCGTCACCACTGTGTTCTGGTGATCAGCTTGGCGGTCATTAACTGCAGCATATATTGTAAGTGATCGTCCTACAATACGCACTATAGACTCTGAAACTATAGGTCGAGGCCCAAAACCAGTAGAACCTCTCATTGGACATTGCCTAGCTATGTGTCCCTGCTGCCCACATGAGTAACAACCTGTGCCTTTACCGAATCCTCTGCCACCTGAAGGTGCATTGGATTGCTGGAAACTACCCCTACTGACAGTAGACTGAGCAGTCTGCGTAGGCTGATCCTGCCTATTGCGCTTGTTGCACCACTAGTTGTGACCCTTTCCTGTTTGAGGACTATTACCTTGTTGTGGTTATGGATTATTGTTCTTTTGAGGTGTTCGTTGTTGTTGTTGCTGCCCATCCTTTGTGCGTGTCTATTGGTTCCTAGAGGAACCTCCTATCTGTGCCTGTCCACCCCATGGACTTAAACCTGCTGTAGGAGCACTGCCAATCTGCACTCTTGTGTGACCACCTAACGCCATAACAAGGTTCTCCTCCATAATGCGATCCTTCTCCACCGCAACTTCCATAGTCTTTGGCTCAAAGACTCAGACACCACCACTAATGCGGGCGTTCAAACCCCTGATGAAGTGCTATACTAGCATAGGCTCATCATCGTCGATACCAGCATACTGGTTGAGTTCATAGAATCTACGTTCATATTGCTCAACAAAAAGAGCCAATTGACATAGATCATGGAACTCGTCAGCCCGTCACTGCCTCCAGTGTTCTGATAGGAACCGTGCTCTAAACCTCTCTAGAAAAATCTCCCAAGATACTGACCCAATATCTAAGTGGAGCTTCTATTCCTCCAGGCGCCACCAAGTAGAGGCGAATCCTTTCAGATGCATAATAGTGCATCTCACACGGGTATTGCTACCATAAGGGTGCATGGTGAAGCATCTACCCAAATGCAGTAGCTAGGTCTCAACCTCTAATCCACCTCATGTACCATCAAAGGTAGGAGGGCGTGCCCTTAGTAAATCCCTCATGTGTCTTGCAGTAATAGCATCCTGATGTACTGAGTCATATGCTCTCCTAGGAGATCTATCTCTCTCTCTGACAACCTCCTGCTCAACTTCCTGTCTAGGTCCAAGTTGAGCTAGGACCTCCTGTAATAAAGGACGTATCTGTGAACCCTCTACTCCTGACTATTCAGGATTTTGTCCCTCATTCCTCTGATCCAACTGTTCTGCCTGATCACTGTGATGAGGGCTCAGAGGGGGAGTAACCTGAGGGATTGGCCCTCAGCCTCCACCTCAACCTCTACCATGACCTCTTCCACCTCGCCTAGGCATGTTCCTACACATAACAATAATGAGTCTTAGATACTATTCAACCAAGGCTAATAGTATGTGACACTACATACTAGGTCAACCTAATGGGCTCGTGATTACCTAGAGTGTCCAGTATTTGTAACCTTGGCTCTGATACCAATCTATAATGCCCCGTCATAATAACTTAAGGATTGTTACAATTGTGTATAAAAGTATAATAATATTTTTTTTAAAGTATAATTATAAAGTTAATTGGTTGCATACATTCATTAAGTTACACGACATTACACTACTTTGAGTTTCCATAGACGACTTTAGTATTTCGCATTGCACATAATAATTAACATTAACATAAATATAAACATTACATTTCGTTTGGAATTCCATTCAAAATAACATAAAGTACATACATGTTTCTTACATTACATTTGATAAAATATACAATACTCATCCATCTAATGAGGTAGTTCAATAATAATTACATTTTACAATGTTCACCTCATAACAATTGAGGGATGTTTTCAAATACAAGATTACAATTTACAATGAAGAAGTACACATAAGTTTCCAAGTGTGAGCTCTCCATCCATGAAGCTCTCATTGCCATGGTCACAAACTGGGGACCCAACGGAGTAAGGTGCACGTTCCACCCAACCATGTGGTACCCGTAGGTCCACCCCCAGTGCTAGGAGATAGTAATATGGTTATCTAGACATAATCTACTAACCCTAGACACAAGTACATAAAAAACTAATGGTTACATTGCTTCCAAATTTTACATAATCAAATGAACTAAGTACACAAGGTAGATTGTTACTTTAGGTGGAGTTTCATCACAATATTGCAAAGGTTACCCTGGTGTTTCTTCCTAGGTTCCGGCCCCCAACATGGGTTACCCTGGTAACCTCTTACGAAACCCGGCCCCATTTGCGAATCATTGCGGAATCGAATGTCTCTTAAAGAAACAAGACAACGACTTGCCATTCTAGGCCTTCTCATCTTATACTCAGGACTGAACTAGCTCAAGAGTCATAAGCGAGGCATAATCATCTTGTTAAGGGTTTTAATCTAACTACTGTGTTATTTAGTTATCACTGACTCACTAACTCTTTACAAGTTACCCTGACACCACTTTGTGTGTCGACCCTTACAAAAAGCCACTCCCCTAAACATAACAAAGGAATCTAAGTTCTCTGACTAAGGTTTACAAGGTGTACATATAACCAAAATTAATATAAAAGACCAAACGTGTTATAACGGACATCAAATCATTGTTCATAAAACAGGTGTCAAACCACCATGCAAAGCCATGCACACATCCTTAGTTAACACAAGAATTTAACTTAACAATCCAAATCTCCCACATTTAACAGTTTGTCTAGAAGACTTGTACATTAATGTCAATACCCAATTTGCCCAGTAAGAAACACAAAATAAAGAAAATTAAAAATAAATGTCTACCATTTGGATTTACTAAATCCAATCATTCATTAGAATCAACAGAAATTTTATAGCATCATAATTGTAATTCTTTTCTCTAACAATAAAGGAAATTGCATAGAATTATTTTAATTTTAATTTCCTCTATTACACATAGAAATGAAAACTAAATAATGTTTTTATCAATTTATTGTTTAAAACTTATTGATTTTCATGCTTTTCAAATGCCTTAAATAATTCTATATTTAAATACAAAAGTATTTCTTTTATAAATAATTATTAAACATATATTTTAATTAAATATATATATATAAATATATACATATTTATACATATATATATTTAAAATATTAAATACATAATAATTTTGAAATTCATATAAACCATACTAAACTCATTAAAAATTACGAATTATTCATAAGCGAATTCAAAATAACCAAATTTTTTAAGAGTTTATTATTTTAAAAGAAAACCCTAAATTCGTAGGCCGACGACTGCCATTGCCGAGCCCACATTGGGGCACGGTTGTGCAAGCCGAACCGGCACTGCCCTCACAACCGGCTCCCTTAGGGGTCGGCCATGGGGGTAGCACCTCCCCTGCGGCTGCAATGCCTAAATATTGTATTAAAACAAACATAATCTCTGCGTTTTAATAAATATTTCCAATGGAATTTCATTTCCGATTTTATTTTTAAAAGAAAAATTTTGAACTTAAAGATTTATGTGCGTCTTCAAAAATGAAAATCCGCTTATAGATTTCAGAATTTTAATAAAAAATATCATAATGTTTTTTCATATAAAATGTATATATATTATATATATATATACAAATTTTTAACAATAAATAAAATACTGTGAGTATAAAAATACTTTCTACAGAAAATAATTTTTTTTTACAGAACAAACTAAGTAATTTATCTATTGAAACAAATATTCCTCAAAGAATTATCAACTAAAAAGAAACACAGCAGATCCACAAATTAAAAAATACCAAATTCATTTCTACAGATATCCATATCAAAATCTTGACAGG
Organism: Sequoia sempervirens; assembly: GCA_007258455.2. Classification (NCBI taxonomy): domain Eukaryota; kingdom Viridiplantae; phylum Streptophyta; class Pinopsida; order Cupressales; family Cupressaceae; genus Sequoia; species Sequoia sempervirens. Next base: position 33,930,234 of record VDFB02000013.1, on the reverse strand, counting down.
TAATTTCATTTGAAAATTTTGAAGAACTTTCCTATTTGTTTTGAAAAAATTTCAACTGTTTAATAAAATTTTAACAAAATTCCCAAGAAGAACACAGGAAACACAAAACAAATCTTTTCTCTAACTTTTTAAAGAAAAGAAACAAATTAAACAAGAAAAATACCTGTAGTATGAAAGCTGCCTGTAGGAGAAATCCTCTTGCCTGTAGCGTACAATTCTCAAAAGCTTCTCCAAAGGAAATCCCAAATCCACAAGAAAGCTATATCCAACACCAAGAATTTCCCAACAAAGGGATCTTCCACAAGTATACAAAATTACCAAGTTAACACAATACAGAAAGTTTTGCAAAAGCCCAGATATTTTTCCCGTGAAGAAATTCAATAGCCTCTGTGATTTCCCAGATCCAAAATAATATCCGTAAATAATTCTTCAAGAAAAATAAATGCCACTTGCACACATGTCGAGAAGTGCAAAATATCTTCTCAACCACTTCTCGGCAATCTTGCCTTCCAAAATTGCATGCCTTTAATTAATTTATTTAAATTTAAAACCAATATTCAAATAGCATGCATTTATTTTATTTAATTTTCAAATTTTAAATTGCAAATATGTTTAATAGTAAAACATGCCATTTCCAATAATATTTAATTTAAATAATAACTATTCATATACAATTTAATCAATATTAATTTAATTAATTAATTTATTCAATTAAATAAATTCAATCTTTACGATCAAATTACTTAACTAAACAAACTAATTAATTAATTAATAAAATATAGAAACCTTATTTAACATTTAACAATTGATTTAAATAACAATAAATTAAAACATAATAAACTATTATTAAATTGACATTTTCCTTTCAAGCAGTTAAACCAAATAGAAAAGTACAAGACAACGTATGACTCAGAACTAAAACAGACGATGTACTGTGATAGGGTTATAGACTAGACTAGGATGAACCAAACTACTACCTCCCAATCAATGTATCTGTTGAATCTTGACACGCTCAGACCTGAGTAACAAGGTGGAGTCGGTGTCATGTACTTGCAATCCTGCAACCAAATAATAACATGCATATATATATATATATAAACCATTGTTCAAGCACACCGTCCAGAGAAAAGCACAAACATCACAGGGCACTCGCAAGCGAGTGATGTGATTCCGTTCTCCACACCAATACACGTCACATGAGAATGATGAAATAAATAACTGTTAGTCCATCAAAACATATACATAGCAATAATCAACTGAAAGTAAACATCTACGTTATCTCAAAGCATTCCAGAAATCAAATATCGCAATATAATGCATCATCATGTCACAGAGTAAATCCACTGTCGCTCAAAACTAGCGATCAAAATATCCAAACAAAGTATCATAGTCTAACAATGTGAAAACATATCAGCAGAAAACATAAGCATAAATGGAGGGGTACTACATCCTCCCCCCCTAGGATCAGGCTTGCTCCTGAAAGCCTGTGAATAGATAGGGATAAAGTTCCCTCATGCGTGTTGCATCCTCCCAAGTAGCAGAAGCCTCATGGATAGGATCCCATTGGACCCTCACCTGATCAATGTCTCGACCCCTGAAACAGAGCGTCCGATGCTGTAGAATGGCCAACGGCTCCAAAGCCAGCTACCCATCCTCTACTTGTAATGCATTCCAATCAAGTACATGAGATATGTCGGGATGATATGGTCTAAGAACTGATACATGAAAAATATCATGAATACGTGACAAACTGGGTGGTAAGGCAAGTTGATACGCCACAGGACCAATTCTCTCTAAGATCCCAAATGGCCCAACGAATTGAGGTGCAAGCTTAGAGCCTTTTCCATAACGTATTGGACTCTTTTGCGGTCGCACTCGAAGAAACACTATATCACCAACAGCAAACTATCGATCTATTCTATGCGCATCAGCATATTTCTTTTGCCTATCTTGTGCTGCTATCAATTGTTCTCTAATACGGTCAACCTATTGCTCCATGTCACGAAGCATCTCAGGTCCAAGTAATACTCTATCCTCAAGTCGATCCCAACTTAGTGGAGTTCGACAAGGATGACCGTATAATGCCTGAAATGGTGGCATACCTATGGGACTCTGATATCCGTTATTGTAAGCGAATTCTACTAAGTACAAATAATCCTCCCAACGTGATTGTTGGTCCATTACGTACATCATAAGCATATCCTCTAATATTTGGTTAACTCTTCCATTTGTCCATCAGTTTGAGGATGATACGCTAAACTAAAGTTCAACTGTGTACCTAGAGCATGTTGTAATGAAGTCCATAGGGCTGAAGTAAATATAGGATCTCTATCAAAAATAATCCTACGAGGAATCCCATGCAATCTAATGATATCCTCCATGAATATCCTAGCTACGGATGAAGCATTGTAAGATGATCGTATTGGTAAAAAGTGAGCTACTTTAGTCAATCGGTCAACAGTTACCATAATGGCATCATGTCGACGTGATGACATAGGTAACCCTACAATAAAGTCGATGGATATAATATCCCATTTCCATTCAGGAATGAGATGTGGCTATAATAATCCAGCAGGATGTTGATGCTCAGCTTTGACTCGCTAACATTCAAGACATCTCGATACATAATCAGCAATATCACGTTTCATACCAGGCCAGAAATACAATTGCCGAAAATCAACATGCATTTTCTTGACACCTGGATGAGCTGAGTACGGAGCTCGATGAGCATCAGTCATAATTAATGTACGAAGACCCTTGAAATGTGGTACATAAATATGACCTAAATTCCATAATATACCATCTGATTCTAGGACATACACTACAAATCGACCTTCTAAAGGTCCACCAGATTCAATCTCGGACCTCACTTCCTGATACAATCTATCAGTAGGAAGTGCTACTAATATTTGACCTCTCAAATCTACTTCAAGAGTAGTAGCAGTGACCTCATGTCGACGATGACTAAGAGCGTCAGCCACTATGTTCTCTTTTCCTTCAACATATTTCACTTCAAAATCATACTCACACAAGAACTCCATCCACTGTCTCTGCCTAGCATTAAAGTTAGGTTGCGTGAAAATGTATTGTAGACTTCGGTGATCAGTATGAAGTTTGAAACGGTGACCTAATAAGAAATGTCTCCAACGAACTAATGCATGCACTACCGCAGCTAGTTCTAGATCATGAGTAGGATAGTTTAATTCGTGATCCTTGAGTTTGTGAGACTCATAAGCAATCACACGCCCATCTTGCATCAAAACTGCTCCCAAACCCTCTAAGGATGCATCCGTGCATACTACAAAATCCTTAGTAGGATCATGAACAATCAGTATAGGCACATTAGTCAACTTTTCTTTAAGTGTCTGAAAAGCCAACTGACATTGCTCTATCCAAAAAAACTTCTTCCCTTTTCTCTGAAGGGACGTAATAGGATGACCGATTCTAGAAAATCCCTCTACAAACCGCCTATAGTAACTAGCTAGACCCATAAAACTACGACTTCACCTACATTAGTAGGCGCGGGAAAATCTACAATAGCTTGGATCTTTGAAGGATCCACAGCAATACCTTTACCAGATATTACATGTCCAAGATATTTAATCTCAGTTTGGAAGAAATCACACTTCTTTAGGTTCACATACAATTGATTTTCCCTTAAACATTGCAATACCTGTCTCAAGTGTTCTTCATGTTCCTTCATGTTTCTCAAATAAATCAAAATATCATCAAGAAATACCAGGACAAAGCGATCAAGGTATGTACGAAAAACACCATTCATTAGACTCATGAATACTGATGGTGCATTCGTTAACCCAAATGGTACTACTATGAATTCATAGTGCCCATAACGAGTTCAAAAAGTAGTTTTATGAATGTCAGCTTCAGCAATTCGCAATTGATGATACCTAGATTTTAAATCAATTTTAGAGAACACATTAGCTCCCTTAATTTGATCGAAAAGATCATCGATTCTAGGCAAAGGATAACCATTCTTAATCGTAACCTTGTTCAATTGACAATAGTCAATGCACAACCTAAGCGACCCATCCTTCTTCTTTACGAAGATGACAGGTGCTCCCCAAGGGGAAACACTTGGACGAATGAAACCCTTTTCTAATAATTCCTCCAACTGGATATGAAGTTCCTCTAACTCCCGAGTCATCATTCTATAAGGAGCTCTAGATATAGGCTCAGCTCCAGGAACTAAATCAACTCTAAAGTCAACATCCCTCTTCGATGGCATTCCAGGTATGTCATCTAGAAACACGTCAGCAATTCCCTAAGAATAGGATGATCATCAAGAGATACCTCTCGACTCTCATCTTCTTCCAAATCAGTAACTATTGCAAACAGTTGACAACCCTGACGAAGACATCTCTTTAATTGCATAGCAGATATCATCCGCAAAGAGATAGGTCTTTGCACACCTATGATTTCCACTTTTGCACCTAAATCATTAATGCAACTAACTGTCTTAAGTCGACAGTCAATCACAGCATGATAAGATGCTAACCAATCCATACCTAGTACTATGTCATACGATCCTAAGGGTGTAACATATAAATCTACTAAGCTAGTTAACGTACCAATTTTAAGTTCACAATTATGTACTAAGTTTTCTACTGCTACTTTCACCCCAAAGGTGAATTCAACCTGCCACTTACCACCTTGCTTTACCGCCACAAGACCGCAATGGTCAACGATGGTCGGTGAAATAAAGGAGTCAATGGCTCTAGAATCAAAAAGAATGGAAACACTAACACCATATAACTTACCTAAAGTCTCGACCACTATGTTCTGGTGATCGGCTTGGTGGTCATTAACCATAGCATATATTGTATGTGATCATCCTGCATCACCCACTATAGGCTCTGAAACTGTAGGTCGAGGCCCAAAACCAGTAGAACCTCTCATCGGACACTGCCTAGCTATGTGTCCCTACTGCCCACATGAGTAACACCTGTGCCTTTACCGAATCCTCTGCCACCTGAAGGTGCATTGGATTGCTGGAAACTACCCCTACTGACAGTAGACTGAGCAGTCTACGTAGGTTGATCCTGCCTATTGCGCTTGTTGCGCCACCAGTTGCGACCCTTTCCTGTTTGAGGACTATTACCTTGTGGTTGTGGATTATTGTTCTTTTGAGGTGTTCGTTGTTGTTGTTGTTGCCCACACTTTGTGCATGTCTGTTGGTTCCTAGAGGAACCTCTTATCTGTTCCTATCCACCCCGTGGACTTAAACTTGCTACAGGAGCACTGCCAATCTGCACTCTTGTGTGACCACCTAACACCATAACAAGGTTCTCCTCCACAATGCGAGCCTTCTCCACTGCAACTTCCATAGTCTTTGGCTCAAAGACTCGGACACCACCACTAATGCAGGCGTTCAAACCCTTGATGAAGTGTTGTACTAGCATAGGCTCATCATTGCTGATACCAGCATACTGCTTGAGTTCATAGAATCTACGTTCATATTGCTCAACAAAAAGAGCCAACTGACGTAGATCATGGAACTTGTTAGCTCATCGCTGCCTCTAGTGTTTCGATAGGAACCGTGCTCTAAACCTCTCCAGAAACATCTCCCAAGATACTGACCCAATATCTAACTGGAGCTTCTGCTCCTCCAGGCACCACCAAGTAGAGGCGAATCCTTTCAGATGCATAATAGCGCATCTTGCACGGGTATTGCTACTGTAAGGGTGCATGGCGAAGAATCTACCCAAATCCAGTAGCCAGATCGCAGACTCTAATCCACCTCCTGTACCATCAAAGGTAGGAGGGCGTGCCCTCAGTAAATCCCTCATGTGTCCTGCAGTAATAGCATCCTGATGTACTAAGTCATCTGCTCTCCTAGGAGATCTATCTCTCTCTCTGACAACCTCCTGCTCAACTTCCTGTCTAGGTCCAAGTTGAGCTAGGAACTCCTCTAATAAAGGACATATCTGTGAACCCTCTACTCCTGACTGTTCAGGATTATGTCCCTCATTCCTCTTATCCAACTGTTCTTCCTGATCACTATGATGAGGGCTCAGAGGGGGAGTAACCTGAGGGATTGGCCCTCAACCTCCACCTCGACCTCTACCATGATCTCTTCCACCTCGCCTAGGCATGTTCCTACACCTAACAATAACGATTCTTAGATACTATTCAACCAAGACTAATAGTTTGCAACACTACGTACTAGGTCAACCTAATGGGCTCGCGATTACCCAGAGTGTCCAGTGTTTGTAACCTTGGCTCTGATACCAATCTGTAATGCCCCATCATAATAACCTAAGGAATGTTGCAATTGTGTATAAAAGTGTAATAATATTTTTTTTAAAGTATAATTATTAAGTTAATTAGTTACATACATTCATTAAGTTACACAACGTTACACTACTTTGAGTTTCCATAGACGACTTTAGTATTTCGCATTGCACATAATAATTAACATTAACATCAAGATAAACATTACATTTCATTTGGAATTCCATTCAAAATAACATAAAGTACATATATGTTTCTTACATTGCATTTGATAAAATATACAATACTCATCCATCTGATGAGGTAGTTCAATAATAATTACATTTTACAATGTTCACCTCATAACAATTGAGGGATGTTTTCAAATACAAGATTTACAATTTACAATGAAGAAGTACACATAAGTTTCCAAGTGTGAGCTCTCCATCCATGAAGCTCTCGTTGCCATGGTCACAAACTGGGGACCCAAGGGAGTAAGGTGCATGTTCCACCCAACCATGTGGTACCCGTAGGTCCACCCCCCATGCTAGGAGATAGTAATATGGTTACCTAGACATAATCTACTAACCCTAGACACAAGTACATAACAAACTAATGGTTACATTGCTTCCAGATTTTACATAATCGAATGAACTAAGTACACAAGGTAGACTGTTACTTTAGGTGGAGTGTCATCACAATATTGCAAAGGTTACCCTGGTGTTTCTTCCTAGGTTCCAGCCCCCAACATGGGTTACCCTGGTAACCTCTTACGAAACCCGACCCCATTTGCGAATCATTGCGGAATCGAATGTCTCTTGAAGAAACAAGACACCGACTTGCCATTCCAGGCCTTCTCATCTTATACTCAGGACTGAACTAGCTCAAGAGTCATAAGCGAGGCATAATCATCTTGTTAAGGGTTTTAATCTAACTACTATGTTATTTAGTTATCACTGACTTACTAACTCTTTGCAAGTTACCCTGACACCACTTTGTGTGTCGGCCCTTACAAAAAGCCAGTCCCCTAAACATAACAAAGGAATCTAAGTTCTGTTACTAAGGTTTACAAGGTGTACATATAACCAAAATTAATTTAAAAGACCAAACGTGTTATAATGGACATCAAATCATTGTTCATAAAATAGGTGTCAAACCACCATGCAAAGCCATGTACACATCCTTAGTTAACACAAGAATTTAACTTAACAATCCCAATTTCCCACATTTAACAGTTTGTCTAGAAGACTTGTACATTAATGTCAATACCCAATTTGCCCAATAAGAAACACGAAATAAAGGAAATTAAAAATAAATGTCTACCATTTAGATTTACTAAATCCAATCATTCATTAGAATTAACAGAAATTTTATAGCATCATAATTGTAATTCTTTTCTCTAACAATAAAGGAAATTGCATAGAATTATTTTAATTTTAATTTCCTCTATTTCACATAGAAATGAAAACTAAATAATTTTTTTTATCAATTTTTTGTTTAAAACTGATTGATTTTCATGCTTTTCAAATACCTTAAATAATTCTGTATTTAAATACAAAAGTATTTATTTTATAAATAAATATTAAACATATATTTTAATTAAATATAAATATATATATATATACATATATACATATTTATACATATATATATATAATATTAAATACATAATAATTTCAAAATTCATATAAACCATACTAAACTCATTAAAAATTATGAATTATTCATAAGCGAATTCAAAATAATCAAACTTTTTAAGAGGTTATTATTTTAAAAGAAAACCCTAAATTTGCAGGCCAACGGTTGCCATTGCCGAGCCCCCATTGGGGCACGGCTGTGTAGGCCGCGCCGGCACTGCCTGCGAAGGCAGCACCGAGTGCTGCCCTCACAGCCGGCTCCCTTAGGGGTCGGTCGTGGGGGTAGCACCCCCCCTGCGGCTGCAATGCCTAAAAATTGTATTAAAGCAAACACAATCTCTGTGTTTTAATAAATATTTCCAACGGAATTTATTTCCAATCTTTTCTTTAAAAAGAAAAATTCCAAACTTAAATATTTCAGTGCGTCTTCAAAAATAAAAATCCGTGTACGGATTTTAGAATTTTAATAAAAAATATCATAATTTTTTTTCATATAAAATGTATATATATTATATATATATATACAGATTTTTAATAGTAAATAAAATACTGTGAGTATAAAAATACTTTCTACAGAAAAGAATTTTTTTTTTTACAGAACAAACTAAGTAATTTATCTATTTAAACAAATATTCCTCAAAGAATTATCAACTAAAAAGAAACACAGTAGATCCACAAATAAAAAATACCAAATTCATTTCTACAGATATCCATATCAAAACCTTGACAGGTAATTTCATTTGAAACTTTTCAAGAACTTTCCTATTTGTTTTGAAAAAATTTCAACTGTTTAATAAAATTTTAACAAAATTCCCAAGAAGAATACAGGAAACACAAAACAAATCTTTTCTCTAACTTTTTAAAGAAAAGAAACAAATTAAACAAGAAAAATACCTGTAGTATGAAAGCTGTATGTAGGAGAAATCCTCTTGCCTATAGCGTACAATTCCCAAAAGCTTCTCCAAAGGAAATCCCAAATCCACAAGAAAGCTATATCCAACACCAAGAATTTCCCAACAAAGGGATCTTCCACAAGTATACAAAATTATCAAGTTAACACAATACAGAAAGTTTTGCAAAAGCCCAGATATTTTTCCCATGAAGAAATTCAATAGCCTCTGTGATTTCCTAGATCCAAAATAATATCCGTAAACAATTCTTCAAGAAAAATAAATAAATGCCACTTGCACACATGTCGAGAAGTGCAAAATATCTTCTCAACCACTTCTCGGAAATCTTGCCTTCCAAAATTGCATGCCTTTAATTAATTTATTTAAATTTAAAACCAATATTCAAATAGCATGCATTTATTTTATTTAATTTTCAAATTTTAAATTGCAAATATGTTTAATAGTAAAACATGCCATCTCCAATAATATTTAATTTAAATAATAACTATTCATACATAATTTAATCAATATTAATTTAATTAATTAATTTATTCAATTAAATAAATTCAATCTTTACGATCAAATTACTTAACTAAACAAACTAATTAATTAATTAATAAAATATAAAAACCTCATTTAACATTTAACAATTAATTTAAATAACAGTAAATTAAAACATAATAAACTATTATTAAATTGACATTTTCCTTTCAAGCAGTTAAACCAAATAGAAAAGTACAAGAAAACCTATGACTCAGAACTAAAACAGGTGATGTATTGTGACCGGGTTATGGACTAGACTAGGATGAACCAAACTACTACCTCCCAATCAACGTATCTGTTGAGTCTTGACACGCTCAGACCTGAGTAACCAGGTGGAGTCGGTGTCATGTACCTGCTATCCTGCAACCAAACAATAACATGCATATATATATAAAAACCATTGTACAGGCACACCGTGTGGAGAAAATCACAGACATCACAGGGCACTCACAAGCGAGTGATGTGATTCCATTCTCCACACCAATACACATCACATCAGATTGACGAAATAAATAACTGTTAGTCCATCAAAACATATACATAGCAATAATCAACTGAAAGTAAACATCTACGCTATCTCAAAGCATTCCAGAAATCAAATATTGCAATATAATGCATCATCATGTCATAGAGTAAATCCACTGTCACTCAAAATCAGCGATCAAAATATCCAAACAAAGTATCATAGTCTAACAGTGTTAAAACATATCAGCAGGAAACATAAGCATAAATGGAGGGGTACTACAGATTGGGGTTTTTACACTAATTTCAACAAATTCTAAGTGAATGTTAGATTTTTTTGGTTTGAATGATTTCTAGACAATGTGAAATTACATATTTCAAGTTAAATTCAATGATGCAAGAGGCAAAAAATGAAACATATATGCACTTTAACTAATGCAAGATTTAGAAACCCTAGATGAAAATTAACTAATGCAATACTTAATGCAAAGTTAATGTAAGCTAAATCTAGGACTATATGCACTCCAAATCAGAAATAAGGTGTTCTAAAGGCTAGGTTCACCAAAATGAAACCTAGAAAATAGTGGTTTCACGTCAAGTTCACCAAAATGAAATGAAAAAGAATAATGTTCTCTCTTTTGGGAGATGAAACTAAAGGAGGATTAGGGATACTCCACCTATTTCCTTCATGTTTCAATAAAGTAAACCCTAAAGATCTTAATATAAGGATGGAATTGGGAAAAGAGATCTACAATAGGATGTCTTATGGGTGTGATTAAAGACAATAGGGGGATTCACCACCAAGCAAGTTTTTGGAAAAAGAACACAAATGATATGCTAACTTAGCTATGCAACTCAAGATATGAAACTAAAAATCAAAATAATAAACTAATAAAGGATAGAGGGGCATATGGAAAACTGAAAATGCTTGAAATAAAGTGTGCGCTCCCAAAAATTTGACTTTTAATGCATACTCAAACTCATATGCCAATAGGGGAAATTTAGTCCTAGTTTAGGGTTTCAGACCGAAACTAAAATCTAGAACTGTTAAACTAGGATCTATAGAAAATGCTTGAAGTCTTGTATACTGGGACTTATACACCACAAGTGGTAATTTAGTCCTAGTATCAAGGTTGATATGAAACTCTAATATCCTATAATGTTCTCATGTAGCTTCTCTCCTATCACAAGAGATCACAACTTTAGTTAATGGCCATGATTCACATTAGTGAAATTGATATTATTTTTATATTTTATCTCAAATTTATTAGTAAATTTTTTAATCATATTCACTTGTATTTTAATTTAATTCTTGATGGTTGTCACCAAAGATCACAACTTCAGTTCATGGCCATTGGATAGATGAAAAGATACCTACATCACAAATGTTAGCTCAAAAACAAACATGATGCAAGATGACTTTGAGAAGATTCTTGGATCTTGAATATAGCTCCAAAATACTTGATAATCACTCTTGAATGCTCCTGTGATCATAAACTTGCTTGAATGCTTGATCTCAAAAAGTGCTAGGAGAAAATATGTGAAATAACCTTGTATTTATACTTGTTTATGCCAAGTTTCCTGAAATTACAACACTACAAGCCGACATCAGATCTAGGAGAATAAAATATCACCAAGAATTGAATTCAAAATTAGGTCCAAGCTAAGCGGGACTCATACACCAATTGGAGTATATGAGGCCTAGTAGGCTAAGCTTGGGACACAAATTTCAAGAATTGTTAATTTCTATGCTAAATTTAGGTTTAGGCCTCAAAACTTAGGTGTGACACATATTCCCAAGGTGGAATATGAGTCCTAAAACACTAGATTTGGGCCATACAAACCAAAATATTAAATTATGATTGGTCACTTGATATGTTCAGGATTATCCTTAGAAAGATGCATTAAATAAGGCTTGTGGATGCAAAATAGGACCAAGTAAGGCATAAGGAAGCCCAATTTTATAAAGGAGGGCCCAAACAAGTGTAAAAATGTAGAGGGATACATTTTTCTACACTACACCTAGTATCTGTAGCATAGCGGAGGTGGAAATTTCTATTGTATTATTATCTTTGATTTCTTTCACAGACCCATGATTCACATTAGTAAAATTAATATTTTTTTATATTTTATCTCAAATCTATTAGTAAACTTTTTAATCATATTCATTTGTATTTTAATTTAACTCTTGATGGTTGTCACAAGAGATCACAACTTTAGTTCATGGCCATTAGGTAGATGACAAGAGACAACAAATATTTGAGATATCTTATCATTTTATAGTAAGTGATTATTATATTGTGTCATTCTATATTTTATTTTTCATATATTGATTTATGTATATTTTTTATTGTATCAAGTGGAGCTAAAAAAATTATGAGAGGAGGTTCATTTAGTGAGTTCAAAAGAAACCATCATCACTTGCCCCTTCATCCACTCAACAATCAAAGGTGGGTTATGATCTCTTCCCTTACCCTAGAGATAATTTATTAAATTAGAACTTAATTGTATGCTTATATGGAAATTTTGTACATATAGATTGTATTGCATATATGTGACAATATATGCCAAAATGGATTTGTTGTAATCATATATATATATATATATATATATATATTTCTTGTACATATATTGTAATTTTACCAAATACCATTGTATGCCTTTATGGATTTTTAGTTAATACAAATTTTCTACCAATGTTGTCCTTATTTTCTATAAATGGTTAATTGAATAAATGAATAATTACACAAGAAAAATAGAGATATTTTAATTTGGGTTTTGAATAAATTCTTAATTGTTGTAGTCTTTCATCTTGTCTAGTGAGGTTTATCCTAGTGTATATCTTGGTTAGTAAATTTGGCTTGGCCATGTAGAGTCTTGATTGGATGACATGGATTTTTTAAATTTTCCTAATAATTTTTATTGAATGAATTTGGTTGATTTATTGACTTGTCTCTATTTTTTGATGTCTTTGAATAAATGAGAATTAGATTGATTCTTTGTGTATCTTGATGAGTTTATTATGTAATCACATTATCAATAGTATTGACCTCCTTCATGATGATATTATAATCTTAGGTTGTTTATAGTATCATATTTCTCATTGCATTATGAATGATCTAAAGGATTTTCATTTGTACCTTAACTTGGTAGATTGAATTTTGATGTGGTGAGATGGATGGATGTATTAAAATAATTTCCATGATGAGTTATGCTTCATCTTTAGGATTATGTATCTCATTGCATGACCAAATTAAATTTTTATATTATATTAAAATAGTGAAGAGTGTAAATTGTATCAATACCACTGTGTATCTCTAAAGGCAATGCAAGTGTGCATATCATATAAAGGATACTTATTCATGGTTAAAATCCAAGTGTTGGGATTTTTATTGGTTTAGGTTATTTTTTCCACATTTAAAAACCCTCAAACCTTTAATAAGGGCTAAATATCCTAAAAGAGAAATTTAGCACCAAACATGAAGTACAAATGAAAAAAAATTGAACCCATTTGCAAACTAATTTTGGGCTTAAAATTAATGACCTACATATCTAAATGGAATTGTGTGCAGCATGAATTCCTACCCTAAAAGATGTAAAACAATAGAAAAAAGAAAAAGAGAAACACACACAACACCACCTCAAGATATGCCTAGTTTAACTTGAACAAAATAAAGATTAAAGAAAGAGATATACCTTGTCCAAGTGATCCTTTTGGTTGGCCCTTTGAAGTAGATTAGATGTCTACTCCTTGATGGAAAATGAGTCAAAATGATATGCAAAGTGATCTAGATTAGATGGAGGATGCAATGAGATATTTGGTTATTTGGATAAGCAAGTGAAAATGCATGTAATGGAAGCTTGAAGTGCAACAATGGAGGTTGAATGTGATGAGGGCGCAGCCTGAGACTTAGAAAATAACCCACAAACAAGAGAATAATTTTATTATTCAGAAAATGGAGCTTCTTACATGCAGAGGATCTCAAATCCCCAAGTTTTACAACACATGCAAGTTACAGAAAGCTACAGAATAACCCTTTCGCAATATGCGAGCTTGTCCCCAAAAAGTTACCCAAAAATTAGAAACCCGCCCATAAATAGAGCTCCTCATTAATTTGGAACCAAAACAACATTCAAATTTGAGTTTAGGCAGTTTGGTGCCAAAAATTTACAACATGAAGCTCAAATTTCAAAAGAGCATTTGCAATTGTATCTTCTAGAAAGTGCGCCAACTTCTCGGGGCCATAACTTTTGATCCAGGACTCCGATTCGCGAACCGTTTGAACCGTTGGAAAGGTCTCAAAGTCAATAATGTGCTCAAAATTGGCTAGGCCAATTTCAGCAAGTTTTGGGGCCATTACGGGAACTCTAAGTGCCTCAAATCTCATTCAGAAGATTTTCAGGTGCAAATCTGGGAAACTAAAACTGCAATATCTTTCAACCCAGGAACCGAAAATAAAAACCATAAATTGGGAATTTCATTATGACGAAAAGGGTATCCAAAAATGTAAAAACATCTAAAAACTGAGAAACTTGAAATTTAACTATTTTTGGGTGATGCAAGATTGCCCTTACACCAATGGATGCTCCTACATGGACACCCAGGGTAATTTGAAAGTGACCCCATCACATCTCAGATGGTTGAGGAAAACAACCAGTCAACGGCGCCATGAATGGCAGATAAGATCTTCCATGAGCCTTCCTCCTCTGTTTCTGAGATATTCTTCTCTTGTTTCTGAGTACTCTTCCCACACAACTATCCAAGATTGCTTCCATCTCTCCCTTACCCGAAGAGTGGAGTCTTGGAATGCCCAGCACCACCCCTATTGCTGGTGCCTCTATTCCACCTTCTTGATCTCTGTCAAATCTGGGAAATGTGTTGAACACGAGGCTGTTGATCATTAAGCAGCTCTACTGCCAACCATTCCTGAATCATGCCTCTTCAAAATTTTCTGAGGACGAATTTGCTAAATTTATTTATATGTTTCCTCAGAGCCCTTTATTTCCTCAAGTGGACCATCACTTCATCACCAATTTGAAACTCCTTATACCTCCTCTTATGATCTGCCTTAGCCTTATACTGCATATTCATCTTGTTAATATGTTCTCTTACCTTCTCATGTATATCCTTGATGTGTTCTGCAAAATCTTCGGCTTCAACACTTATTTTCTTTTCTTGGTCCATCTTCCTCAATTAAAGACATTGCGGGGCTACCTCCATTACACTGAAATCTAGAATGGTGATCCTGGTCTTGTTGTGATTGTTCAGAAAATTCTGCACAAGGTGAATCAAGTCCATCCTTGGGTTTATCCTCCTACCAAACATCTAGGTGGGTTACCCGGACTCCTGTTAACAACCTCATGCGCCCATGTTTGTGGATGGTGTGCGAGAACTAAACTTCAATTCATCTTTAGCTTTAACCCACGGGTCCTCCAAAAGTACCCCACAAATTTGGTGTCACGATCACGGAAAAACAGCATAATCTTTGGCAGACCATGCCAGCCTACCACCTCTTGCAGAGAACAGTCAACAGTATGGGCTGTGGAGTCTTCCTAACATGGAATGAAATGTGTACCATCTTGAAAACCTATCAACCACCACAAAGATTGAATCATTCCCCTCATTGTGTTCTTGTAAAATGAGCAGAGTCCATACCTATCCTCCCGGCCTCTACGAAAGTGCAGGAGTAAGGGATGATATAAGCCACATGTCCCAGCTCCTCCTTTAGCCATCGACCTTGCCACATGACTCTGCAAACTTCTTCACATCCTGTGACAACTAAGGCCAATAATAATGCTCACTGATAATGGCAATGGTCTTATCCTGACCAAAATGTCATGTCATTCCTCCACTATGCTTCTCCTTTATCAGATTCTCTCTCATGGAACTCCTCAAGATACACAATTGACTTCCCTTAAATAACAGCACCATCCACAGTTATGAAATCGACCACCTTGTCTGTCCACTATAGCGAGGGTTCCTTGCAAGCTTTCCAAGCCTCTGCAAAATCAGGATCTTCTGCATACAGTGTATTGAGTTCATTGAATCCAACCACTTCAATCTGCATCTTTGTCATCAATGTATGCCTCCTACTTAAGGCATCTGTAACCTTATTTGACTTCCCACTCCTGTGTTTCAAAACAAAGGTATAACTCTGCAAAAACTCTACCCATTTCATATGCCTCTGATTTAATTTTCCCTGACTATTTATGTACTGCAAGGCCTGATGATCAGTATATAGAACAAATTCCTTCGGCAACAAATAATGTCTCCATTTCTTTAATGCTTGAACTATCACATAAAATTCCTAATCATATACAGAATACTTTCTCTTGGCATCTTTTAACTTTTCACTGAAATAGGCAATGGACTTACCTTCTTGGCTCAACACTGCTCCAATGGCACAACCACTTGCATCATAATCCTCACAAACACCTTGTTGGAAATCTGGGAGGGCTAGAATGAGTTGCTGTCACCTTCTGCTAGCAGTTCAAAACTTTTTTTAGCTCAGGTGCTCCCTTGAATTCTCTATCCCTCTCATTGTTGTTTCAGTCGAGGGGTCCACAAATACTCATGAGTTTCCTAATGAACTTTTCTATAAAACTAGCCAAACCATGGAAGATCTCACCTCATTGTACGGTTCTTGGGGTAGGCCATTCTAGAATAGCCTTCACCTTCTCTGGGTCCATCTTGCGACCTTCTGCTGAGACAACAAACCCCAAGTACACTAACTCCCTCTTCACAAAACTGCACTTCTTCAGATTAATCAATAATTTCTCTTCTCTTAACTTCTCAAAGGCTCTTCGAATATGCGTCAGATGCTCATCCAATGTCTTACTAAAAATCAAAATATCATCTAAATACACAATAACAAAACTTCCCAGAAATTCTTTTAGTACCTTGTTCATGAGCCGCATGAATGTGATCGATGCATTGGTTAGCCCAAAAGGCATAACTAACCACTCGTACAGGCCCTCTTTGGTCTTGAAGGTAGTCTTCCATTCATCTCCCTCTCGAATTTGGATATGATGATATCCACTCTCCAGATCAATCTTTGTGAAGTACTGAGCTCCACTCAAACAGTCCATCAGGTCATCCATCCTTGGCAGGGGAAATCTGTACTTGATTGTTATCTTGTTTATGGTTTGGGAATCTGTACACATCCTCCACTCCCCATCCTTTTTTGGTGTTAGTACTATAGGTACTGCACATGGACTCAAACTCTCCTGTATCAAACCCTTTCTCAACAACTCTTGAACTTATCTGTTCAACTCCTCATTTTCTACTGGAGTCATTCTATGATTTGCCTTATTTGGCAAACTGGCTCCAAAAATCAAGTCAATCTGATGACTGATCTTCTTTATTGGTGGTAAACCCTCAGGTACATTATTAGAAATAATATCCTGAAACTCATCCAACATCCCAGAAACTTCTTCTGGAACCTTCTCACTATCCTCCTTACTCACTCTAGGAATCAATACATAACACACACGCTCATGCTTCATACCTTCTAAAAATTTTCTTCCATCTACATAACAAATTCTAGCACTACTGCATACCTTTTCTTCGGTCTCCTTCAGGGGTTTCAACTTGTGACGAACCCCATCCTTTGTCAAGGAATAAGTGTTTGCATGGCCATCATGTATAGCTCACCTATTGAACTACCACGGCCTCCCCAACAACATGTGACATGCATCCATGGGGATGATATCACAGAGTACCTCATCATGGTAGCTCCCGATCTTGAACTTTACTAGGCACTGCTCATTGACCAAAACTTTATGGTCTTTCTGCAACCAGGCAATCTGATACGGATGCGGGTGCCTTTCCCTCTTCAGCTTCAACTTTGTGACCACTCCTCTGACACCAGATTATCAGTGCTCCCATCACCAATAATAACATCACAACATTTTCCTTCACACTTGCACCTTGTGCGAAACAAATTCTTTCTCTGTTCTGATTCCTTTTCCTCAGTCACCAGGGCTCTCCTAATCACTAGGGCTTCTCCCCTTTTAGTATCATCTGAATGTTCGGATGTGGCCTCCTCATCTGCATGCGCAACCCTTCCATGACCTTCTGGCCTTTTGTCTGCCCTTCCTTGGTGTTGTAGGCATTCATAGGCTCGATGCCCTTCTTCACCACACTGGAAACACGTTCCTCTAAAACCACCTCTTCCAAATCCTTGTCCATATCTCCCTCATCCTCTACCTCTTTGATCACCACTATTTTGATCATGAGGCAGCAGAAGTTGTCATTCCTTTGGCTTTGGCTGGTACCCACATCTTCACTTTTCTTTTCATCATCATTTCAACTTCCTAAAGGTCTTCCATTGCCCCTTCCACTTTGACCTCCTCATCCTTTTTTCTTGCCATCAAATCTTTTGTTCAGCTTCTCTTCCACCTTCAGAGAAAACTAATACACATCCTCAATGGTGGTCATTCTGATTAGGCTTAACTCCTCCTGAATGCTCGGTTGTAACCCATTAAGATATCGGGCTACCTTCTCCTTATTGGCCTCTGTGTGACACGTTCTGATGATTATCTTGTGAAAATATTTAGTATATTCTTTCACATATCTGCTTCCTTGCTTCAACCCTTGCAATTTCTTCAATAGATCTAACTCATAGTCCACTGGTATAAACTGCTTCTTCAGTTTCTCTACCATGCGATCCCATCTAGTGATATTGTCTTTTCCTCTTCAATTTCTTTCCAACTGGACCTCTTTCCACAAAATACTAGCATGGCCCTTCAGCTTCATTTTTGCAAACTTAACCCGATTTGGGTCCTTTATTTCCTCATACTCAAAATATTCTTCTAGCTCGTTGATCTAGTTGATCAACTCTTCCAGGTTCAGACTTCCGGAATAACTGGGGACTTCTGCTCTGGGTCTTTTCTCGATCTTCAAAATGGCCCTTATTAGCCGCATTTGGTCTTGATCAATTGCTTCTTCTTCCTCTTCTACATCTAAACCTTCTTCCTCTCCTTCATCCTCACTTTCCTCCCTCGGGTTTAACCCTCTTCTCAACTATTCTTGTAACACATCAATCTGTCTCTGGAGGGCTGCCAGTGCATCTCTTCCACCTACATTTCTGACACCTCGACCACCTCTGGCACCACCACACCTACCAGGCACCACTCTTGGAGGCATATTTCTTGACCTCGACCCACAACCACGGTCCTGGTGTGAACTACCTCCTATTCAATGCGATGCATCCACATGCTCAAGAAACCGGCTCTAATACCACTTGATGAGGGCGACCGAGGAGACTTAGAAAATAACCCACCAAACAAAGGAAAATAATTTTTGTTATTTAGAAAATGGAGCTTCTTACTTGCAAAGGATCTCAAATCCCCAAGTTCTATAGCACATGCAAGTTACAGAAAACTACAGAATAACCCTTTCGCAATATGCGAGCTTGTCCCCAAAAAGTTACCCAAAAATTAGAAACCCGCCCATAAATAGAGCTCCTCATTAGTTTGGAGCCAAAACAACATTCAAATTTGAGTTTAGACGGTTTGGTGCCAAAAATTTACAACATGAAGTTCAAATTTCAAAAGAGCATTTGCAATTGTATCTTCTAGAAAGTGCACCAACTTCCTAGGGCCATAACTTTTGATCCGGGACTCTAATTCGCGAATCGTTTGAACCGTTGGAAAGGTCTCAAAGTCAATAACGCGCTCAAAGTTGGCTATGCCAATTTTGAAAAGTTTTGGGGCCATTCCAGGAACTCTAAGTGCCTCAAATCTCATTCAAAAGATTTTTAGGTGTAAATCTGGGAAACTAAAACTACAATATCTTTCAACCCAAGAACCAAAAATAAAAATCATAAATTGGGAATTTCATTATGACGAAAAGGGTATTCAAAAATGTAAAAACATCTAAAAACTGAGAAACTTGAAATTTAACTATTTTTGGGTGATGCAAGATTGCCCTTACACCACTGGATGCTCCTGCATCAGAATGCAAGTGATTGAATGCTTGAAGGCTTGAATGTATGTTATGAGTGAATGAGATAAAATATTCCATTTTAAGGGAAGAGTTTCTAGATAAATGAATGGCTAGGATTTAGCCAACATGGATTGGATGGAGGGATGTGGTGAGTTGAGGACTCACAAGCCCTCACATCTTGTCATGTGCAAGGGGAGGTGGAAAAAGGACATGTGAAGTGGAGAGAGGACATGTGAGGTGAAGGTACTTGAAAGTACCTTGGGATTAGGGGAATATTTCCTCAAAAGGAAGTTCTTGTCCCCATATGGGAAGGATGGTGACAAGTGAGGAATTTTAGAATTCCTTACTTATCATCATTGGGAAGAGAGTTGTTGGGAAGATAAATGTGAATTTTAAATTCACATGATTTGGGAGTACCTTGGGGATAAGACAAGGTCCTCATAAAGGAGGTCCTTGTCCCATATGACTGATGTGACTTATGAAAGAATTTAGATTTTCCTAACAACCTTCATGGGGAAGAGGGAGCATTAAATGAATAAATATGAATTTTTAATTCACATGGGGAAGAGTTCAAGGCCAAATGAAGAAAGTACTTATGAAAGGTTGAATTAGAGGACATATCATAAATGGCAAGATGATTAGATTAAAGTTGTACAAATAGGTGATTAAGAAGACTAATGAAGGATGTGACATTAATCCTGATTAAGGATGTGCACATCCTAATCATGGATTAATTAAACTAATATAGATTAGAAAAGGATTATGGAGGATGTGACAAGGAAAGACAAAAGAGTGAATTTAAAATTGATTTAAATTCAAAAGGCTAAATGACTAAATTAAATAAATTGATATATTTATTTAATGTAGAAGAGAAGGGGATGAAAGGTAAAGTATTTAATTATTAAATTAAATACTTTAGGAACCTTAGGAAAAGCATAAATATTAATTAAATAAATCATTTAATTAATATCGTTAGGGAATATGAGATAGACGAATAAAAGGGATGAATTTGACCATATGGGAGTGGTCAAATTTGGATGTCTACATTTTTCCTCTCTTTGAGATGGTGCTACAAAGTGGCATCATTTCAAAGAAGATTAAAAGATAGGACCAAGAAGAAGATGGTTAGATTAGAAAAGATGCCCCAATCGTTCAAAGTAGTGACTAGGAAGAAATATGATGGGGATGAAGATGAAGATTAGGGATTGAGGATGCCCCCTCGAGAAGACATGTAGGTTCAAGAGAACATGGGTGTGCTCTTGAAATGGATGAGATGATGAAAGGGAAGATGGGGAATATGATGCAAAGTGATGGAGAGAGAGGATGATAAGTAATAGGATATTGGGAAGCACAAATGGATTCAAGGAAAAAGGTGATGTTTCCCTAGTCAAGCTACAAGCCAAAATGGGTTGATGATGGATGGAGTGTTGTCGATGAGGGAATGATATATCTTGAAACAACTTGAGGATAGGGAAGGATACATATTGATGATGATGATGATGATGATGATGATGAAAGTGTTGTTGATGAGGGAAGGATACATCCCAAAACAACACCAAAGGACAGGGAAGGATACATCCCGATTATGATGACGATGATGATTATTTGAGCAAGGCTTATAGCAAGGTTGTGAACAAGATCAAGTATGTGATTAGATGATTTGTGTTAGATTGAATGGATTAATATTTGGTAGAGATGTGATATGGCCTAATGCATCATGAAAATGAGTGGAAATAAGGGCTTGCATAATGATGAGGGTCAATGGTAGGTGTATTATTGGTTGAATGGCAAGTACTTCCCCTATAATTAGTAAAAAATTAAGGGAAGATGGGTGTGAAACTGCACCTATCAAGAACCATAGGAATCTTGAGAAGAAGAGAAGATGGGAGGTGAATGTTTGCACAACCAAAATCATAGGACATAGGTCAGTTATGGATGTAATGCCATAGAATTGATCATGAAATTCAATCCTAATGCAATTTTCCATTTTTCAGAGCATTGATTTTTTCTATAACATAAGACACTAGGTGCCAGGGTATGTAAACCAAGGAAAATTAGTGTTGAATGCATAAAACAAAAAAATAGACAAGAAGGCTATCCGAACACCCCAAAGTCACGAATACCTTGGTCGGACCAGGAATTGGGATAACCACAAGCACAAAAGGATGCCCCAGCATAACACAAGACCACAGGAGTCTTGGTGGGTACTATGCAGGACAACCTAGAAGACAACAAAAAAATAAAAGATCAAGATATTCCCCTATGTTTACCATTCAAAACACACCACAATATGATAGATCATGGAAACCTTGACAAGCTATGATATGGAGCTCAAATGATAAAAAAAATCCAAAAGCGCCAAAATATCACAATCAATTACAAATGTCCTTTTCCATAGGATCAAGGGGATGGATGGGATTGATGAGGTCTGTTAGGAAGGATGCATCTTGTTGAGGCCAAAGATGGATACTAAACTAATAGATCAAAATTGTGTAGGATATTCAAAACTGGTTGGATCTCATTTATGAAGAGCCAGCTAGATAAGGACATACCTTGATGACACGACACAAGACACGAGGGACAAGACACAAGACTAACGCTTAAAGACCTAGGGGCTCAGGGGCCAATCAAAGATTAGCCTTGCCTATGTGAAAGCATAGAGCCCTCGTAGTTTGATTAAAGGCTGATGACTGACCATGGATAAAAGCAGAAAGAGGATGATGGAGACCTTGATGGATGAAAAAGATGGGACAGACAAAATCCTTGAGGGTGGATCAAAAGATCGACCTTTCCTATGTGAAAGTGCATGGGAAACGTAGTTCGACAAAGCCAATGACTGACCATGGATAAAGGATGATGAGATGACCAAGATAAGTGGATAAAATGATGGAACCTATATAATGAGACAAGATAGACCTAGTGGATTGGATAGGATGATGGCAATTGCATGAAGCTCAGTGATGGGATAGTTTTCCAAATCATCAAAAGATGAATTGGGAGGATGACATGATGGAGAGATGAGTGATGAGAAGTGACAGGAGATTGGAAAGATGTGCAAAAGAAGTGGGAGTGATGATGATGAGATAGATGGAATTGGGTTGCATGGGGAGAAGCTTATAGCTAGATACCAATGACAAGGGATTATGAGATGGGATGAGGATAGAGATGAATGGATAAGGAGACAAGGAGGGGGAGATGAAAAGGATTTTTTGGATTGGTAAGGAGATAAGAATGGGGAGATGAAAGGGATTGTTTGGATTGGTAAGGAGATAAGGATGGGGAGATGAAAGGGATTGTTTGGATTGGTAAGGAGATAAGGATAGGTAGGAAGATAAGGATGGGGAGATGGAAGAGATGCTATGATGGATGGATAGGAAGATAAGGATTTGGGGATGGAAAAGGATAGAATCTATGAATGATGTCTCCAAGGACATATCACAAAGAAGAAGATTCCCCACTCTAGATATGTCATGTATGATGAGGCATGAGGGATGGAAGATAGAAGGATAAGTAAATAAAGGAGAGATGGATATGGATAGAATGCATGGATAAGGAAGGGAGATTGATGTTAGTATGACAGGTGTACAAGGAAGGTAGAAGGATGTGGATAAGGATTAGGATAGTGTATAGGTGAGGGGAATGTATTCCAAGAGATTTACAAAGCATGTATATAGGTTTTTCCCTATCTATATCAAGATCACAAGGAGGATGGAGGGATTGGGATAAATGAGATATGACAAGAAAGATGTCTAAGATAGGTGGGATGGAGGAGATGGGTGAAGGGGATGGAGTTTCCCTCAAGTGCGGAAGTAAACTGGATGGGGGATTTACACATGATGTCTATTTGCTAGGTTTTCATCATGGTACTTATCCAAGGTGCTTTTTTGCCAAGTTTTCACCATTTGACGAATTATTTCTCTTCATTATTTTCTTGATTTTTTGTTTGTTTGTTTTTTTTTTTACTTTTTTGGATTGTATGTAGATGGAGATGGATAAGTATAGGAATGTGGATAAGTGGATTTACAAGATATGTGATAAGAGGATAGGTGGACTCAATCATCATGTTTCATACAAGGTATTAAGATCCCATGCGTGAAGTGACTATTGGATGTTGGTACAACCTTATTTGGATAAATGGATTAAAGGGATTTGATGGGGGAGATATGTGGGATAATGGATGGGATGTTGGAAAGTGTATGGATGGAATGATGGGGAGGATGTGTGATGGGGTAATTTTTTCAAGACCAACATTGGCACATATGGTGGTGTATGTGAAAGGATAGGAGGATTAATGGATGGAGAATGTGGGGATAATGGAGGAGATGGAATAGTGAATTTTGGGACATAAAGGCCCAAAATAGATTTAGGAGATGGTGGATGAGAATGTGGAGCA
The DNA here is from genome assembly GCA_007258455.2 of Sequoia sempervirens. Lineage (NCBI taxonomy): Eukaryota > Viridiplantae > Streptophyta > Pinopsida > Cupressales > Cupressaceae > Sequoia > Sequoia sempervirens. The sequence goes on along the minus strand of VDFB02000013.1, from coordinate 33,906,129 downwards.
TTGGGATTAGCAACTATGGATGTTGGTACAAATTTTTCATTTGAAGGAATTGTATCTTTTGGCTTTGAGAACCACATGGTTTTGATTTTTGCTTTGGTGAGCCTTTGTGGCCTATGGGTTTGATTTGGATTTTTGGATTTGATTTTGGATTGGATTTATATTTTTTTCAAAATGTCTATTTAAGGGGACATGAGGAGCTTTAGATTCATGTGGATCTTTAGATTTATGCATTTTTACTTTGGCATCCAAAGTGCTTCCAATAGAAATGGGATGGGTGTGAGATGGATGATGTGGAGGAAACATGAATGGAGTGATGGAGGTAGGATTTTGGGGATGATATGTGGATGGAGGATGTGTAGGTATGTGCCTTTGTTAATCCTGATTAGGGAACATGAAAGTGGTATGATTATGGTGGGTGACATGGATATGTGATGGATGGATGAAAAGATGAATAGGATGAGATGGAGGAGGTGATTGTGGGATATAAGGGCCCAAAATGGACTTAATATGTGGGGGATGTGTGATGGTGGATGGAGGGACATAAGGACCCAAAATAGATGGAGTAGATGAAGGGGGAATGTGGATGGTTGTTGTGAGGTCATACAATGGAGGGGGGATGGAAAAAAATGTTTCAGTGGAGTGATGGGAAGAGCCTATTATTCTTTTGGAAGAGCCTCGTTGAAGACGGATGGAGGTTGTACCAACATTTTTGGATTGTAACTCTTGAGAGATATATCCTAGACCGTGTGTATGCAGATTTTCTTTGACATTGATGGGCTCTAAAATACCTTGTTCATGAAGGCCTAAACCTTTTCCTTGATAGTTCATGATCTTGATCATCCGCTCTATGGTAGGATGCTTGTTACTTTGGAAGAATGATGTGAGTCAATTATTAGGTGGAGGAGGATGGGTAGTGTATATGCTCGGTTCCTTGTCTACAAGGAAACCACCATAAATGAATGTGAGAGTACTGAGGGAATATACAAGTGGTGTGGGGATAGTGGGGTTAGATGACGATGGAGGATCATGGGATGGATATGATGGGATAGCCACATCTTGATTGGGAGGAGTGAGTGGTAAGTGATCAGGAGTGGGATTAGGGGATATGATAGGATATGGATTTGTGGCAGTAGGTGATAAGGGCTCATGAGATAGAGTGGTTGGATCTTGAGTGTCAAGGGGATCATGGGATGGAGTGGATGGAGGACTATGATCTTGAGGGGGACTAGATGGGACAACATGATCTTGATGTGGAGAAGGGGATATGTTGGTATGCTTTGGATCAAGCTCTTGGCATGACTCATCTTGTGTGGGTGGCATGATGATGGAATGTTGAAGAGACTCCTCAATCGGGGGAGATGGAAGGATGGAGGATTCATGAAGTTTATAAGAATGGATTGTAGTGATACTAGGAGTGGGAGTAGTGGATTGGATCTGGGTGTCTTGGATGGATCTAGGAGTGGAAGAAGTGGATTGGTTTTGGTTGTCTTCACTAGATTGGGTTGATCTAGGAGTAGAAGATGGTGATGGGGTTTGGTTATCTTCGACATGTTGGATGGTTCTTGAAGTAGGAGATGGGGGTTCAATGGGTTTAATGGTTTCAGTAGTTTGGGTGGTGCTAGGGGTGGTAATAGTAATGATATGTGGAGGATGGAGAAGGGTCTCATCACTAATGATTGTGGATGATGGATTGGGATGGCATGGTTCTACGACATCAAGATGTGGAGTTGGGGATATCTTCTTTGTCATGAGTCCTTGGAGAATTTTTGGAGTGAGAATCATGCATATTCTAGGCTTAGATGGCCCGGTAGAGATAGATTAAGGATCATAAATGGGTGGATCATGAGGATTATGGGTTGGCGGACTAAGATTAAATGAGGGAATGGGATTAGATGGAAGACTAAGAGTAGGTGGAGGATTAGGATTAGTGGGGGGGTCAATATTAGATGGAGGTTTAAGGTAGGAATATTGGGATGGTGAATTAGGATAGGAGGACATGGATAGTGGATTAGGACAAGAGGATATGGGTGGTGTATTAGGACAAGAGGATGTGGGTGGTGGATTGCAATAAAGGTATTGGGATAGTGTATTAGGAGGAGAGGACATGGATAGTGGAGTGTAGTAAAGGTACTGGGATAGAAGATTTGGATGGTAAGATTGGGATGGTGGATTAGGAGAAGAGGATACAGGTGGTGGAGTGGGAAAAGAGGATACAAGTGGTGGATTAGGACAAGAGGATGCAGGTGGTGGATTGTAGTAGAGGTATTGGGATGGTGGATTAGGATAGGAAGATGTGGTATAAGTGAGACAAAACAGATTCATGAGACAACTAGGCTAGATGTTGGAGACATATATGAGAATAATTATCCCCTTTATGAAAGAGTAGCATAGGAGAAATTGTGAAGGCATGGATGAAGATGTACTAGGATAGCTCAGAGGGGTGATTGGATTTTTGAAAGTGATTGGGGAAAGCTTACTAGAAATGATAGCATGAAGGGGATCTATGTCATATACTTCTTGATCAACAAGACTCTCATTATCATCATCAACATAATTAGGATTCCCCTTGACTACTATTTTTGGTTGTATTGGTGAAGGATAAGGAGTCATGATGTTATATTAGATGGATATGGATTGAAGAGATGGGAATGGATGAGTAGAAGGAAAGAAAAGGTGATCAAAAGATAAATAGGATTGGAAGAAGATGTAAGGGGATCTTAAGATTTATTTTGATATTAGGAGTTCTTGGATGTAGATGGACTAAAGCTTAGATTGGAATTTAGGTTAAGTTCAAATTGGGATTGGATTAAAGCTCAGATTAGGATTGGATTGAAGCTCAGATTTAGGATGATTGGATAGGGATGTGATTGGATTAGATTGGATAAGATCGATTGATGAGACAATTGATAAGATTAGATGATGGATTAGATCGGATGATGAAAGGATTCTAAACCAAGTTCATAGATCACCCTAGGTGACTTAAGGTACTGATTGATCGGATTAAAGGATATATGGATGATTACAACACTAAATCCACCTCAAGATGTAAGGGGATCTTAAGATGTAAGGTGATAATAATTGGGGGCAAGGTCACCCAACTAGAGGGAAAGGTTGCCCAATTGGAGGGAAAGGTAGCCCAACTGGGGGGCAAGGTTTCCCAACTAGAGGGCAAGGTTGCCCAACTAGAGGGGAACGTCGCCCAACTAGAGGGTAAGGTTTCCCAACTAGAGGGAAAGGTCACCCAACTAGAGGGAAAGGTCGCCCAACTAGAGGGAAAGGTCACCCAACTGGGGGGAAAGGTCACCCAACTTGGGGGAAAGGTCACCGAACTAGCTTTCAAAATCTCAGAATAGGGAAACAAACTCTTAGAATGGGGAGATGGACTCTCGAAACAGGAAGATGGACTCTCAGAATGGGGAAATGCACTCTCGAAATAGGGAGACACACTCTCGAAATGGGGAGACAGAGTCTTAGAATGGGGAGACGAACCCTCTAAATGGGAAAATGGATGCTCAGAATGAGAAAATAGATGCTCCTAACAGGTAAATAGACTGACTGAATGGATGAGCAGACTGACGAGAAAGAAGAGGGGATTGGCTGTTTAGACAGTAGATTCACCCAAGAATGTTGCAAAATCACCTATTTCTAGGGAATTGGAAAATATGATGGCTTAGGAGGCTGATAGGGGACTGAAACAGCTAGTAGAATCACCCAAGTATGAAGCAAGATCACCTAACTTAGAGGTAGAATCACCCCTTTTGATGAAATAGGTGAGTGTGATGGGATGACTTGGATAAGAAGCAAAATTGCCCCTGTTAAGGTCAGGGCTGCCCCTCTCTAGGGTAGGCTCACCCAAGTAAGGGGAAGAATCGCCTCTTCAGTGAAAGATGCATGATTTTGACAAGAACAGATTGGTAAAAAGACTCAGGCAGAAGGCAAGGTCACCCCTGTGGACAACAAGTTTTCCCTTGTTAGTAGCAAGTTCACCCCTATCAAAGGAAAAATTTCCCAAATAGCAGACTAGGGCTTAACTTGGATAAAAAATAGCTAAGGAAAAGGATAAAAACACAACAAACAACAAACAAAAGGTAGCGGCTGACTCAACCAAAAAGACATGCACTGGTTTCACACAAAGAAGACAGTTCAAGTAGCACAATCCTAAGATTAGTAAGATGGGTATGGCCAACATGGTCCTCTATCTAGGCTGAACAAGGAAAACTAGGGAGTCCTTGATATATGCATGGTACGTGAGGCACAACCATGAACACTAGCCCATCACAAGCATGATTTAGAAGCCCCAATGAGGTACTGGAAACTTGGACCAACTCTTTGTTAGTGTAATTAATTATTTATTACACTAGCATAAGTTAACGTAGGTCTTTCATTTAATTAATTAAGTCCTAGGTTGCATAATTAGATAATTCATATAATAACAGGGTAATTCCCCTTCCTTGTTTGTAGGATATAAGATTCCTTCTAGAAGATGAGTTGTCCTTCTAGAACTTATCTCTATCTTTTTATCATTCCTAGATAGGTTTCACATGTTATCACATGTGTGATTTTAACACTTGGCAACATCTTATGCGTTTTAGGTTTTCACTCTTGCCTATATATTCAAGGCATTTTGTACATTTGTAATCATGTCATATTTAATTTGGCATCCTTGCATCTTAATGATAGCATGATATTTCTGCCATTTCTCTCTTATGGAAGTTATTTTGTCTTACAATTGATTCTAGGGTGTTTGAGGAATTCACCTAAACTCCTACACTCTTCACGTCTTATCTAGGTATCACCCTAGCTTCGATGCTTCACTAGACACTACATGACTGGATTAGGGTACAAATTTGTCTCTCCCCCCTCTTTATACCTTGATGGTACACATGGTTAGGATCATCCTTTGGGGTGATGAAATCCCCAAGCAGGTCCTTCTAAAAGAAAACACTAGACATTTTTGGCTAGTCCCTAGGTTCACACAAAGCGCAAGGGGAAAGCTTGAATGATCTAGTGCCTCCTAGGTAACAAAAGGGACTAAGTGGACTATGATTTCTTTTCACCCAAGATCACCGAATTGTGCAAGGGGATTGGATACGTCAATAGTCCACTTTCAAGCACAACAAACAGATATATTGACTCCCCCTAATTAGATCTATGTGCCTAACTAGTATGAAAAACAAGCAAACAAACAAGACTAGCTACACTGGGACCGATCGTTCGGCAATAAAATGTTGGTATTCTAGATCTCAAACCTTGGATAAACATGAAATAGTTACACAAACGTTAGTAAAAACAAGCGCATTCACCGACAAAACAGGTTAGGGGGTCAATACTAAGAAAAATGACAAAAAACGAATTGTGGAAATAAACTTTTAAGTCATTGTTTACCTCATAATCACCTCTGTCTGGGGAAGAATCACCCCTGTTGAGGGCAGGGTCATCTATCTTGAGGGAAGGTTGCCTATTTTGAGGGCAGGGTCACCTGTCCAAAGGGTAGGGTTGTCTGTTTAGGAAATAGGGAGCATATTTTCCCCTATTTTATAGATGGGCAATTTTGCAAGGGAAGAATCGCCTCTATTGAGGGTGGGGTCACCTTTCTTAAGGGCAGGGTTGCCCCTGTTAGTTGTGGAGTCACCTTTGTGTAACCTTAACCTGTAAAAATTCAAACATGGCACAATAAAAGAGCAAAACCATTTGTGGGTCCCATTGAGCATGCTAGAAATGTATGTAGTGTGATTTCGTACCCTAAAAGATGCAAAACAATAAAAAAAGGCAAAGGAGAAACACACACAACACCACCTCAAGATAAGCCTAGTTTAACTTGAAAAAAACAAAGATTAAAGCAAGAGATATACCTTGTCCAAGTGATCCTTTTGGTTGGCCCTTTAATGTAGATTAGATGTGTGCTCCTTGATCGCAAATGAGTCAAAATGCTATGCAAAGTGGTCTAGATTAGATGGAGGATGTAATGAGAGATTTGGGTATTTGGATAAGCAAGTGAAAATGCATGTAATGGAAGCTTGAAGTGCAACAATGGGGGTTGAATGCAAGTGATCAAATGCTTGAGAATTGCTAGTGATTGAAGGCTTGAATGTATGTTATGAGTGAATGGGAGAAAATCTTCTATTTTAAGGGAAGAGTTTCTAGATAAATGAATGGCTAGGATGTAGCCAACATAGGCCATATGGAGGGTTGTGGTGAGTTGAGGACTCACAAGCCCTCACATCTTTCCATGTGGAAGGGGAGGTGGAAAAAGGATATGTGAGGTGGAGAGAGGACATTTGTGGTGGAGGTACTTGCAAGTACCTTGGGATTAGGGGAAGATTTCCTCAAAAAGGAAGTTCTTGTCCCCATGTGGGAAGGATGGTGACAAGTGAGGAAGTTTAGAATTCCTTACTTATCATCATGGGGAAGAGAGAAGTTGTTGGGGGAATAAATGTGAATTTTAAATTCACATGATTGCGAATTACCTTTGGGATAAGACAAGGTCCTCATAAAAGAGGTCCTTGTCTCATGTGACTGATGTGACCTATGAGAGAATTTAGAATTTCCCAGCAACCTTCATGGGGAAGAGGGAGCATTGAGTGAATAAATGTGAATTTTTAATTCACATGGGAAAGAGTTCAAGGAAAAATGAAGAAAGTACTTATGAATGGTTGACTTAGAGGACATACCAAAAATGGTAAGAGGATTAGATTAAGGTTGTGCAAATAGGTGATTAAGAAGACTAATGAAGGATTATAGGCAAGTGGCAAGATATGGAGGATGTGACATTAATCCTGATTAAGGATGTGCACATCCTAATCATGGATTAATTAAACTAATCCAGATTAGAAAAGGATTATGGAGGATGTGACAAGGAGAGAGAAAATAGGTAATTTAAAATTGATTTAAATTCAAAAGGCTAAATGACTAAAATAAATTGATATATTTATTTAATTTAGAGGGGAAGGGGATGAAAGGTAAATTATTTAATAATTAAATTAAAGACTTTATGAGCCTTAGGAAAAAGGGTAAATATTAATTAAATAAATCATTTAATTAATATCGATGGGGAATATGAGATAGACAAATAAAGGGGATGAATTTGACCATATGGGAGTGGTCAAATTTGGATGTCTATAGGAATAATTATTAGTGACATTCTCATCGATTTTATAAATAAATTTAACACATTTATTGAAGAATTTTTAGATAATGAGCACTTAAAGTCAAGTCCTTATGCTCATTGAAGAGTATTACCAAAGATAAATAAAAAGATCTGATTGACATTTTGGGTTGTGTTAATTTATCTCTTAAGGTGGATTCTAAGGAAGTATAAATTTTATTTCATATTATTATTTCTTTGGTTAGATATTTCATCTTGTTTTAGTATACATGATATGAGAAATTATATGATGCCCCTTTTATCATACCTTAATGAGGTAAATATGTTCATGAGGGTATAACTTTAAATATTACATAAATCCATATGAGTCCCTCATTGAGGAAATTTATTTTACTATGGATACTTGCATATATGTTTTAAGTATGAAGGTGTTATCATTGATGTCAACAAGCTTGTGTTGTCATTGGTGACAGTTGTGTAGTCGTTGAGAGAGATTGTTGTTTTGATTAGTTGCATTATGTTGTCATCAATTAAGTTACTGGTGTTAACCTCTAATGTTACTTTGATAAAATTTTGTTTATGGTTTTGGTAGTGATAAATATGTCAAGGATATTGAGAAATTTGATAAAATAAGGAAACATGATGTTGTAGAGGTATTATGGTTTGTAGAGGTGTTCTATTTTTGCTTCACATTTCTTCTAGGTTGAAGATCTTCTTGTGTGGTTTGTATGTGTTGGTTAGATATGTTTAGAGTTTCTATATCAAGAATTTGGGCTTTTGTATCGATATACAAAAGAATTTTTGTTCACTAGTATGTGAACTAGATTCATAGTGTTGCTTCCATAGGTGCTTGGGATAAATGTTTTTTATCTGCATTTCTCTGCAGTTGTTCTATAGGTTTTTTTATTCTGAAGGTATGTTGATGGTGTAGAATGCTTTTCCTAGACCTGCTCAAACATGAACAAACAATCAAACATTAGTCCATAAACAAGTGTAAACAAGCATTCCCCATGAAAATCATTCAAACATAAGAACATGAAATCAAAATGAAGTAATCAAATGAACTACTAATGAAATTCTATTCTAAATGGTCAAACTAGCATCCCATGGGGGAATTGGTGCTTCTTTGATGTGGAAAGAATCACTTTCCCAATTCCTTGATAAGCTTGATGATAAATGTGTGATTCTTAATGCAAAATGTCAATAACCTAGCTATGGATGATGAATTCTATGCTAACTTGGATGAAATTGTGGATGAAATCATGGATACTTTGAAGTCAAATGACTATAATCTCTTTGCATGAAGTTGTGTATGATTGTGGATCCCAAATCAATAGAGAATGCCTCTATTTATAATGAAGAAGGTTTGAAGAATGAAGAATAGGATGAATGTGGGATTAAAGAAGGGACCAATGGCATTGTGCCACTTGTCAACATGCTAATGAAGGAGAGTGGAGCACATTTTGAACAATGTGCATGTTAAATGCATGTAAGTGAAATTTGAATTTGAAGAGGTGGTTTGTGTAAGAGGAGGTGTAAGTGATTTTAATGCCAAGGTGGCTCAAGGAGAGGACATGTAAGAGCTTTTAATGTCAAGTTGGAGGAAAAAAGTCCTTTGGGAGGGAGAATTCAAATAAGTGGAATATTCCAAGAATATGCTATATTTGAATGAAAATAGGGTAATTATTAAATCAAATAAATTGATTTACATGTGCAACTTGCAAAAGCTAGAGGAATGGAGGATTAGTGTTAGAAGTTAATTAATTTAAAATTAATTAACTTAGATTGAACTTAGTTGATTATGATATTTAATTTTAAATGCTTGAATTTATTTAAATCACATGAGAGGATATTGTAAGATTAGTAATTTTGTAACGCCAAATAAAAGCTTTGCACAATAGACAACAAAGAAGATCGTTAGAAGCACACATGCATACAATACTAAAATCTAAAATGCAAATTCATTCGTTAAGCAACAAAGAACATGGGAAAGCAAAAACGTAATTAAAATTAGAACAATCTCACCAATTCCAAACGTATTTCCATGATTCATCTCGATTTCCCTTCTCCATTTTGCTTGTGTAGTATAATTGCCCTCAGATTTTCAAGTTCGTGCAAGTATAGCCTAAGATAGTGATTAACAAAATATCGAAGATTCAAGACAAAAGTGCTCTCCAAAGTTATAAAATTCGCGAGAGAGATTTCAAGAGAGATTTCGAGAGAGATTGGAATGAAGAATGACAGATTAATTTGTAGAAAATTGATTATTCGAACGACAGGCCAAGATTGAAAGATTAACGGATGGTTGAGATCGACAGATTAGACATGCATTCTGATAACTAACAGTGATGACATGAGTGATTCAAATTAGAAATAGAATTAAAGATTAAATAATGATTTAATCTTCAGTTCGGCATTCAAAAACATAAGAAATATCTTTGCATGACAAAGATGAAGATTGATTATAACGACTCTCTATTTGAATGCACGCACAACACTTAATTAATTAAGAATATTTAATTAATATGCATGTGCACGCAAATGATTTAGAACTAGAGGATTGCATGATCTAACGAAGAGATTACTCAAGATAGCCACTCAGACATTAAATCAAAGATTAACTGAACGATTAAAATAGATGTCGAGTCGAGTAAAAGTGAATACTTAGATAACTCACATAATTATCTAAAATATAGAAGAATGTGTTAAAATAGAATTAATGAATTAAATAATTCATTTAATTCAAGACTCGATATTCGAAGAATAATTAAATAAATAATATTTATTTAATTAAGTGATGAAGGGATTTTAAATGAATAATTAAATAAATTAAGAATTTATTTAATATAGTTGAAAATATGATAAAGAATAAATTAAATAATGATTTATTTAATTTTAATCCCGGAGAATAAAGGTTAATTAGTAAGATAATTAAATAACAAGCGTTTATTTAATTAATTAGAAAGAAATAAACAAAGATGAACTAATTAAATAATTAAGATTATTTAATTAATAAAATGAATTAATGTTAAGATGAATAATTAAATAATTAACATTATTTAATCATGACCATGAAGAATAGGAATTATGAAGAATACTGAAGTCGCAGACCTAGACCAAATTTTAGTGTCTACATTTGCCCCTCTTTGATACAATGTCATTTTTGTGTCAAAGAAAATCGATAAGAAATATGGCCCGATCATGCCCCATGTAAAACAGGTGAAGGTATGCCCCCTCGGGAGGACAGGCAGGTTCAAAGAACATGAGTGTGCTCTCAAATTGATGAAGAGAACTAGAAGATGAAAGAAAAAAGGATAGAAGAAAATAGATAAGGGTGGTGAAGATGTAGAAAAGAAGAAATGTTAGTGCGAAAAGAAAGATCGAGAAAGAACGAAAGACAGGAGATAAATGTTAGTATTAGCAATCTTCGATATTTTGCTGTATCACAAAAGGTATTGCACTTTATCATCATTGGGAAGGACTAATACAAATGGAGAAAAACACCATGATATGACATAGATCAAGGTGTGCAAGGTCATCCACTTGCTAAAAACAGACAGTCGCAGACAAGGATTGTCATTAACTCATACTAAGGACACAAGTTGCCCCAGTCTTTTTGTCAGGACAAACCACAGACAACAAACAAAAGAAAAGACGGGTCATGAAATGTCATCGCTCCTCTAAATCCTTCATGGGACATCCTTGAGGAAACTAGTAACATGACTCAAAAGCAAATTTAAAAAGACAGTCGGCAGACAACAGTCAAAGAAAACAGAATTTTGATACATTGTTGCTTCTCTAAATCCTTCATGGGACATCCTTGAGAAAGCTAGTAACATAATTCCTAGTCATCAAGTCAAATAAAATGATAAGATAAATAAGCCATAAAGTCAAAAAGCCAGTAAAATGTTTTCCAAAACATGATTTGTTTGTGTGATTTGTTGATTGATAGAGGGACCGATTGATAGAGCCTAATTGCAGGAGATACACATACTGCATAAGACTGTGAGTTTGGTTTCGATGTTATGACTATCTGTATAAGGCATGACAAAGCCTGGTTTCAGAAAGACATGTATCGTATAAGACGTTGAGTCAGATGCCGTTGATGTGATAACCTATGTAAGGCTATGTTTGATTTTGTCAATTATGCAGGAAGGACTCATCCTGAATAAGACATAGGTTGATTGTTTTGATAACGTCTGTTTCCAAGAAGGACACATCCTGTAGCAGACTGTAGTTGATCTATTTTGATTGTTTTGTTTGGCAAGGTGTTTGATTTGACTTAGAGACATTGCTGACTTGTTCACCAGATTAATGCATGACTTGATGTGATGTGTGGACAATTGACTGTGTGACGACAAACCCTAAAGGACTGACCTAGTGTGGCCTCGGGGGCTCATCGATTGATGGCCTTGCCTACGTTATACATGCAGAGACCTCGTAGTTTGACTTGACTTGACCGACAAGACTAACTACAAATAAAAGACGTGTGTGAAAGTGAATGCGACGATCCCTAATGGACTGACCTATTGTGGCCTCGGGGGCTTATCGATTGATGGCCTTGCCTACGTTGTACACGTAGAGACCTTGTAGTTTGACACGACCAATGACCTTGTAATATAGACACATGGATTAAAGCATGAATTTATATAGACAAACCTAAATGAACTGACCTAATGCCTCGGGGGCACATCGGCAGATGGTCTTGCCTACGTCCAGTCGCAGAGGCAACATAGTTCAACAAACGACAAAGACTGACAAGTGCGACTGACTCTGACTCTATTTTTTTGGATTTTTGAAATGTTTTAACTTTTTTTTTCTTTTTGAAGTTTTTTGATGTTTTTGTGTTTTCTCAGGTCATTTTGTGATGTTTTTGGATTTTCCATGGTTTTACGTCTTCAACACAACCAATGTAAGAACCAATATGACACACGTCAAGTGTTTGCCCCTAGTCGAGTATAAGACCAATTGATCATGAATAGGGTAAGATGGGGGTTATGAAATGCACTCGATGTCAATCATTCCAAGTTATGGGAAAGACTACCACTTATTATGAATGGTATATACAAGTGATGGGTATGAAAGATAAGGGATATGTGCAGGGATAGGTAGTATGTATAGGGAAGTGGATTATATACAATGATAAGGACTATGTATAGGGTAGTGATTCCTACAAGCAACCAAGCAAGCATGCACAAGAATCCAAGGACAACCATGATCTTACCCCTAGTCAAGCTGAAAACCAATTGACAGGTGATGAGGATGGTGACAATGTTGTTTGACGTAGGAAGGACACATCCCGAAACAACATGAGGATGATGATAATGTGACTAAAGCATCAAGGTTTGCAGCCATGCTAGAAACAAAGCCAATGAATGTTTTGAATGATGCACTAGAATGCATAGAAAGATTATATGGATTCAAAATTAACAGTTACGGTTCAAACTTACAGATGCGACTCAGAATATACCAAATGCGACTCAAATTGACAGATGCGACTTGGAATATAATGCATGCAGTTTTTCCAAAGCAGAAGCGAGCCAAACTGACAGATGCGACTCAAATTTAAAAGATGCGACTCGGCATTTACAGTTGCGACTCAAAAATAACAGATGCGACTCTAAAAATCAGATGCGTGTTTCTGGTGAACAGTTGCAACTCTCTGTGAATTTTCAGTGACATGAAATTTAAACTGACTCTATTTTCTGTGATCAAATTCTGACAATCAAAGACAATCATAAAACACAGTGTTTTCAGTTTCAATTTTGGACTCAAAGAACGTTAAAGTGATAACAGACAAGCACATCCTAGTAGGCCAAAGGCCTAGGGTTTGTATACTTGGTATAGCCCACCTATTATACCCTGGATTGGTGATGAACACCTTTCCTTCTCGAGAGCGGATAGCTTAGGAATTTGGTGGCATTGGCTCCCCTCCATGGCTCATTAACGTCTTTCGAGCACACCAATTCTGAATTCTTTGGGCAATGACCTCCCAAGAACTGATATCTCTACTCAAGGGGATCAGTAGTGAGTATCTTCGGGCATGATACTATACCCTGCACTAATACCAAGCAACGACCACAAATAGGTTGGTCTCTACAACAAAAGGGTATTTAATTCAGGCATTCCATTCGTGGGGTGTGATCCATACGGTGCGAGTCCCCTTTCGGATCCATCTCGTCGGAACCACACTCGTGATTCTTGGGGTTTCCCCAAGAACCCACTTTTGTATACTAGCTGGAAGTCCCTCAGGTTCAGGGTGCTACCGGTCTGAGTCGTCTTGGGGTGAGTACTTTTTCCCACTAGAACAGGCCCAAGTTCTATAGTTGGTAATCATTTCTCTTACACCCAGGTTCGCACGGATGCTCAAGGGGAGAGGATACTTCGATATACCAAATCGTAAGGGTAACCAGACTTGTGCTTTCACACCAAACACAGTAGATACTTGTTAATTTTAACCAAACGAAAGATTTGCTACGCTACCAAACAATCTGTTTCAAAATTTAACTAGGGTCTTTGACAAGCGTCCTGCAGAAGATATCATTAGTAATTTTTCAATATTTTCTTCGTCAATCGTCCTGCAAAAGCTTGTTAACTCCAAATGGCCACACGTTGAAAATCAAATATCAGTAACACGAAAATCAATTAAAAATTCTAGATTGCCAAAAGTAGAAATAAAATTTTACCAGTCAATTGCGTCACTTTGTTACCAGTCAAATGCGCTGTTTCTATTTCAGTTGTGGCTTGGGAAATCAATTGTGGTTCAGGAATTGTCAGATGCATCGTTTCTATGTTAGATGCAGTTCAGAAACTCAATTGCAGTTCAGGAATTTCAGATGCGTCGCAGAAAGTCAAATGCGTCACTTTTAAATCAAATGCGTCATTATTCTTGCAAATGCGTCATATAAAGTCAAATGCGTCACTTTTAAATCAAATGCGTCATTCTTATTGCAAATGCGTCATTCTGGCTCGCAGCCGCAAAAAAATTGTGTTTTTCTTGTAAAAAATGCTTCCCTTAACAAAAATATGCAGTATAATATATGAATCTTCATCTCTCGACCCTTCCGGATGCAACCATGCTATTTATTTCACCTCAAAAGACTCCGAAATGTGTGATTTTTAATATTCTTCAAAAGTACCTACACCTTTCAACACAAAAAACACCAAAAACTTCCAAACAAAGAATGTTAATCAAGAGGGTTAGTAATTCACGTCGGGTTCACCAAATGTAATGCCAAATAAAAGCTTTGCACAATAGACAACAAAGAAGATCATTAGAAGCACACATGCATATAATACTAAAATCTAAAATGCAAATTCATTCGTTAAGCAACAAAGAACATGGGAAAGTAAAAACATAATTAAAAACTAGAACAATCTCACCAATCTTCAAACGTATTTCCATGATTCATCTCGATTGCCCTTCTCCATTTTGCTTGTGTAGTATAATTGCCCTTAGATTTTCAAGTTCGTGCAAGTATAGCCTAAGATAGTGATTAGCAAAATATCAAAGATTCAAGACAAAAGTGCTCTCCAAAATTACAAAATTCGCGAGAGAGATTTCGAGAGAGATTGGAATGAAGAATGACAGATCAATTTGTAGAAAATTGATTATTCGAACGATAGGCCAAGATTGAAAGATTAACGGATGGTTGAGATCGACAGATTAGACATGCATTCTGATAACTAACAGTGATGACATGAGTGATTCAAATTAGAAATAGAATTAAAGATTAAATAATGATTTAATCTTCAGTTCGGCATTCAAAAACATAAGAAATATCTTTGCATGACAAAGATGAAGATTGATTATAACGACTCTCTGTTTGAATGCATGCACAACACTTAATTAATTAAGTAAGAATATTTAATTAATATGCATGTGCACGCAAATGATTTAGAACTAGAGGATTGCATGATCTGACGAAGAGATTACTCAAGATAGCCACTCATACATTAAATCAAAGATTAACTGAACGATTAAAATAGATGTCGAGTCGAGTAAAAGTGAATACTTAGATAACTCACATAATTATCTAAAATATAGAAGAATGTGTTAAAATAGAATTAATGAATTAAATAATTCATTTAATTCAGTACTCGATATTCAAAGAATAATTAAATAAATAATATTTATTTAATTAAGTGATGAAGGGATTTCAAATGAATAATTAAATAAATTAAGAATTTATTTAATTATAGCTGAAATATGATAAAGAATAAATTAAATAATGATTTATTTAATTTAACCGGAAGAATAAGATTAATTAGTAAGATAATTAAATAACAAGTGTTTATTTAATTAATTAGAAGAAATAAAAAAAGATGAACTAATTAAATAATTAAGATTATTTAATTAATAGATGAATTAATGTTAAGATGAATAATTAAATAATTAACATTATTTAATCATGACCATGAAGAATAGGAATTATGAAGAATATTGAAGTCGCAGACCTAGACCAAATTTTGGTGTCTACAAATTTAATTAAATAAATTTGATTTATTTAATCAAAGAGAGAATATTAGGATTTAATTAAATAAATTTGATTTATTTAATCAAAGATAGAACATTAGGATTTAATTAAATAAAGTTGATTTATTTAATCAAAGAGAAAATATTAGGATTTAATTAAATAAAGTTGATTTATTTAATTAAAGGAGGAATTTTGATGAATTAATTAAATAAAGAGTATTCATTTAATTGGTAGTAAAGAAATGATCGAGTGCAGGATACCAATCAAGATATTTCAAGTGTCTACATTTTGCCCCTCTTTGAAGCAATGTACTTGCTATGTTGTTTCAAAGAATAACCTCGCCAAGATCAAAATTTAAAAAAAAAATGATTTTTTCAGATGCCCAATTGTTGCCCCAACAAGAAGAATTGTGCTAGTATACTACCCCCTTGAGAGATCAGACAAAAATTTGGATTTTTGGGTAATTTCTCGAAAAAAGACAAGCTGCCCAATAGGTCTAGAAAGGCTCTAGGATGCTGAAAATGTGCCAAAATGCGAAAAAAGGACGTGAAATGGGCCTCAGTTGGGCAAAAAAGATGTTGAGGGTGCAAAACCTTAGTTTGACAGCTAAATTTGGGCAAAAACCCTAATTTTCATGCTTAAATAGGCTTGGAGGGGTCACTTTCCATTCATTTTTGCATTCACAGTTTGAAAGTTTTGGTCTTTTAAGCTCTGACCCTTTTGCAGAATGGCACAACAAGTGCTTCCCCGACACAATTTTGAGCGATTATGTCATGTCTCGAATTCTAATGCTCCTTGTTTTGGCTCTGAGTGGATTTGATATATGTTTAGATGTGTAGTAGATTACATAATGAACACTATGGTATTATTTTTGGTGTGATGAAATATGAAATGTTGTTTTAATTTAGGAAAAGTGAATGCTTAGAAATGCAATTTATTTTGAATGTGATGAAAAATGGAAAATATTATTATTTTAATTCATAAGTTTAATGTTTAGATTTATATCTTTATGCAAATACTAATCTATTGATGCATACCTGAGGGTATTGAGATGCAGGTCGTCGAAGACCAAGGTTGTGGCTAAGGAGAGAAGGTTAGCTTCTTGGAAGGGTATAGTAGGAACAAAACTCTCGCATACACACACATGCATGTAGTGTCATGATTTACATGCATGTAGCTTTAATTTAATTAAATGCATAATTGTATATTTTTCTAGGTATTTAATCATATTTGGTGAAAATATAAAAAGTATAGTTAAATGGAAGAATTGATTTTAATCTAAATTTGATTATACATGTCTGGAAAATTAAATAATTATTTAAATGTTTTAAAATCAAAAGTTACTTTCTTGAGTTAAATCCTTATTTTATAAATAAATATTTATTTACTTCCTGTTGAGAGTAAATAGTTACCTTTATTTTACAAAGTTGTAATTGCATTTCCTAACTCTTTCGGGATGATGAATGCATAGATGGAAATGAAATTGTCATTATTTCTTTTCAATTAATAAGAGAATGAAATACAAGAAATAAATTTTAATTTTATCTATTGAATTCAAGATTAGGTTTTGGAAATGAAAAGGAAACCTTAAAAAGAGAAAAGAGTAATGAGAATGGATAACGGTTCTTGATACACTTCTTGAATCACTCTATAATTTAATTTCAATGGCTGCAAAAATAAAGGGTCTTTTATATAGTTTTTAGTAGAATAGAAATAGGAAAATAAGAGGAGAAGTATAGGAAAAAGGAAAGAAGGGAATAATTTTCGAAGACAAATTGCTAGAAAGGAAAGCTACAGGAGAAGAAGCAAAAGAGGAGCATTTTCAGCTAGAGGCATCTATCTGGGTATTTAAAATCTCCACTATTGTTTTTTTTGTTAAATTCCCATAATGTGAGAAAAGAAATTTTGGCTTGTTTAAGAATTCATTTCTTTTGAGAATCATTGTTTTAAACCTCTCTAGTTGAAATGTTTAAATCAGTACATTCTTTTTAAATCATTTATATATATATATTTAAATATAATATTTGCGGCCCCTCTGAGTTAAATATCTTGTTTTCTAGAATGGGGTGTTTCTAAGTAAATCTTTGAGTAAAAGAAAATCTTGTTTCACATTATGCAAACTTAATCTATATTTAAATATATAATTATATATATTTATAATAAAAAAAAAAGATAAATGTGATTGCGTGTGAATGATTTACTCTTTTAAAAATAAAAATAATTATTATTTCTAAATCCTTTCCCTTTTATATAAATTATTTTTAACTCTTTTGTTCTTTGTATTGAACCTTTTAGTAATTCCATTGCTTGCATGAATTTAAACCAGTTGTTGTAATTCTCTTTCCCAACTGATAATCAAAATGTTGAATCTATAATTAAAATGATGATATTATTTAAATTATATATATACAAGAATTTGCAATGCATCTACATATATAAATATATAAATTCAGCAATGTATACTCGGCTGTGAAATATTCCCTGAAAATGACGTTCTTTTATTTTTTATTTTTTAAAATTTAAATTTTCTTTAAAATTTTCCTCACCAAAAATTTCATTTATTATTTACATTTGTAAATTTATATAAATATATATATATAAGTGTATATATATATATATATATATATATATATTTATATATATATATTTATATATATATATTTATATTTATATACATACTCCATTATTGCCCTTTTTTAAATCGTATATGACTGAAATTTATTTTCTTTTCCAATCTGAACTATTCTCATGAGCTTATTTTATTTATTTATTTATTTGGAAATTTTTCCTCAAATTTTGTACATAAAAGATTATTAGATCTGAGAATTTATATAAATACCTCTACACCCAAAGTTTAGTTTGTGTATTGTAACTTTAGCTAGAAGATATTTCAAATTTCTCAAACTTGTATTTTACTAGATGATGATATTAATGCTGGTAAAACAGAGTAACTAAATATATATATATAGGTATAAATATATCAATAAATATACACATTCTTCTATGCATTTTAGTTACATTTTTCCTTCAATCAAGTAAACTAGTTACTTAAAAGGTAAATATATATATATATATATATAAATATATTCTAAATGTATAAAATTACATGTATATGGATCTGAATAACTATCATAAATACATATATATATATATATATATATATATTCAAATATAAACATAGTAATATAGGTACAAATAAATATTTACAAGAGTAAATACAAACTGGTTTCTATTTTTTTTTTAAATAGAGAAGACAATTCTTCCAAGTTTACTATCAGTCGAATTACTTCTATGATAGTTGAATTACTTCTATGATTGTTTGAAATATAATTTGTACATAAGACTTAGCGGGTAAATAATTTACTATTAAAAAACTGCTTTTGGAGTATTTTCCAAAATTTATGTTTAAATGTGTAAACTTCTCAATTATTCCAGCCTGTGTAAAATTAATCTACTGACTTAGGTCATTGTAGAAAGGAAAATAATTTCACAAAATGTAATTATTCTTTATGGAAAGTGTTGTCTTCTCAATTTCCTACAAGAGTGTTATTCTTTCAAACTGAATGTTGAGTATTTTTGCAAAAGAAGTACTAGTATTTAAAATATGTTTACATGGAAGTTTTTTTCTAGAGTGAAGCAAAAACCAGAAATGAATTATTTACTTGTGAATTACTTTCCAAACAAGGAAATAGTAGATTTTTGGATTATTTCATGTATCTATAAATTGCTTACAATAGAAAATGCTAGAATTATATGCATTTCATGTGAAGCTATGTGTATTTATATATTATGAGTAGACTTCTGGGACATGATGTTGAAGGTGGACCCACAAAGATGATAGTTTTACCTTTTCTAAAACTATCATTTATTTTTATTTATGCTTGGCCAAGCAATGTACCATTGAAATAGATGGAATTAAGAAAAGCCTAGAACTAAATGTTATGTAGGTCTTTGCTACCTCCTGTTGCAAGAAATATGTTATTCTTAGTATAGGAATGCATATAGGCATTAGGCTTGCATCGAGAGTTCTCTCTTGCCATATTGTTCCAAGTTGCTAGGCTCCTCAAGCAGGGTCGGGGATTTCTTCGAGATAGGAAGAAACCCAGGGAAGTCATGTGCTTTGTGGTTGGGTGGAAAAGGCACCTTAACCGCACTCTTGGCCCTTAGCACAAGAAGACCAGTGGACTCAAGGCGGATGAGGATCAGAGCTTTACTTTGTCACATATACATCTCTTATATTATTTCTTTACGGCTTGCATAGCCATTTATACTTTGTAACTTTACTTTAAGAGTATAACCCTTATGTAAACTTGTATCATTGAAATATATGATTTGTTCATTGTATCATTGAAATAGATGACTTGTTTATGGTATCATTGGAATAGATGATTTTTTCATTGTATCATTGAAATAGATGATTTGTTTATTGTATCATTGAAATAGATGATTTATAACACCTTAAAATTGTATGTACATTGATAATGTTAGATGGAAGTACCTTGAGTGTTTATGGATTACTCTTGGTATACATGTTATGGATATGTCATGTGATGAATGCACTCCTATCTCCTTACTTGAAGTGAATGTTACTCAATTACTATACTTTGGTATGGAATGGAAAACTTGGGGTCTTTACAGATTCTATGTGCACCAGAGATTTCCAAGCGCAAGACCACCGATATGTGACCCAAACTCAACTTTGAAATTTGATTTTTGAGTGTATTTATTATGCTTCAAAGAGTTAAAGTCCCCAACGTCGCTATATAGCGATGTGCCAAGTGCAAAATTGGTGATGTTGAAGCTCAAATAACATCACTTGTGTAAATTGTGACAGTTTGTGATTTGATTTTAGGGTTTAAATTTCCAAATCGTGACGCTTTTGCGAAAAGTGACCCTTAGCTTGATTTAGAATTAGGGTTTTCTGGTGAAAGGGTGACGCATGTGAAAATGGTGACATTGAGGTTGATTTAGCATTTTCAAAGATTCTAGTGTCACTATTTGGAGTTTTACAAATAGTGACACCTTTGCAAACTGTGACGCATTCGTGGTTTCGAGGTCAAAAACTCCAAACGGGGTCAAATATATTTTGCAAATTTTGACGTCGTGGATTTATGGGTGAAGGAGGTGATTTAGTATGTGCATTCGCGCGAGCATCGACCCTTAGTCCTGCACAGATTAGCCGATTTATCAGAATTACGACAAGAGCATCTAGGGGAGATTAGTCTTTGGTACGTCACTTATGTGCCTATTATCTGAACCCACCTGGCAATGATGACTATGTTGGCGAAGAGGTGGCACAGCGAGACCTCTTCCTTTCACCTTTTGACTAGCGAGGTGACCATGACCTTAGAGGATGTATGGTAGATCTTATGGTTGTCGATACATGGAAATCGTTTGGTCTACAATATAGATGCTGGAAGTGATGCATGTTTTGAGGTCATGGAGGTCGAGGGGCTTGCACTTGTCGAGGGCTAGATTGACTTGGAGTACTATAGAGGTCAGGTGCTGACTTTCAGGCTGATTATTGTTGCCATTATATCTAGGTTAGTAGCTCTAGATTGATGAGGCAGATACTTCATTTGAGGATGGGGCTTGGCCTGGGAGAGGATGCTTTATTGAAGGACTCAGTTTTCCTAGGGACCAATGATATTGGCCTCATTATACCATGATCTACATGATTTTGCATATTGTGATAGCCAAGAAATTAGCACCAATGTGACACTACTTCACATTTGGACCTAGAAGCATATTGTTGTGATCTAAACAATTGTCACTTTCATTGATACAAAGCCTGATGATCTAGTGATTTGGAGATAAGGGGTGTGATCACTTTGAGGCACAATGGACAACTTGGTCTACCTCACTAGCGTCGAGTCCTTGATGAGATGGCAACATTCTACTAGCATCCATGGTTATAGGTTTTTGCATGGTATGATGATGTACAATAGCTTTTTTATGCTCGATAGAACCAACTCATGCAAGGGAGGGAGCATATGATTATAAAGCGCTACCTTCCAAACAGGGTGGCCCACTAGTTTGGGGAGGTTCAGGATCAGTCAGATTACCAGTACACAACTGTCTTTGCCAAATCATCTCGAGAGATTGTGTGGGGATGGATGTTTCCAACATCTAATGTTGTTGATAGCTTTTGATAGTTGGTTGCTAGGCCATGGGACTATGCTCAAGGACCAGCGGATCAAGGCACAACTCATGCATATGATGAGTGGTTTAGACCTCTACACCAGCTGATAAATCTAGGAGTGACACTTCCATGGGGGAGACCTCGGGGGAGGAGTGCTTGGAAAGCATAGGCAGGACAAGGTGGAAAGGGTCCTAGAGCACCACTTAGAGATTGGCAACCTCCACAATAGCTAGAGCAGTAGCCAGATCGATAGCCAGACTAACAGCCAGGCCAACCACAAGATCCATGGGATGGTTAGATTCAGTATTTGTAGGCACATATACATGGATTACAGGTGTAGCTATAGGCTATTAAATTAGAGAGTGATTAGGCCAGGTAGCAGGTCTAGGCCCTTACTGTAGAGAGAGACCATGAGCACCAACAGAGGTAGGCCATAGAGCTATAGTTAGCTTAGGAGGTCGACCAGAGGTAGTAGTGAGAAAGCATGGCTACTGCATCATAGGGGAGAACCGTTCTAGCATGGATGTATCGTGCGTCAGTCTGGGAGGCAGAGTACTACAACTTCATTACTGACAAGTTGTACCCATGGCTATTTGGGTGCCAAATTACTCCCAATAGACAGGGGTCTGACAAATATATGACTGAGCAAAGAGGAAAGAAGGTGAGGGGAGCAACCACCAGGGCTAGCAGTTGTGCATACTTTTTGATCAGTGATTGATTCTTTTTTAGACAGACTCATAGGCTTTATTTTTTATAGCCTTGTGGGTATTGTACCTTGATTTTTATACATACACTTGAGTCAAATTTGTACCATGATAGTGATGATTTTTTGATATATATGATATAGATATGATTGATTTATGATGCGATGTGTTCACTTCATTTATGCCTTATGGATGTATTTTTTTTGTATATGCAATGTGATATGATTATGTAGATGTTCATGGATGTTATGGATGCATTTCTTTTCTATATTATTTCTATGCACTTTTATGGTGATGATGTTTGTAATATGGATGTATGGATGCAAATGATTCTAAGATGCTTAGACTAACAAATATATATTATGCCCCAAATGATAATGCAAAATGGATGATGTGATATGTTGAGATGTATGAATGTTATGATGTGCTCTTTTTCTTTTTTCAGTACCCTTTCTAGATGTGTAATATGATGATGCATGTATGGATGTTATGATGATGCCTATATGATTATGCAATGGATGTAAATGTATGGTTTATGAGATGCTTAGAATAACCAATCTATATTATGCAATGTATGTGAGATGTTTGATGTTTCCTATTATGTATGATATGAATGATATGCAGTATGCTGATGATTTTTGGATGCAGGATGAATGCATTGGTGATGTTTGGATGATTGTCATGATACCATGTTAGCGTTGAGAGAAGAAAGATGAAATGAGATGATGAAAAGAGGATCCAACAATTCCATGATCTGTGAAGACTTTATTAGAAATAATGATGAGATATTAATGATGTTTTTCTTATTAGAGATTGGGAATATAAAGAGCTTACTTACCTTATGTTTGATAACACACATAGATACAATGCATCAAGGTATAAAGAACTAGGATGGCGTTGTACCTAGTGTGATGGACTTTGACTTGACAATCAGATAGGAGTATCCTTGTTCACACTTCACATACGAAACCTTATTTAGAATGTAGTTCAAATATTTTAAATGTTTCAGACCAAAACATAGAAAATAAATCATTCCTATGTGGTCAACAAGACACCTAAAAAACCCTCCCTATGAACCAAACAAAACATGCATGACCAAAGTTATATTACAAGAATATCCAACAAGCACAACAGACAAAAGATAATGATCAATTACCCATTCCTTTCTCTTTAAATTGTTTTGATTAGACATCATCGAGAGGTCATTGGAAAGAGCACAATAGGATAAATCAACAAGACAAAGATCAAGTAAAAAAACAAACCAATGTTCTTCATACCTCTAGCCAAGACTAAACTACGGTGATGCTTGATGTTGATGTCCATTGTAGGAAGGATGCATCCTAGGACATGATGTTATTAGATGATTTGGGACAAACTAGATGATGGGCTATTAGTACCAAGGGGTTACCAACTTGTTTACCTACTAACCTAGACTTGAGACTTTGACATTTTAGTTTTCACTCTTGATTTGCTAAACTTATTTCTGATCGTTGTACCAATGGTTGAGGATGACAATGATTTATTATGAGAAGATGTTTATTTTGGGTGATCATGAAGTGGGGTGGATGGGTTTTTCAAATATTTGGATGTTTTTGAATTTTTTGAAATGTTTTGAGGCTTTTTTTTGTTTTTTGATTTTCATATTTTCCAATATTTTTGTGTTTTTTAAGATTTTGACCAAGAACCTAACCAAAAGACCTATCCTAGGGGCATCGGGGGCTAATCAACGATTATCCTTGCCTACGTTATACACGTAGAGACCACGTAGTTCAACTAACACAAACTAATTTATTGATGAGATATGAACAAATGGATTGCCAACTATTATGAAAAACCCCTAAAGGACTAACCTAGGGTGTCTCGAGGACACATCAATGATGGTCGTGCATATGTTTAGAGCTCAGAGACCTATAGTTCAACAAGATGACTCTATTTTTTACTTTTTTTTACTTTTTGACCTATTTTTGGGATTTTGATATGTTTTGGATGTTTTTGGATTTTCTAATTTTCTGATGTTTTTGAATTTTTTGATTTTCTAAATGTTTTGGATTTTTTTATTTTATGTATGCTTTTGGATTTTCTAATTTTAAGGAAGATTGCAAGAATATACAATCCAATCCAATGTAGGTATAAGAACATGCCACTAGCATGATGCAATAGACTACTCTGATATAGGAAGGACAAACTGACCTTAGGAATGTGCCAAGTAGTTCTAGGAGGGATCATGATACAAACACAGGATCAAGCTATGATGCGGATGCAGATGGGTGATGGATGGAGATATGAATGATGTAGAACAAGCTATAGAGATCATGATGGATGGAGAGTGCTTATTTACCCAAGGTGCATGTTTTCTAGGTTTTTACCAAGGTACTTGTCCAAAGTGCCTCCGAAGTGGTTTTCACTAGAGGATGATTTTTTTTTCTTTACTATTTTCAATCCTTTTTCTAATTTTTTATATTTTTTTGGATTTTTTGGATTTATACCTTGCAAGTTTAGGCATAAATTTTTTGAGATGGGAGCTATTGATGGGATCTTGTAGAGGCTCACCTTCTGGTGTTGATAGTTGATATGCTCCTGATTTGTAGCCCATTGTGATGATGAAGGGTCCCAACCAGTTAGGTTCAAACTTTCCTTTGTTGTCTAGATTTGGTACATTTTTCTAATTCTCTTTCAACATGAGCTCTCTGACTTGAAAGGTCTAATTCTTAATCTTCTTGTTGTAGCTTTGCTTGAGATAGTTTTGGTAGACTTGCAAATGGTTTAAGCCATCCATATGCCACTCATCTAGTAATTCTAGCTCGTTCAACCGTGACACCTGATTTTCTTCACCGGTAATGAGATTCTGCAATGATATTCTTAAGGATCAGAGATCGATCTCAATAGGAAGGATGGCTTCTGATCCATAGACTAGGGAGAATGGGGTTGCACCTGTAGGTGTGTGGATACTAGTTCGTAGGCCCATAAGGCAAGGTTCAACTATAGGTTATAGTCACAACCAGCTTCATTGACTATTTTCTTTAGGATTTTCAAGATGATTTTATTGGTAGCCTCAGCTTGGTCATTTCCTTGGGGGTAGTATGGAGTAGAAAAGTGATGTTGGATATTGAAATTTTGGCATAGGTCTTGAGCATCCTAATTTTTGAAAGGTGTCATGTTATCTAAGATAATGGCTTGAGGGATACCGTAGCCGAAAATAAGGTAGTTCAGGATGAACTTGGATATCTACTTTCCTGTGATATAAGTCATTAGGATAGCCTCTACCCACTTTGTAAAGTACTCAGTGGCGGTGAGAATGAACTTGTGTCCATTGGATGAGGTGGGTGTGATTTTTTCAATGAGATCGATCCCCCATTGTGAAAAGGTCCAGGTGTAATGATTGGGTGGAGCTCTTGAGCTGGTGCATGGATGAGGTCCCCATGTTGTTGACATTGCATGCACCTTTGGACATAGTCGTGAGCTTCCTTCTCCATCGTAGGCCAGTAGTACCCAATCCTTAGAAATTTCTTGTCCAAGGCCATACCATTCGAATGTGACCCACAAATTTCATTATGTACCTTGGTTAAAGTAGTTAAAGGGTATGTGCAGGATCATCATGGAAAAAACAGGCCCTTAAGTGGCAAAAAAATTAGAAAAATAAGAGTTAGGAAACTTGATGTAAAAATTTAAATAAGTTATCTATATTATTTGAAAAATATGTAAGAATAGAATCTATAGCAAATTGAATGTAGTTTCTAAACTACTAGGTTTTTTTTTTAAATCTATTTGGTGAAAATTTGAAATTTCAATCAAGTACTTAAATTTAGGGAAAAATAAGTAGGTGTATGTCGACCACCCTAACCACAATAAAATGATAATATTTTTTATAAGATTTTAGATATAAGTAGAGAACTCATGTCTAGATGTGATGCATATTTTTTATAATTTTTTCCAAGTAAATAATTATTTATGAATTTTTATTACAAATTTTAAAAATATAAAAACTTGTATGTCGACCACCTTAACTTGGTCAAAACTTCATGAAATTCATTTTTATTTTTTAATCCTATAGTATGCAAAGCATAGAATGTGACGTATATTTTGGATTCAAAAATGTGATCTTTTGAAAGCTATAGATTCTTTTTCAGTCAGCCTATCAATCAGGACTTTAGTCATAATTCAAATAGAAAATAAATAATAATTATTTATTAAATTCAAAGTAAAAATAATTTATATTGGTGGAAAGCTGAGAATCTCCTTTAAAAACCCTTTTCGTTTCATCAATTTTGGGTTTAAAAAAAGTCACCAGCCACATACCCATCAAATCACCACTTTTTGGCCCATCATGATCCTGCACATACCCCAAAGCTTCCTCAATGTTTAGGCATCGTAAAAGGGTTCCTCCAATGCTCCTATAGTATAGGGTGTCACCTAAGATAAAAAAAAATGGGATGACTTCTTAACAAATGTTCTTTTCAGGTTTGGGGTGATATCAACAAGGAGGACTCCTATTCTTAGGTAGGTGTATATGTCATGATACTAGGGATCACTGGGACCAATGATTTCACACACAAATTCATACTTTGGTACCTCGAATTTTGGTATGAGAAGCTAATCTACAAGGAATTCTTTCTTAGGGATGTTGTGTGGGATATCTAGTAGCAATTCGATTGTTTCCATAGCATCTATTGCTCTGTTGTTTTCCCTTGGTATTTTCTCAAATGTGATGTCAATGAAGAATTCTTTGAGCCTTTCAAGTAGTTTCTTGTATGGAGTCAACTTTTCATCCTTCATTTGGTATTCATCATTTACCTAATTAATGATTAGCTGTGAATCTCCATAGACCTTGACTGTCATGATCTTCCATTGTACTGTTATTTTGAATCCTATGACAAGAGCCTCATACTCTGCAATGTTGTTTGTGCAAAGAAAATATAGCTTATGTGACTTGGGTATGCAATCTCCTTGTGGTGTAATGAAGAAGACTCCAACTCTTGACCCATGCTATGTGTAGGATCCATCAAAATATATTTTCCAATGATTTGCTATGCTTATGTTCAAGATGGACTCATCGAGGAACTCTAATGTCGGTGGGTTTTATGAATATATTGGTCCTTCTGTCAACCAATCTATAATTACTCGCCCTTTAATGGTTTGATGTTCTACATACTCAATGCCATGTTCCATTAGGATCATGACCCATTTAGTTGTTTGCCCTATGAGCATTGCTTTGGAAAGTAGATACTTGAGAGGATCTATATTGGCAATGAGTTCTATCTGATGCGCTAGCATATAGTGCTTAAACTTCTGTGTTGCAAACACCACTGCTAGGCAAGCCTTCTCAATGGATGTTTAATTCAACTTGTGTCCCACCATAGTTCTACTGATGTAGTAAATAGCTCTCTCTTTCCTATTTTCATCATGTTGTGCTAAGAGAGCGCCAAGGGATGTTGTTGTTGTCAATATATACAGGATCAAGGGCTTGTTTGAAATTGGTGGAATAAGGACCGATGGTGTCAGCAAGTATTCCTTGGTTTTGTTAAACACCTAGTCATATTTGTCATCCCATTTGTATACTATCCCCTTGTGGAGTAGATGAGAATGTGGGATAGCCTTATCTACTAACTGTGCTATAAACTAACGAATGGATTGGAGCCTTCCTTGCAAACCCCTTAACAACTTTAATGTTCTTGGTGCCTCCATCTCAAGAATTTATTTGACTTTGGTGGGGACTATCTTGATTCCCCTCATAGATACAATGTACCTGAGGAACTTTCCTGGCTATACATCAAAGACACACTTCTTTGGATTGAATCTGACCTTGTATTCTTCTAGCCTATCAAAGATAGAGCTCAGTGTTGCTATGTGATCCTGACGCTTCTTTGACTTAGCCAATATCTCATCCACATAGTCTTCCACAATTTTTTGAATCATATCATGGAAGGTTAGCGTCATGGCTCCTTGATAGGTAGCTCCTGCATTTTTGAACCCAAATGGCATCATATTCCAACAGTAAATCCCCCATGGACAAGTGAGGGTTGTCTTGTGTTGGTCATCCTTAGTTATCATGATCTAGTTGTACCTTGAGACTCCATCCATTAGTGATTTAATTTCATACCCTATCGTCATATCCATGATCATGTCTATATTTGGGAGAGGGAAATCATCCTTGGGACATGCTTTGTTAAGGTCTCTAAAGTCTATGTAGATGTGAATGCCCCCAGTGGGCTTTGAAATAGGTACAAAATTTGAAACCCACTATGGATAATCAATTAGCTGTATGAAGCCAACATCAAGGAGCTTATGTAATTCAAGTTTGACCAATAATACTAGTTGTGGATGCATTTTTCTCAATTTTTGTCTTACTGGCTTCGCCTTTGGATAGACAGCTAGGTGGTAAACCACAAATTTTGGATCAATACCAGGCATGTCAGTGTAGTTCCATGTGAAGTTTACCTTTCTTTCCCTTAGAAAAGTAGCTAGTAGTTCTTGTTCTTCTATCAAAAGTGATTCTGCATAGAAGGTGATATGTGGTGCTTCCTCGGTCCCTAGATTGATTGGATTACATTTCTCTACCAAGATTGTTGACTTCTCCTGATGAATGGCACTAAGGGGAAGATTAAATCCTTCATCCTCTAATGCCTCAGAGAGGTTTTCACCATAAGATACATTCTTCTTTTTTTTACTATTTTTGGGTCAAAAAGTGTCACAGTGTGGTTTTCACTTAAAGACCTAGATATTATTCTTAAATTTTCACTTTTGCAACTGAAGGATTCAATCATTTCCCCATTGTAGGCATGTTTATCTAGCTCAATGTCAGACCCAGTGTTGTGATCCCCACATGGTAGAGTATCCCACAATCACATGAATTTCAAGAGAACCTCATCATTTTTTAATGTGTCTAAAATTGGTGGTCCTTGTTGGTCATAATCGATGAGTTGGGGGTAGACAAGTTTTAGCTCATTGGTTTCGTTAGTTGGCTCAAAAGATAGGGTACTAATCATCAAAATAGAGGAATCCTCGAATAGCATGGGTAGGTTAGTTATGGGGTCCTCATCACCTACATTAGTTATGTCAAAGGTAAAGTTATCAAAAGGAAAACCTGTGGACACTGGTAACTGAGGAGGAGTTTTGAATTTTCTAACCAGGGCACCTTTTCCATGTATGGTTATTTTCGGAGGGGTACATCCAAGGCCAAGATTTCTTATGCACTTCTTAGGAATGATGGGTTCTAGAAGACCATTGTCATTTTTTCTGAGTTTCTTGTTTTTATTGTAGCCCATGCCAAGCATTATTTGTAGTCCTTTGTTGTTATCATCCATGGGAAGATTAGGTACGGGCCTTTCATCTTAGTATATCAAACTTGATATGTCTTTTTTGTCTACCATTTCCTGACTTAGATCTCCCCAACATCTGAATCTGGAGGGGTATTCTTTGAAGGTTTGAGATGAGGTGCTATTTAGATGTGGTTTCCCATGAGATCTAGGAGATTGAGGTAACTCTCCTATTACAAAAGCACTCTTCTTCATTTTGTAATCTCCACACCCATTTTCTTGGATAATGACTTTGATATTAGAGATTTCAGGAATTGCGGGTGTCTTTGTCTCAGAAGTGGAGGCTAAGGTAGATGGGTCTACATATGGAGTCATAGGGCCTTCATCATTCTTTGGGACTTGAGGGATCTTGTAGTACTTGGCTTTTAGATTCTTGCAATAATAAAATGGCTCAGGATTGCCATGGATTGTGACCTCTTGATTTTGATAGGTAAACTTGACACATTGATGGAAGGTAGATGCAACAGCTTACATTCCATGGATCCATGGGTGCCCCAGGAGGATAATGTAGGGTAGTTCTAGAACAAGTACTTGGCATGTAGTTTCCATGATGGTTGGTCCTACTTGAATAGGGAATTGAATAGTGCCTTGCGACACTCTTTCTTGATCATCATATGCCCTGATTGTAATACCTTTACCTTTTTCAATGATGTCCTCAAAGAATCCAAAATTATTTAAGAGCTTGAGGGTACAAATATTCAAACCTACACCCCCATCCACCAAGACTCTTTTGATTTTATTTTTATGGACCAAGACCTCGATATGGAGTGTGTGGTTATCAGATGGTTGAGTTGGAAAGTCCTGATAAGAAAATGTTAAGATATGTGGTGTGGTGATGTGTCTAACCATAGCTTGGAACTGGTCTACATCAATATCTATGGGGACAGTGGATGAAGCCAATGCTTCTACTAGAATTTTCCTATGTGTAGGTGAGATTTTCAGCAACTCCATGATGGAGATCTGGGTGGGGGTTCTTTTAAGCTAGTCCAAGACATTATAACCATTGGGAACAAATTTCATATTAGAGGCTAGTGCCTTGGGTGGTTGTGATGGTCCAAGAATGGTAACTCTTCCATCGTGTGTGGTAACTCCAAAATTGGCTCTAGCTCCTTTTTGTTGACAATAGTGACCCATTCATCTAAGGACACAACAACATGATCATAAACATGGTTTACATTTCTATATTTTTTCTTTCCATTGTTGCTCCCTTTATTGTGATATGGCATCAGATTCATGTATATCTTAAGGTCATTATTTCTTGTAGGTTGTTCAATGTTTATGGTTCTGTCATCGATAAGGTCTTGGATTAAACTTTTTAGTCCCATGCAACTGGTTGTTGTGTGTCCCTTGATTTTATAAAAATTACAAAGGTGATTTTCATTATACCATGGTGGTTTCACTTGGGCTCTTGATAATTCTCATAAACGGGGATTTTAATGAGATTCTCTTGTACCAATTTGTTCATGACAAATTTGATTGATTCCCTAAGGGGTGTGTATTTTAATTTGGGGGAATACTTGTTCTGTTGGGGTGGCCCCCCTTGATTATTCAGATTATTTACCACTTGATTGTTGGGTTGTTGTGATACTGCATTGCCTTGTGTGTTGTTTTAGTTATTGGCTTGCAGTTGCTAATATGATTGTGTGTTTTTCCTTGGGTCACTAATTATAACTTTGGTGTCAACTACACCATTGTTAGTAATGTTCTTGTTCTTTGCCCATGTGCAAGGTTTTTCGTTGTAACTAGTTGAGGACAATTGTCTTGATAAGTAGTTGTACCCCCTTATGCAATAAGGGCTCTTTCGATGTTGAGTTCCTTGGGGATCAATTGGTCATATGTGGTGATGCATTACATTTTCAGATGGAATGACAAGGTTCATTCCTTCAAGATTAGTGATGATAGTGCAGATTTGTTGTTCTTCTGGCATAGTCCACTTGCTCCTGTTGGCCTTGGATCACCATCATTGTAAGAAGGATGTGAATGTTTCCCCCTTAGCTTGTTTGAGAGTAGATAGTTCTTCTAGACTCATGTCCATGCCTATGTTGAATGTGTAGTTTTATATGAATGTGTCCACAATTTCTTGGAACTTTTTGATTCCAAGAGGAAGGTGATAGAACTATTCCATTGCTAGTCTAGCCAAACTCCAAGGGAATATTTGCAATAGATAAGTGTCTTTGTATGCAAATTCCATACAATGAACATGAAAATCCCTGATGCGCTCTTCAAGGTTACCCGTTCCATGATATTTGTCGAATTTAGGTATCTCAAACCCTTTTGGGATTGGTACCATTGCAATGCTTCTGTCAAATGGATAAGGGCATAAATTCCCTTCGGTTTTTGTTTTTTCTAGATTGTAGGTCTAGCACTTGTTGTGAGAGAAATTTTATTTGTGCAAACACATCATTTTGCGGATCAGGTGGTGGGATGAAGGGGTTTTGAGGGGGTTTGATTGTTTGAGTGGTAGGTGGGGTGTTTTTCATGTTTGTGGGAGGTTGTTTCACATTTTTTTGTGCCACCAATACTTGTTGGTATTCTTGTAATTGCTATTGTGCCAACAATGCTTGCTATTGGTCTTGTTGTTGTGACAACAATGCTTGTTGTTGGGCTAGTTGTTGAGTTGCTTCTTGTTGCGCTTGGTATTGTTGCAAAAAAAATTGATAGGATTTTTGTTGAACTACTTGTTGTTGTACTTGGTATTGTTCTTGTGCTTGAGCTTGTTGGGCTTGATACTAAGCTTGAGCTTGCTTGGCAGCTTGTGTAGCTTGGGTAGTTTGTGTGGCTTGTTGTTCTTGCATAGCTTGTGCTGCTTGTGAGGATTCATGTTGTTGTGATAAATCTTGAGCTTGCACTTGGGTAGCTTGGTGTGCTTTTTGTGTGGCTTGATGTGCTTGTCCTTGCTGAACAGCTTGTTGTGTAACTTGTGTGGCTTATTGAGCTTGAAATTATTGGAATGCTTTTTGATATGCCTATTGGGCAGATTGTAGTGTGATACTATATTGATTTACCATGTTTGCTTTCATTGGTGGAGGTGGAGGATTTGGAATATTCTGATATGTTATGATAAGAGTCTGTTGAGGTGGCTATTGGGGTATTGTTGGATTGATGATAGGAAGTTGTGTGGTGGGTGTTGTGGTTGATATGCTAGGTCCTTGGGAGACCACATTTATAGATGGTGTAGCAATTGATTGTGTTGTTTGGATTGGTGCCACCTGGTGTTGTGATATTGATGGCATGATCGAAGGATTTGGTATGTTGATTTGATTCATGACTAGAGGATTGCTTTGAATTGGTTATTGAGGATTGGTAAAGGGGGTTTCCCTAAACTGAAGATTGGTGTGGATGTTAATGGTAGAGGGGGAAATGGTGGGAAGATGGGTGGTGTGTTTCCTTGAGAAAGTGATGATGAGGGATCAAAGATTTCCCCTTGTCCCTATGAAGTCATGGGGAGAGAGACTTGTGTATCAAGAAAATATGCTAGTGATGCAACAAAAGTGGATGGATTGTTGGTGTCATGAAAGACGAGTGGGATGTATGGATGTTTTGGGTTTTTAGGAATAGTATTTGGTTGAGCCAAGATGGTTTTTGCATCCAAGTCTTGGTTATTTATAAGGGTATGTGTTTGAAGAGCATGAAGCAATGAACTCCCCTTGGTAACTATGAGTTGACTTGGAGCATGAGATGAGATTGGTTGCAGGATGGGTCGAATGATGCTTTGGAAGGAAGGAGTGAATGAGACCAGTGGCATCATCCCAAGAGGTTTCTCCACAATACTACTTACATCATAATCAAAAGGGAGTTTAGCCCCTTCCTTTGCTAATTCTAGCATGTATTGTGAAGGATTAAGTCTCATCATTGTGTTGACAATTTTGTGATTTTCAGGATTTTGGACCATTTCCATTATTTCGTCTTGAGTCATCCCTAGGATATTGTTGGTGATATCCTCCACTTGGAAACCTTCCTCTTGAAGATCTTGTGGTAGTTGAGGAAGGTTGAGTGGGGGATTGCTAGATTCAATGGGGTTGATTTCAGGTGCAGTTTGAATTAAGTCACCTGAAAAGGATGTTTCTTTGTTTGTTTCCATGTTCTTCTTGTGTTGAGATCTAGTTTGGACCATAAAGTAAGGATCAAATTTTAGGAATATGGGAGGTGAACCCCTAACTCCTTAGGTTGGTCTAAACTTCAAGTACAAAAAATAAAATCTAAGATGTTATGGATCAAAGGATGGTGATGAGGTTGTTGGATCTCAAAAATGTAGGTTACAAATCCTAAGAGGATGTTAGGCTCTATGATCATACTTGCAATTTTTTTGAACCAATGACTAGAGTTAACCTAGATGGTTGATGACTCCCTGCACTTCAAGCTCTGCTAAGCTAGGTGGGTGGATAATCCGAAGGATTTTCGTCAAATTTTGAAATTCTCAAATTTTCTCCAGTTTTGGTATCATTAGAAAGTACTCAGGATCCTAACTCCAATGCAACTCGAACGGAGTCAATGAGAGTTCTGGAGCTCAAGATATATATGGTAAAACCTCTAGTCAACTCTCAGAACTAGGCTAGAAAAAAAATCAAATTTGTCAAAACCGGTCAAAGTTAGCACCATTGTGAAGTGCTTGTCATCATGATTTTGGCAGAGTTTGTTTCACAGAAAATGAAGTCTGTATGGCAAAGTTATGGAAGGTCAAAGATTGGGTCAAACTGATGACGTCAAGGCCCAGTCAACCCAATGGTCAATCAGCCCTTGACATATGGCAATACCTCATCCCTCCATGTGGAAAAAATTATTTTGGCAAAAATTAATTAAAAATCAAATTACAAAAAATATATATTTTAAATAAAAATAAAGTATATATTTAAGGAAATATTAAGATGGGCCCCACCCATCCATGAGGGGCAGCCCACATTAAGTGGGGTGCCACCCATGGTATGGGGGGCGGCCCACCTCAATGGGGAAAGCATCCCCCACTTAAAGGAGGAGATAAAAAGGAGGGGAGTGTGGTGGGACCACCACCCCCCATTCTCTCTAAACTTAATTAATTTTTTCCTATAAAATGCCTTAAAATAAGGCTATTTCATATATTTTAAACCATGGAAATTTTATACCCCTCTATTTGGAAATATTAGGAATATTATTCCTAAATTAAGGAGCCTATTCAAACTACATCCCAAAATTAATATGGAATAAATCCCTTGGTAACCATTCAAATGGAAAAAGAAATTATCTTGAGGGGATATTATCCTTCTGGGAATCATAAGGGGATATTATTGGAATTTTCTCTATGTAAGGGAGATTGGGTAGTTAATTGGTTTTACACCAATTTTCGCAAAAAAATTAATATAAAAACAAGTAGAATGGGGGTGTGAAGGCAAGTGATTTTGGAAGAATTTTGCAAGTGTGAGAGATTGTTTTCCTTGGAGGAATTATTGTATTTCCGTGTTTTTGGAGAAGCTTGTTTCCATGCACTTTAGAAGTGCATTTGTAAATTTCTTTGTAAACCAAGGGGAGGTTCTACCAATGAATGTAACCAAATTTCTGGAGGAATAATTGAATCAGTCCACTCATTGGAGAGGGGCCCAGAGACGTGGTCGTTTTGAATGACGAACTCCGTTATCAATTTCATTTGCACTCTCTTTCTCTCTCTCATTTTGTTCTTTCTTTGATATCTTTATAATTTCTTTAATTTAATTTTGTTGTGTGTTAAGTTTTAATTAAGCACCTTTGGTTTGTAATTGTTAATGTAAGCATTTGAAGCAATTGTCATAGATCCTTAAAACAAATCAAATTGGTATCAGAGTTGTGTTTTGACTAGTATTGCAGATTTGAATGCTTACACGCTCGAACTTCAACAAGGCAAAGGAAAACTTGAAGAATACAATCCTGAAATCAGAAAACAAAGGACTTCACCAACAATAGATGAAAATGAAGTTGGGATAAGCACCGAGCAAGAGCTTGATGATAAGTCCTTCCAGTGAGTCTTCCTCGAAATGAAGGATATGGTGGAAGAGTTGTATGTGGAAAAGAAGAAGCGTGAAAAGGGATATTCATTGAAGTGAGAAAAGAAGGAAGATTGAAAGGAAAAAGAAGAGAAAGCTCCAGAAGCTCTATCTACTCCATCTTCCACTTCTCCTCCATCTTCCCCTTCTT
Source organism: Sequoia sempervirens (assembly GCA_007258455.2). Lineage (NCBI taxonomy): Eukaryota > Viridiplantae > Streptophyta > Pinopsida > Cupressales > Cupressaceae > Sequoia > Sequoia sempervirens. The sequence goes on along the minus strand of VDFB02000013.1, from coordinate 33,870,247 downwards.
CCTCTTCTACTACCATTAATCCTTTCAAAAGAAAGTCTAAGCCTTAAACTTGATGTAAATTTTGAATTTCCTAAGTATTGTGGTGAGTTAAATGCCGAAAAGTTAGATTATTGGATCCAGCAGGTAGAAGTGTATTGTAGGATTCAAGGCCTCACAGAAGATGCTTTTATGATCTAGTTAGCCACTCTCCAGTTGGGAGGTACAACTCTCACCTAGTGGGAGAGTAGGACTCAGGAGGAAATTGCTCGCCATGGTAAGGTCAATATGACTTGGATGGAATTTATTGCTTCCCTTAAAAAAATATATTATCTTTTAGGTTAGATGCAACAATTAGCCATGAATTGGAAAACCTTTAGGAAAGGTAAGGGTTAGTCTGTCCAAGATTACACTCATGAGTTTAGAAAATGGGCTATTGCTTTAAATGTTCCATTGTATACTCAAGATGCATTACTAAGTACATAGGTGGTTTGCATTCTTACCTAAGACATACTATTCTAATGTTGAGTCCTAATAATTTGGATGAAGTGTCAGTCCAAGCCACTCATTTAGAGTCAAGGGGTAAGAACACTTTTAGTGATAATTTCTCAAAGAAGCCATCTAAGACTGAGGGGAAACCTAAGGGTAAAGATAAAGGAAAAGGAAAAAAAACAGCCATGGTAAAGAAAGAGGGTGAAAAACCCACCTGTTCTCATTGTAAGAAAGAAGGACACAAAGATTCTAAGTGCTAGAAACTACATCCAAAACTTAGGCCAAAGAGGTATGGTTGAAACAAAGGGTAGCAGAAGACAGCTGTTGTAACACAACAAGATCTTGGATTTGATTCTGAGGATGAGACAAAGATAACCGTTGTTGGGATTCAAGGTAAAAACAAAGGTATATCTCTTGCATCTAAATCAAGTATTTCTACAAGTACAAGTAACCAACCTAAAGTAGATAAGCAAAGGAGTGAACTATTTCATATTCATGTGATAACTAAACACACTAAGGTTGATACTTTATTTGACACATAAGGTTGAATTGATCAGAGTTGTTTCCACTTATGATGACTTGTTTTAGGAACCAACAGGATTGCCTCCTAAAAGAGATATTCAACATGAAATTCAATTGCAGTAGGATGCGCCAGTACCTAGTATTCGCATGTACCATTTGTGTGTCATGCAAATTGAAGAAATCAAAAAGCAAGTTCAAGAGCTCATCGACAAAGGAGTAATTCGTCCAAGAACATCATCTTGTGGTTCTCTGATCATTTTGGTTCCAAAGAAAGATGGAACATGGAGGATGTGCATTGACTTCAGGGCATTGAACAAAATCACCATAAAAAACAAGTATCTGCTTCCTAGAATTGATGATTTGCTTGATCAGCTTAAGCATGCAATTTATTTCTCTAAATTACATTTGTGAAGTGGTTATCATCAGATTAGAATTGTAGAGGATGATATTTGAGACTACTTTCAAGACAAAACAAGGACTTTATGAATGGTTGGTTATGCCCTTTGGGCTTACCAATGCACCCGCCACATTCATGATGATTTTGTTATTATATATCTTGATGATATCCTAGTTTTTAGCAAGTCTTAGGAAGACCATGTAAGTCATGTTAATTTTTTTTTTGATGTACTAAGAAAAGAAAAACTCTATGTAAAGATGTCTAAATGCGAGTTTGCAAAGAAATCTCTTGTGTTCTTAGGTTATATTGTAGGGAATGGTCAATTGAAAGTCAACCCTGCGAAGGTCAAGGCAATTGTAAACTGGCCTAAGCCAAGTACTGTAACTGAAGTCAGGAGTTTTTTGGGTGCTTTCCAATATTGGAGGAAGTTTATTGCAAACTTCTCCTTCATCACATCACTGTTGCATGCATTAACAAAACTTACAAAGATAACTTTTTAGTGGGGAGGACCACAACAAAAGGCCTTCGACACATTGAAGAAAAAGTTAAGCACTACACCAATCCTGGCTCTACCAGATTTGCACCAACCATTCAAGATCAAAACATATGCGAGTGGATTCGCCATGGGAGTAGTATTGACACAAGGAGGTAAGCTGATCTGTTACCACTAAAACTTTTTCTGGCATAGTAAGTAATTATCCAACTTATGATAACGAACTTTATGCTTTAGTACAGAGTGTTAAGAAATGGAAACATTATATAATGGGCAAGGAAACAATAATCCATACCAATCATCAACCATTACAATAATTGCATTCACAAACTAAGCTACAACAAAGTAGGCATTTTCAGTGGATGGGATTTTTATAGAAATTTCACTTAGTCATTAAGTATAAGAAAGGAGCCCATAACAAAGTAGCAAATATGCTTTCTAGACCTCCAGTTTCTAATGCTTCGCTAATCCTTAAAAAATAGTTATATGATGCATGCAAGTTTTGAAGAACAATATGCTACTGATGAAAATTTTAAGGATATCTATGGAGCTCTAATCCAAGGCAAACAAGTAGAAGAAAAGGATTACTATGTGCATGATAAACTCTTGTATCACTTAGAAAAATTATGTATTCTAAAGAATGAATAAGCACATGTAATCAAAGAGGCACACACATCACTAATTGTAGGACATTTTGGGGTTAGTAAAACTTTGGCACAACTATAGAAATATTGCTACTAGCCTTGAATGCAAGAAATTGTAACAAAATATATTAAGGGGTGTGTGATGTGTGCAACTAGCAAACCAAGTAATACGAAATTGGGGTTGTACACACCTTTACCTGTACCGTCCCGACCATGGGAAAGTGTATCTATGGATTTTGTCGAGGGGTCACCTATGTCTAGGAAAGAACATGACTATTTGTATGTAGTAGTTGATTAGTTCAGCAAGATGTGTATTCTTATGCCATGTAAAAAGCAAGTCATTGTTGAACTGACAACTCATATGTATTTTTAGTTTGTATGGGTTCACTTTGGGTTACCCACTTCCATTGTATCATATCGAGATTCTCAATTCCTTGGGGAGTTTTGGTCAGTCTTATGGGGACTTATAGATACTAAACTAAAAAAGAGTACAACCTTCCATCTGCAGACCGGTGGACAAATAGAGGTAGTCAATAGGATAGTTGTGCATCTGCTTAGAGGATATTGTAGTAAACATCCTAAGTTGTGGGATGAACGTCTTCATTATGTGCAGCATGCTTACAACCATGCAACCCATTATTTTACAAAGAGGTGTCCTTTTGAGCTTTGATTACTTTCCAAAGACACCAATGGACTTTTCTTTTAGAAAAAATGATGTTGAAGATGGACGCCTTGATGCAGAAAGGGCTTTAAATTTCATCCAGGAGGTCCAAGTAGTTCATCAGGCCGTAGAAGCACAATTGGAAAAGAGTCAAGAAAAGTACAAGGCTTTTCACGACAAGCATCGCAACAATCATCATTTCCAAGTTGGAGACAGAGTTTGGTTACACATAAGCAAGGAAAGAATGCAAGGTGAAGGAAGGAAGCTCAAGCCAATCAAATATGGTCCATTCAAAATTTTGGAAAAGATTGGCACACATTCCTTCTACCTTAATCTTCCTCCATACATGCAGATTTACTCGGTAGTCAACGTTGAGAACTTGAAGTTGTACAAACCTCCAATGATACTAGACGAAGAGGCTAAAGTGTGAGTTCCATCAGTTGACGACCTTTCACCAGAGTACATGTCAGAGTTTCCTAAAGATGTTATCCTCGACAAAAACACCAGGACTTCACAAAGAGGAGCAGTTGAATACCTCTAAGTGGGACTAAAAGGGATGCATCCAAGCAAGGAAAAGTGGATGGAGATTGGTAAAGTGAGGGAACTTTACCCTGACTTATTTTTTGAGTAACCAGCTTTCGGAGGTCCAAAAGCTCTCCAGTGGAGAGGACTGATCTGAAGGATTTTTGTCAAATTTTAAAATTCTCCATTTTTCTCTAGTTTTGGTATCATTGAAAGTGCTCGGGATCCTGAATCCAACACAACTCGAATAGAGTCAATCAGAGTCTCGGAGCTCAAGATATATATGGTCAAACCTCTAGTCAACTCTCAAAATTAGGCCAAAAAAATGAAAAAAAAATCAAAGTTGTCAAAACCATTCAAAGTCAGCACCATTGTAAAGTTCTCATCATCATGATTCTAACGAAGTTCGTTTCATGGAAAACGAAGTCCGTATGGAAAAGTTATGGAAGGTCAGAGATTGGGTCAACCTGATGACGTCAGGGCCTAGTCAGCCCTTGACATATGGCAATACCTTATCCCTCCATGTGGCAAAAATTATTTTGGAAAAAATTAATTAAAAATCAAATTAAAAATATATATATAATTATATATATTAAATAAAAATAAAGTATATATTTAAGGAAATATTAAGATGGACCCCACCCATCCATGAGGGGCAACCCACATTAAGTGGGGCGCCACCTAGGATGGCCCACCTTAATGGGGAACACATCCCCCACTTAAAGGAGGACATAAAGAGGAGGGGAGTGTGGTGGGACCACCACCCCCCATTCTCTCTAAACTTAATTAATTTTTTCCTATAAAATGCCTTAAAATAAGGCTATTTCATATATTTTAAACCATGGAAATTGTATACCCCTCTATTTGGAAATATTAGGAATATTATTCCTAAATTAAGGAGCATATTCAAATTACATCTCCAAATTAATAGGGAATAAATCCCTTGGTAACCATTCAAATGGAAAAATAAATTATCTTAAGGGGATATTATCCTTTTGGGAATCATAAGAAGGGGATATTATTGGAATTTTCTCTATGTAATGGAGATTGGGTAGTTAATTGGTTTTACACCAATTTTGGAAAAAAATGTAATATAAAAAGGGGTAGAATGGGGGTGTGAAGGCAAGTGATTTTGGAAGAGTTTTGCAAGTGTGAGAGATTGTTTTCCTTGGAGGAATTATTGTATTTTTTGTGCTTTTGGATAAGCTTGTTTCCACACACTTTGGAAGTGCATTTGTAAATTTCTTTGTAAACCAAGTGGAGGTTCTACCAAAAAATGTAACTGAATTTTTGGAGGAATAATTAGATCAATCCACTCATTGGAGAGGGGCCTGAAAACGTAGTCGTTTCGAACGACGAACTTCGTTATCAATTTTGTTTGCACTCTCTTTCTCTCTCTCATTCTGTTCTTTCTTTGAACTCTTTGTATTTTCATTAATTTAATTTTTTTGTGTGTTAAGTTTTAATTAAGCACCTTTGGTTTGTAATTGTTAATGTAATAATTCAAAGCAATTGTCATAGATCCTTAAAAAAAATCAGTGGAGCTTGATAGCTGAAACAGATTTAGAGTTTTCTGAATTAGTTGAATTTATGGATCTATCCACAATGACATAAAGTGGAATAGATGAAGGCTTGATAACTATTCTACTTCTAATGTGATAATTGAGAATTTATAATATGAAAGTGGATAAATAATGTATGAATGAGGAGGACCAATGCTCTATTGGGTAGGAAGAGTCAATGAAATCCTATAACAGGTGGCTAGTGCTAGTTATAATTTTGATTGTTTGGCACTTAAATTTATTTATATCTTGTATAAATGTGCAAGAATGTGATTGAAAAAATCTTCTTATTGATCCAATTGATTCTATCAAGTTACTATGATTTATTAAAAGGATTTTAATCCTTCCTTGAAGGAACCAATTAACAGAACCACACAATGATAGCAAATGTGTATTGACAAATAAGTATATCCTTAATTTGAATAACAAGATAACACCAATGTGGAGACAGTATGACAATATTATCAATTACCTAACTCTTCTTATTGATCTAAATGTTACTCCCAAGTTACTGTAATCAATTAAAAGGATTTTAATTCTTTGACATGAACCAATTAACTTGACTACACAATAACAAAAAATGTGTCTTGATGAAATTGAAATACCAACTTGGATATACAACTTCAAATAACAGAGAAGTAGCAATGTAGAGACAACTAAATAATTACTTTGAATTAACAAACAATAGACACCAATATTGAGCCACACATAATTAAAGATCTTCCATTAATTTCAGCCAAAATTTATGCATGCATCATGGTCCATACAGTATAATCTATATGATAAACATTCTAAAAGTATTTCTTCTATATCTCCTATTCTCTTCCTATTCGCTCTTATCCCCTAATCATTACATATCCAACTTATATATCAATGTTTTGAAGAGGGTGCACCTCTTCATACATGTCTTTTGAAATTAAAAATATTAAAACATTAACAAATTGAGCTCTAGTAAGCCACAAATGAACTTTTGTTATGTGATCTAAATAATCTTGCCTCAAGTGAGTATCAACATCTTTTGAAGCATTCCTTGTAGCTATTTCCATGATCACCATTTTCTCCAAATGCTCACATGCCTTGTCCAGTATTGATTCCTCATTCATGGCTCCATGCAATATCAACCTGCATTTCATTATCCATTCACTCTAATCTTTCAAGTTTCCATCATTTTTGAATAATGCAGGTACCCCTTCTTTTGCAGCATCAATAAATTCCTTTGCATATGCTTTAAGTTCATCATAGAATTCCTTGTGTTGTCTCATGAAATCTTCAACAGCTATGAGGGCTCCACTATTAGAAGTACTTTTCTTTTTTATTTCCTATATTTTCTCTTGAAATCGATCATTTATCCTTTTGTGTTCTTGAATTGTAGCATAACTATAGGAATGGGTCACCCAAAACTTGTTCATCCAAACCATCAAGTTGGTGTGCCTTTTCTGGAATACTGCAGAGCGTGTGTCAAATCTAGCTTTATTGACTTGAGCATGTACATTTGATTCTTTACCCTTATCCTTTGATTGTGAACCTTCCCCATGAGTTAGTAACTTAGTAGATCCCTTCAATGTACCTTTGACCATGTCCTTTAGGAAATCATTTTCTTTGAGTATCTTCTCATTGTTCATTTTATACATATCCATTTCTTTGATCAACATCTGAATCTGTGCTTTATTCAATTTGGATACATTAATGCCAATGTTTGATGTAGCCATAGGATCAATTTCTCCTACCTTCAATGTCATTACATGACCAAATGCTTTTTCAGTGTCAATGATCACAAATTTCTTGTGTAGAGGATACAAGGCACAAATCATGAGAGAAATCTCATCAGGATTATATTTTGATCCTGTGTACACTTTTGTAACTCCTTCTAGACTAAGCTTATGCGTAGTACCATTATCATGCAAGAAACTATCAAAAACAAGAGTTGAGTTCAAATCCAAACTAGGGAAAATCATTACGCCAAATTCCTCTAACAATTTCCTCCCTCTTTCTGGATTCATATCATTCATCTCATTTTCCACATCTAATTTCAAGGTTTTCAGCAATTGGGCTCATTGTTAGGTGTAACATCTATGATAGACTCCCTTATTGCTTTCCCCTTTTTCTTGTATAAGAATGACCTAAACTCAAGAGATTTTATAAATTCATCATTAGAAACAAAATATTTATAGGCTAACTACCTATTATCTACATTAAATATTTCTTCAACCTCTTGTTCTCTATTAGGAGGTTGATACTCCTCTATTCTCAGTTTAGAAATTTTATCCATTTGACCTTGATGTTCCTTTTCACCAGAGGGTTCTTCACTTCTAGAAGATAACATTTATGTTTCTTTTATTTCCTTCATTCTCTGCTCCATGTTTATGTTATACTCATCAATGGCCAATTCAACTTCCCTCTCTTCCATGTTCCTGATTATGTCATCATGCGGATAGGGTATATGAACATATCCACCTAAGTTTACTTTCTTTCTAGCAAAATCAATGTAGCATTCAGGATCAAATCCCTTTCTTGGTGGAGCCTTTTTCAAATTGAAATGTGATAACTTATTCAAAATTAAATCGTACCATTCCTTTGACAACATAGTAAAGTCTCCAAAACACAATGTACTTGGCATGAATGATTGTTTCTCATAGGCACTCAAATTCATAACACTTGAATAATCAATTTTTTTGACAATTTCCAAATATGCAATTCTATTTGGTACTATTTTTGGGAGAAGAAAAGGTGTATCCTCAAGACCATACACCCTAATTATGGTGGCATCAACATAACAATACCAATCAACCCAATTGTGACCAATAGTTGTAGGTCCATTGAGATCTTTGGGCCTTAGAAATATTCTAGTCTCATCATTCAAAAAATAATCATAGGGGTGATTAAAAAATATAGACAATATCTTGACAAAATATTCCTCAAAATGAACATAACTAAAGCTCACAAATCTATTTCCCAAATAGTAGTTGACAATTGCACTGGCAGTGGCTGATCTTCCTTATTAGATTGTGTAATTTTCAATTCATCTAGCCACATCCCTATCTCTTGTCCATAATACAATATCATATGCATGAGAATGGAATAATGCTTGAAGTGCGGTGTAGGGGATCCATTTTTAATTACCATTAACCCTAAATCAATCCCTTTGAAAATGTGTGAGGCATAATCAAATGGCCTTGCATTGTGGCACTGAATATCTATTGCAATCACCATTGGACCTATTCACATGAATTCATAGGCCTCAGTCCCCAATCCTTGACACACTGAGAAATATGTGTGTTTTAGGTAGGGTTCAAACAAATCAATATGAAAAGAGGGCCCATCATTGTCTTCAAGTGGAATAAGGTCTCCATCCTTCCTAGGTTTGTGTAATGGAAATATCAATCCCTTATATGTTGTGTCCATTCTCCAATATTCCCTTTCCAAATCCTCAAGTACAATTGGCTCATCGCATGTGTCACTTAGGTTAAAGACTTCACAAATTGTAGTATTGGACACATGTATAAAGGGTTCACCTTGCAAGTTGCAGATAGCTTTCAGGTCTAGGTTATAATTCTTAGCCAAAAGTTTCACAAGTTCCACATTCACAAACACATTTGGAATGACCAGTCTTCCCAAATTGAAACTCCAGGGATTGCACACTGGTTCAAACCTATTTCTCTGATGATAGTGGAACATGAATAACTCATATCCTCTAACAGGGGTCCATGCATCTCCTATATGTCTACATTTGTCTTCAAATTTTTCTACATCGACCCTTAGTTGTGTAGACCTTCTAGCCTTTGGCCCTGAATTGGGTAACTGATCGATAAGGTCTTGATTCAATTTTCTTTCTTTTGTTTTGGGTTCCTCCCTTATTTTAGTTCTCTATTTTTTACCTCTAGGTTGATTACCTTCACTTGGTTGTTTTCTACCCTTTATTTTCACAGAGCTTGAAATTCCATTTTTAATCCTTCAAGGTGACAAATTTGAACTCAATTATAAAGGAGTTCATAGGCTTACTTGTGAATTCTTGGACACATTGAATTTTCTGACTTCTATCTGACCTCTCGTTCTTCTCGCTGCAAATTTCGGAAATATTTTTTGTTCATTCTTCTTTCAATTAGAGAATATTTACATAATGTACATTCATGTGGCCATTAATGTCCACTTCTGAGCATGAATGTAAGCAGGTTTTTTGAATTTTGCAATGTCAAAATGAAAAGGTTATATTGATGAGACTCCTTGAGTTTTTGGTCAATCTATGTATCCACTTATTGTCGCCTTTGTTTTATACATTCACAATTGATCTCCAAGACATAACTGAATGTCTTTTTGATGTGGAGTGTCCCTTTGATTTATCATTCTTGGTCAGAAAGACTGAATAATCCTCCTTTGGATGCTATATAATTGACCTTTTTCTTTTTTTTCAATTCACACTACTTCGGGGAGAAAGTTGTGAAGTTTCCCCGATTTCAAAGTATTCTAGATCATTAGAAGTCCTTTCAATCATTGCCTGGTGTCACTCTGATGAATAGTGATCCCTTCTTATTACCATCAACATGACAAGAACCATCACTGAGAGAATAGAATGTTATTCTGATGTCTTTAGTCTCCCCGATATGCTTCTTCCATCGCTTCGTTCACTTGGATGAATTGGTAAGACTTTCCTTGAAACTTCCTTCATCAGTGTAACTCATATGGTTGGTGAGATCTGAATGATTCATTTTGATTATACAAGTCTCCCCGATAGTTGTTCTCTTATTCTGTCGGTGAAAGAATATATGTTTCTCTCCAATAAGTTTTCCATTGATATGAGTCGAGAGCTCACTTTGATTACTTTGTTCTTGTCGATAAGCTTTCATCGATGAGATGACAAGCATTGTCTTCCTGATTGTGTAATCTCCAGGGTCTTCGATTGTTGTGACTTGGTTCACCTTTTGTCAATATGTAGAAAATGTTGAAACTGAAGAACTATGACCTGTTGATTGGAAAGGCTTGCCCTGATCTTGCCGATATGGACCAATTGTTTAAAAACTTGTGCTCAGTGATAACAAGATGAATGCTTATGTGTCAAAGGATAAATTGATGGGATCATTGGTGAACATGGATTGTGAAATGAATCTTGTTACACAAATTTCAACAATTTGTATTTTTTATGAAATTAAGATGTGGCAACTTTGTGGGGTACATGAGTGAAGGCTAGTAAAAACATGAGATTTTTATAGTTCCAACAAAGATAATGGACGATGGGTGATTGTGAATGATTGAACTCTTAGGAGACCTTGGAGGGATACTAGACTTTAGGAATTTTGGATTTTTGAATTTGGATTTGATTTGGTTTTTATTTTTACTTGATTTGGATTTGATAATGAACTCATAAACGCCAAGAGGTTAGATGTTGTCTTGGAATAAACTTGTCCACAAGATGATAATTTAACTAAGTGTATGAAGAAGGATGTATCTACACACACTTAGTCAAACAAGATGATTTTGAATTTATTTAGAAGGATTTTCCAAAAGCCTAGCATGAAGGATTTTTTTCCAATATTCTAAGAGTTGTTTGTGAGATGGGTTTTGATTGATGTTTGAGGATGGATGAAAGTGTTGATTTTGATCCTAAGTGAACTTAGAGAGACTTTTGTTTACAAGACCTAGGTATTGAAGAACATGCTATACTTCCAAGGACCTTTCAACCCTACAAAGTGAGATACTCAAAATGTTGGAAAAGACTTGGATTTTGACAATAATAGAACGAATACAAATTGGGATTGTCTTTTGAAGCATGTTTGTAAAAGTTATATACCAATCTTTCTCTAATTTCGTAAAGCATGGACTGAAGTTTCTTGATATTTTTTGGACTAAGACATTTGTGATGATTGATGGACTTTGGTTTTTGGATTTTGATCTTGTGGGAAATAATTTGAGAAAACACATGTGTGGGGTTCAATTGTCTTTTATCTTTCCTTAGCGAGTCCTTTTTACCACAAACACTTTCTTGCTTAGCTTTTGAACTAAATGTCTATGTCTCAATTTATTTTCATCCCACAAGGTACATTATGTGGAAATCAAGAGAATCAAGGCAATAGTTCCCCAAATGTTGACTTTAGAGAGAGAAAATTGAGATGTAGGCCCAAATACTTAGAAGCCTCTAAGGATAAATCCCTAGGGACAAGCAATAATACTTGGACTTTTCAAAGGTATTTGCCTCTTCTGAAGGGTTTGAAATTTGATGACCATTGTTAAATGTTTGTTTTCAAGATTTTGGATCCAATAAATGTGTTTAACTAACTCAAAAATTGCACAACCCTAGGATAGAAGAGAAAATATTTGTTGAATTCCCACTTGGATAAATCCAGCTGCACTTATTCAAAGTGGATGATTAGAAGCTTGACCACACTGGCTCCCCTCCATTGCACTCACTTGTATGAGTCAGCCAAGCTTCAGTTCTCATGAATCTCCCATGACAAAATTTTCATCTCTACAAAGAATAGTAAATATGTGGGATGGCTCTGGAGGTCCGACCTCCTGACACCAACAAATATTGGGATTTTTGGCTATTACACATTGGATCATAATAAGTGCATTTGGTTCAAAGGACACAATGATAAACTCCCTCAAGAGGTCTCCCAACCCTTAGAACAAGGGCTTTATGCATCATAAAGATACCGGGGGAGAGCTATCATGCATCACTTAGTTGATTGCAAACTTCCCTTGCAACCACAAATTTGTATAGTGGTTTGGAAGAACCTGGCTTATGCTCGTTACTACTTGGTTTGTTCTCTTGGGGTGAGTAATTTTTCCCACCAAGGTAGGCCCTCTAAAGGTAAAAGAAATGAGTGAGTACATCTGTAGTTTGATCAATCCTTGTTTGTGTGAACAAAGAGAGAACACATGTGGTGCATTTTCCCACACTAGCAAGCTTTGTTCAATTTTAAAAACCCAATTTTGAAATGTGGAGGCAATCTTTTAGACAACCTAATATCACCAAAGTGCTTTTGATTCCCAAGATTGTCATGAAGCACGAAAGAAGTGCATACACATTTCGATGGTATTAGTTTGTAAAAAAGACTACAAAACAAGATAAGCACGTGTTCATTTTAGAACCTTGAAGGAAACTGTGAGTTCTTTTTAAAGCACCAAACTTGAGTGTGTAATTGACTGTTCACTTTTTAAAACCCAAAATCAAATCGGGTGAGTTTCTAAGGTTCTTTTTATCCCTTTCAGAAAAAGAAATCTTTTGTATGTTCTTTTTAAAACCCAAATAAAATGTAGTTAAGTTCTAAATTTGAAATATAACAAGATTCCAAGGATTGGGTTATAGGTGTCCCCAAAGTGTTAAAAAATACTTGTTACAATCATGAAATAGTTCCATAAGAGACCTCCTCCTTGTTTCCTCCTTTTCTTTCTTGGTCACCTCAACCTACAAAAGTTGGTCAATCTATAGAAAAAAGAGCCAAAAAATAGGCCAATGGTCAAAGAAGATCAAAACCAAAAAGCACATGTTAAAATAAATTTGAAAATTGAATTTTTACCCCAACCTAGTGTCGCTTTCCATGATTGCGTCGCTATTTGAGAGACTCAACATCGCTCTGTGGAAATCAACATCACTCTATGGAAAAATAGCGACCACATTTGCATCAAGATATCATCTAGCATCGCCTTTGGAATTTGACCAATCTGGCCCTAGGAAAATCACTGCAACATCGCCTTTTGGTTGTAGATATAGCGTTTCTATATAGCGATGCTCGAATGGTAGTGTCATTGTTTTTCCTTAGCGTCGCTACATCTTGAAAGAACACAAAATGGAGAAAACAATGGAATTGACCAAAAAAATGTGTTAATTTTGAAATATTCGCCCTCCTTCTAGCACCAAATGTAGAATGATTTTCCTAGACCTGCTCAAACATAAACAAACAATCAAACATTAGTTCATAAACAAGTGTAAACAAGCATTCCCCATGAAATTCATTCAAACATAAGAACATGAAATCAAAATGAAATAATCAAATGAATACTAATGAAATTCTATTCTAAATGCTCAAGCCAACATCCCATGGGGGATTTGGTGCTTCTTTGATGTGAAAAGAATCCCTTTCCTAATTCATTGATAAGCTTGAAGACAGATGTGTGATTCTTGATGCAAAATGTCAATAACCTAGCTATGGATGATGAATTATATGCTAACTTGGATGAAATTGTGGATGAAATCATGGATACTTTGAAGTCAAATGAGTATAATCTCTTTGCATGAATTTGTGTATGATTGTGGATCACAAATAAATAGAGAAGTCCTCTATTTATAATGCAGAAGGTTTGAAGAACGAAGAATAGGATGAATGTGGGATTAAAGAAGGGACCAATGGCATTGTTCCACTTGTCAACATGCTAATGAAGGAGAGTGGAGCACATTTTGAACATTTTGCATGTTAAATGCATGTACGTGAAATTTGAATTTGAAGAGGTGACTTGTGTAAGAGGAGGTGTAAGTGCTTTTAATGCCAAGGTGGCTCAAGGAGAGGACATGTAAGAGATTTTAATGTCAAGTTGGAGGACAAAAGTCCTTTGGGAGGGAGAATTCAAATAAGTGGAATATTCCAAGAATATGCCATATTTGAATGAAAATAGGGTAATTAGTAAATCAAATAAATTTATTTACATGTGCAACTTGCAAAAGCTAGAGGAATGGAGGATTAGTTTTAGAAGTTAATTAATTTAGGATTAATTAACTTAGATTGAACTTAGTTGATTGTGACATTTAATTTTAAATGCTTAAATTTATTTAAATCACATGAGAGGATATTTGAAGATTAGTAATTTAATTAAATAAATTTGACTTATTCGATTAAATGAAGAACATTAGGATTTAAGTAAATAAAGTTGATTTATTTAATCAAAGAGAGAACATTAGGATTTAATTAAATAAATTTGATTTATTTAATTAAAGGAGGAATTTTGATGAATTAATTAAATAAAGATTATTCAATTAATTGGTTCATAAATAAATGACAAGGAAGAATCAAAGTTAGTGAATCAGGATTGAGTGCATGATATCAATCAGGATATTTCAAGTGTCTACAGATGGTGTTTATCACTTACCTGTGGCAAGAGGATTCATGGTTTGGTGCTTCAGCAAATGGATTTTAGAGTTGCAATGTGTAGCATCATAGTCTGAGTGTACAAGCTATGTACATTCTAGAGGTGTGAGTTTTTGTGAAGGAATTTGATGGATTTTAGGATGATAGAGGAATATTCTAGATAGTGATGAAGCATGGTGTGTGGTTGCAAGTCATCCTTAGATTTGATGAAGTATGCAATTCAAAGTTTAATGGTGTTTGCATGGGCAATGGTTGACCTGGTGTTTACACTACATTCAAAGATGATTAAGTATTGAGCTTTGGTTGTGAGTCTTTTTAGAAAATCTATCGCATTTTGATAGTGAGCCTCATTGTACCAATTTTAAACTACTTATTGTAGAGAAGGGGTATTTTCTACTCACAAGTTCTCTTCATTCAAAGAGCCTCATGGGGTGAACTACCCTAAACTACTTCAAGGAATAGCACAAGAGTTCTAGAATTGGAAAGAGAAAGTCACAAAGGTTTTTTGGACAAATTGACAAGCTCTCAGTCAAAGGATGAAAGTGCGGGTCTGGGATGGCATCGTGACAAATTGGAGTCTCTCTGGTGTGTTGGAATCTGTACGGACTAGAAAGCGAGAATTTCCATTTATGTGCTTAGCAACTACTAGCAATCTAATCATTGAAAACTTTAAAAGTACTAGAAATTAACAAAATGTGATAAAGTTGAAATAAAGTGAAATAGAAATGATAAAGAGAATAGGAGGTAGAAAGGAAACACTCACAACCATGCAAGTGATGAATCCTCCAGCATGTGAGTGTCTTTAATACCTGCATGCATAATATCTGGAGAAAGTGTTGGGGTTGTATAGGGGTTTGCCTCAGTCAAACCCCCATTTTGGTGTTCCCACCTCCATGGACAACCAAAAAGATAGAGAGAGAAGAAAGTATGTGATGAGTGATAAAAACAATCCCCACTCAAGGAGGAGAACCCATATCACAAAAGAGGTGATAAAAGAAATCCCCGCTTGAGGAGGAGAATCCATATCAAAAAATGTAGATGCAATAGATAGAGGATGTGAGAAATCCCAAGATGCTCGCAAGCATAGGATAAGGGAGATAATAGTTGCAAGGCTTAAGGAAGCCAAAGAGGGAGAGAAAGATAGCTACAAGAGCCAAGGGTGTTGCAAAGAGTGTTATAAGGATGTGAGAGTGTTGTTGTAACAAGATGTATGGAGCTATGCAAGCAAGAGCTAGAGTGTAGAAGGTTAGAGCTAAAGCTAGAGAGAAGCTATAAGCCAAATGAGTTGAAAAGATGACTTTTAAAGAGGGAAAAGAAGCTTCACAAGCAGTTACTAGGCATCTCCAACTGTTACCACCAACAAAAGGAGCTGACAAGTGGAAAACATGCATGAAAATGACCATTTGAACTTTGAAACATCACAAGATGCTAGCGCGGTGTGCAAACGTCCGTGCGACGCTCTAGTTTCCATACTCATCACACTACAAAATGACAAGAATGGGAAAAATGCAAGGTTTGACGCAAACCTGACATGTGAAGGTAGCTACTGAAAAGGGGTGTTAAGCATCCTAAGAAGGGAAAGAGGCTGATGCAAGGGATAAAATGAGCCTACACAAGTGCTAAGGGAGTGGACACTAAAGCGGATGCAAGAATGTATGTGAAATTGCAATGAGTGAAATTTTACAACATTACACTTATATTGTGAGATAATCCTCATTGTGGTTTTTCCCTTCTAGGGTTTTCCACATAAATCTAGTGTTCTCTTGTGTAAGGTGTTGGTTATTTTAGTTTCTATTATCTTCTTTTCATGTTTAAACATTATAATAGATTAATGGTTTAATGAATGTTTGTGAATCTAATTACTATTGAGGGTTTTGATGTTTTAATTTGGTACAACTGATTCACCCCCCTCTTCATTGTCTTTCTAATTCAAAAATTGGTATCAGAGCAAGGTTCCTTGGATAAAATCTTAATTTCTTGAGGTAGATATTTGGTGGAGAGCAAGAAGGAGATCCCTATGTTTGATGACATAAACTATGCATTGTGGAAAGTGAAGATGGAAGGCTATTTTGTTTACCTTGGATTTGATGTCATTAAGGAAATGAAGACTGCATATAACATACCTATAAATGGATTAAGCACAAGTGATGAAATCAAAGCCTATGAAATAGATGGTGAGGAAATGTTTTTTCTTTTGAGTAGTCTTACAAATACTGAATTAGTGAAAGTTATGGATCTGAAAAATTGCTAAAGTTTGGGATAAGCTAGAAATTATTTATGAAGGAGATGATAAGATTAAACAAGCTAAGTTCAAAAATTTGAAGACACAATTTGATATTTTTCAAATGTATGAAGATGAAACAATTACAAGTTATGTGCATAGGGTTGATGAATTGGTAAGTGCTATGAGAGGTATTGGTGCACAACTCAAAGAACCTAAAGTGGTAACAAAAATTATCAAAACTCTTCCTAATTCTTATAGTGAAAAGGTTTCTTCTATTAAGGACTTTGCAAATTTTAATACCTACACTAGATATTAGTTTTTTGGCACACTAACTTCATTTGAAATGAGAAAAATTGGTCCAAAATAATGGTGAAAAAGTAGAGATCGCTTTGAAGACTGGATAATCAGAAAAAGTTGAAGATTCAGATGGAGATGATGTTGATGTGGAAGCTAACTTTGTAAGAAGAATGAAAAAGGGAACTAACAAGTACAAAGGTAAATTACCTTTCAAATGTTCGGTTGTGGAAATATAGGTCACTATGCTTTGAGATGTCCAAACAGAGTTTTGATCAATAAGAATAAGGAAAACGAATGAAAAATGATTAAGAAAAGCTATTATGTTAGAGAAGATGTTAGTTTTTCTAACAATGAATCTGATTATGGAGATGTTAATGATAATTAATGTTTGTTCTTGGCTTTAAGAGATGAATCTAGTTTTGCTAACTCTAAAAGTTGTGTGAAGGAAAGTGTTCTAGAGAAAAAGGACAAAACTGGAGGTACTTTGGTATCTAATTTTCATGTTAGATAGGATAAGAACTCTTGGGTTATTGATAGTGGTTTCTCAAATTATATGACCGAAGACAAGAGTAAGTTTGTTAAGCTTGAAAAATATGATGGAGGACTTGTTAAATTTGGGGATGATTTAGGTGCTAATATTTGTGGAATAGGTTCAATCAATTTTGATGGAAAACATAATACTTAAGATGTTTACTATGTTAAAGGTTTAATGCATAACCTCTTGAGTGTTGGTCAAATGTGTAGCAAATGGTACAATCTTATGTGTCAAGATCATGAATGTGAGATCAAAAAAGGGTCCAAATTTGTGATTGTTGTTGGAAAGTGGTGATGAGGGTGCTAACTCGAGACACAAAAAATCACACACAAACCAGAGAATATTATTATTATTCAAAATATGAAAATATTACATGCAGAGGATCTCAAATCCTCAAGTTCTACAATACATGCTAGTTATAAAAAAATTTAGAAGTTCCCCTTTTCTCAGTATGTGCTCTTTCCCCAAAAAGCTACCCAAAAATTAGAAACTATCCCATAAATAGCCCCTTTTTCAGTTTGGAGACAAAAACAACATTCAAATTATGATTTTTTGGTGGTTTGGTGCCGAAAATTACAATTTGAAATTCAAAAATTAAGTCCTAATTTGAAAATTGAGAACTTTCCAAAAATTGACCAACTTTCGAAAAGCCATAAATTTTGATCTAGGACTCCATTTTTTAAACTATTTGAACTGTTGGAAAGGTCTTAGAGTGAAGAACGTGCTAGAAACTAGCTCTCTCGGTTCTAACGATTTTTAGGCCTTTACGGGACCGTTTAGTGCCTCAAACTAGACTCAAAAGATTTTTCAGGGCAAAAAGTAAAAATTGAAACTTGAATAACTTTCAAACCAGGAATGATCTTGACCCGATTCTTTCTCCAAAGTGCTTATTTTTATGTCCTAAAGCTTCCCATAAATTTTTGCCTCCTCACGCCTTCAAATTCAAAACTACTAAAAATAGAAATTGAGCAGAAAAAGTAGAAATGCAATTTTGAAAGTTGGGAACTCTTATTCGATGAAAAGGGTATCCATAAATACAAAAAACATCTACAAAAAGCTAAAAAAATAAAATAAAATAAAGGAAAACATATTTTTGGGTGATGCAAGATTTCCCTTACACCACTGGATGCTCCTGCATCAAACACCTAGGGTAATTTGAGAAGTGACCCCATTACATCTCAAATGGTTGAGGAAACCCAAATGGTCAACCTCTACCTTAGACAGCTAGGATGAATCTTCCATTGGCCTTCCTCTCCACTTCACTAGATATTCTTCATACTACCTATTTTTGGTACTCCTTACCACACGTCTATCTAGGATTTCTTCAATCTCCTCCTCTGAAGTAGGTGTTGGAATTCCATAGTGTTCCATTGTTGGTACTTCCTCTATCCCACCTTCATGATACTTTGTCAAATCTGAAATGTTGAACATAGGGGAAATGTTGACTCCATCCAACAACTCTACCTCATATGTGTTCCTTGAATCATGCCTCTTCAATATCTTATAGGGACCAAATCTCTTCATCGTCAATTTGTTATAGGTTCCCATTGGAAACCTTTCTTTCCTCAAGTGGACCATCACCTCATCACCAATCTGAAACTCTTTATTCCTCCTCTTCTAATTTGCATTAGCCTTATACTATAAATTCATCTTTTTAATGTGTTCCCTTACCTTCTCATGTATATTCTTGATGTTCTCTACAAATTCTTCACCTTCAACACTTGCCTTCTTCTCTTGGTCCATCTTCCTCAGTTTTGGAGCAGTTCTAGGACTGCCTCCATACATAATTTAGAATGGTGATCTTCCCGTGCTCCGGTTGACATAATTGTTGTAAGAAAATTCTACCTGGGGTAAGATTAAGTCCCATCCCTTGGGCTTATCTCCTACCAATCATCTTAGTAGGTTACCCAGACTTCTATTCACAACCTTAGTCTACCCATCAGTCTGTGGATGGTATGCAGAATTGAACTTCAACTCCATTTTCAATTTCTTCAACAAGGTCCTTCAAAAGTATCCAAAAAATTTGGTGTCACAATCTGAGACTACTCTTTGGAAGACCATGTACCCTCACCACCTCTTTGAAGAACAAGTCAGCGATGTGGACTGCATCATGGGTCTTTTGGCATGGGATGAAATGTGCCATCTTTGAAAACTTGTCAACTACCAGAAATATTGAATCATTCCCTCTTTTTGTCCTTAGAAAACCAAGAACAAAGTCCATACTTATATCCTCCCACGACCTCTTTGGTACAGGTAAGGGTTGATACAACCCTGTATTCTATCTCACTCCTTTAGCCATCTGACATATCCTACAACTCTGCACAAACTTCTTCACATCCTGTGATAACTGAGGCCAATAATAATGTTAGTGTAATTAATTAATTAATTATTACACTAGCATAAGTTAACTTAGGTCATATATCATTTAATTCTAGGTTGCATTTTGATAAATCATTTAAGAATGGGGCAATTCCCTCTTCCTTGTTTGTAGGGATAAGATTCCTTCTAGAAGATGAGTTGTTCTTCTAGAACTTATCTCAACGTTTAATAATTTTCTAGATAGGGTTCACATGTTGTCACATATTGTTATATCATGACACATGGCAACATCTCATGCATCTTAGGTTCTCTCTCATGCCTATATATTCAGGGCATTTGTACATTTGTAATCAATCTAATATCAATAGAATCTCTATTGTGCATGCCTAGTTGCAACACTTTCTTTGTGGTTGATCATCTTTTCTAGCAAAGGTCCTCCATTGAAGACTGCATCTTTAGGGATCTCATGCATCCATAATCTCAACATGGTATCAGAGCTTGTCTAGTGAAATGTCAGCCCTCGATCAAGAAAGTTGGTGTGCAAGATTCTTTGCAAGCTGAAGGTTTCCATTGAAGGCTACTTGAACCCACCCAGGGACTAAGCTAATTTCTAAAGCAGATTGAGTCAGATATGAGCTCACCATTGTCTTCAGAAGGCCTCGAAACCCTAGGAACGCCTGCCCATTCATCAAAATCGGATACATCAACCTGGGAGCATCAGAGGTATTTGGGTTTGCAAAATCAACTGGTACGATCCATACAAATTTGCAGTAAGAAAATCCTCCCTCTCAGTTGTCCTCTAAGGAAATTTGTTTTTTAGTCACAGGCCATTTTTCATTTCAAAAAAATTAGTGCTTTATCTCTTTTTGTTTGGAAAAAGAATATAATTGGAATTTCTCTATAGTTTGCAAAAAAAAAAAATTCTGGAGCGGCATGCAATTTAAATCTCCATCGGCATTTGATTTCATTTGATAAATCATCAGGCTATTTTATATTTTCTCGTCGGCATATAGGGTCAAATTTTTAAAAATCATTGGGTGTTTTACTCTATAGATTTTATTATATATTTTGTTTTAGCATATTTATAGTTGATTTTTAATTGCTATCGAGCAATATTGAAAATCAACCACAATCCTTTTTTTGTCGGCCAAATATATATTGTGATTTTTTTAAATCACATATATCTTTCGAAATCTACATATAAAATATTTGTCGACCCCTATATATTTTAGTCTACTTGTTGGCGGCCTTAACTACTTGCAGGTTGTAGTATAGTCAGGTCTGTTTGTCGGCCCCTCACATCTCTGACCGTCGTTCGTACACCGGTCACATCACTAGGCTCCACTTCCATAAGCGTCGAACTGTCACTTGGTAGCTGCCGATGCCTGTGCCCTATTTTCCAATGAAGGTCTCCAACCGCCAATTGTTTGTCACCGCCAGTTGATTGTCAATAAACAGAGGTTTTGCTTTATGAGTGGTGCCACCATTCACATCCACTCCACCCAATTGTTCTTCCCTATCACCGCCAGTGGAGGCACTCTTTTTTGCCAACATTTTTGCCATGGTCATATGATCGACCAGGTGCTAGCACCTAGGGTGCTATAATTTTGCACCTAATTAGCCTATCAAGTGCCAAATCAAGGATTTTTTTTTGTTTTATCATAAATTTTCACCAGGGTATTGAAAATTGGCAAACGAGGTACCATCAAAAAGGTAATTTAGTCTACTTTCTAGTGGTGACATCCATTCTGCAAAATTTTGCTTGCATAATTTTCTACAGCCAACTAAAGACAAAACCCTAATCTGGACTCAAAGGCTCATATCTTTGCAATCGTTCATCAGATTTCAGTGATTCCAGCGGTATCATGAAGTATTTTCAGAGCTTTTTTCATCAGTCTATCCCCTTGATCAGTTTTAGCTCCAGGTACTCTTGCATTAATTTTTTTAGTTTGGTGCATTTGTTTAATAACTTGGACATCCTGAAGCTTGGGAAAATATTTTTTGATATGGGTAGCATCACTTCAGTTGCATATCATCCTTGGAAGCTTCTATTTTCCTTTGAAGGTCATTTTTCTTTGTGTTTTTTGGAGAAATTTCATTATGGGGATTGCATATACTCCGCTGGTTATGTTGCACAGGGGAAACTATAAGCAATGGAAGGATGGAATCAACCTCCATCTCCAATCACTTGATCTATTACCTCATCTATATGGTATAGTTCCTCATCCAAGTGAAGGTATTCATGAGTTTTCTTGGAGTTGCAGTAGATATACTGTCTTGGAAATCATTTCTATGCAAGTTGATTGTGATGTTTTGAGTACTATTGATCATTGTGACTATCCTAATATCCTTTGGGCTAAGATTTGGGAGCTATATGGAGATTTAGAAACTCCAACATTCCCCGATGGTCATGATTCAGAATGTCATTCTTCAGATCAGGTACCCCATGATGATATTGTTGTGCAGGAGGTTGATTTCCTTGAATCTTCCGAAGAGGTTGACAAGGTTCCTTCAGGTGCTTCTTCTCCACCAAAGACTATTGGTATCCCTTCACATTCAATGATTCCTTGTCCAAATTCATTGATTGAGGCTTCCATCATCATCATCCATCAAGACACATTCAATTTTTCAAACTTGACATCACATGATGGCTTTGTTTCAGGTATCACTGACTTGGCTACTTCTACAGGTTTGGAGGACATTCTTGAGGGGATATTACTCCTCTATTCAGATCAAACTTTAGAGAGTTATCATGAGTCTCCTCATCCCTTTGTCTCAACCTTGATTGGAGGTCCTGAGACTATCTTGGAGGCACTTGTTTTCTCTTCATAGATTTCATGTTTGAGACTTCTTCCCTGTCATTCCATTCAGGATTTGAGGTTTCTTCATCATCTACCATTGGATTTGCTTTAGACTTCTATCAGTGGTTTTGAGGACACTTCATTTAGGGGGGCAATCAAGTCTCCATCATATTCATTCCATCTCAGTCTTTGAATATTGTTTAGCCTTATTTTTTGCATCATCCTGGTTTGTCACCTACTTCATTGATTATGGCATCTTCATCTTCAGGAAAGGAGACATTTGAGAAAAGTTCAGAGACATCATCAGCATCAAAATTCATCCTTCCTTCCTACAATTCCTATCCAGAATGGGAAGCATCTCTACACTTGTAGTTGGTTTTGTTTCTTTTGAAAGGGAGACAAGTTGTTTGTTGACATTGGATCTTGTTTTGTCTTCAGAAACTTACCATTTTTGCAGGTGACCACATCTTTTGGGGGCTTTATATAGTCTCTCTATTTCCTCCCTATGGGGAGCCCATTGTATTATATCCATGTGACGGATGGTGTACTTGGGGGGTATTTGGGAGTCCTCCATCCTTCCCATCCTATCTCACATTTTTTGCATTTTCATCTCCTTTTTGGAGAGGGGTTTTGTTCCCACTGGGTTTTCCCCTTTTCTCCAGTTATGGGAGATTTTCTGTATCTTCATGTACATGGGTACCTAACATGGCCTCGTAGCCAAGACCCATACTTTCATCATCTTGCATAATCATTGCATTTTCCTCCCTAAGTTGAACTTTTGGGGGGTGTTAGTGTAATTAATTAATTAATTAATACACTAGCATAAGTTAACTTAGGTCATATATCATTTAGTCCTAGGTTGCATTTTAATAAATCATTTAATAATGGGGTAATTCCCTCTTCCTTTTTTGTAGGGATAAGATTCTTTCTAGAAGATGAGTTATTCTTCTAGGACTTATCTCAACATTTAATAATTTTCTAGATAGGGTTCACATGTTGTCACATGTTGTTAGATCATGACACATGGCAACATCTCATGCATCTTAGGTTCTCTCTCATGCCTATATATTTAGGGCATTTGTACATTTGTAATCAATCTCATATAAATTAATCATATCAATAGAATCTCTATTGTGCATTCCTAGTTGCAACACTTTCTTTGTGGTTGATCATCTTTCCTGGAAAAGGTCCTCCATTGAAGACTGCAGCTTCAGGGACCCTGTGCATCCATAATCTCAACAAATAATGCTCACTGATAATGGAAATGGTCTTATCCTGACCAAAATGTCTTGCCATTCCTCCACTATGCTTCTCCTTTATCAGGTTCTCCCTCATGGAACTCCTTAGAATACATAATTGACTTCCCTTAAACAACAAGACATCTTGGATTATGAAATCCAACTACTTTGTCCTATCAACTGTAATAGGCTCCTTGCAAGCTTTCCAAGTCTCTGCAAAATTAGGATCTTCAGGGTATAATGTCTTGAGTTCATTAAACCCAACCACTTCAATTTGCATGTCTGTCAACAATGTTTTCCTCCTACTTAAGGCATTTGCAACCCTATTTGACCTCCCACTCGTATGCTTTAAAACAAAGGTATAACTCTACAAAAATTATACCCATTTCATATGCCTCTGATTTAATTTTCCCTGACTATTCAGGTACTATAATGCTTGATGATTAGTATACAGAACAAATTCCTTTAGCAATGGATAATGCCTCCATTTCTTTAATGCTTGAACCATTGCATAAAATTACTGATCATATATAGATTACTTTCTCTTTGCATCATTTAACTTTTCACTGAAGTAGGCAATGGGCTTACCTTCTTGGCTTAACACTGCTCCAATGGCACAACCACTGGCATCACAATCCACTTGAAACA
Source organism: Sequoia sempervirens (assembly GCA_007258455.2). Taxonomy (NCBI): domain Eukaryota; kingdom Viridiplantae; phylum Streptophyta; class Pinopsida; order Cupressales; family Cupressaceae; genus Sequoia; species Sequoia sempervirens. The sequence goes on along the minus strand of VDFB02000013.1, from coordinate 33,845,842 downwards.
CCTTATTGAAATTTGAGAGGGCTAGAAAGGTTTTTCTATCACCTCCTGCTTCAATAGATCAAAACTTTTGGCTAGCCCCATGATCCATTCGAACTCCTTTCTATCCCCTCTCATTGTTTTAGTTAGGGGTGCACAAATACTGTTGAAGCTTCTAATGAACTTTCTGTAAAATTTGTCCAAACCATGGAAAGATCTCACCTTAGTAGCAGTTTTCGGGGTAGGCCATTCCAGAAGAGCCTTCACCTTCTTTGGGTCCATTTTGAGAACTTTTGCTGAAACAACAAACCCCAAGTACACTAACTCCTTCACAAAGCTACACTTCTTTGGATTAATCAACAATTTATCTTCTCTCAACTTCTCAAAGACTATGAATATGCATTAAATGTTTATCTAGTGACTTACTGAATATCAACATATCATCTAAATACACAATAACAAAACTCCCTAGAAACTCTTTCAGTACCTCGTTCATGAGCCGCATGAATGTGCTTGGTGCATTGGTTAGTCCAAAAGGCATGACTAACCACTCCTACAGGCCCTCTTTGGTCTTGAAAGTGGTCTTCCATTCATCTCCCTCTAGAATTTGGATCTGGTGATATCCACTCTTTAGATCAATCTTTGTGAAGTACTAAGCCCCACTCAAACAGTCCATCAGGTCATCCATCCTTGGTAGGGGAAATTTGTACTTGATTGTTATCTTGTTTATGGCCCGAGAGTTTGTACACAGCCTCTAATCCCCATCCTTCTTTGGTGATAGTACTACAGGTACTGTACATGGACTTAGACTCTCTCGAATCAAACCCTTTCTCAACAACTCCTAAAATTGTTTGTTCAACTCCTCATTTTTTGTGGGAGTCATTATGTGAGCTGCCTTATTTGGCAAACTGGCTCCAGGGATCAATTCAATCTGATGACTGATCTTCCTCACTAGTGGTAAGCCCTCAGGTACATTATTAGAAACAATATCCTGAAACTCATTCAATAATACAAAAACTTCTACTAGAACCTTCTCACTTCCCTCCTTATCCATTCTAGGAATCAATGCATAACACATACACTCATGCTTCATGCCTTCTAATTATTTCCTTCCATCAACATAACAAACTCTAGCACTACTACATACCTTTTCTTTGGCCTCCTTCAAAGGTTTCAAATTATGGCAGACTCCATCCTTCATTAGGGAATAAGTGTTTGCATGACCGTCATGTATATCTCACCTGTTGAACTACCATGGCCTCCCCAACAACATGTGACATGCATCCATGGGGATGATATCACAAATTACCTCATCAAGATAGCTCCAAATCTTGAACTTCACCAAGCACTACTCATTGACTGAAACTTTGTTATCTTTCTGCAACCAGGCAATCTAATACGAATGTGGATGCCTTTCCCTCTTCAGCTTCAACTTTTTAACCATCTCTTTTGACACCAGATTATCAGTGCTCCCACTATTAATTGTAGACATCAAAAAATTGTCATCTTACGATACCTTGTCACAACATTGCATCATTTAGACACCTTGTATCATGTTTTGCCTGAGGTACCCATGTCATCATCTAATTAGTTAAATAAATCTTATTTATTTGACTCATTTCATTTATTCCCTTCCTATGAATAATCCTTCCATTCCTCTAATGTTAATTAAATAATTCATATTATTTAATTAATTAAATCATTTCCATCCATTCCTCTAATATTAATTAGATAATTTATATTATTTAATTAATTAAATCATTTATATCAATTCTTCTAATGTTAATTAAATAATTTGTATTATTTAATTGATGAAATCATAAATCCAACATTAATTGAATAAATCAAATATTTATTTAATTAATAAAATCTCAAAAATATCTTCTTGCTTTCTTTCCAAAATCTAAACTCATGTGCATCTAATTAATTTATTTAATTAGATAATTCATCAATTATCCTTCTCATCTTTTTCAAGATTTATTTCCTTTAAAAGATAATCAAAATCTTTCTATTTTTTTCACATCTTATCTTATCTTGTTTTAATTCCTTTAAAACAATAAATCAAAATCTTTCTATCTTTCGAAAATATTATCTCATCTCGTTGTATTTCCTCTTTTGACAAAAATCAAATCATTATCAATTTTATCAAATCTTATCTCTGTCCACATCAAAAATCTATAAATCAAACCTTTCACAGGCCATTTGCATCGAATCTTTAGACATCCTTATGCTGTCAAAATCATTCTTCAATCGAATTTTCTTCTAGCATCTTCACTCTGTCAAAATCAGTCTTCAATCGCCATCTGTCATCTTCATCAAGTTGTTATGCTAGAGAATTGAGCAACCAACATTCCTCCAACAATCAACCTTCAAAATCTTGCATCCTTGTGCAGGTGGAGAAGAGCCATGGAGATCAATCAACACTAGTTTGAAAATCGGTTTGCAATTTTTTTGTTTACTATTTTTATTTTCATTCTAGTTTGTACTTCATGGTGCTTGATAGGATTTAGTTTGTTTATTGTCTTCAATGAATTTAAACTCTTTGGATTATCTACCTATCTACATTTTGGCGCCCACCATGGGGCCTTGCCCCATTTTTAACATCTACTTGTAGATTTTTCTGACAGGTTTTCGCATTCCAGAATTCAGTTTTCAAAAAAAATTCAGCGTTTTAGCGCATTTGGGATTTTCTGTCACGCATCTGATGGTTTATATCGCGCATCTCAGGGTTTCTGTAGCGCATCCAGGGACTGTTTCGATGCATATAAGGAACATAATAGTGTATCAATTGTCACTGTTTTAAAATTAAAATCTGCATTTTCTTAGAATAGCGCATTTAAGGTCTGTTTTAGTGCATCTGGGAGTTTCTATAGTGCATTTAAGCTCTATTTTAGTGTATCTGGGAGTTTCTATAGCGCATTTAAGGTCTATTTTAGCACATCTGGGAGTTTTTGTAACGCATATGTGGTCTGTTTTAGCGCATTTGGCTCTTTTTTTAACATTTGATAGTTTTTACAGTTTTCTGTAGCGCATCTGAGGGTTTCTGTCACGCATCTGGGGGTTTCTATAGCACATTTAGGAGCTATTTTGGCGCATCCAGGGATTGTTTTAGTGCATCTAAGACTTCTTTTAGTGCATCAGGGAATTTTTTTAGCGCATATGAGGTATGTTTTAGCGCATATACCTCTATTTCAACATTTTTTCATTCAATCTTAAAATGGCCGTATCTTGGTCATTTTTTGGTCTTTTTTAGCGCTTTTTTTTTAAATTTGGGGTAGAATTTCATAAGCTATCCAATGGTGCTGGGTTTTATCAACATTTACAGATTTAAAATTCTCAAATTTTCATATATTCTTCAGCACATATGACTTTTGTTCTAACAGATTTTTAATTTGTTTCTTTTGTCCTTGTGAGTTGTTGGTGAATCATACAGAGCTAGAAAAGCATTGGAATCAGTCACAACATCAATTTGAAAAGAAAAAATAACCAGGTGCACTCATTTCATCCTCCATCTCTTAATCTTGTCTGTCACACATTTCAATTTGGGGCATAAAATCAATCTTTGTTTGCAAACACATTTGGATTTGGACTCTTAAAATGAATATTGTCTTCAATCACATATTAAAAATCGGGTCTAAAATTCACCACTGTCTTCCTACACATTTGATTTGGGATCTAAAAAGAATGAGTGCTTCATTGCTTTCTTGCACACATTGCAATTTTCTAAGGGTCAATTAATAATTGTGAGTGTGAATCAAGTGTGTGTGTGATCACAAACACCTCACTTGGTTTGCTTTTGTCAAACCCTTTCTAGGAGGCCTACTAGGGGATTTCATCACCCTTGGGAACGACCTCAATCGAAGTGTGAATCGAAAGACACACTTGTTTGGAAGTTGAAATCTTGTCACTCTTAGCTAAGCCCCAAAGAACTTTATACCTTTGGGAAGTGAAGGTGAAGGGTGGGTTACCCCTTTCTCCCAGCTGTGTGGCAGGATTTTGCTTTCAAATCATCCTTATTCAAACTTGTGTAGACTAGCTTGAGACCTAATTGGCCATACCCACTTGACTAGTTCTAGGACTTGTTGATGTGTCTTCTTCAAGTGTGTGCTTAATAATCACATTCATAATTTCAAATTCAAACTTTCCTATGTGTCTTGCGCGAGTGATTTATGGTTGTACATGTGTGATTCATTTAAACATTGTCCAATCAAGCTAAAAACCAAACACATAAAGTCACTCTACACATTCTTCCAACACATTCATATCCAATCACCATCAACCCTAATCAATCCAAGTCTTCCAATCTAATCATTCCACATCATCACTATCACCAACCTAGTCTTAGTCACCAATTATCAAAATGGTCATAATCATAAACAAGCCCAAATCCATAATCCAAGGGGGCACAACTAAGCATTCCTTTGATGGAAATATGAATGTAACCTCTTCTCCAAAAACAACATCATCCAAATTCAATATTTTTGAATTTTTTGAGAAGCCCAAATCTAAGCCATCAAATAAAATTGACCAATCTAATCCATCCACTTCTTTGCATGCCAATGCCACATCAACACATCCATCAATATCACTGGAAGAACATAGGAGCCCAAGTCTACCTTGGCAAAAAAATCAAGAGCCTTTAAGTGTTAATGCCACCTTTGACAAAGGAAATACCAATCTAGCACATGCACCCTATAACTTTATCATACCATCATCCAATCAAAATCAAAACCCTAAGCCAACACCTTCCACCTCTACACCTCCAAAGGATGTGACCCAAGGGCTACGAGCAAGGAATCAACTGTCACCATGTCATTCAACACGTATACCTGAACATACAAAAAAATCCTCAAACATCATGCCAAGTCCTTCAAGCCAACCATGTCATCCACAACCCCTTGAGCCAATTCCAGAGTCTCCCCTAGTAAGTCCAAGTCACCCTCTATCATGCTCCTATGTTGTTGACCATCAAGAATATGACAAGTCTCTCCATGAGAAATCCCCTTCCACCTCCATTCCAATAAGTCATGAGGTATTTCAAGAGCACAATCCTAAACATGTGGAAACATTACCCCCTCATCCACATAAAGATCAACACCCTCCCAATGATCCCATTCATAACATACCTAATATTGTTCATGATCAACCTTCCATCTTTGATCAAGACCCCTTTTATGATCAAGAAGACTATGATGATCCTCTTAGCCAACTTTATGCATTCCATGCTCAAGATCCTATCACTTCACCTATCCATGAGCAAGAAACATCCCTTACTCCTATCTACCCCCTACCTAGTCCTATCCATGATCTATTAACATCCACTTCCTTTGATGAGACATATGCCTCCCAAGCACACATAGAAGATCAAACAAATACATTGGATCTAAGTGAACATAATGCTAATCAAGATCCTAATGATCCTCCATCACCCACTATCGACCCCATTGCAAGTCCTCCATCATATCCTGATGGTATTTCCACCCTCATTCATGAATTTTCCTCCTTAGAACAACAAAAACCATTATCTTCCCTTGCTTCATCTTCTCCATCCAATAAGGAACTCATGTCTAGTGTTCCACCTACACCTAGTCTCATTGTCCATTGCACACTCCAAAACATGAACCACCAAGATAAAGGTTTAGACCTTCATGAACAAGGTATTTTGGAGCCTATCCATGTCAAAGTCCCTCCACGCTCTTATGGCCATGGGCATACATCTCAAGGACACCAATCTCAAGATGTTGGTATTTCCTCCATGCCTCCTAAGTCCACTTTCCATCATACAGCCTATCATACACCCAAAACATATGTTGTCATTCCACCACCGTCATCCTATAAAGGTCAAAAGCATGTGACCATACACCTTCCACCATCCATTCTACCACCATTACTTCCAACTCCTAATATCCCTCGATCCACTCTACCACCATTGCTTCCAACTCCTAATATCCCTCCATCTAATCTACCTCCACTTCTCCCAACACCTAATATCCCCATTATCCAATCCCCTTATCCCTCCATCCATAAATACCCTAACATTCCTAATCATGACCAACAAATGCACACAGTGTATAAACATGAAGCTTCCACTCATTCCACCAAACCCAAGGGATTCAAAAGCAATAATTCCAATGCCTCTACCTATAAAGTCAAAAATCCTAAGGGTTCTTGTGCCTTAGGACATCAATACAAAAAGTCAAAGAAAAATCCATCTAAAAAGTTATATAAGCCCATACCTCCAAAAGTAAAGGCCAAAACTAAAATGGTTTGGGTACCTAAGAAAAAAGAAATCAAGTCAAATGAGGCATTCACATCACAAAAATTCCAACCATCCACTTCCATCCCACATTCTCATTCCATTCAAAAGTATCAAATTCCTAAAACCCACAAGCAAAATAAAAATCATAACAATACTAAATCTATGTGGGTACCAAAAACACTTCATCCACCACCTCCTAAGAAAACATCTTCATTGCTTCCTACACCCCATCCACATCAAAAGCTTCAATGTTTATCACAGTGTGTGCAACCATTGGTCATGGTTCCCTTCCATTTCACAATAATTCCACATACCTCCATCTCCCCATCCTTCATGCATTATCCTACATATCTCCCCCACCATCTTCCTATGGTCCATGCTTTTGCATAAACCTTGCATCCATCCTTTTTCACAAGTCCTCTTCAATCCACATCATCATCCACTATTCCTCATCCATTCTTACATAAGACTTTCATAATCCGCCATCTACCTAATCCATCCCTTTCATGTCATTCCTTACCAAAATCTATGAGCACTTGACATGGTCCATGCAAGGACATCCATATCTAGTGGGACTACCACCTTTCATGGGACTAGAAACTTGAGTCCCTCCTATCCATATTCCCTTTCTATCCAAAAAGATTAAAAAAAAAAATCAAAAATGAAAAAAAAAAGTAAAGAGAAATCCCTTCGTCCAATGGTGAAAACCTGGTAAACAGGCACATTGGATAAGTACCATGATGAAAACCTAGCAAATAGGCGTCATGTGTAGGTTGATCTTCTATGTCACTTACACTTGGGGGCACAATGTCTTATCTGTCCAACCTATCATTTTCATGTCATATCATTTCCATTTTACCTACCATCTTTAGCCATCATATTGAGTCTGTTCATACATACCTATTATATTGAGTCCATTCATCCACCTTCTTCTGTTGATCTTGATGAAGATATAGGGGCAAAATGTTGAAACATGTTTTTTGGGTATCTCTTGACATACCTCATCCTTCCAAACAAGCCTATCATTATCCTATTGTCATAAGTTTTGTCATGAAAAATCCTAAGTATTGTACCTAGAATGGGGCATGTTATTCCTATGCGATGTGGTCTTTGGAAATCACATCCTTGCTCTCCTATGATGCATACATCAATTCCATTCACTATGACTTATCCTTTCCATCCATCCATATATCATGAGCCTTTTATCCCTTATCCCATCACCCACCCTTTCATCCATCAATCCCATCTATCTCCTTGCACCTAGACTTGGTTTTCCCCTTGTCATTGGTATCTAGCACAAAGGCTACTCAAATTTTCATCCTTTGACACCTCCAAACATTTCAAAAATACAAAAAAAATCAAAACATTTCAAAATCCAAAAAAAAATTCAAAACCTTTCAAAAATACAAAAAAATCAAAAATTTCAAAAATACAAAAAATTCAAAACATTTCAAAATACAAAAAATCAAAACATTTCAAAAATACAAAAAATTCAAAACATTTCAAAAATTAAAAATAAAAATAAAAACATTTCAAAAAGTCCAAAAAAATCAAAACATTTCATAAGTCCAAAAAAAGATCAAAACATTTCAAAAATCCAAGCAATAAAATCAAATCACATCACTTCTTAAAATCAAACCAAGTCATTTCTTCCAATCAATTCATTTCTTCATCAATCCAATTAATCTAAATCATTCCAATCAAATCAACTCCTCAATTCAATCAATCAAAGCAATAATCCAGATGCACATCAATCCTTAATCCATACCAATCAAGTCAATAAATCTTGTCAAATCATCCAATCACATCCTTTGGTCTTGATCCTAATCTTGTCATAAACCAGATCGAAATCAATCAATCAATTATCATCATCCTTGTGTTGCTCTAGGGATATATCACTTCCCAACAATTACGACACTATCATTATCATCAATCAATCAATCAATCAATCAATCAATGGTTTATAGCTTGACAAGGGCAATAACTTGTTTGTGTTTGTATCATTTGTGCATGCTTGCTTGCTTGCTTGTGTGTGTTATCATTTTATCTTGCATTTGTATCAAATCTATATCATTCTAGCTAATATTCATATCTTGTGTATGTTGGAATATCTTTTTGCATTATCCTTTGCATCTCAGGTCACATAATACCTTTTGTGCATTAGGACTTTAATGCTCTAAGCCTCTTTCCTCATATGCCTAGACAAGGTTGTATTACGCTAGGGCACGAGACACATCGTCACCTTGGTCCTTATACCTTGGTGCATAATGTCTAGTGCTAAATCAAACATCATGGTTGCTCACTTTCATTGCAGCATAACATATCATTCATCTCCTTCATCCACTTTCTATCTTGCATCATCCTATTTATCATTTCATTTCATTTCGAGAGTCTACCTGTGTTTGTCCAACCTGCCTATCCTCTCAAGGGGGCATCATCATTCCATCATCCTATCTTTCCTTCACCATCCATTTTATTTTACCTGTATCTTAACTTCTTTGAAATGATGTTACTCGACACAAATCTAATCATCTCGAACATCATCTCAAAGAGGGGAAAAATGTAGACATCAAAAAATTGTCATCTTACGATACCTTGTCACAACATTGCATCATTTAGACACCTTGTATCATGTTTTTCCCTAGGTACCCATGTCATCATCTAATTAGTGAAATAAATCTTATTTATTTGACTCATTTCATTTATTCCCTTCCTATGAATAATCCTTCCATTCCTCTAATGTTAATTAAATAATTTATATTATTTAATTAATTAAATCATTTCCATCCATTCCTCTAATATTAATAAAATAATTTATATTATTTAATTAATTAAATCATTTCTATCAATTCTTCTAATGTTAATTAAATAATTTGTATTATTTAATTGATGAAATCATAAATCCAACATTAATTGAATAAATCAAATATTTATTTAATTAATAAAATCTCAAAAATATCTTCTTGCTTTCTTTCCAAAATCTAAACTCATGTGCATCTAATTAATTTATTTAATTAGATAATTCATCAATTATCCTTCTCATCTTTTTCAGGATTTATTTCCTTTAAAAGATAATCAAAATCTTTCTATTTTTTTCACATCTTATCTTATCTTGTTTTAATTCCTTTAAAACAATAAATCAAAATCTTTCTATCTTTCGAAAATCTTATCTCATCTCGTTGTATTTCCTCTTTTGACAAAAATCAAATCATTATCAATCTTATCAAATCTTATCTCTGTCCACATCAAAAATCTATAAATCAAACCTTTCACAGGCCATTTGCATCGAATCTTCAGACATCCTTATGCTGTCAAAATCATTCTTCGATCGAATCTTCTTCTAGCATCTTCACTCTGTTAAAATCAATCTTCAATCGCCATCTATCATCTTCATCAGGTTGTTATGCTATAGAATTTGAGCAACCAACATTCCTCCAACAATCAACCTTTGAAATCTTGCATCCTTGTGCAGGTGGAGAAGAGCCATGGAGATCAATCAACACTAGTTTGAAAATCGGTTTGCAGTTTCTTTGTTTACTATATTTATTTTCATTCTAGTTTGTACTTCATGGTGCTTGATAGGATTTAATTTGTTTATTGTCTTCAATGCATTTAAACTCTTTGGATTATCTACCTATCTACATTAATAATGACATCACAACATTTTCCTTCACACTTGCACCTTGTGCGGAACAAATTCTTCCTCTATTTTGGCTCCTTGTCTTCAATCACTAGGTCTCTTCTAATCACTAGGGCTTCTCCCCTTTCAACATCATCTGAATGCTTGGATTGAGTCTCCTCATCTGCATGCACAACCCTTCCACAACCTTTCGGCCTTTTGTCTATCCTTCCTTGGTGTTGTGGGAATTCATATGCTCGATGCCCTTCTTCACCTCACTGGAAACAAGTTCCTCTAAAACTAACTCTTTCAGGTCCTTGTCCAAATCTTCCTCATCCTCTACCTCTTTGATCGCCACTATTTTGATCATGAGGGTGATAGAAGTTATCATTCTTCTGGGTTCAGCTTGTACCCACATCTCCATTTTTCTTCTCATCCACATTTTGGCTTCTAGAAGATTTTCCACTACCCCTTCCGCTTTGACCTTCTGATACCTTTTGCTTGATGTCAAATCTTTTGTTCAACTTCTCTTCAACTTTCAGAGTAAACTAGTACGCATCCTCAATGGTGGTCATTCTAACCAGGCTTAGCTTCTCTTGAATGCTCGATCGTAACCCATTAAGCTAATGGGATACCTTCTCCTTGTTGGCCTCTACATGGCCCGTTCTGATGATCATCTTATGAAAATATTCTATGTATTATTTCACAGATTTGTTTCCTTGCTTCAACCCTTATAATTTCTTCAGTAGATCTAACTCATCGTCCACTGGTATGAATTGCTTCTTCAATTTCTCCACCATGCGATACCAACTATCGATCTTTCCTTTTCCTCTTCAATTTATCTCCAACTGGAGCTCTTTCCACCAAATATTTGTGTGGTCCTTCATCTTCATTTTTGTAAACTGAACCCGATCTAGGTCCTCTACTTCTTCATACTCGAAATACTCTTCTAGCTCATTGATCCAGTCGATCAACTCTTTTGGATTCAAACTTCTGGAATAACTAGGAATTTCTACTCTAGGTCTTTTTCCAATCTTCAAAATGGTCCTTATTAGTCGCATTTGATCTTGATCAATCACTTCTTCCTCTTCTACATCCAAATCTTCCACCTCTTCTTCATCCTCACTTTCTTTTCTCCTTCTCAGGTTTAACCCTCTTATCATCTATTCCTACAATGCATCAATTTGTCTCTAGAGGGCTCTGAAACCCTCAGTTGCCAATGGATCTCTTCCACCGACATTTATGTCACCTCTAGCACCACCACACCTACTAGGCATCACTCTTGGAGGCATCTTTAATATCTCAAACCCACAACCATAGTCTTGGTGTGAATTGTCTCACGATCAGTGATATGTCCACACGCTCAAGAAAACCTGCTCTGATACCACCGACGAGGGTGTTAACCTGAGACACAAAAAATCACACACAAACCAGATAATATTATTATTATTCAAAATATGAAAATCTTACATGTAGAGGATCTCAAATCCTCGAGTTCTGCAATACATGCTAGTTACAGAAAAATTCAGAAGTTTCCCTTTTCTCAATATGCGCTCTTTCCCCAAAAAGCTACCCAAAAATCAGAAACTAGCCCATAAATAGCCTCTTTTCAGTTTGGATCCAAAACCAACATTTGAATTATGATTTTTTGGCAGTTTGGAGTTGAAAATTATAATTTAAAATTCAAAAATTGAGTCCTAATTCAAAAATTGGCAATTTTCCAAAAATTGACCAACTTCCGAAAGCCATAACTTTTGATCCAGGACTCTGTTTTTCAAACTATTTGAACCGTTGGAAAGGTTTCAGAGTGAATAAAGCGCTAAGAAATAGATTTTATAATTTCACAATTTTTGGTCCCATACAAGACCATTTAGTGCTTCAAATTGGAGTCGAAATAATTTTCAAGCCAAAAAGTAGAAACTGAAACTTGAATAACTTTTAAACTAGGAATGATCTTGATTTGATTCTTTTGTCAAAGTGTTTTTTTTTGTCTTGAAGCTTCCCATAAATTTTTTCCTCCTCACACCTTCAAATTCAAAATGGCTAAAAATAGAAATTTAGCAGAAAAAGCAAAAATGTAATTTTGAAAGTTGGGAACTCTTATTTGACGAAAAGGGTATCCAAAAATGCAAAAACATCTAAAAACAGGAAACATGAAGGAAAACATATTTTTGGGTGATGCAAGATTTCCCTTACACCACTGGATGCTCTTGCATCAAGTCCAGACATATGGAAATATCTATTAGCTCAACGGTGTTGATGGTCACTATTTTATGACTTAGATTAATTATAGTTGGTTATGGAATAGGAGAATGTGTCACATCAATATTGATAACTTGGTTAGAATTAGTTAACTTCAACCAGTGAGAGATCTATCAAGGATTACAAAGCCTATGAATGATGTTTGCAGAGACATTCAATTTGGAAAACAAACTAGAAGTAGTTTCAAGGGAAAAGAAAAATCTTCTACCAAATCATTGGAATTGATACACATAGACCTTTGTGGTCCTACAAGAGTGAGAATTCTTCAAGGTAACAGGTATTTCATTATTTTGATTGATGATTATTCTAGAATGACATGGGTTACTTTTCTTAAAGAAAAATATAAATCCCTAGATAGATTTAAAGCATTTAAAGTTATGGTTGAAAATGAGATGGATTTGAAGATCAAATGTTTAAGGTTAGATAGTGGTAAAGAATTCACCTCCAATAAATTTAACATGTTTTGTGAGAAGCATGGCATAAAAAGGCACTTGTCTACCCCTAGGACTCCTCAACAAAATAGAGTGGTTGAAAGGAAAAATAGGACTGTTCAAGAAATTGCAAGGACTATGATGAAAGAAGCTAACCTATCGAAAGTGCACTAAAGAGAAGCAATTCATACTATTGTTTACATAATTAAAAAATTTCAAGAAATATCTAACAACACAAAGATTCCCTATGAGTTCTGGTATAAAAGGATTCCTATTGTCATGTACTTTAAAGTGTTTGGAAGCATACACTATATTAGAAGAGATGATGAAAACATAGGAAATTTTGATGCAAGGTTTGATGAAGGTATCTTCCTTGGATATTCTACTAAAAGAAAATATTATAGATTTTATAAAAAAGGTTAAGAAGGATTTTTGAAAGTGCAAGTTTCAAGGTTGATGAAGATCTTAGTAATTCGGTGGTAATAGATGGATATGTGTAATTTATAGAGGAGGAGAAGAAGAAAAATCTAAAGAAAAAGAAGTATATAATGAAGATGAAGAAGCTCTGGAAAAGACCCCTAAGACCCCTAAGTAGTGTAGAGAAATCATTCTAAAGAATAGATCATTAGAGACAAAAGAAAAGGTGTGTTGACAAGAAGAAGAGCTACTAAAGCAGAGGTAAATATATGTTTAATTTCTAAAGTTGAACAAAAAATAGTGATTGAGGCATGTAAAGGTGAACATTGGATGAAAGCAATTAAAGAAGAACTTATGTAGATTGAGAAGAATTAAACTTGTGAACTTGTTCCTAGACCTGACAACAAAAACATTATTGGTATTAAGTGGGTATTCGGAAACAAGATGAACGAGAATGGAGAAGTGGTAAGGAACAAGGAAAGGCTTGTGTGTAAAGTTTACTCACAAGTTGAAGGATTATAATATGAGGATACATTTGTTCTAGTGGCCAGAATGGAAGGAATCACGTAGTTTTTAGCATTTGTAGCACATAAGGAATTTAAATTCTATCATATGGGTGTGAAGTATGCTTGCTTGAATGGAGAATTGGAAGAATAAGTTTACATGGAACAACTAGAAGGATTTTAGTTGTCAGATAAACTTAATATGGTTTTCAGATTGAAGCAAGCTCCTAGATCTTTGTATGCAAGGTTGGATAGATACTTGATACAACACGAATTCAATAAGGGCACCATAGATAGTAATCTTTACTTTAAAGTTGAAAAAGATCAAATATTGATAGTGATTGTGTATGTTGATGACATAATTTTTTGAGGAAATGAAGCTATGTGAAGGAAGTTTGTAGAAAATATGCAGAAAGAGTTTGAGATGTCTATGTTTGGGGAGATGAATTTCTTCCTTGGGCTACAAATCAAACAAATAAAGGCATATCCATTTCACAATCAAAGTATGTTAAAGAAATGTTAAAGAAGTTTGGAATGGAAGACTCCAAACCAATCTGTATTCCTATGGTTACTGGTTGCAAACTGAGTAAGGATGATGAATCCCCTAAGGCTAATCAAAGCAAGTATAGATCTATTATTGGTGGACTTCTATACCTAACTACTACTAGATCAGATATCATGCATGTAATTTTTCTTGTGGCTATGTTTCAAGAAGATCCTAAAGAGACACATGTTGTAGTAGTGGAGTATATTCAAATATTTGAAGGGCACTCCAAATTTTGGCTTGTGGTATCCTAAGGATATAGATTTCACATTGAGTGCTTACAAAGATGTAGATTGGGCTAGTTGTGTGGATGAAAAGATAATTACAAGTGGTAGTTCATTATTTCTTAAATGTAGATTTGTATCATGGCTAAGTAAGAAATGATATTTTGTTTCTTTATCTACTATAGAGGTTGAGTATATTATAGCAGCATCTTGTTGAACTAAAGTATTATGGATGAGACAAACATTGAAGGATATAAAAGTGGTGTATGATGAGCCTATTTCTATATTTTGTGATAATACAAGTGCAATCAACATTTCAAAGAATCCAATGATGCATTCAAGAAAAAAGCATATATCAATTACTTATCACTTTTTGAGAGAGAAGGTTGTGGAGAATGAAGTGAAGCTTGAATATGTACCTACAAAGGATTAGATTGTTGACATATTTACTAAGGCTCTTCCTAAGGATGATTTTGAGTATCTCTAGGAGAAGTTGGGGGTTATTTCCCCTCCTTTGAACTAGATGCATATGGAGATGCATTATTTCATTGAATCTATGGATTCATTCTTTATCTAGACTAATTTTGATGTTTACCTCTCAGGCAGAGTAGGTAGTGACATTATTGCAATATGGAATATAATTTTCATTGTGTAGAGGTTGTTGAGTTGATTGGTGTGTAATTATAAGGGGGGGTATTCAGATTAGTTGCAAGTATCTTGGTTCTATGTCAAAGGGGGAGAACAATGCAAAATATTTTATCATTTTCCATTGATGTCAAAGGGAGAGAGAATTCATGTGAAAAAGTCTATTTATACAAAAGGAGAGAGAGAAGTCATATGAAAAAGGAAAAGTTGAAAGGGAGAGATAGAGAGAGTTTAGGAATGTTGTGTATGTTGTCTTTGATTTTTTTTCACATCTTGTGTTGCCATCAATGATAAAGGGGGAGATTATTACAAGTATGAAGGTGATGTCATTAATTTCAAAAGCTTGTGTTGTCATTGGTGACAGTTGTGTAGTGGTTGAGAGAGATTATTTCTTTGATTAGTTGCATTATTTTATCATCAATTCAATTACTATTGTTAACCTCTAGTGTTACTTTGACAAGATTTTGTTTATGGTTGTGGTAGTGATAAATATGTCAAGGATATTGAGAATTTGATAAAATGAGGAAACATGATGTTGTAGAGGTATTTTGGTTTGTAGGGGTATCTTGGTTCTGATTCACAATTATTCTAGGTTAAAGATCTTGTGTGGTTTGGATGTGTTGGTTAGAGGTGTTTAGAGTTTCTATATCTAGAATTTGGGATTCTAGATCGACGTGTAGAAGAACTTTTGTTCACCAGTATGTGAACTAGATTCATAGTGTTTCTTACAAAGGTATCTAGGAAAAAAAATTTGTTGCACATTTCTCCATAGTTGTGTTGGAAAGAGACACTGCAAATTATTTTTGGTGTTGTCATTGATGGCAACCCTAGTCGGTGACAGATCCACATGACATCATTTGCTCCCACTGGCAGTCATATTGAAGACAGTTAGGAAGAACAAAGCGTTTGAAAGTTTGGTGTTCAATGATTCACGTACAAATTTCTAGTTGTTACTTTGAGTTGTGGATCTCATGAGAGGTTCATCAGTATATTTCTTGTGTTATCAAAAAATCTTAGTACCAAGTACCAAGTCATGTGCAAGTTTGGAGATCCAATTGATACTTCTCTGTTTATCAATATTTTGGGGCCAACTTAGTTGATGTAATGTGTTGTAGATATTTATGAAATGTTTATTTGAATATATATATATATATTTTTTTTTTCTCATCTTGATTTGGGTCTGAGCTAAGTTGTGACTGATCGTTGTGGATGCGCATTGGATAACCTCTTAAGATTTGAGCTGACAGGTTGCTAATATTTTCAATTTTTATTTGAAGCTGACATGTTGTGATTAAATTTCTAGTTGTGGATATATATGTATGATCTCTTATATCATTTTGGTGTGTGTGTGTGGTGTGTCGATGTGTATTGCGAATACCAAAAGAGTGTTAGGACAATTTTATGCATAGTCTCACTTGTGCATAAAGATTTTGTGAAGTGAGTCAAAGCAGGGCATAGCAGAAGTTTAGTATTAGTCAGAAGGATAGAAGATTGACATCTAAGCTTAACCAGAATTGTAATCAAGCATTTGTAGATGTTATTCCTTTAGTTCATTCTTTTGGATCTAATCCAAATCTCTGTAAGGAAATGAGCTCTAGGCAATGTGCCTAAATGCAAGTGCATTCCCATATTGTAAACTTTTTGAGTATACTCAGATTATATTGTGGATTAGCCATCCACCGTGGTTTTTCCCCTAATAGGGTTTCCACATAAAAATCCTTGTGTTATGGTGTTGTGATTATTTAATTTTTGTTTTTGCATATTTCTCCTGGTTGAATATTTTAAGTGGGTTAATAATCAGAATAATAAAGTCAATTTTTGCATAACACTGATTCACCCCCCTCTCAGTGTAGCTTGTTTCCAACAAGTTGTTCTTTAGGTCTTGCAATTTTGAAGGTATGTTGATGGTATTGATCTCTTTCATGGGTCAAGAGGATTCATGGTTTGGTGATCCTGAAGATGGATTTTAGAGTTTCAATGTTTGGCATCATAGTCTAATTGTACAAGTTGTGTACATTCTAGAGGTACGAGTTGTTGCAAAGGAGTTTGATGGATTTTAGGTTGATATAAGAATATTCTAGATAGTGATGAAGCATGGTGTGTGGTTTTCAAGTCATCCTTGGATTTGAGGAAGTATGTACTTCAAATTTAATGGTGTTTGCATGGGTAATAGTCGACTTGGTGTTTACACTACATTCAAAGATGTTTAAGTATTGATGAAGGCATAGTGTGGCATGTGCATGTATATTTGGGTCCCAATGATATTTTGTATTGGTCCACTTTCATTCCTATCTACTGCGAGAATGCTTAGTGATGATCTATTTTGAATTTGTAAAGCGTAAGGTGAGTGTAGCTGACTTGAAGATGTTTTTGAAGTTGTATATGCCTAAATACAAGGTGAATTGATGTGAGATGGGATGTGGAATAGAATTGAGTGTTGTGATGTGAAATTAAGTGAAAAAGTGTGAAATGCAGTGTGAGCTATAATGCAAGATTGGTGAATGTAGTGAGTTGAGGTATCTTGATCTCTTGAAGAAGAAAAGTATTATTGAAGCTATTGTGGTATATTCTCTATTGGATGGAGATCATGTTCTTTGTGTAACATTTTATCTTCTTTCTTCTTTCTATTCTGGTAGTGATCTTGGGTTGTGAGACTTTTTGGATAGTACATCTTATTCTATCAGTGAGCCTCCTCGTACCAATTTTTCAATTACTTATATTGTGAGCTAATCCTCACCATGGTTTTTCCCTTCTAGGGTTTTCTATGTAAATATGGTTTTCTCTTGTGTATGATGTTGGTTGTTTCATTTCTTGTTATCTATTTCTCATGTTTAAACATTATAATAGATTAAGGGTTTAATGAATGCTTGTGGATCTGATTATTGTTGAGGATTTTGATGTTTTAATTCGGTACAAATGATTCACCCCCCTCCCGGTTGTCTTTCTCATTCAACAATACATTTCTAGATAACCTTCTTATGAGAGTGATAAATAACTTTATTAGATGTATCAACATAGATTATAAGAACTAAGGAAAGAAAAAAATAACTAAAATGTCACAAAAACATATTATTTTAATCCCTTATTCTACCTAAGAATTATAAGGTCCATTTATTTTAAATGTTTGTATTTAATGCTAGATGTACTACTCTAAGAATTCCAAAGAAAATTTTTATGGTTCAACAAGTGCAAAATATTTCTATGATACCACCTATAAAGAGGCAAGAGAAATTGTAAGAAAAGAAGCTCCTATAGTTCTACCTATTGACAATGTGTTCCTCAAATGTATCAACAACTACCAAGAAGAAACAAATGTAATTCAAGAAGACACTCATGTAGTAGAGGAAGATGAGTACGATACTAAGTTTTCAAAGAGAGATGACCTTATAGGAATTTTTTTATGCAATTGTGTGATACCTCTCCTTTCATTACTTATATTTATAATTATGTACTTATTTATTTTTATTTCCTATTCCATATTTATTTTATATCTCATTTGTGTTTCATTAGTTGTTTCCTATGCGTTTTCAAACTTTGATCTTTGCTTTTGTTATGATTTATGTATCATCCTGTTCTCATTTCACCTTCTATATTATTTATACCATAATTTTTTTATATATATATTCTTTTTATAGGATTATCATGATAGACTGAAGGTTGATATTTTTAATTTGATAGATATAATTGTGGACAATGATTTTGGCTTCCTAGGGGTCTTTCTTGCACTTCCAGGAATTTTTTCACCTAAAAGGAGAGAGATGGGCCAAAATGGGCAATGTCCTCATTCAAGATTAATGTCAAGAGGGATGTAATATGCTTAAATGAGATAATGTAAATGTAGTAAACTAATAAATGCTATTGATTTTTAATATAAAAATATTGAAGATACATGTTGTTTAAAAACATGTGATGTGAAAAACACCTAAAAATGCAAGTAAATGATTGTTGATGTTTTATGCACAACAACTCAGACAAGATACAAGTATCCTATCTCTCTTGAAAGGTAAACCTCTATCAGCAAGCCTCAAGAGATAACCCCAAGGTCTCTAATGTCAGGTCTTGACAATGCACAAACAACTTAGTGATAAATGTGAAAATGTTGGTAATCACAATGGGACCTTACTACAAGCAAAGAATGAATCTTCAATTTATCAGATCTAGCAATATGATGATACCTTAATCCTAAATCTAACTGAAATGATAAAGAAAATAACAAAATATTAGGGTTTCAAAGAGATCACTAAGATTAATGCTACTCCTAAGATTAACAATGCAAATGATGAAATACTTGAAATGGACCAATCCCTCATAAACCAATTCCTGCTTAACCCAGATGAATCTGCAATTTCACAAGAATAGTGCAATCTTCTAAGGTAATAAATATTTTCAGATTATGAACATTCATCCAAGACAACCCTAAGGCAATTGAAATGAATAAACCTTCACAATTGAACTAAGCACAATAGATATATAGTCCAGGCTAACTTTGCAAAGCAACTAATAGTCAGCTAGTTGCAAAAAGTATGGACCAGGGAACGTTGCAACACTTCAAATATCAAACCATAAACATCATTGAATCAAATCTAATCTTAAATACTAAAATATCAATTCCCCTCAAAGCAATTTTAAAGATAGAATAACAAGAACCATGCAAGATAAGAACACAAGTATGGCTCCAAATCACAATGTCATTACTTGCATCAAATTATCCACCAATTCTAGTTTTTTGTTACAATATTTGCTTGAGATCAACTACTTTCTAACTCTTTCTCTACTTAATTCGCTTCAATACTAGCTATCTCTCTATTTGTCTATGCCTCTATCTAGCCCTTACGAATGAGGAAAAATGTCATATTAATAGAAACCCCCAAAACATGTTGGCCTAGCCAGGGTTTACAATAATATTTGGCCACAAAACAAGTTGGCCAAGAGAAATTCAAAATGAAATAAAATATGCATTAAATGCTTGAACTTCATCTAGGTCGGCCTAGGATCTCCAATGCAGCTCAGACCAATGCATGCGAAATAATAGGGAAGCACAAATTTTGATGTAGCCCAACATTAACTACCTTCCCCTTTGTCCTTATTTTGATCAACCATGTCATGCACCTTCAAAAGCACCTTGTCAAGGTCTTTTGTGGGTAGCAAAGGAAAAACCTTAAGTCGGCTTTCAATTGATGTCATATTTTCCTTGGACTGTTCCACCAATTTATCCCACTCAACCTTATATGTTAGATATTTATCAATAACAGCAATATAGGTGCCCGCATCATCCAATTGGTGTTCAGTAATAGGATCATCACTGACTAGAGATAAACATCTTGCCACCATATTCTCAACTGCTCTAAGCTCAAATGCTTAGGTGCAATCTTCCTTCTCCCTGTCATTATTTCAAAGAAATAAATGCATCCATTATAGATACCTGTCAGGGTGTCCTCAATTTGCCTCCTCTGCTTATAGATCTTCTTCAGAACCTTCTGCCTAATTTGCAAAGCCTCAAGCCATTCCCAAGGTTCTACAGCTCTAGAGGAAGGGATAATTCCATCACTTACAAGTTTATCCTTAGTACACTCCATGATGGTTTTAGTTTTCTACAACAAGAGGTTTGTATCTTCTTTATCTTGAGCTAATACCTCTTTTAACCATTCTATCACCCTCATAGAATCTCCTCCAGTTGAGAGAATGTCCTTGATAGCTTCATTTCCTTTGGATTGCACCCCTTGTAACCAATTTTCTATAGCAAGAGTAGTAGCTTCCATTCTTTCTAGCTCAGTGATAGTCTCTTGGGGTAGGAGATTTGTAGCAGAGGATGAGGAGCCAATGGACTGCAAAGGTTTCATCAGATCTTCTAAACATTTCCTAAGTCTTTCATTTTATTTCTTCAGCTCATGTTTATTTTGAACTTCTTTTCTTAATCTCCCCAAGATGACTGCTCTAGAACCCTGATATTCTTATATATCTTGCTCCATGGAGGTGGGTCCTAGGTTGATAGTCTACATATTATAATCATGCCCAGTAACCTCATCCCTGTTCTTATCTGGGGCAGGAGCTGCAATGTGGAGGACCCAGTTGTTTGCCTCATCTCTTTCAATTTTGGAGATAACCCTGGCCTTCTTCTTTCCTTTATCCTTTCCTATTTTGGCCAGTAATTCATCCCAATTGGGTGGGGTATCATCCACAACAACCTGCTTTCTCCTTATTTCTTTATCTAGCCACTTTGGAATAGTGGACTCTAACTGCACTTCACTCTGTCCTTCTTCCTCCTGCTAATCCTTCGGTGTATCTTCATTCAAATTTTTCCTCTCAGGAACCTCCTTGGCCTTATCCTTTTCTTTAGTGTGCTCCTCTTTGTGCATAGGTGATGGAACTTTATCTGATACTTCTTCTCTATGAGGAGAGCTAACTTCCTCAGTTCTAATAGGTGAATCCTCATATGCAACCAAGGGAGACTGCATCACCCTCTCAATTTTCACCTTTGCACTATAAAGCTCACCCTCATGAAATTATTCCCCCTCAGTATCTTGGTGATCCTCAGTTTCCTTAGATTCACCTAGTTCATTTTGAGTTTCATGGGAAGAAGGGACATCATCATGTTGCTCTATATGAGAAGTAACCGGAGGAGGATCTGCTTTTGGCACACTATCCATGGGAGAAGGAGTCCTTGATTTCCTTGTATACACCTGTGTCTTTTCTCCTGAACTCTCTACATTTACCACAGGTGTGCTAACTTCCGCTCCATCCTTAGAACCTACCTTTTGTGACAATCTTACTATTCTTCTCCTTTTAGACATAGGAGCACCAACCTCAGGATCTTGCTTTTTAGTTTCTTCATTTTCGGGCTTCTTAGCCTTTGAAGTATGCCCTCTATTCTAGGAAATTGGCCTTCTCTATTTTTCTACTTCTTGAGCTTTCTCCATTTTAACATCTTTAATCTTGATTTTAAAAGGGGAGCTCACCTTTCCCTTACTCTTAGGATCTTGTTTAGTTGACTCCTCGGAAGTAGAGTGAGGATCTAAATCTCCCATCAGATCATAGGTGCATTGTACACCTTTGTTTTCCAACTCCCATATCTTATGCTTCAGCCACAACTTGGTATACTTGGTGACTGGATCCATTAACTGTCCTAATTCTGTCTTTTCTTCTTCTAGCCAATCCACTTCACCAATTGGCCTATCCTTAACTACCTCATAAGCATGGCCTTGAATCAAGTCCCCATCATCCTCAATCTGATTTGGAACTTCCTTTACATTAAACAATCAGATTGATTCAATTGGAAGCCGGGAAAACTTATTTTTTCTAGCTTCATATTCATCACAACAATTGGCCCAGTAGTCTTCCAAATCAACCTTGTGGCTATATTCCCAACTTTCCTTCTTTTGTGCTTCACCGGTTATATCAAATCTAGATCTCTTGGAATGGAAAGATAAAACAAGAGCACACATCTCCTCTTCTGAAGCCTGGGCTGAACTAATGGAAAGGCATGCCTCTCCAATGCCTATCCTCAAAGGGAAGTCTCCACCAAAACCAGTCTTATGCTTGTCCCTTTTGACAATAGCATCAAAATCACATATTTATCTAGTGACCTCCAAGAGTAAGATATGGTCAATGGGATACCATGGAAGTTGATATGGAGCCCTTTGACACCCATCAATCCTGATGTATGAGAAGGTTGGAAACTGAATGAACCAAGCCCCATATTTCTTCATTAGCTCTTTGGCTTGATCTAAAATCCTCACATGTTCTGCACCTTGAAGTAATCTGGTGATATGCATGGTGAATGCATCATTCACCCTTCTATAGCTTGAGCTTCCCAAGTGCAATTGCGGGTAAACCTCATAAGTAACATTCTACCCAAAGACTCCCCTTGTGCTTAATCCTTTGTAGGGATGAAATATTGCAAGTGCATAGACTAAGTACAAGGTCATTGTGAAGGTCTTGGTTTGCAGCACATTGGACAATTGCTCATGAATCACCCTACTTATGACACCTGCCCAATGATAGTTGATATTTTCCTATTCCATCCTTGCAATGACATGGCACATCCAACTTTCAAACATAGCTGCACTCTTTAATCCAACCACCCTGCTAAGAAGAGTGATGGCATCATAGTACTCCTTCTTGAACTTTGCTCTGAACAACTGTTTGGGAAATTTTGAATAGTGAGATTTGGGCTTCTCCAACTAGGAATTGATGAACTGCTGTGATTGAACAGTCTCCTCCTCATAGTACCTCTTAGCTGCTTCCATGTTGAATTCCACTACATGAGATCTATCTAGCATGTCAAAAGTTTGGGCTATGGAGATAGGGTTCAAATTTTCCACAATCCTCCTTTGAGGACCAATTATTCTCTAGGTATCCTGGTCATAATGTCTGGCACACTCAAGGACTAGCTCATAAAACTGCACTATAGAGGGAAAACCAGCTACATGTGCTAGGCCTGACTCCATTATTTTAGCCACCAAAGGAAGATCCTATGTTGCCATTCTAACCTTGAATTCCTCATAATCCCACAGTCCAACATTCATGTCTATTATCTCTGACTAGATAGAGGTAATTTTTCTCTCTGATATTTTTCTCTTGATATCCATCTTGGTTCTCTCTACCTCAGATACCGAAGACCCCTCCATGTCACCCTTAGCTTTTCCAGCTACTACCTTGCTAGATTCAGCGTGCACTCAACAAAGGAAACCGTAGTAAAGATCACATGAAATTGAGGTTAATCAATCAAAACCATTATTAAAATGAATCCTAGATAAACAATGTGCAATTAAATATCATGTAAAATGATCATATCAGAGTTTGGATTTCAGGTCCACCTGCAAAATCCAAGCCAGGGAGGAATTTCAAAAAATTCCTAGCCAAACAGATTCCAGCGGAACAAACATGAAAACACCCATTAGTAACTTATTTCAATCATTATCAATCAAGAAACAACATATGTGAACTAAAAATAGCACAAATTAGCCCTAAAATGCATAATCATCCATTAACAAATCATGCTATTTTACATTCCTTCACTTTCTGCCAAATCCTAGAAAAATCCGCATAGGACAAATTTCCGTGAAGGAGGAGACATTCTGCAAATTTTGGAAAAACCAAGGAATAAAGGATTTTAGGAAAATCCGGATGAGACAGAAATATGTGGGGAAGGTAAAACTTTGGAAGCTTGTGAATTTCGGGAAAACGAAGAGGACTGGAAAAATCGGTGAAATCCGCTAGCACAGGAAAATCCTGAACTAGGGAAAAAACTCGAATATTGGAATTCTCACATGATTTCGTTAATATTGATGGATCGATCATAAATTTCAGGAATCTAGACCGAGCGGTAAGTTTAATTTGGACCTCCTACAAATTTTCTTTGAATTCTAGGCCCATTCGAAAGTAAACTAAGGTGAAATGGTGATGCCCTAAGCATAAAACCCTACAGACCCGCCATTGATGCACATACAAGCTCGCGATGCAATTGTTGCAACTGTTGGGTCTTTACTAAGGGTATTCACAGTTCTCAAGCAAGATACTTCATGGTTCAAATAAATGATCAAGCTCTTTAATTACTTGGGAAAATATAATAAAGCAATATTACAAAACCCTAGCACTAGATACACAAACAGACAGGAATTCGAACCCCAAGCAAACCAAGAACACCAAAGCACTGCCTACATTCATCAATCAAATATAAGTCAATCATATGCATACCATTTGACAAAGTAGAAATTGATTGTGGCAACAAATATGAGTTTATCAGCGCTCGGCAACAAAAATGCTAGGGAAATCTCCACCAAATTGAATAATTTGCAAATCAAATGCCCCAAATCAGGTCTATCACTCAAAGAATACACTTCTTAGCTTAATAGAACACAAATGATAAAGCATAATGGCACAAAAATCCCTAAAGATCAACTAAATACATCCCCTACGACAGTACAAATAAACATTAATGTCGTCAACAAGACAGCTTGGAGGAATCTAGAATCCTGATAGCAGAGCAGATTTTTGGAAAAATCCAACCAAAGTAGAATTCCATAAGGACCCAAAATTTCTAAACCATAGCGTTTAGCCAGAGTTCGAGCAGGATCTGGGAAAATTTGGCTTGGGTGGAAAATATCAAACTTAGGTAAAAACCTGAACCTTGCCCAGAACTTAAGGTTTTCAATGTGTAACTTAGGGGAATCACTTAGGAAAGCAAGATAAACATTTAGGCTCATGACAAATCAAGATAAATCCTCAAAATCAAAGGGCCAAGACACCAAAAAAAACAAAGCGAAAGAGGGTTCCTACTTTCAGTGGGGTGTGTGTGCAAAACTACACAACAATGATGAAATAGCTGAATGGAATTGGAAGAGGTGCACCTGGAATTTGAAATCTAATGTGGAGATATTTTGGAATCCTAAAAAAATTGACTAAAAATGTTGATTGGGAAACTTATGCTAGGTTGAGAAACTTAGTCCTAGATCTGGAAAAACTACCAAGAAACCTATTTTTTCCAAATGGGTATCCAAATCTGCAAAAACTTCTAGAAAATAGGTTTAGTGGGACTACATCGCCACTACTAGTGACTTAGTCCACTTCTGAATTTCTAAAAAGTTGAAAGTGGAAATGGAAGCCCTCGATTTGTACTTTGGTTCCTGATGCAAGAGCATCTACCAATGACAACCAACATCAGGGGTCTTCAGACCCAAACTCAAATTGGAGAAGACCAAATTAAATAAATCAACAAATTTCCATTATCTCTTCAACAAAATCCTTCAATTCACCAAATCAAGTACCAATTCACCTACCAAACCATTAAACATCATTCTATTGACCAAAATCAAGCAAAACCCTGATTAGAATCTCTGAAACAATCTATTCACTCAACATGCACAATTTTCTCTTTATTGCAACTTACTTCTCAAGGAAAATGACACCAAACCAATACAAATTTCTTTTAGAATTTTACCAAACTTTTGTACACCATTCAACATCATTATCTGACAAAAACAAACCATCTATACTACTGCATAACTCTGTCTTATCAAAACTTCAATTTCATGCACTCCAAACACTCTTTTGCACCATGATTTCACAAAGTTCAAATCACCAAGACAACAAGTCATGTTTTAGGATCTTTCCCAATCCTTCAATACACATATAAGATCACTATCAAAACATAGAGACAATCATCTATACCAAAAATTTACACTTATGGGATTCAAACACCATTTTTGCTTATAGGGTTAACTTTGCTCCAATCAACAAAATCAACAAGTTTACTTTCCAAACCTTTTCTCAAAAATTAAGACACCTTTAACATGATTGTTTAAGTAGTTTCTACACACAAAATTTCACTTAATTCTTTGTTTTCATAGGCTTCCACTTTCTATGAAATCAATTAGGTCTCCATACCCTAAATCGGGTAAAACTCACAAACCCAATTCAATTTTCAAGAACCAAAAACAAATTCAGAGGCCCATTGTTGCTAATTAAAATATATCACAAATTCAGTTACTATTGTTTCAAAAGATATAATAGATCAATAGATTGTCCCACAGAATTAAGGCCCAATTAGGCCTAATTTATGAAGCAAACACCCTTAAACCAACTCCAATTCCTCAAAGAACCATAAATAGTCTTTATTCATGCCATATAATCAGCAAAACAACCATTGGACTTAAGAAAACCATTCATTATTGCATCGAGTATTAAAACCCTCATTCTAGCACCATATGAACTAAGAACACTAGGGTTTATTTGAATTATCCTTTACAATCCCCATACCTTCATGCCAATGCTCCAAAACTCTTCCATTTGGTCTGCAAGAACTATTAAAACCAACTCCCAATCATCTAGTAAGCTTCTACAACAAATTTCATTATGGAGCCATCAATCCTTCATGGAGAACTCTGTGTTTTCTAAGAAATCGGCCATAAAACCTTGAATTCTTGTCTTCCCCTACATTATTCAACACATAAAAATCTTAAAGTATCCTCTACTAACCTACTCCACCAATCTACACTACCTAATTTGATGGAGTAGCCATTATTTACTATCTAGACTCTCAAACTTTGCTATGAGGGTTTGCAAACCAGTATGCAGAGACTTGAGTCAAACAAATGTTTTACTTATTCAAATTCCTTCAAAATGGTTTTTAATGAAATCTACTTCCCTATACTATGAATACAAGTGAAGATCTAAGTCTGGTTTACTATATAGGCCTAATAAATTAGTAAACAGTAGAAAGAAAACACTGAATTTCAAGAGTAGGGTACTCTTATAATTAGTTACTCTTCAAGAATACAATGCATGACCACTTGCTCGCCTTCCCCAAGCCTTAAATAGATTCTTACATCATTTATACCTAATTTATCTTCATCTTCAATGGATTAACTACCTCGTACAATGAGATGACTTTTCACATTCCTTTGCATTTTTGTATTTTTCAAGTTTTGCAACTTTTGCAATTTGTGCAATAAAACAACATTATTTTCAATTTGACTTAGCCAACCCCCTAGTGACCTATTTGATACCTCAAATACATAATTTATGACCTCCCAAGACCTCTTTACAATGCTTTTACAATTAAAATTTCAATTTTTACAAATTTTCCAATTAAAGGAATCTAGTGAGCAAGGTGCTCCTACACCAATTCCCTACAGGTGTTCACTTATGAAACTCTAATTTTTGGGATAGAAAGTGACTATTTGTTGATATTTTGGCTAGGTCAACAAGGAGAGGTTTTCAATGAGTCTTCAACCTAATCTTCAATGATTTTCAAACCCTCAAAGTGCCTAAATCTACAAACACACAATGAAAGAGAAAATAAATGGTGAATGTTAGGGCATGGGGGTTTACCTTGGTCAAACCCCTTTTAGGTAATTAAACCAAAATGATGAAACAATGTAATGAAACATGCAACAATGGAGTTAGTACCTTTCCATGATGATTGATCTTGGATTTCTGTAGCAAGCCTTTGAATGACTTTGGAAGTTATCTTGATGATTTGCAATGATAAAACCCTAGCTTGCTTGACTTGAGAACATGATGAATGATGGATGAATGATGATGAGATGTGAATTAGGTCAAATGAGAGGTAAAACCCTATATTTATACACAATTATGCCTTAATTCCCAAGAACACCTCATCACAGGCCAACCTTAGGTCTTAAGGAATAAAAACCTGAAATAAATTTAAATTTATTTTGACTTTTGAGCCAAATGGAACTAAGTCGCCACCAATGGTGACTTAGACCACTTGGGAATTTTTAAGTGGGTGTCAGGAATTGTGATAATTTAAATAATGTTTATTGGGTTCTTCTTCAACAAGACACTTAAGTAAGGCCTATAAGTGTATAAAGGGGTCATTTAAAGCATAAGAAAGGTACAAATATTGATGACAAGCCTAGGAAAGTGTGAAAGTTTTTTATATGACTTTACAATGCTTTGAAATAGGTCTTGGTAAGGTTATTTAGGTGAATTATGATATTATGGTCTTAGAAAAGTGTGAAGATGTGTTACAACACCTTTACAAGACATCAATAAATACATTGTATTCAATTTTCAAGGGCCCAAGACCTAATGTGAATGGGTAAAACACCTCACAACACTAAATAAAGGCCTCATTAAGTTCAATTTGTCATCAATTATTCCCATATCAAGCAAGCAAAAAGGGATACTTTTCCCGTGTCCACAATAAAAACTATGCAATGTCTCATAATAGTATTCCTAATTGTTTTCATTCCACCCACACTTATCGAAAGGTTTTGTAGCACAAAAATGATATATGCAAGTGACTAAATATTTCCACCTTTATATCCCTAGAATTGTCACATAAGTAGTCTTATCCTTATTCTAAACATGGAATCACAATCAAGTCAATTATGCTAAGAATCAACTAAGAAACAAAGAAACTAACCTAATTAAGCCATATTCCCAATGAAATTCTTGCATAACATAAATTAAGAAGCCATTAAGATGGAATAACGAAGTAAACTAAATGAAAATATTAATTAAATGATGCAAACCCATTGGGGGATTAATGCTAGATTGATGTGGAATGCTTAGCCTTTTCCTAATATATTATTGAATTTTCAAAGAAAGATAAGGAATTTATGTAAAATGAATTGATTTTATTCACAAATGGTGATTTGATATCATAGGTTGAATGTAAAATTAGCTATAGTTTGGTTACTTAATGCTTGTGAATGAATTACTCATGAAAATGAGGATTATTTATAGGATTTTTGGATGAATGAATGGATAGGATTTAATTGGATAAGCAATGGATATAATTCAAAGATGAGAGATGGAATGGGTCAAAGATCAAATCCATGGATGAGATTGAAGAATGAAATGAATTGATGAAATTAATCAATGGCTCAAATTGATTGAGAGAAACACAAATCCTTAATTTTAGGAGCATGTGCAAGATATTTCTATGTGAAGGGAAATGCTTGAATTCAAATTAGAGGAATATTCCATGAGAATATTCTTTCAATGATTGGAAAAATTAGAAGATATTAGTCGATTAAATAATTAAGGAATTATTTAATTATGCAAGGGGAGGGAATTTAGGATTTAATTAAGTTCAACTAAGATCATTTAATTAAAAGGAAAGACTTGTGACATTTAATTAGATAATTAATATTATTTAATCAAGTGAGAGGAATTAGGGGATTTAATTAAAAAATTCAAATTATTTAATAAAATAGGATGGGAATTAGCATGAAAGGGATGAATTATTCAAATAATATTATTTATCTGATTAATAGAGGAAAATTGGAGAATTTAATTAAAAAATTAGTATTATTTAATTAAATATATGAAAATGATCGAATCGAGATAGAAATGATGTTATTAAATGAAATAAAATATGTGATATTGATTAGGATAATTTTAAGTGTATATTTTTCCGCTCTTTTAAGCGAGGTACCTACTACATTGCTTAAAAATTAATGCTTCATGGACTGATAATGTTGCCTAGATTAAAAATAAAAAATTTATGATTTTTTTGGATGGCCCTCTATGCCCCAACGAAAAGAATGAATGTTGGTATGTTCCCCCCTTAAGAGATTGAGAAGAAATACCATTTTTAGGTCAAGATTGTGATAAAGATGCAATATTCATTCTATTGTGACAAGGATGAAGAACAAGCCAAAGGAAATTGATAAACCAACCATGATAGTACTAGGTGAGAAAATATGGATTCAAGGCTAAAACCTTAGGTTTTCCAAGCATATATACGAGTTTAGGTCACTTTCAAGCTCATTGGCACACTTGGATAATTGAGATCTTTAACAGTGATTTTGTGAGAGACCCTGCAGAACACTTGATAGAAAGGCAGATCGTGTGCTTCCCTTGCATCGCATAGATAGAGTCTGAGAGTTCCAACAACCAACTAATGTAGGACCACCGGTATGTACCCTAAAAAAATTTCCTTGCACACTTTTTGATGTACCTAAATGTAAGTTAGAATAGGACAAAGAAATGCATCACTATTTCAATGATGTTTTTGTTATGGCCTATGACACTCTTGCTAGATACAACACCTGTGCATTAGGTTGTCGCTCTATAGAATTTGTGTTGGGGTACAGAATACTTCAACACTCTTGCGGACACACCCATGCCTTCACATTTTATATGTTCAAACAATATCCTAGTTTTAGAGCCATGCTTTTGTCGAATAGAAATGCTTTTTCATTACTGCCACACATTTTCTTTTAGTGATGTAGTTTCCAAATAGCAACACATGTTGACAAGATAGAGTGATGCCTTTGTATAAAGGCTCAATTTTGTATTTTAGGGTTTCTGACTTGTATTTTTTCTTGATTTTAGTGAATTGATAATGTGCACATTGTGCATATAGGTATTATTTCATCTATTAGTTTCACACAAGAGGAGGTTAGGGATTCTAGGATAGATGATCAGTTTTGAGGATGAGGAGGACAAGTTCCTAAGAGCCATTGAAATTTATCACATTCTTTACATGCCAAAGATCATGAATCATTTGGCTATGATGACTACACTCATGAAGCAATGGAATTCATAGAGTTCCTCATTTCACCTCCTGAAAGGTGAGGTGATAGTTGCACTAGAGGATATGAAGTGTATCTTGCAAGTACCCATCCATTGAGCTAGAGTGATCTACAATGGAGAAATCAGTGTCAATGCCATGCTTAGAGTATTGGGAGTATATTAGCTAGAGGTAGAGGGCAACTAGATCAACTTGTAGAGGTACCATTACTAGGTTAGTGAGTTGAACTTAATGATTGCAGGACTCGTCATGGGAGTCCTAATGCCTGACAGACATAATCAAGGATTCAATGTTAGTTGGGATGTTGTGTTAGAGGAGGTTATAGAGGATTTTCACACTTATGCTTAGGGACCATACATCTTGGCTACATTATACCATGACATGGATCACGTGGTCTATATGAGAGGGCATAGCTTATTTGCAGGGGTGACATTATTGCACATCTATGATAGGGAGAATATTTTCGTGCTTCAATCAATTATTTATTTGATCGATATACATGAGGAGGATCCTATGGTGTATAGATATACAGGAATGACCACACTCCACCACACTAGAGTGATAAATATAGCTACTGGAGGGGGTTCTAATGCAAGAGCATCTAGTGGTGTGAGTATTGGATGTTGTGGTTGTGTTGTTGATATGTGGTTGTCATTGATGTCAACATTATTAGCATTATTGTATTGAAGGCTATATATGTCGAGGATATTGAGAAAATTGTTAAAGGAAGAGTTGCAAGTTGCCAGTGGAATAGTGAAGGTCATGAAGGTGTTTTGTTTTGTACATTGAAGATCAATTGTTGTGGATAGAAGGGTTTATTTTTTAGAGTATCTAGATCATCTACTAGAAGTTTCAAAGGTCTGCATGAAGATTTGATCATGCTATGAATAGTTATGTTCCAATAGTATTTTTGTGGGTTTTGTCAGTGTTCCTGATTGAAGTTTATGCGATTCTAATAATTTATATTGCTACAAATGATTATGTGTTAGTTCTTGTTGTTTGTGGGTGCTTCTAGATCATTCTTTATCCTTGTTGTACGTCTGAGTTGATCAGTGTACTCGTGGTCGAATATTTTTCTCAGTATGTTTGGGTTTTCATGTTCTTGGCCAACAAGATGGTTGTAACATGTTGTGGATCCTTGAATTTTAAAATTGAATGTTTGGCACACTTCAGGATATTGTTTTGGGTCTCATCATAATATTAGTCGATGGTGTTTGATCCACATTGAAAATTTATTTGTAAATTTGGGCCGACATTGTAAATATGTTTTATATTTTTGGCCGACAAGGATGTTGATTTAATTTCATGTTGTGGATATATAGAGCAAAGTTAGTGTGTGAATAAGAGTGAATGTATGCTAGAGAAAGTGTAGATGTACAAATAGTGTTCAAATCATTTGATTGCAAAGTAGAGTGAGAAGAAGTTTGAGTGAAGTGTGAAGAAGGTTTTTTGTGCTTAACTGGAACTATAATCAGGCTTGTGTAGAAGCCATTTTATCAGTTCATACCCTATGGATCTAATCCATATTGTTGTGTATTGTTGGGTAGTGATCCCTCTTGTATTTGAGTAGTGAGCTCTAGGAAGTGTGCCTAAATGCATGTACATTCCCATTATTTTTATTATACTTTTAATAGGATATAATATTGTGGACTAACATCCACCATGGTTTTCCCCTAACAGGGTTTCCACATAAAAAATCTTGGTGTTCTCTGTGTTTCTAATGTGCTGATTGTTTATGGTTTATTGTTCATTCATTAGATCTAAGATTAAGTTAAGTAAAGTCTAAAAAGTTTTAATATTCTATGACAACTTATTCACCCCCCATCTTAGTTGTATGTCCATGTTTTGCCAGCAAATGGTATCAGAGCAGGTTCCTCTGAAGAAGTTTAAAATCTTGAGGCGATCTGAGATGAAATCATACAAGGACAGTCCTAGATTCAATGGAACAAACTACTCATTGTGAAAAGCTAGGATGGAATGTCATTTGAGGTGTATTGGTGAACCCTTCCAGAAGATTACAAAGAATCCATATGTTATTCCTCAGAATGGTCCTTCCATTGCTGATGAGATTAAAGAGGTTGAGAATAATGTCAGGGCTATGGAAGCTTTGTTGAGTGCTCTAACAAATTTAGAAATGAAAAATGTGATAGGTTTGAAGACAACTCATGAGATGTGGATGAATTTGGAAACTTTGTATGAAGGAGATGTACACGTGAAGATGGCTAAGCTACAGAGTTTGAAAGGAAAGTATGAAAATTTGAAGATTGATGAAGATGAAAATATTTCTTCTTTTATGTAGAGAGTAAATGAACTAGTGATGGGTATTAGATGTGCCAGTGGTACCTTGGATGAGGAAGAAATTGTAGCTAAAGTGCTCAGATCATTGCCTCCCTCCTACAAAGCAAAGGCTCATGCTATTGAAGAAACCAGATCATTGATGAATATGACAAGAGATACACTAATTGGTAAACTTGTTGCCTTTGAGTTGAGCAAATTTGGTGAATGTATTCCCAAGACTGAATCTACATTCAAGGCTACTGTATCTAGAAGAAACAAGAAAAGATATGATCTGGGAGAGTGTTCCAGAAAGTCATTCAAGAATGACGAAGAAATGAAACAACTTGAAGATGAAGAAAGAGAAGTAGAAGAATTGGAAGCACTGATTGTGAAGAAAGAAGGCAGAGGACAAGGTAAGTATAAAGGAAAGTTTCCTATTAAATGTTTTTCTTGTAGTAAAATAGGTCATTTTGCATCAAGGTTTCCTAAAAGAGTTACTAGATCTAAGCCTTACAAATCTAGATTCCAAAAGAAATGTTACTATGCTAAAGAAGGAGTAACTGATGATGAGTCTGATAAAGATAATGGAAATGAAGATGAATGGGTGTTCCTTGCTATCAAGGAAAATGGTCCAATAGCTATTGAATTTACTAAAGTTGAGAAAACTCTTGCAGCTTGAATTGAAGAAAAAGATGAGTGGGTTAATGACAAAAGATTCTCACATCATATGACTGGTGACAAAAGAAAATTTGTAAGTCTCAAGAAGTATGATGGTGGGGTTGTAAGATTTGGAGATAACAATACTGGTGTGATTCATGGCAGATGATCTATTTTTCTTGGTGGTAAGCATAACACTGATGATGTTCTCTATGTTGAAGGCATGAAGCGCAACTTTTTGAGTGTTGGATAGATGGTGGAAAATGGTTATGATCTTCAGTTCAAAGATGGAAGATGCAAGATACTTGGAAGATCTAGAAAAGTAATTGCTTTAGGTAAA
Organism: Sequoia sempervirens; assembly: GCA_007258455.2. Taxonomy (NCBI): domain Eukaryota; kingdom Viridiplantae; phylum Streptophyta; class Pinopsida; order Cupressales; family Cupressaceae; genus Sequoia; species Sequoia sempervirens. The sequence continues at coordinate 33,811,679 of VDFB02000013.1, read as the reverse complement.
AAGACAGAAGGTAATATTTTTCACCTGAATGCTACTAGTGAAAGTTGTTCAATTGCTCAAGTAGATGAAAGTTGGTTATGGCATAGAAGGTTGTTTCATGTGAATTTTGATAACATTGTCAAAGTAATCTCCACTCAAGCAGTAAAAGATATACCTAAGCTAGTGAAGCCTGCTAACACAATTTGCAAGGAATGTCAGATGGGAAAATAGACTAGAGTTTCTTTTCAGAGCAAACAACATCATTCAAATGGATTACTAGAGCTGGTACATATTGATCTATGTGGTCCCTCCAAAGTAAAAATTATTCATGGAGAAAAGTACTTTATGTTGCTTATTGATGATTACTCTAGAATGATATGGGTTGCTTTCTTAAGAGAAATGTGAAGCATTAGAAAAGTTCAAAAGTTTCAAAGCTATAGCAGAGAATGAGAAAGGTCTAAAAATAAAATGCTTAAGGTTAGAAAAAGGTGGTGAGTTCACCTCCAGGGAGATTAATTATTTCTCTGAAGAACATGGAATCATAAGACAATTATCTACTCCCTGAACTCCTCAACAGAATGGAGTTGTAGAGAGGAAGAACAGAACAATTCTGGATGCTGCTAGAACAATGATGATTGAAGGAAATGTGCCCCATATCTATTGGAGTGAATTTGTAAGCACTGTTGTGTACACTTTGAACCGAGTAAATGTCAATGGTAATTTAGGTAAGACTCCTTTTGAACTATGGTTTGGTTATAAGCCTATTGTTAAATATTTCAAGATCTTTGGAAGTAAGTGTTATATCAAGAGAGATGAGGATATAGGCAAGTTTGATGCAAGAAGCAATGAAGGAATCTTTCTAGGTTACTCAACTAAAATCAAGGCCTACCGATGCTATAACAAAATATTGGGAAAAATGGTTGAGAGTGCAAATGTCAGAGTTGATGAGGAGTCTACCAAATCATCCAGATACTATGGATATGATTCAAATGACCAGGAAGACAACACAAACAAAGGGAAGAATGCTCAGACACATAATCAACTTCAAATAATGCCATATGTTCTGATAAAACAACTTCAATTTGTTTCGGTAAATCAAGGTAGTCAGGAAGCAGAGACAAGTGCAAGTGCAGAAGAAGGAATAGAAGAAACAAAAGTTTGAGAGAATCCTAAAACTTCAAGGTATGTAAAGCTAAATCATTCTAAAAAATAAAATTATAGGAGACAAGAATAAAAGTGTGCAAACTAGAAGAAACATTGCAGAAGAGTATTGCATGATTTCCAAGATTGAGACTAAAGATGTCAATGAAGCTTGCAATGATGAACACTGGATGGAAGCTATGAAGGAAGAACTAATGCAGATTGAAAAGAATGATACATGGATACTTGTTCCCAAACCTAAAGATAAAAATGTGATTGATACTAAATGGGTCTTTTGGAATAAGTTGAATGAGCAAGGTGAAGTGGTCTGGAATAAAGCGAGACTAGTATGTAAATGGTATTCACAAATGGAAGGTATTTATTTTGAAGAAACCTTTGCCCCTATTGCAAAAATTGAAGTTGTAAGGTTATTTATTGCTTATGCTGCATATAATAACTATAAAGTCTATCAAATGGATGTGAAGTCAACTTTTCTAAATGGTGAGCTAGAAGAAGTATATATTGAACAGTTGGATGGATTTCAACTAACTCATAAGGAAAACATGGTTTTCCAATTGAAGAAAGCTCTATATGGACTCAAGCAAGCCCCCAGAGCCTGGTACGCTAGACTGGAAAAATACTTATTGAAGCTTGGATTCAACAAAGGTACCGCTGACAACAACTTGTATTTCAAATTGGATCATGACATAGTTAATTATTGAGGTCTTTGTTGATGACATTATTTTTGGAGGAGATGATAATCTATGTATAAAGTTTGTTGATGAAATGAAGAATGAATTTGAGATGAGTATGATTGGAGAGATGAAGTTATTTCTGGGATTGCAAGTTACTCAGTTAGATAAGGGGATCTTCATATCTCAGTCCAAATATGTGAAAGAGTTGTTGAAGAAGTTTGGCATGGATGATTCAAAACCTATTGGTACTCCCATGGTAACCAAATGCAAGTTAACATAGAATGATGATTCTTCTAAGGAAAATCAAACAAGATACAGGTCAATGATTGATGGAGTACTCTACTTAATTTAGACCAGACCAGACATTATGAATGTTGTATGTATGGATACTAGATTTTAGGCTGATCCAAAAGAGTCTCATGTGACTGTTGTAAAGAGAATCTTCAAGTATCTGAAAGGAATAGTCGACTTTGGACTTTGGTATCCTAAAGATGATGATCTTACTTTGAGTGCATACACTGATGCAAATTGGGCAGGAGATTTAGATGACATGAAGAGTACTAGTGGTGGTGCCTTCTTCCTAGGGAAGAAGCTAGTGTCTTGGTTGAGAAAAAATAAAAATTCCATTTCTCTATCTACTATTGAGGAAGAGTATATTGCTGCTACAAATAATTGTACCCAAGTGATGTGGATGAAACAAATGTTGAAAGATATCAAAGTAGTATGTGATGAACCTATTTCCATATATTGTGACAAGTCAAGTGCAATTAACATATCAAAGAATTTGGTACTACACTCTAAGACCAAGCATATATCAATCAAGTTTCACTTATTAAGGGAAAAAGTGAATGAGAAAGAAGTCAAACTAGAGTATGTGCCTACCAAAGAATAAATTGCAAACATTTTCACCATGCCATTGCCGAAAGATACTTTTGAGTATCTCAAAGGGATGCTAGGGGTGATTACCCCTCCTGATATGAACTAGAGATGCATTTATTTGCATCAATCCTTGTGCTTCATAGATATTTCCTAATCCGGATTGATGCTTCTGTGGCTACTACTCAGGGGGAGTAGTCAGATGTACAAATATGTGGTGCAAAGCTTGTATGTGGGAAGATAATGCTTATCTTTTCCATTGATGTCAAAGGGGGAGAAGAACAATGTGAAAAATCCTTTAGGGGGAGAAGAACAATGTGAAAAATCCTTTAGGGGGAGAAGAACGATTGAGGAAAAGAGTCAGAACCAAAGGGGGAGTAAGTGTAGCTATGTTGATGGTATTTTTCACATCATGTGTTTCCATCAATGCCAAAGGGGGATATTGTTGGATGTTGTGGTTGTGTTGCTAATATGTGGTTGTCATTGATGTCAACACTATTAGCATTATTGTATTGAAGGTTGTATATGTCGAGGATATTGAGAAAATTGTTAAAGGAAGAGTTGCAGGTTGCCAGTGGAACAATGAAGGTCATGAAGGTGTTTTATTCTATACATTGAAGATCAGTTGTTGTGGAAAAAAGTGTTTATTGTTGAGAGTATCTAGATCATCTACTAGAAGTTTTAGAGGTCCATGTGAATATTTTATCGTGCTATGAACAATTGTGTTTTGATAGTATTTATGTGGGTTCTATCAGTGTTCCTGATTGAAGTTTATGTGATTTTGATAATTTCTATTATTGTAAATTATTCTTTGTTAGTTCTTGTTGTTTTTGGGTGATTCTATATCATTCTCTATCCTTTTTGTATGTCCGCATTGATTGGTGTGCTCGTGGTCAAAGATTTTTCTCGGTATTTTTAGGTTTTCATGTCCTTGGCTAACATGATGGTTTTAACATGTTGTGGATCCTTGAATTTTAAAATTGAATGTTTGGCACACTCAAGGATATTGTTTTGGGTCTCATCATAACATTATCCAATGGTGTTTGATCCACATTGAAAATTTATTTATAAATTTGGGATGACATTGTAAATATGTTTTATATTTTTGGCTGACAAGGTTGTTGATGTAATTTCATATTGCGGATATATAAGAGTGATTGTTTGAGAAAAGTTAGTGTGTGCATAAGAGAAAATGTATGCCAAAGAAAGTGCAAATGTGTGAATAGTGTTCAAATAATTTGATTGCAAAGCAGAGTGAGAAGAAGTTTGAGCGAAGTGTGAAGAAGGTTTTTTGTGATTAATTGGAACTGTAACTAGGCTTGTGTAGAAGCTATTTTCTCAGTTCATACCCTATAGATCTAATCTGTATTTTTGTGTATTGTTGGGGAGTGATCACTCTTGTATTTGATCAATGAGCTCTAGGTAGTGTTCATGAATGCATGTGCATTCCCATTATTTTTTATTATACTTTTAACAAGGTATAATATTTTGGACTAACATCCATCGTGGTTTTCCCCTAGCAAGGTTTCCACATAAAAAAATCTTGGTGTTCTCTATGTTTCTAATGTGTTGATTGTTTATGGTTTATTGTTCATTCATCAAATATGAGATTAAGTTAAGTAAAGTCTGAAAAGTTTAATATTCTATGACAACTAATTCATCCCCCCTCTCAGTTGTTTGTCCTTGTTTTTCCAACAGCAAGGAAAATCTTACATCACCAAAAAATAATTTTCCTTTATGTTAGCTTTTTGTATATTTTTTTTGCATTTTTGGATACCCTTTTCGTCGAATAAGAATTTCCAACTTTCAAAATTAATTTTCTACTTTTTCTAGTCAAACTACTATTTTTAGCAGGTATGAATTTGAAGGCATGGGGAGGCAGAAATTTATGGGAAGCTTCAAGACAGAAAAATAGATACTTCGGCGAAAGAATCAGGCCAAGATCATTCCCGGTTTGAAAGATATTCTAGTTTCAGTTTCCCAAAATTTCCCTAAAAACTCTTCTAAGTCCAGTTTGGGGAACTAAATGGTCTTGTATGGGTCCAAAAATCATTGAAACTAATGGATCTAGTTCTTATCACATTCTACACTTTGATACCTTTCCAATAGTTCAAACGGTTTGTCAAATAGAGTCTCAAATCAAAAGTTATGGCTTTCGGAAGTTGGTCATTTTTTGGAAAATTGTCAATTTTCGAATTGGGACTCAATTTCTGAATTTCAAATTTCAAATTTCAGTACCCAACTACCTATATTCAAATTTCAAATTGTTTTTTTGGCTCCAAGCTAGAAAATAGCTATTTAGGACTCATTTTGGAAATTTTGGGGTAAAAGGGGATTTTATTTTTAGAAACTATAAAAGTTGCATGTATTGCAGCCTGTAAGGATTTGATCCTCTAGAATGCATTTTCTCTATAATGAGAATATATTACCAATAAATAAATAATAATTTAATTTTTTCCTCTAATGTGTGATTTTCTAAATCTCGAGTCTTGACTCTCATCAGTTTCATAGATGATATGGTAATATTAAGATGGAGACCTTGGCTATAAGAGAAAACATGCGATGATGACCAAGACTATCTTTTCTATGCATGACAAATATGTTGGCTCATGGGATACCAAATCCACATCATTGAGAGGTATCTTCCTAACTGGGTTACGAGGTAGTTTAGGGACCAGTAGGATGTCTTAAGACCCAATTATAGAGGTGTTTATGCATACACCTATAGAGAGATCATAGATCAGGGACCCCAGATGGTTGTAGGTATTAATTGATGACTTCACATAGCTTGCTCCATTTCTATGGGTTTATGTAGGGGGACTAGATGATCCTAACAAAGCTCCAGCTTATGATGTGTGGTGTGTATGATACTAACCCACTAGACTGATAGACCCAATGGGGGTTGGTGGGGGAGGATGATGTAGAGGCTAGGGTAGAGGTAGAGGATATGTTCCTAAGCACGATGGATAGGTTTGAGGTTAGGTGGGTCAGGTTCTTGGGTAGGTGCCCCAGTAGCCTCTGTAGGGTCCAACACAGGTACATCAAGTATAGATCCCTTATGTGATAGCAATTCTAGGGGGTCCAAATCTTAATATTTTTCTTTAGTAGAGGACAACAGAGCATGATTAGACCATACATGAGAGATATGTTGCTTGTCAGGAGTGAGATCAGGCCACAACTGAGCAAGATTAAGATAGATAAAAGAAGAAAAAACTAGATCTACAACTAGCACAAGAGAATACTTAGAGGTAGTATTTAGAGGCTAAACCTTCCCAAGGACAAGGTACTATGGTCTCAACAACACTATATAGGTAGGCCATGGCAGGGGCCTCATACTAAAAGACTTTGTACCACCATTTAGTTCTTCCACATTGGTGATAGCTAGATTTTTCACATAGGAGTGCCCTTGTACCTAGTGGATCAACAAGTGAGACTTCAGTAGGCCAATCGAGGGGACATCAACCACCATATTGAGATGAGAACAAGGGGAGTAGAGGATAGCCCCAATGCATAGACACTCTTTTTATATAGCCTAATTACATGATGTATACTCATTCATGGCTCATTTTTTATAGCCTCATGTATATTTTGATGTATATCACACACACTGATATGTAGCATGACATTCATTTTTTATATATATATGAGATGTTTGGATGTGACATTTCTACTAATGATGTGTCTCTATTTTATTCTCATGTTTATGTGATGTATGTATGTATGCATTATGGATATGATTATGGATATAGATGCATGTGTATATGGTATGATGTGATGTGATATGAATTCATGCATGCAGGATATATGTAAATGCAATGGATGAGTATGGTCTCTTTTTTATATCTTTCTCATGATATGCAATGATTATGTTGAATGTATGATATGAGATGCCTTCCTTTTTGTATTTCCTACATGACTTACTATGATAATATAAGGTGTATACCATGAGATGTATGCAGACATTTTGTGGATGTAGGATGGATGTATTTTTATTATCCTTTTGTTGTGATATTGATTCAAAAGTCTAACAAATTTGTTATAATTCAAAAGTTTATTGGATATGTGATGAGATGGATGATACCACTTTTCTTCTCGAATTATGCTAAATTCATCATAGAATTCCTTATTTTTGATATATCAAATAGGCATGATGCACTAAGGTATTGAAAACCAGGATGATGTTGTATCTAGTGCAATGAAATTTGACTCTACAAACAGATAGGAGTATCACTATTCATACCTGACATACAAAAACCTTGTTTTATCATGTGAAAGAATAAGCCATCAAAGTAAGGAGGGTAACACACAAAAGGTATGAAGAACCAAATATGTCCTATTTATTGTTTTACTTGAATCCATCCCTACACACACAACGAAAGTATTCATGGAGGTAATGTTACAAGAATATCTAAAAAGAATAGAAAAAAAAAAATCAATGATCAATGCCCCATTCCTTTCTCTTTAAATGATTTTGATAGACATCATCGAGAGATCATCAAAATGGACCAATAAGATAAATCATAAGAAAAGACCAAAATGAACAAATAGTTAATGTTATTCATATTTCATGTCAAAGGATGTGATTAAGGTGATTTCCAATGATGATGCCCATTGTAGGAAAGATGTATCTGTAGGACATATTATTGGATGTTGACTAACTGATTAATTATAACTAATTGATAGGCCATTGATATAAATGTTAACCAACATGTTTAACCATGATCAAGACTTAGGATTTTTTTCATTTAAGGGTTTTTCTTTATTGATTGTTGTACTTATTTCCATTTGTGTTGCCAAAGGGTGAAGGTGACGAGATTTATCAAGGATGAATGTTTATTACAGGTGAAAGAGAAATGGGATGGGTGGTTTTGTTTTCAAATATTTCAATATTTTTGAGGCTATTTTTGGGATTTTTGGGTTTATTTGAATGTTGAAGTTTTCATCTTATTTGAGGTTGTTTAGGATTTTTAAAGATGTTTGATGTTGTTTTTAAGTTTTTTGAGTGTTTTGTGAATGTTTTGATTTTCAATTTTTTTTGCAAATGTTTTTGTGTTTTCAAATGTTACACCAAGAATAGGACCTAACAAGGATCAAACTAATCCCTTGAGGGCAGAGACAACATAGTTTGACTTCCTTTGACACATTTATTGATGAGATATGAACATTAATGGAATGCCGGTTTATTATGATAGTCTCCTAAAGGACTAATCTAAGCCTTACAAGCACATCAGTAATGGTCTTGCTTATGTACATGTGTAGATTCAATATAGTTTGACAAGTGTTTTTTACCCTTTTAATGTTTTAGACCTCTTTAGGTGTTTTTAGATGATTTGGATGTTTTTGGATTTTCAAGATGATTTGTATAATTTTGGGTTTTGAACTTTACAAATATTTTGATGTTTTTGAGAATTTTAAGATGATTTGGATGTTTTTGAGATTTTTGAGGATTATACAACTATTTTTGGATTTTGATGATCTAGTGTAGGAAAAAGTATCCCTTTTTCACACTTAATTTGGAAAATAAAATGAGCCTAATGTTTCCTTAATTTATTGTTGTAATATGTTTTTCATTATCATATTAAGTATAGGGCCCTTTTAGATTAAATGGACATAATTGTGCCTTATTTTTTGTGTTGCAAGGTGTACCTTTACACTTTCACACTTACCTAGGGATTTATTAATTGATTGAGGTTAATTTTCCTTAATTATCCCCTTTAATTCAAATCCAAGCCTAATTAAATGTAAATTTTGAAGGATAAAACCTGACATTCACAAATTCCCTAACACAACACTTAACTTTGGAAGATATGTGTCCTAGGTAAGTGAACTAGGACCCATTTTCCATATGGTGAATGTGTCCTCACTTAGTTCTAGGACCATATTTTTACATAAGGTTTAACATTAACTGATGTGTGTCCTAGGTAAGTGGCCTAGGACCTCTCTTTGAAATATGTTTTTGGTGGTATTTTAATGATTTCAATTCTATAATTCAATGTCATCTTGTGATATTTGAATTTTAGGAATTAATATTAAGATATGTATAAATACAAGTTTATTTCACTATGTTCATCCTAGAATTTCAAGCTAAGATCCTAGAGAATTCAAGTGAGCATTATCAAGAGAAATTCAAGAGCATTTCAAGGTATTCAAGGGCATATTTGAAGAATATTATTGCAGCAATCAAGATTTTGTTGTCATATCAAAGATATATTGCATCATGCATGTTGTTTGAGCTAATATTTTGATATAGTGTTCAAAATTAGTCAATCATATTCAAATGCATTATCTCTAATCAAGTTTCATGATCAAGATCTACATTCATTAAGGACACTTCATGCAAGTTTGTAGATCTGTACTCCAAGATTTCAATTAAGGTTTGGTGAGTTATTACATATTGTTTTTCATTCATCATTCCTTCATGATTTTCTATATCATTTCAAGTTTTAATTACCAAAATGAGGTTTGACCAAGGAAAACCCCCATTCCCTAACAAATAAAATTTTTCTCTCTTTGATGTGTGATTGCATATTTTAGATTGAAGATCAATTGGAGAGAAAATTTGAAGAAAGTTGCAAAGTTGTCAAAGTTGCAAGAAAATTTTTCAAATCATAGAAACTGAGCTATAGGTTTTATATACAACTTTTTGACAGTGAACAATTGGAATCTACAAATGATGACATAGAAGACTAGAACCCAAAAACTGATTTTAAGGAGCCCTAGCTAGGACCCATTCACCATAGGGTGAATGATTCCTGAGTGAGGTCTGAAAAACACCTTTGGTGATAGGTACACAACATTTTACCATTTCTATATTTGCATTTTTTATAGTTAATTCTATTATTTTTTAGATTTGTCTTCCATAACAAAATTTTTTAATGAAACTAGAGAATTAAGTGCATCATATTTATTTCATACCTACATAAAATATAAATTTTCTATGTTTCATTTTGGTGAACCTAAGTTTTATCATTTCATTTTTTTGGAGTCCTCTTTCATCCTAGATTTAGATATTTCATTCATTTGCATCTCTTTGCATTGAATTAGGTCTCATTTAGGGTGTCTAGTTTTAATTTAACTTTGCATTCCATTTAAGGATTTTAGGATTGCGTATTTTACATTCTTTAAATTTGAAAAATACAAAAAAAATAGTCATCTTGCATTTTATATACATCATATCAACTTGCATTTGAAAATTGAAACAAAAATCAAACTAGCTTTTCTAGGTTGTCATTTTATCATAATTTTCACTTGCATTCCACATTAAATTCACAAAAAACTAAAATTGAAACTTGTTGTAACAAACCTAAGTCTAAAAACCACTGAAAAAGAACTCAAAAATTTGTAAAAATTTGTTTCAAAACCATCATCTAGGACCCATTTTCCCTAGGGTGAATGAGTCCCTGATCAGGCCATAATCTAAATTTTTGGGTATTAAAATATTCATTTTTGCATTTATGTTTGTTGCTTTCATATTTTTGTTACTCTTTGCAGAATTTTTGTTTCATCAATTTGATCATATCTAGCTTAATTTAGTAAAGGTAGTGCATTGTGTGATTTCAAAATTGCATTTACAAGACTTCATTTTTAGATTTTTGCATAGTGTAATCAGCAAATTACCTTGTTTAGAATATGAAAATTGCATTGCATTCTAGATCATTGCACTTTACCCTCTTTCCATTTTTGGGTTGACATTGAATTTGCAAAACTTGTATGAGCTTTAGAACTTGGTGTCCTATTAGCAATACTATTGTGAGACATAGTTCAAGACTCATGTCATCCCATGATACACCATTTAGGTCATGTATCTTTGGTTTTCTAACTCTCTTTCTAATAGTATTGATAATCAACCCCCTTTGGATCATAACATGCATACCTCATTTCCAGTGACTTCCTTAAGTACAACCAATGTGCATGATATTGTTCATGTCCCGCAAGAAAGCATAAAAAGAATGGATGAAGGCATAGAAATATTACAAGACTTTGAGCATAATGAAAACATGGATACTAGTGTCATTTCTACTTTAAACAATCTAAGGAGAATGATTGAAACTGACAAGGGAATGGAGGTTATATGAGGTCTATGTCATCTTATCAATGATAACATGTCTACCATGACTAGTTGTGCTCAAGCTTTGGGGTATACTCAATTCCAAGGTGGAACTTCAATTCCTCCTTCTACAATCCCTATCTCCATTCCTACATACACTAGTACTCAAGTTACCACAACCATTTAGCCTACTAGCCATGTCAACACTTCCTTAGGAATTTTTGTTGGGAATCCTTCTAGTTTTGTGCATTCAAATATCATATCTCCTAAACCATCTCCCCTTACAAACCTTCAATTAATTTCCCCTCCATAAACATACACAACTTCACCTTATTCCCCTTCATCTCACAATATCAACAATGATCCTATCATTAACACACTTTTTAAAAGCATGGTATCCCTTCAACAACAAATCACAACCCTAAATCAAAACAACAATGGCCAACTTTCACAATACATCAAAACCAATATGCTATCCTTGGAGATAATGAGAACACCAATACCACAATGTATAGAGGTTTCTAGATTTAAGAAATATGGTGGGAAAGGAGATCCTGTTAGCCATGTTTCCACTTATTCCCTATGTATTGATTTCATATTTGAAGATAAGCTCCTAGCTAAACTCTTCCCTAGGTCCTTGAAGGATACCACTTTAGAGTGGTTCTTCTCCTTGCTAAATAATTTAATTTGTTCATTCAATGAACTCATTGATTCATTTTACAACCACTTCCAAATCATATGGGTCCAAATATAACTTTAGTTGACCCGATGAAATGTAAAAAAAAGGAGGATGAGAAAGTCATTGATTTTATAGCAAAATATCAAATGCTTTATTCACAAGTAAACATTAAGATTCCTAATGTCTACCTTTAAAGAATGTTTATTTCCAACTTGTAAGACAAAATTTAAACAAATCTTGAGATGATGAGATTTCCCTCCTTCACATAGTTATGCACAACCCTTCATGACTATCAAAATTTGGTTAGTAGTCGTGATGTAAAAGTCCACCCAGCCATCCTAAAAATTTTGAATTCACCTCAAAATAGTTACCAACCTTTCAAGAAAAAGAATAGGGTATTTTTACAACTTAATTCCCCTCAACCAAATAAACAAGTTGGTAACCAAGTGGCTGCCATAAATACAACAAATTATTTTTCCTTTGGGGTTAGGAATCCAAAATTTACTCCTCTATCTGACACCCTTTATAATATCATGCTACAACTCATGAACAAGAATATGATTTCCTTACCTCTTGTTAGATCTCCTGATCCTAATAAACCATTACCCTCAAACCATAGATCAAACTCGTATTTCCATTACCACCAACAAAATGGACATGATACAGAATAGTGTAAGCATCTTAAACATCTTGTGCAATACCTCATTGATTCTAATCATGTTCTAATTGAAGGTGTGAATGATCAAGGTAATAAGTTTGTAGCTCCTCTTAACCAAAACTTACAAATCTTTGCAAATCCCTTGCCAAAACACACTATTTCATTTGTAAAATCTAGTGAAACAAAGACTGATGTGATGAATGTTGACATGGATGATGAAAGTACAAAAGATGAAAATATGGACTGAGTGGTTAAAGTAGTGGAATTTATTGAAGCTAAACCTTGTATGGGAAAAACCAAAATTCCCCTTGATTTTGCTTTCTCAAAAAAAGACATAATCAAACATACACCCGATGGTCTTCTTTACATAGCTAGAAGAATCAATGAAAAGCATACCAATGGGATATTAATTGATCCCATCTCTGTAGAGAACATGATCACTAAATAATTCCTATTTTTTCATGAACTTTATCAAGATACATATGACAAACCAAAATAATGGATCAAAATACATAATGGTTTTTCGTCCTACAACGGGCTCAATAAATCTCCCTCTAAAAGTCAGACCAAAAATATTAAATGTCTCATTCACCATCATCCTGTCATCGGACCAATTTCATGTGAAGTTAGGCTATCCATGGCTTCACTCCATGAATGTTGTCCCATTGTTTGTGCATAAATGTTTAAAGTTTCCCTTTGGCAATCAAATATTTATTATTCACCATAGTGGCTTTACTCCTATGTCTTCCCGTGGAAAATTTTCATTGGATTTCTTTTGGATTGAGCCTATTGAACCTATTAGACCCCTTAAAGACTACTTTTTCAAATCATATCAAAATTTTAAGTTAAAGTGCATAGTAGAATTATCCCTTAGAAATGTACCTCAACCCATGATTGAGCCACCTATCCTTGATGAAACCATGATTGAACCAAAAGCCCTTCCAAAAATCTAAAAGCCTCCTACCATTTCCTATAAGAGACCATGAGATAATCAAAGCAATCTTGTTGTGCCTCCTAAAATCAAACAAGTTTACAAAGCTAAAGATAAAGTGGTTGAAAAACCTCATATTGTTCCTTTCATTCCTCCCCTATGAGAAGAAAAGAAACCTATAGTTGATAAACCCACTCCTACACATTCATAAATAGACAATAGATTGAGAAGAAACCAAAATGCTAGAGAGTGCAGGTGTAGACATTATGCTATTGCTCATATGTTTCAAACCAAAGAAGAAAATAGAAACATAGAAAATAAAAATCCAAACTTATTTTTTGCAAGGCATGATGTCTCTTCAACCTCACTATAATGTAAACAAGAACCTTCTAGAGACATTATCATTCAACCTCCTATTGTGATTAATCTAGATGATGACATTAGCATTACAAAGATTGATGAAAAAGTTCATAATGAGTTGAATTCATTGTTCTTCTCTTCTATAAGATTAACTGATAATTCTCCTAAGAAGAGTGTTGAACTTGGTACATATCATAGTTCAACACTTGACATTATCCCTTTGGCTAGTTTTTTTCCTTCTGCATATACCGGTCAAGATTAGGATGTAGATGACCTACTATAGTTTATCTCACATGTGTCTTACTAGTATTTTTCTTCGTTTGATTTTTCATGTTTCTTTATGTTTTTGCATGTGCATAATGTGATCCCTCATAATTTTTTGTTTGATGTATCTCTCTCTCTTTTGTGCATTCCTCTATTTGTATCTACATTCTTCTCTATGTTGTAAACATTTTATCTTTTTATCTTTTCTTTTGTTTTCTTTTTGGGGATGACGCAAGGCGTCAAGACATTTAGGTCTCTTCCATGTTGACCTGAAAGGATTTTTTTTTTTCACTCTTTGTTTCATTCCAATTCTATGAGTATTTGAGGAATGATGATGTTTTTGAGCTCTATAACAACATTGTAGCAAAGACATACTAACCCTAAATCCATAGATCCCTTATGTATTTTTGGGGGCAACCGCTCCTTCATTCTTCATGACAACTTCATTTCAAAATTATATGACTTCACACAGGCCTTTCCAAGGAAAGATCTCATGTCTTAGGATTGAACATTGGCTACTTCACAGAAATTGCTCGCACCAATGGTGTTAGCAACCACTTTAAAGTGGGGGCATACATTGATAATATATTTTTACATTTCTAATGTTTCATGGTGAAATTTTCTTTTTTCTTGCGATGTGTCCTTTTCTTCGTGGTGTCATTGATTTTGATGTCCTCCAAGAGTGTGATATTTCTTACCATACGACTTTCATCTTAGTGGTGATGTGATGCACTGCATTCCATAAGTTGTGAATCTTTTAATCTTGACTTGTCCTATCTTGGAGACATTAGGCACGATGTTCCTGTTATCAATAGTTTTGCACCCTTCTAAATACAATATTTAGCAAACTACTAAAACATGGAAACCTCTTTCAAATGTGGGTGATCTGCATGAAAGAGGAATCTCTAGAGCGAGCTGGTTCTCCGAATGATGAATTCTATTCTAAGTGACTTTCCAGGAAAAAAGATAGAAGGATAAACTAGACTTAAAATCTAAAACTGGAATTCAATCATCCTAAAATATTGATTAACTATAAGAAGACTCTGAAAATAGCTCACTCTCACCAACTCTTTCAAATTAAATTCTCATAATCTCAAAACAAATGTAGTTCAATCAATGATTTACGCAAAGGTTAAATTAACACAAGGCATAACCTAAACTAACATGCACTCCTGCAAATCACTTGACAATAGTAAGAAAAGAAAAGGATCCAATATATTTGAATCACAAGACAAATCAAATTACTATTCCAAGTCATAAAAAGAACTGAGAAAGGAAAACTCTGCTATTTTATTGAATGATGGAGTGGAATTCTCAAAATCTGAGAACACATAAGTTTACAAGCTCCCCAAAATGTGTAAGGGCAAGAAAATCTAATCTGAACTGTTGAGAATGGAGAGCTGAAAGACTAACTCTTTGAAAAGAACTCTCAAGAAAACCCTAATCCGATCTTAGAAAAAAAAAATCAAGGAAAAGGTTTCAAACAAACTCAAAAAACTGCTTAAAAAGAAGAAAAAAGCACAATGCTTTCATGATGAACCTATCAAGCCTCTAAAAATAGGCTAAATCTTCTTTAAAAGCTCAAAAACACCTTATCTCTCCAAGACAAGTATCAAATCCGACTAAGAGGAAAAGTCAGTCAAAGATCTACTAAAAATAGCAAGAAAACATAAAGCAATTTATAGAATATCACTTTTATGATTCTGCTTTACAAGATGCAGATTTACTCAATTTGTCTATTTTTGCAATTCAAAATTGAAAATATTTTGCAAAAAGAAAAACTCCTTATTTCTCCATTACAATGTTTTGATTTTATCACAAAAATCATAAATCATAAATGCACATCATTATCCTCTCATCAAAACTCCAATTGATTTCTCTAAAATCAATTAAAAATAAAACCCTAAAATAGATAAATTGACCTTTCAATGAGAAATCAAACCCTAAGTGACAAAGCACTCACCATTTACCCTAAATGGATAATCTATATCCAAACAGTCATAATCCACTAAGGAAAAGAATAAGTCACAAAGACTTAACCCATCAACCAACTTAGGAATTTGAAATTCGGCCTCCAAACATATAGTATTAAACTCAAACTTCAATAAAGTCATAATGCAAAAATTAAAAATTCGACCCCATTTGATATTCTCCACGTGCCTTGAATGAACATTCTGGATGATGATGTTCGAATTAGGGTTCAGTCAAAATAGAATCGAACCCTAATTATCACTCATTTTCACACTCTCCACTTGCAAGAAAGAGCTCTGCCGCCGCCATGACTCTGTCAAGTTCGAGCTCAAAAATGCATAAGGAACTATTCCACGTTCACCAATGGTCTGAAAACTTCAGTGGGTAAGACTTGTGCTATTTTTATTGAAGTTCTTTCACTTTTCTATTGAATACCAAAAAGAGATAAGGCCGCGGCCTGCATGAGTTTTTTTTCTGATTCTTTTCTTTCCTTTGCTCCTCCATGCCATCATGAGCTCGAGCTTTGTTGAAGGCTCCATGAGAGAGCTCTCGGGTTATGCTTTTGCTTTCTTCTCGATGGTAAGTTATTCACTCATGGATTTACTTTGCACTTCTAGCCTTGAGGCCACAACTACCACACTCTAATACCTCTGCCTTGTATTTTTTGTGTTTATTTTGTGTTCAAACTACTATTTGTCTTCTGCTACTATGCAAAGGTAAGCTATTTCGATGGTTTCATCCTTGCATATTCTGCCCTTGAGGCTGTGGTGAACATAATCTCTAATGTCTTTGTTCTGCACTTTCTGTATGTTTTCCTGTGCATACACCAGCGTCATTGGTCCATCCTCACTATGAAAGTTCGGCCACTCTTTTAAGAACATGAACTCTTGGCATTTGGAAATGTATTTGAAACTTCTAGCCGTAGCTTGAGTGTTACATCAGCTTGGAACTAGTAATCCTCCTCTGCTTTCTTTGGTTCTCTGAGACTTAAAAAAAAAAAAATCTTCTTTGCTCATGAATTTTTGGCCATATTCAGGTCGTGCCAAAGGTGCACTGTAGGTAGCATTCCTTGTGGATTTTGGGTTCGACCCGACGAGCCTTTTATCTTATGAGTGTCGCTATAGCTTATCATCATCGGGGAGACCTCTCATAGAAAGCTTGAGTCATACCGAAATTCTTTATCCTTTCCAAGTCGCCAAGAGAAGAGCACACTTACACCAAGATGTGTCCTTCATCCGCCTTCGCCAAGACAATGTGTAGTCGGGGTGACATCTCATAGAAAGCTTGTGTCTTATCGAAAGCTCACGTTTTCATTCCCGTCGCCATGACATATCGCTTTCGGGGAGACCTCATATAGATAAAAAGGTTATATCGAAAAACCTTGAAATCACCTCAGATCACCAAGAGAGAACAAATCTCACACCGATAAAGTCCTTTTGATTTATTTTGGATTCGACCCAGAACAGAAAACTTACCATTATGTCTCCCTAAGAGTAAATTTGTTTATGCGTATTATAGAAATGTTAATAAATCTGCATTTTCTTACCTCTGCATTTCTACCCAGCTCAGAGAACTTGCGTTTGTTGTATGTTCTTGCTATTCAAGTCCAGATTTCACATGGGTTACTACTGTAACTATTTCTTCTGCACTTTGAAACTAACCCTGAAACGGGTACTTGAAATCTTTAAGGGAAACTGCAATTTCTGTATTCTGATGCTAAACTGGAAGTGGGTCCTTGGGATTATTAAAGAAAATTGCATTTTCTTCTTTTTTGAAGCTCGGCCTAGCATACAAATATTCTCATTTTCTAGTTTACTGCTGTTTTTATGAGAAACCCATATGGGTATCATAGATTATTATATTTCCTACATTTTGAAAACAAACCCACATGTGGGTATTTGAGATTTCTGAAGAGAACTATATTTTCTGTATTTTGAAAGCAATTGAAAATATGGGGTAAGTGTTGTTCGTTTTATCCAGATGGCTCAAGCTAAAATAAACAGTGGCCCAATCAGAACCTTGAAATAAAAGAAAGACCTGAAAGTTTGTATTTTCATTTCACTTCCTTGTTATTCTATTTTTCATGCAAAGAATGTATTCTCATTTGCATGGCTTGAACTATCACATAGCCAACACTATTCAAAATTTGAGCAATACTAACCAAATACCCAGTTGAAACTCATGACAAGAATAGCATAACCTACATGTTACCCTATAGCTGACTCACTAACTCATATTACTTGGTATCCTGTTTTGACATTTATGTAGCTCTCCTCAATAGTTGTATAACTCAATAGTTGTATAAAATCTGAATTTGACTCATGATTGCTTTTCCTCTTGATAAAACATCTGACTTCTCTTGTCATAGGATTGTCTTTGACATGGAACTTGAGAATGATTTGTATTTTTTCATTGCAAAGAAGAGGATCTCCATGCTTGTATTTTGTACATACATCAGTGTCCTTTTATTTTCACTCAACCTTAACAAAGCAACATCTATCTTCTACTTTTGAACTCTGTAGAAATTGTTATAATGAAATATTGCATCACTATGAATCACCTCTATTTACCAGTTCATATGCATAACTGATAACTTCAAAAGCACCATTCTTGAAAGACAAAACTTACTCTCCTCTTAACATACTGGAATGATCACTTTGTTATTACTTATTCATGATGCAGTATTTACTTTATCAGTCAACTGGAACTAGAAATTCATTCAATACTCAAATGCACTGTCTGTGTTTGTATTCTTGAGCAACATGGTACTCTTCATGCATTTTTATATTTCACCGTACAAACTGCTCTTAAAATCTTTCTCTTGGATGAAAATTAAAACAAAACATTAAGGCATAATGTATGCCTATTCACTATCTGAGAAAGAATTGATGAATTGAAACTTACATGACATGATCAGCAGAGAAAGTGAAGTTATTCAACAACTTCTGATGTAGATGTACTCAGTTAAATTCCTTAAGTGAACTAAACTCACTGTTCACCTGTAGTCTTCAGAAAGCAACCCTGATCATTATGAATGCACAGTTGGTTTAGTTACTTGATGGATTCTCTATTTTACTCTTTCAGTTGTTCTCATTTCATTTGATGAATATGATAAAGAATCTTTTAAAATCAGCCCATTTAATGAATAGGGCAGCATGCTGAGCTCTACCCTTATGGGGGCCCATTTTACTCCACATGATTGGTCTTCGAATAATGTTCAGCTTCGTGACTTTACCTATACCTCTTTCATACTACACTTAATTGATTGTTTTGATGTATTGCTAATAGCATGTTGTACTATTGTGGGTGTTCCATATAAGTTACATCATAATCGGAGCCACTGACACCCCTCTTTTCCTCTTACAGGTCGACGGAGATCAAGAAGGCAAGGTGCACCATTCGGCATCGAACGTCGTAATCGGGCAATGATGATTATCTGTCACTTATGTGTTTTCCTTTCTACACCTTCAGTAGTGCAATGCACTATTAGAAATATGTTGTCACAGTCACAATTATATCCACGGCTTGTGTGGATCTTTGATCTCAATTTTGCTTTTCAATTGAAAAGAAAATGCATTTCATGCAATGTTGTAATATCATTCTGATTGTGAAATCAAATGCAGCCTTGTAAAATATGATTTTTTATGAAATAAATGAAAGAATCTAAAATGCTATTTTGCTCATGTACTCAATTCTGTATTTCTTTTAAAACTGCAACATTTGAATGGCACTCTGAAACTCTACTCTTCTTTTAAATGCATAACTGTTGTTCAATGAAAAGTGACAATAATGCGAAACAGCATTTGAAATTCAATCTGCAATTCTTCTTAATGTTAAACAACAATCAGCCAGCTCCTCTATTTGAGATGAGGCGAAAAGTATGTAATATTTTGGCGATTTCTGCTATATGCTTGCCTGCTAAGCATAGATCAGTGGCCTTTAAATAATTCATTGGGCGCGAAGTCAATTCTGCCCCTTCTTGAAACTCAGAAAAATTGAACAGCAACACTCCAAATAGTAGCAGGAAAATGAAACAAAACTAAAAGCAAACTAGCAGGCCCTGGTGGCCAACAAAGCAATGCACAGTAGTGCTTAGAGAAAGCAAACTATTGAAATGAAATGTACGAAACACAGTTATTTGCAAACTACTCTACGTAACAGTGAGATAACTCATCTCAAAGGCAGTGCTTGATGTGGATCCCATTTACTGGGATAGACAGCACCTCACCAGTCATCTTCAAAAGTTGGAATGTGTTGTGCTCCTTGCATTCCGTAATCACATAAGGCCCATCCCATATCACATTGAACTCCATCACTTTAGTGATCCAACTAGCACACTTATCATTAATGTCTTTATTAAGCAGAAAATCCTTAACAGTTGAATGAGCCACTAATAAATGAACCTTACTATTGGACAGCATGTGTCTAAATTGCTTCAAGCTTCTTACAACAACAAAAACATGTTTCTCCACAAAAGAGTACTTTACCTCGTAATCGTGCAAAACTTGGCTGAAAAATGCAACAGGCTGTTCTAAGCCTTCCTCGTTTTGCTGGCATAACATGGTTGAAACTGTATCTACTCCTCCAAAAGCATACAAAATGAAATCTTTGTCAAAGTTTGGATTAATGAGAGTAGGAGCAGCTGCAAGCGCCTCTTTGATCTACTCAAAGCTCCTCTTGCCTTCCTTGGTCCAACTGAATGGCATGTTCTTCTTCAGCATAGAAGTGAGAGGTTGCAGCAAAGCTGCGATATTTGGTATAAACCTCCTCATGAAATTTATTCTCCCAAGAAATCTTTGCAAGCCTTTCTTATGAGCTGGTAATGGTAATTCAAGAATTGCGGAAACTCTTTCAAGATCAATTGAAATACCTTGCTTTGAGACAATGTGTCCTAGCAGCTTGCCCTCATGCACTGAAAATATACACTTCTTTGGATTGAGAGACACTCTGAACTCTCTGGACCTTTGAAAACTTTGTTCCAAATGGTCTAAGTGTTCATTAGCATTTCTGGAAAAAATAGTAATATCATCTAAATATACTAGAACAAACTTGTTCATAAGGTCGTGAAAGGCCATATCCATAGCACGCTAGAACATAGCTCCAGCATTTGATACGCCGAAAGGCATCTTCTTGTAGGCCATCGTGCCCCACTTGGTTGTAAACATTGTTTTGAACTGATCCTCTTGCTTAAACAGAATCTAGTTATAGCCTGAGTAGCCATCTAATAAAGAAAATTTGTCAGAACCAAAAACTACTTGTAAAATTTGCTCCATAGAAGGGAGTGGGTAATGGTCTTTCAAAGATGCTCTATTTAGATCTCAGAAATCAACACAAAGTCTGATTTCTCCACTCTTTTTTCTAACTGGCACTAAATTTGACACCCAAGAGGTGTGCTTGATAGGGAAAATAATACCGCTTTCAACTAGTTTATTCAGTTCAGCCTTCATAAGGTGTTCCAACTTGGGATTAAGTGGTCTTTGCTTCTACCTTACTGGTTTTGCATCGATCTCAAGCTCGATAGTATGCTAAGCTAGTTCGGGTTAAAACCTCTTAAATCTTTGTATTCCCAAGCAAAAATATCACTATATTTCTGACATAACAGAATGAATGCTTGTTGTTCCTCTTGACTGCATACCTTACCCAGCTTGAGAAGCTTGCCTTTAAAGATTTCGATAGCTGAATAATGTTCTTCTTTAACTGTCAAGCTGCACTTGTCCTTTCAAACTTGATCATCCGAATTAAAGATAGATTCTAACGTCACCAAACCCCTTGGTAGCTTATTGGTCTTTAATTGCATGATCTGGTCCACATATTTCTGCTACCACTTTTGTTGATTTCCATCTGTGAACTTAGCTTTAGCAATTAGAAAATTCACAATTTGATCATTGCTGTCAAAAACCTACCAGCTTACGTTATTGCCAGGTATAGAAGGTCTGACCACTATTTTCACGTACTGACGTGCTTCTACCTTATGAATCTCTTTAGGAATATCAAATTGGGCTCCTATGGCAGCAAGCCTACCAGCATGCTTATTTTGATTCTGAGGAATCGACAAGATATAAAAGCATTAAAATATTTCATTAAATCCCATACACGATAATTGTATTTCTTAAGTAAATCATTTTTAGCAGCATTTAAATTTCTGACCTGATTCACAATCAATTCTGAATCACCATAAACTTGTAAGCATTTAATACCTCGTTTGTGGGCCCACTCAAGGCCATGTACCAATGCTTCATACTCAGTTGTATTATTTGAATAGCTAAAAGCAAATTTGCAAGCTGAATAATACTTATCTCCTTGGGGTGATATCAACATAGCTCCACCTCTAGCACCAATACTACTCCTCGAACCATCGAAATAAAGTTTCCACAACTCATTACCTTTTCCTATAGATGGTTCATCCTCTTTGCAAAGATTGGGCATGTCGCAAACAGATTCATGAATCATATAAACTCCTAAACCTACCTCATCTGTGCTCTGAAACGGATCAAGCTCGTGATCTTTAGCTGCCCATTCATCGAGTCTGATGTAGTCTCCCTGGGTGCCACAGTCTGAGGTCATGGTTTGCTCCTCCATTACAGAGGTGGCATAGAGATTAGCGTTTATAGGGCTTGGGGAGTATGGTTCGATATGATCTTTGGCAAGAGGCTCAGACTTAATGGTCACTTTCGTACCATATCTTGTTCTAAAAAATAGATGAGACCAATCAGAAGACAAAAACCCACCCAACTTGGCTATAAAATCCCTTGATAAACAAATAGCGAAGTGCGGCAGTAAGTCGATAACATGAATATCCTGGTGAATAGCGAAACTTGGGGATGCATGCAAGGTAAGGGCTAAATTTTTAATAATACCAGTAGTTTTAACATTAGACCCATCTAGCTGCACTACACCCTTCTGAGGATTTGGCTCATAAACAAGACCTAATTTGTTAGCCAAACTCTTTGGCATGACTGAACTACTGGCACCAGAGTCGACCATACAATTATGCACAACTTTATCACCTATTATCAGACTTAAATAAAAGGGAGGGGGCTTTACCTCTTTTGCTTTCTGCCCACTTTTCTCCTCCAAGTCATTAGCCAACACAACCTTCACAACTCCTTGATTAGCGTTGTCAGAAATAGACAACTCATCCAATGCATTCTGTAGTAAAATTTTCTACCCTGGAAGTTGCAGAGCGTCTAATATCGACATATTAACAGTAGCTTTCTTGAGATGCTCAATGATATTGAAGGATGAAGCATTTACCTTCTACTGGTTTTTTATAACAACTTCATTTTGCTTCTGCGCAAGCTGAGAATGCATTTTTGACAGCTCTTTGTTAGGAATCTCCTGCCCTCTCTACAGAATCTGCATTTTAGGTTGTGTAGCAGCGTTAATTTCTAATGAAATAGGCTGAGTACTAACTGCAGGCTACTGCTGTGAAGCTCCAGCTTGTTGTCCTAGATCCATAGCTCATTTTTTAGATCTAGTATTGGCTGAAATAGGGGAATTTTGTCGATCTTGGCCATTCACGCCACAAAATTCAGAGCTCTACTAGTTCGGCAAGGCGACTTCTACATTATCTTGTTGTTCTTGATTCTGATCTGTAGTATTTTTTGAAACAACATATACATTCTGCACCATTAAAGCCTGATTTCTCACTCCATTGGTGCAAGCCGATTGGTTATGGGGTTGGTTGCACGGGTAACACCAATCGCAATCTTGAGCAACATTGTTTTGCAACACAAGCTCTTTTGACGTGCTGGTCGTGTTTGGATTGTATGGCTAGAATAGCCGAGGGTTAAAATTCCTTTTTTGGGCTTGGTAATCACCTTGGAAAGCGGGCCTATTTTGCTGGTTTTGTTGATAAGGGGCTTGATAAGGCTTATGTTCTTGGCCAACTTGCTTCTTAATAGTCACAAGATCATTCCCAAAATTCTTCAATATGCTCTTAATCTCCTGCATCTCTGGATTTGAGGCTGGGGCAGTGACCTCTTGGGCTATATTATGGTATCCTATTGCTGGAACTGGTGGGACAACAGCCAAGGGAGGTATAGCAGCAGGAATAGGTGGCTATATTTCTGGAAACAAGGGCATGGGGGGTCTAGGAGCTATATCTCCAGCTTGAATAAGACAGTTTTCAGCATTAATAGCAATATTATAAGCATTAGGAAGCGTTAAACCACCCATAGACTAAGTCATGACAGTGATCTTGCTATTCAAAACTTTTAAGTAAAATAGAAATGCATGTGTCAGTAAGGGCTTTACCGTTGTCAGGATTCTGTCCCAAGTCCTCTGAAATCTATAGTTGAAATCTGCCAAATGTTCATGTGGTGCCCTTTGAATGGTACTCAACTGCTCTAACAAAGATAAATTTTCAGATTTATCTGCAAAGTGCTAGTATAGGCCATTACCTAGAGCATCCCATGTTGTGATTGAGTTTGCAGCGAGACCTCAGAACCACTAGAGTGCTTTTCCCTTAAGTGATGCAACTAAAAGCCTTAGAGTGACGTTCTCTTGAGTAATATTATGCACCAAGCATAACGTGGCTATGTCACAGATGTGTTTGACTGGTGTAGTGTAATCCTCTCCCGTGAAATATGGTAGTACTCGAAGGGCTGCAACTGGAATATCATCATGTTGAGTAAGATCTAATGGACTGCCTCTGTTAAAGGGTACAAATGGATGCTACCTCAATGGTGCTACCATTGCTGGTACTTGTGAGATTGGTACTGGTACACCAGGTGACAGAACTAGAGCACCAAGAGCAGGAGGTGTTGATTTCAATCTTGCAGGGGCTTCAAAAAGCCTTCTTGTTGTCCTGCCTCTTCTTCGTGATGGGGACAACTCCTGATACTTAAAAGGTTTTGAACTTGATCTTGTTTGAATATTTCTCATGCACGGGTTGTACTAGCATGCAGAAAATAGAACCAGAGTTGCCAGGTATATTAATAGCCTCCAGAAGGCTAGAAAAAATCTGCTGCATACACCAAATAGCAAACTAAAAAATTAAATATCCTATGAAAGTTCCTTCTGATGGTCCCACCGGGCATTCCAAAAATTGTTATCAATAGTTTTGCACCCTGTTGAATACAATATTCAACAAACTACTAAAACATGGAAACCTCTTTCAAATGTGGGTGATCTGCATGAAAGAAGAATCTCCAGAGCGAGCTGGTTCTCTGAATGATGAATTCTATTCTAAGTGACTTTCTAGGAAAAAGGATAGAAGGATAAACTGGACTTAAAATCTAAAACTGGAATTCTATCATCCTAAAATATTGATCAATTGTAAGAAGACCCTGAAAATAACTCACTCTCACCAATTCTTTAAAATTAAATTCTCACAATCTCACAACACATGTAGTTCAATCAGTGATTTATGCAAAGGTTAAATTAACACAAGGCATAACCTGAACTAACATGCACTCTTGCAAATCACTTGACAATAGTAAGAAAAGAAAAGGATCCAACAGATTTGAATCACAAGACAAATCAAATTACTATTCCAAGTCATAAAAAGAACTGAGAAAGGAAAACTCTGCTATTTTATTGAATGATGGAGTGGAATTCTCAAAATATGAGCACACATAAGTTTACAAGCTCCCCAAAATGTGTAAGGGCAAGAAACTCTAATCTAAACTACTGAGAATGGAGAGCTAAAAGACTAAGTCTTTGAAAAGAACTCTCAAGAAAACCCTAATCCAAGCTCAAAAAAAAACTCAAGGAAAAGGTTTCAAATAAACTCAAAAAACTACTTAAAAAGTAGAGAAAAGCACAATGCTTTCATGATGAACCTGTCAAGCCTCTAAAAATAGGCTAAATCTGCTTTAAAAGCTCAAAAAAACCTTATCTCTCCAAGACAAGTCTCAAATCCGACCAAGAGGAAAAGTCAGTCAAAGATCTACTAAAAATAGCAAGAAAACATAAAGCAATTTATAGAATATCGCTTTTATGATTCTGCTCTACAAGATGCAGATTTACTCAATTTGTCTACTTTTGTAATTCAAAGATTGAAAATCTTTTGCAAAAAGAAAAACTCCTTATTTCTCCATTACAATGTTCTGATTTTATCACAAAAATCATAAATCATAAATGAACATCATTATCCTCTCATCAAAACTCCAATTGATTTCTCTAAAATCAATTAAAAATAAAACCCTAAAATAGATAAATTGACCTTTCAATGAGAAAGCAAACCCTAAGTGACAAAGCACTCACCATTTACCCTAAATGGATAATCTATATCCAAACATTCATAATCCACTAAGGAAAAGAATAAGTCACAAAGACTTAACCCATCGACCAACTTAGGAATTTGAAATTCGGCCTCCAAACATATAGTATTAAACTCAAACTTCAATAAAGTCATAATGCAAAGATTAAAAATTTGACCCCATTTGATATTCTCCACGTGCCTTGAATGAACATTTTGGATGATGATATTCGAATTAGGGTTCAGTCAAAATAGAATCGAACCCTAATTATCACTCATTTTCACACTCTCCACTTGCAAGAAAGAGCTCTGCCACCACCATGACTCTGTCAAGTTCGAGCTCAAAAATGCATAAGGAACTATTCCACGTTCACCAGTGGTCTGAAAAATTTAGTGGGTAGGAATTATGCTATTTGTATTGAAGTTCTTTCACTTTTCTATTGAATACCAAAAAGAGATAAGGCCGCGGCCTACATGAGTTTGTTTTCTGATTCTTTTCTTTCCTTTGCTCCTCCATGCCATCATGAGCTCGAGCTTTGTTGAAGGCTCCATGAGAGAGCTCTCGGGTTATGCTTTTGCTTTCTTCTCGATGGTAAGTTATTCACTCATGGCTTTACTTTTCACTTCTGGCCTTGAGGCCATGACTACCACACTCTAATACCTTTGCCTTGTATTTTCTGTGTTTATTTTATGTTCAAACTACTATGTGTTCTGCTACTATGCAAAGGTATGCTATTTCGATGGTTTCATCCTTGCATATTTTGGCCTTGAGGCTATGGTGAACATAATCTCTAATGTCTTTGTTCTGCACTTTAGGTATGTTTTCCTGTGCATACACCAGGGTCATTGGTCCATCCTCACTATGAAAGTTCAACCACTCTTTTAAGAACTTGAACTCTTGGCATTTGGAAGCATATTTGAAACTTCTGGCAGCTGCTTGAGTGCTACATCAGCTTCGAACTGGTAATCCTCCTCTGCTTTCTTTGGTTCTCTGAGACTTTAAAAAAAAAACTCTTCTTTGCTTGTGAATTTTTGGCCATATTTAGGTCGTGCCAAAGGTACACTGTAGGGAGCATTCCTTGTGGATTTTGGGTTCAACCTGAGGAGCCTTCTATCTTATGAGTGTTGCTATAGCTTATCATCATCAGGGAGACCTCTCATAGAAAGCTTGAGTCATACCAAAAGTCTTTATCATTTCCAAGTTGCCAAGACAAGAGCACACTTACACCGAGATGTGTCCTTCATACGCCTTCGCCAAGACAATGTGTAGTCGGGGTGACATCTCATAGAAAGCTTGTGTCTTACTGAAAGCTCACATTTTCATTCTGGTCACCATGACATATCACTTTCGGGGAGACCTCATATAGATAAAAAGGTTATACCGAAACACCCTGAAGTTACCTCAGATCACCAAGAGAGAACAAATCTCACACCGATAAAGTCCTTTTGATTTATTTTGGATTTGACCCAGAACATAAAACTTACCATTATGTCTTCTTGAGAGTAACTTTGTTTATGGGTGTTATAGAAATGTTAATAAATCTGCATTTTCTTCCCTCTGCATTTCGACCCAGCTCAGAGAACTTGTGTTTGTTGTATATTCTTGCTATTCAAGTCCAGATTTCACATGGGTTACTACTGTAACTATTTCTTCTGCACTTTTAAACTAACCCTGAAACGAGTACTCAAAATATTTAAGGGAAACTGCAATTTCTGTATTCTGATGCTAAACTGGAAGTGGGTCCTTGGGATTATTAAAGAAAATTGCATTTTCTTCTTTTCTGAAGCTTGACCTAGCATACAAATCTTCACATTTTCTAGTTTACTGCTGTTTTTATGAGCAACCCATATGGGTATCATAGATTATTATATTTCCTACATTTTGAAAACAAACCCACATGTGGGTATTTGAGATTTCTGAAGAGAACTGTATTTTCTGTATTTTGAAAGCAATTGAAAATATGGGGTAAGTGTTGTTCATTTTATCCAGATGGCTCGAGCTAAAATAAACAGTGTCCCAATCAGAACCTTGAAACAAAAGAAAGACCTGAAAGTTTGTATTTTCATTTCACTTCCTTGTTATTCTATTTTTCATGAAAAGAATGTATTCTCATTTGTGTGGCTTGAACTATCACATAGCCAACACTATTCAAAATTTGAGAAAAACTGACCAAATACCTAGTTGAAATTCATGAAAAGAATAACATAACCTGCATGTTACCCTGTAGCTGACTCACTGACTCATATTACTTGGTATCCTATTTTGACATTTCTGTAGCTCCCCTCAATAGTTGTATAACTCAATAGTTGTATAAAATCTAAATTTGACTCATGATTTCTTTTCCTCTTGATAAAACATCTGACTTCTCTTGTCACGGGATTGTCTTCAACATGGAACGTGAGAATGATTTGTATTTGTTCATTGCGAAGAAGAGGATCTCCATGCTTGTATTTTGCACATACATCAGTGACCTTTGATTTTCACTCAACCTTAACAAAGAAACATCTATCTTCTGCTTTTGAACTCTATAGAAATTGTTATAATGGAATATTGCATCACTATGAATCACCTCTATTTACCAGTTCAAATGCATAACTGATAACTTCAAAAGCACCATTCTTGAAAGACAAAACTTACTCTCCTCTTAACATACTGGAATGATCACTTTGTTATTACTTATTCATGATGCAGTATTTACTTTATCAGTCAACTGGAACTAGAAATTAATTCAATACTCAAATGCACTGTCTGTGTTTGTATTCTTGAGCAACATGGTACTCTTCATGCATTTTTATATTTCACCGTACAAACTGCTCTTAAAATCTATTCTCTTGGATGAAAATTAAAACAAAACATTAAGGCATAATGTATGCCTGTTCACTATCTGAGAAAGAATTGATGAATTGAAACTTACATGACATGATCAGCAGAGAAAGTGAAGTTATTCAACAACTTCTGATGTAGATGTACTCAGTTAAATTCCTTAAGTGAACTAAACTCACTGTTCACCTGTAGCCTTCAGAAAGCAACCCTGATCGTTATGAATGCACAATTGATTTTGTTACTTGATGGATTCTCTGTTTTACTCTTTCAGTTGTTCTCATTTCATTTGATGAATATGATAAAGAATCTTTTAAAATCAGCCCATTTAATGAATAGGGCAGCATGTCGAGCTCTACCCTTGTGGGAGCCCATTTTACTCCACATGCTTGGTCTTCGAATAATGTTCAACTTCGTGACTTTACCTATACCTCTTTCATACTGCACTTAATTGATTGTTTTGATGTATTGCTAATAGCATGCTATACTATTGTGGGTGTTCCATATAAGTTACATCATAATCGGAGCCACTGACACCCCTCTTTTCCTCTTACAGGTCGACGGAGCTCAAGAAGGCAAGGTGCACCATTCGGCATCGAACGTTGATAATCAGGCAATGATGATTATCTATCATTTATGTATTTTCCTTTATGCACCTTTGGTAGTGCAATGTACTATTAGAAATATGTTGTCACAGTCGCAGTTATATCCACGGCTTGTGTGGATCTTTGATATCAATTTTGCTTTTCAATTGAAAAGAAAATGCATTTCATGCAATGTTGTAATATCATTCTAATTGTGAAATCAAATGTAGCCTTGTAAAATATGAATTTTTACGAAATAAATGAAAGCATCTAAAATGCTATTTTGCTCATGTACTCAATTATGTATTTCTTTTAAAACTACAACATTTGAATGGCACTCTGAAGCTCTATTCTTCTTTTAAATCCATAACTGTTGTTCAATGAAAAGTGACAATAATGTGAAACAGCATTTAAAATTCAATTTGCAATTCTTCTTAATGTTAAACAACAATCAGCCAACTCCTCTATTTGAGCTGAGGTGAAAAATATGTAACAGTTCCTTAAGAAGAAGGTCTTACATGAACTAAGAAAAATCCCTTTTAACAATGATGAAGTGGAAAAATTAGGGCTTATCAAGATCAAGATAAAACACTTGAATCTCTCCACCAAAATCACTATAATTTATGCAATTATGAGGACCAAAAGATATAAATAACAATTAAAAAATTGACCCTATTTTTTATGGAAAATATGAGGGGAGTTTTTAGAGCTCAAAAAGGTGTGTACCTTGCTACAAGAATCCTATTTTTAGGGCACAAAGGACTCATTCGCCTTTAGTGGTGAATGGGTCCTTGTTAGGGTTTCTAAAACTAAGATCTAGGTTATTTTCTTTGATTTCTACACTCTCAAATTCTTAGTTATCAACTCCCCAAAAACTTGAACTTAATTTTTTAGTTTCATTTATTTGTTCTTGGACTTTGAAGGTCAATCTTGCAACTTGACAACTTTGACAATTTTGCTTCCAATTTCTTCTCCACTTGATCTTC
This sequence comes from Sequoia sempervirens, assembly GCA_007258455.2. Lineage (NCBI taxonomy): Eukaryota > Viridiplantae > Streptophyta > Pinopsida > Cupressales > Cupressaceae > Sequoia > Sequoia sempervirens. The sequence continues at coordinate 33,781,484 of VDFB02000013.1, read as the reverse complement.
AACTTGTAAATATACAAACACACATTCAAGGGAAGAAAAAAAAATTGTTTGTTAGTAAATAGGTGTTTTCCTAAGTCAAATCCCTTGTAGGTAGATAAACCAAATGATGAAATGATGTAATAGAAGCATGAACATGAAATGATGCGATGTTGATACCTTAGAAGTTTTCTTGGAGTGCAATTCTACAATCTAACATGTAGATTCCATGAAGAATGTAGATCTTCATCTTGAATATATGTGAACAATTCTTGCAAGTAGATCCTCAATGCTACACTCACAATCTCAGCTCAACCACATGCATGAATGCACTAAACCCTTGACATGATGAAATGATCTTGAATTGCTGCAATAAACTCTTGGTAATCTTCATTGAAATACCTTTGAAAATTCTCTATAATGCTCTTGATTTTGATCTCATGAAGCCACATAAAATTGCTAGGTGAAGCAATGTGAATTAACCCCTTATTTATACTAAATCAAGAGATTAACCCCAAAATTCAAATTGACACCAAATCTAGAAACAAACATTATTAAATTCTTTCCAAAATGAAATTCAAAAATGTGGTCCTCATTAAGGGAGGACCAATTCACCACCTAGGGAAAATGGGTCCTAGCACTATTTTCCAAGACCTCACCTTCATGGGATGAAAGATCACTAAAAACCCATTTGAAATATGTTGATAAAGGGGGGTCTTATAGAGGGAGGACCCATTCACCACCTAGGGTGAATGGGTCCTAGCACCAATTTCTAGGACCTTGATTTTTCCCAATTAAATGTTATGTAATTTGAATTATGGGTGTTGAGATAGATCTTCGGGAGGTGTCATAAATAAGGCTTAAATTTGAATTAAACGGGCTAATTAACTCTAATTAACCACAATTAATTAAGAGGACTCTAGATAAGTGTGAAAGTGTGTTACAACACTTTAAAACACTTAAATAAGGTACAAATTAAATTTATTTTATTAAAAGAGGGCCCAATATCAATTTGAATTTGTTACAACACATTACAACATTAAACCTAGGAAAAATTAGGTCAATTCAATGACAATTATTCCCAAACCAAGTAAGGAAAAGTGATACTTTTTCCGTCACTAAATTTTTCCCCCACTTTAGTGAGAGGATGACACCATGACAAACTCACACTAAAGTAGACATTCAATACACTTAAGTATGCAACAATAACAAAGATACATAATCATACCCTATCAAAAGCCAATAAAGAAAAATAAAAGGATCAAGCACAACCATCCCAACATGATGTAGAACGAGGTCATTTGTCTAAAACATATGTTGCTCACTCTAGGGTAGTGGAACCTTAGTTTTTGGACTAGGTGTGTTGTCCCAATGAAGTGGAAAATGAGAGAATTATATTAGCCTCTCATACCATACCAAAGTTATCCTCCTGAAAATTTTGGTAAGGAACCACAATGTAATGCTTTTGTAAATTCTTTTGAATGTCATGCATGTAAAATTTTGTTAAAGGGGATTTTTATTTGTTCTTGTAAAGGTCTTCTTCTTAGGGAGGATTGTACCTAATGTCTCCAAGAGAGGATAAGTGAAGGGTGTTATATTGTCACTCATGGGATGCCTTATTCACATCATTCCATGAAAGTAGACCATACACTCTTGGAGGACGTCAAACCTAATGGCACCACAAAGAAGAGGAAATGTCACAAGAAAAAATAAAAATCATGCCATGAAATTTTGTTGAAATATTTCATCGATGTATGTCCCCACTTTAAAGTGGTTGCTACACCATTACTATGAGAAATTTCTTTAAAGTAGCCATTTTTTTCCTAAGAAATGAGAGCTTTCCTCAGAAAACCCAATGCCAAGTCATATGTTTCCAAAATAAGTTGTATCATGAAATAGGAAGGAAGGGTTTCCCCCACAAATACATAAGAGATCTATGGATTTGGGGTCAATATGTATTTGCTACAATGTTGTCATAGAGCAGGAACTGTCATCATTCTCCAAATACACATAGAACTAGAAGAATGACATGAAGAGAGTGAAAATGAAGAAAAATCCTTTCGGGCAACATGGAAGAGACCTAAATGTCTCAATTCCTTACATCATCCCCAAAAGGAAAACACAAGAAAAATGAAATGATTATGACATATAGAAGAATGAAAGTTACATATATGATGAGGGTGCAACCCGAGACACAAAAAATAACCCACAAATAAGAGACTAAATTTATTATTCAGAGAATGGAACTTCTTACATGCAGAGGATCTCAAATCCCCAAGTTCTACAACATATGCAAGCTACAGAAAGCTACAGAGTAACCCTTTCGCAATATGTGAGCTTGTCCCCAAAAAGTTACCCAAAAATTAGAAAACCCGCCCATAAATAGAGCTCCTCATTAGTTTGGAGCCAAAACAACATTCAAATTGAGTTTAGGCGGTTTGGCGCCAAAAATTACAACATGAAGTTCAAATTTCAGAAGAGCATTTGCAATGGTAACTTCTAGAAAGTGCGCCAACTTCGCGGGGCCATAACTTTTGATCCAGAACTCCGATTCATGAACCGTTCGAACCGTTGGAAAGGTCTCGAAGTCAAGAACACGCTCAAAATCTGCTACGAATTTTGGAAAGTTTCGGGGCCGATTCGGAAGCTCTAAGTGCCTCAAATCCCACTCGGAAGGTTTTTAGGTGCAAATCTGGGAAACTAAAATTGCAATAACTTTCCACCCAGGAACCAAAATAAAAACCATAAATTGGGAATTTCATTATGACGAAAAGGGTATCCAAAAATGTAAAAACATCTAAAAACTGAAGAAACTTGAAAATTGACTATTTTTAGGTGATGCAAGATTGCCCTTACACCACTGAATGCTCCTGCATCAGACACCCAGGGTAATTTGAGTGACCCCGTCATGTCTTAGATTGGTTGAGGAAAACTCAACCGGTCAACTACTACCTTAGATAGCTAGGATGAATCTTCCACAGGCCTTCCTCTCCATTTCACCAGATATTCTTCATACTGCCTATTTCTGGTACTCCTTCCCACACGACTATCCAAGATTTCCTCAATCTCCTCCTTTTCTGAAGTAGGTGCTGGAATCCCACACTATTTCATCATTGGTACTTCCTCTGTGCCACCTTCTTGATACTCTGTCAAATCTGAAATGTTGAACGGGGAAATGTTGAATCCATCGGCAACTCTACCTCATATGCATTCCCTGAATCATGCCTCTTCAAAATTTTAGGGACTGAACTTCTTCATCTTCAATTTGTTATATGTTCCCACTGGAAACCTCTCTTTCCTCAAGTGGACCATCACTTCATCACCAATCTAAACTCCTTGTACCTCCTCTTCTGATCTACCTTAGCCTTATACTGCATATTCATCTTGTTAATATGTTCTCTTACCTTCTCATGTATATCCTTGATATGTTCTGCAAAATCTTCAGCTTCAACACTTGTTTTCTTCTCTTGGTCCATCTTCCTCCATTCTGGAGTTGTTCTGGGGCTACCTCCATACACAATCTAGAATGGTGATCACCGATTACTTGTTGTGAAATTGTTGTAAAGAGAATTCTACACAGGGTAAGATCAAGTCCCATCCAGGTTTATCTCCCTACCAAACATCTTAGTAGGTTACCGGACTCATGTTAACAACCTCCTATCGCCATCTGTTTGTGGATGGTGGCCGGGCCTTCTTCGTCTTCAGCTTCTTCCACAAGGTCCTCCAAAAGTACCCCACAAATTTGGTGTCACGATCTGAAACAATACTCTTTGGCGGACCATGTAGCCTCACCACCTCTTTGAAGAACAAGTCAGCAATGTGGACTGCATCATGGGTCTTCTAACATGGGATGAAATGTGCCATCTTTGAAAACTTGTCAACTACCACAAATGCTGAATCATTCCCTCTTTGCGTCCTTGGCAAACCAAGAACAAAGTCCATACTTATATCACTCCGGCCTCTCTAGATACCGCGGTGGGGCTGATGCAAGCACGTGATACGGCTCACTCCTTTAGCCATCGACATACCCTCTGACTTTTGTACAAACTTCTTCACATCTGTGACAAAATTTGGAGACCAATAATAATGCTCGATAATGGCAATGGTCTTATCCCAACAAAATGTCACGCCATTTCCTCCACTTTGCCTTCTCCCTTTTGCTCCGGGTTCTCCCTCATGGAACTCCCTGGGATACACAATTGACTTCCCTTAAATAACATGACATCCTGGATTATGAAATCCAGCCACCTTGTCCTATCCACTGTAACAGGTTCCTTGCATGCTTTCCAAAGCCTACTGCCAAAATCACGGATCTTCGCATATAGTGTCGCGAGTTCATTGAACCTAACCACTTCAATCTACATCTTTGTCATCCAATGTGCCTCCCTACTTAAAGACATCACGCAACCCTATTTGACTTCCCACTCCTATGTTTCCAAAACAAAGGTATAACTTCTGCAAAAACTCTACCCATTTCATATGTCTCTAATTTAATTTTCCCTGACTATTTAGGTATTGCAAGGCCTAATGATCAGTATATAGAACAAATTCCTTTGGCAACAAATAATGTCTCCATTTCTTTAATGCTTGAACTATTGCATAAAATTCTTGATCATATACAAAATACTTTCTCTTGGCATAATTTAACTTTTCACTAAAATAGGCAATGGGCTTACCTTCTTGGCTCAATACTACTCCAATGGCACAACCACTAGCATCACAATCCACTTGAAACACCTTGTTGAAACCTGGGAGGCTAAGTGCCAGTTTGTCACATCTTGCGCTGCTTGAGTTCAAAGGCTTTTGCGCTCCGATTGCTCCGCCCGAATTCTTTCTATCCTCTCATCGTTTCGGTCGGGGGTCCACAAATACTAGTAAGAATTTCTATTGAACTTTCTATAAAGTATGGAAACCATGGAAAGATCTCACCTGATGGCAGGGTAGGCCGATTTCCATAATAGCCTTCACCTTCTACGGGTCCATCACTTGAGACCTTACTGGCGGAACAACAAACCCAAGTACACTAACTCCCTCTTCACAAAACTGCACTTCTTGATTAATCAGCAGTTTCTCTTCTCCTTGCTTCTCAAAGGCTCTCCTGAATATGCATCGAGATGCTCATCCAGCACGTCTTACTGAAAATTAAAATATCATCTAAATACACAATAACAAAACTTCCGAGAAATTCTTTTAGTACCTCTCATTCATAGGCATGAATGTGCTTTCGGTCTGCATTGGTTAGCCCAAAGGCATGACCCCAACCATTACCAGGCCCTCTTTGGTCTTGGCCGGTCTTCCATTCATCTCCCTCTCGAATCCGGATCTAGTGATATCCACTCTTCAGATCAATCTTTGTGAAGTACTGAGCTCCACTCAAATAGTCCATCAGGTCATCCATCCTTGGCAGGGGAAATCTGTACTTGATTGTTATCTTGTTTATGGCTCGAGAATCTATACACATCCTCCTCCCATCCTTCTTTGGTGCTAGTGCTTGCCGGGTACTGCTTTTATGGACTCAAACTCTCCGGTATCAAACCCTTTCCTGCTTAACTCTTAGACTTGCCCACATTACCACATTTGTTCCAACTCCTCATTTTCTGCTAGAGTCATTCTATGAGCTACTTTATTTGTAAGCTGACTCCGGGGAATCAAGTCAATCTGATGACTGATCTTCCTTATTGGCGGTAAACCCTCGGGTACATTATCAGAAACAATATCCTGGAACTCATCCAACATCCCAGAAACTTCTTCTGGAACCTTCTCACTATCCTTATTACTCTCTCTAGGAATCAATGCATAACACACATGCTCATGCTTCATACCTTCTAAATTTTTTCTTCCATCTACATAACAAATTCTAGCACTACTGCATACCTTTTCTTCAGTCTCCTTCAAGGGTTTCAACTTGTGGCGAACCCCATCCTTTGTCAAGGAATAAGTGTTTGCATGGCCATCATGTATAGCTCGCCTATCGAACTACCACGGCCTCCCCAACAACATGTGACATGCATCCATGGGATGATATCACAGAGTACCTCATCATGGTAGCTCCTGATCTTGAACTTTACTAGGCACTGCTCATTGACCAAAGGCGTGATGCTTTTTGCGAAAGCCAATCCGATACAGATGTGGGTGTCTTTCCCTCTTCAGCTTCAACTTTGTGACCATCTCCTTTGACACAAGATTATCAGTGCTCCCACCGTCAATAATGACATCACAACATTTTCCTTCACACTTGCACCTTGTGTGAAATAGATTCTTCCTCTGTTCTGGTTCCTTTTCTTCAGTCACTAGGGCTCTCCTAACCACTAGGGTTTCTCCCCTTTCAGCATCATCTGAATGTTCAGATTGGGCCTCCTCATCTGCATGCGCCACCCTTCCACGACCTTCTGGCCTTTTGTCTGCCCTTCCTTGGTGTTGTGGACATTCATAGGCTCGATGCCCTTCTTCACCACACTGGAAACATGTTCCTCTGAAACCACCTCTTCCAGATCCTCCCATATCTCCCTCATCCTCTACCTCTTTGATCACCACTGTTTTGATCACGAGGGCGGTAGAAGTTGTCATTCCTTTGACTTCGGCTGGTACCCACATCTTCACTTTCTTTTTATCATCATTTCGGCTTCCTAAAGGTCTTCCATTGCCCCTTCTGTTTTGACCTCCTCATCCTTTTTGCTTGCCATCAAATCTTTTGTTCAGCTTCTCTTCCACCTTCAAAGCAAACTGATACACCTCCTCAATGGTGGTCATTCTGACTAGGCTTAACTCCTCCTGAATACTCGGTCGTAACCCATTAAGATATCGGCTACCTTCTCCTTATTGGCCTCTGTGTGACCCGTTCTGATGATTATCTTGTGAAAATATTCAGTATATTCTTTCACAGATCTGCTTCCTTGCTTCAACCCTTGCAATTTCTTCAACAGATCTAACTCGTAGTCCACTGGTATGAACTGCTTCTTCAGTTTCTCTACCATGCGATCCCATCGGTGATCTTGACTTTTCCTCTTCGATTTCTTTCTAACTGGACCTCTTTCCACCAAATACTTGGCATGGCCCTTTAGCTTCATTTTGCAAACTTAACCCGATCTGGGTCCTCTATTTCCTCATACTCAAAATATTCTTCTAGCTCATTGATCCAATCGATCAACTTTTCCAGGTTCAGACTTCCAGAATAACTGGGGACTTCTGCTCTGGGTCTTTCCCAATCTTTGAAATGGCCCTTATTAGCCGCATTTGGTCTTGATCAATTGCTTCTTATTCCTCTTCTACATCTGAACCTTCTTCCTCTCCTTCATCCTCACTTTCCTCCCTCGGGTTTAACCCTCTTCTCAACTGCTCTTGTAATGCATCAACTGTCTCTGGAGGCTGCTAGTGCATCTCTTCCACCAGCATCTCTCCGCCTCAACCACCTCTGGCACCACCATGCCTACCGGGCATCACTCTTGGCATCTCTTGACTTGACCCGACCCACACCACGGTCCTGGTGAGAGGCGCTGTCCACACACTCAAGAAAACCTGCTCTGATACCACTTGATGAGGGCGCAACTCGAGACATAGAAAATAACCCACAAATAAGAGACTAAATTTATTATTCAGAGAATGGAACTTCTTACATGCAGAGGATCTCAAATCCCCAAGTTCTACAACATATGCAAGCTACAGAAAGCTACAGAGTAACCCTTTCGCAATATGCGAGCTTGTCCCCAAAAAGTTACCCAAAAATTAGAAAACCCACCCATAAATAGAGCTCCTCATTAGTTTGGAGCCAAAACAACATTCAAATTGAGTTTAGGTGGTTTGGCACCAAAAATTACAACATGAAGTTCAAATTTCAGAAGAGCATTTGCAATGGTAACTTCTAGAAAGTGCGCCAACTTCGCGGGGCCATAACTTTTGATCCAGGACTCCGATTCGCGAACCGTTCAAACCGTTGGAAAGGTCTCAAAGTCAAGAACGTGCTCAAAATTTTCTACGCTGATTTCGGCAAGTTTCAGGGCCGATCCGGAAGCTCTAAGTGCCTCAAATCCCACTCGGAAGGTTTTTAGGTGCAAATCTGGGAAACTAAAACTGCAATAACTTTCCACCCAAGAACCAAAAATAAAAACTATAAATTGGGAATTTCATTATGACGAAAAGGGTATCCAGAAATGTAAAAAAATATAAAAACTGAGAAACTTGAAAATTGACTATTTTTAGGTGATGCAAGATTGCCCTTACACCACTGGATGCTCCTGCATCAATATAGAGGAATGCACAAAAATGAGAGGTGCATCAAATGAAACAACAAGGGAGATCACATTACGTACATGCAATCACATAAATAAATCATGAAAAAAAAATACTAGTAAGGCACATGCAAGTCAACCTAAAGCAAGTCATTTGCATCCCAATCTTGGTTGATATAAATGGAAGGTGGAAAATTAGATAAAGGGACAATGGTAAGTGTCAAACTAGGGGAAGCACCAAGTTCAACACTCTTTTTAGGAGATTTTTCATTTAAGATCATAGAAGAAGAAAACAATGTATTCAACTCATCATACACTTGTTCATCAATTTTAGCTATGTCAATGTCATCATCTAGATTTATCACAATAGGAGGTCAAATAAAAATGTCCATGGAATTTTCTTGTTTATGTTGTGGTGAGGGTATAGAGTCATCATGATTTTCTTCAAGTAAGTTTGGATTCTAATTTTCTATGTTTTTCTTTGTTGGAATTGTCGTTGCACCAAAAGATCAACTTTTCAATGCCCGATACAAGCTTCAGTTAAGAACCATAGGAGGTGGTTAGACCATGTCACAAATCCAAGCACTAGTACTATAAGGAAGACCAAGGGTCACACCTTGCAACAATCCCCCCCAACATAAGTGTGGGGTTTGAACCTGTGACCAACTCTGATACCAATTGTTGGACTTGTCGTTGCACCAAAAGATTGACCTGTCAATGTCCGATACAAGCTTTGGTTAAGAACCACAGGAGGCGGTTGGACCATGTCACAAACTCAAGCGCTAGTGCTACAAGGAAGACCAAGGGTCACACCTTGCAACATTCTTGTCTTCTTTAGTTTGTAATTTATGAGTGATAGCATGTCATATACATCTATGCTCTCTAGAACTTTGATTTCTTTTCAATCTATTGTCAATTTGTGTTTGTGTAAAAGCGAGAAAGTCAATCAAAGGTTCCTTCTCTTCCTTGTGAGGCATTGAAGAAATAATAGTAGGTTGTTCAACCACTTTCTCTTTGACTTTGTAAATGTGTTTGACTCTATGAGGGATAAGGAGATTGTTTGTGTTATCTCATGGTCTCTTGGAAGAAATTGTTGGGAGGTTTTTACATAGGCCATTCTTGTATGTTCGGAAGGACTTTTAGTTTGATCATTGCTTTCTCAAGGATAGGTATTTCATTTATAGATTGAGGAATGTTTCAAAGGGATAATTATTCTATTTTATTTGTTTTGAACTTTTGATATGATTCTAAAAATAAATCCTCACGAGGCTTGATAGGTTCCATAGGCTCGGGCCAAAATAAATCTAGTGAAAAATTTATGCACAACCGAAGGGATGGAATTCATGGAGAAAAGCCATGGATAGCCTAGATTCACATGAAATTGGTTTCATTATAGAATGATGGAAAATGAGACAAGTAATGTTTTCGGTCCCACTTTTAAAGGGAAATCTATTGATCCTATCATAGGGCAAGCAAACCCATTATACATCTTGCTCCATGCTTTCAGCTTGTCATATGTGTCTTGATATAGTTCATGCACATATAATAATTCTTCAATGATCACATTCTCTCCACAGACAAGATCAATAAATATCCCATTAGTGGGCTTATCATTGATTCATCCAACTATGTAAAGAAGACCATCAGGTCCATGTTTAAGTATGTCATTTTGTGAGAAAGAAATGTCAAGAGGCTTTTTAGTTGAGCCCTTACGAGGTTTAGCTTTTGTAGTGTAGTAAAATGCATACCCTTGCATTTTCACACTTGTTTGGCGCCACCTTTCTTTATTTATGCTTCTTTATGGCTTAATTGGTCCTATTTTGCATCCAAAAGCCTAATAAAATATATATTTTTATGGAAAATCCTAACAAACATTAAAAGATAAATGATCATTTAATGATTCCATCTGTGTTTCCTTGATTTGTGAACTGGGACTAAAATGCCACCTAGGGCATATTTATCCTCCATGGGTCTTGGGACCCTAATTTTGAATGTACCTGAAAAGGTCCCTTTTTGGAGTCAGTGGCCCAAGATTTGAGCCTTGGGACTAAGACACCACCTAGGGAATTTTTGTCCTCCACAGCTTATTTTTGGGACTTAATTTCAAATTCTGGTGGGATTTAGCCTCCTTTATTTAATGAATTCATATGTCAGCTTGTGGTGTAATTTTGAGATATTAAGCATGAATAAGTATAAATACAAGGTTCCTCCACTCATTTTCAAAACAAGCATTCAAGTATTCATGCCTAAGGAAAGTTTATACATTCAAGAGCATTTCATCAAGCATTTGGAGCCATCATCAAGATTCAAGAAACATGTTAAGGGTTCAATGCATCCATTCATGTTGAGCCAAGATTGTGGATGTAGCATTTAAGATCTATTTACAACCATTTTTCACATTGTTGATGATGTTTCACTCGAGTAAGCAATTTGAATAAAATATCCATAGACAAGACTGCGAAGAGCATATCCTTCTTGAAAGATATGGAACAAAGACAACCTAAGGGGAAATTCTACATTTACAGGGCAAAGATTGACTTCCGTTCAATCGTAAGTCTCCAATAACCAGGTCATGGTTGTACTAGGGTCGCTCTCAGGTAATGATGTGACATTTTCTATTAATCTCAAAGGGACTACAGTTATAGATGTACATGCATATTTCTATTATTTCTTTGAAAATTCTAAATCAACATTCCTAATTTAAATGGTTTAGATAACATCATGAAATCGAAAGATTCAACATAATATTCCATGAATATCAAAAATGTCTTGCTATCACTTAAGTAGATTTAGCATTAAGCATTCAACAATTTCCTGGAAAATAAAATATTTTCAACAAATAAACTATTTCCATTCATTTATATTTTTTGGAACATTTTCAAAAATATTAAACATCTACTCTAAAACAAAGTATAAAAATACTAAAAAATAAAAATCTATCCTAGTTAAATTCTCCATGGATGCCCCAAAGAACTAATCAAAATAGAGAAAACCACTTTATACTTCACCAGATTGCTTCATAGCCACGTATAAAATGATGGAAGCTTTTTAAGAGAGGGTTTCATTTATGGACACCGAGTAGGTTCTGTATGCACCCTTAAATGGCGCAGCATATAGTCTTGTTCGGCCAAACTTACAAAACCAGCTACAAAAGATACTGAGAGAGGTAGCTATCATAAAGCTCTGATATCAATTAATATCTACGTGCATACAAATTTTTACACCAGAATGGTTTAGAAAATAGGAAAAAAGAACAAAACTTAAAAGAATCTTTTTCTCTTCAGACATCCACAAATTCTAAACTTAAAATAAAAAAGGAGCATCCCTTGGCCTTTTATAGAACACAAGGCTCATATGGGATAAGACAACTACATGAGAGGAAATCTAAGGGACCAATCTCATCAAGGCATGTGGAAAATTGTGACCAACAAGAGAATTGCAATTGAATTCAATGGAAGTCAACTCCAATTACTCATTGAAGCTCTTCGAGTTCTACTCTTTCATCTTTGTCAAGATTCCTTCTGAAATCAAAAAAAATTCCCCAAAAAAGTTATATATAAGGCTTCCATTATAACGAACTGATCGGGTGGAAGTCAAACTCCTACATCTCAGGTTCCTTAGTTTGAACATTCTAGGAATGCATCACTCCCAGAACTGATACACGTGGCGACTGCATGCTTAAACTCCAGCATCCCAGTGTTTCAGTAACTGACACATCTTTGCAACAAATTTTTTTCTAGCATGAGCTTTATAGGTGCATCATTGAACTTGGTACTAAAGAAAAATTTGTTTGCCAATATAGGTTTCTTGACCGTCCATACCTGAGCTTTGCATCACAATTGATATCTCCTGCAATCACACAATCCAAATATTAAATCCATTTTTAACAACATTATAATATCTCATGTAAATAAAACCATTATTCAAATGTTAGTACAAAATCTAGCAAATAATATGCTTTCAACAAACATATCAAAAAAATCCTAGAACATATACTGGATCACCGGGATCATTAAATAAATTCAAGATTTTAACATTTATTTTACTTTACAACCCGGTACCCTTTACCCAATATTTAGCTTTACCCACTTACTTTGTCGAACCTCAATTATACACGAACTCCATCTTACCAGACTCCATCTTACCGAGTCTTTCACTTGATTTTACATTACCTTTTTCGTTTAAGTATTTCTGGTACCCGGCACCCAGTGCACGAAACACTTACCATATAGAGTACTTTCTTTTACTGAAGATTTCTCTTTCTTCTTCACTTCCAGTGATCTTCCAACTTGTTATCTCTTGCCATAGGAGTTACATTTTTACACTTGGGTCCCCAAGTCTTTTCAGTCTTGGGATGTGTTGTGAGACTAGACAACACACATCATATCCAAGGATCCAAGATCTACATTCTTCATGGCCACTACATGGTAGATTGCATATTTTCTTCACAAGACATCATCCAAGGTGATATCAATTATATTTTATGTTTCATGCTTCATTTCATTCATTTCATCATTTGGTTTAATTACCTACAAGGGGTTTGACCAAGGAAAACCCCCATTCACTAACAAAAAACATTTTTTTCCCTTCTTGCATACTTGTGATTGCAAATCTAGGTTGAATACTTGAAGATCACTTGGAGTGCAAAGTTGAAAAAGTTGCAAAGTTGCATTACAATTGTCATCTTCACAGAAACTCGCCTATAGGTCATATTCAAAAGATTCAGAACCTGAGATCAGAAAGGAAGCAAGTGCAGACCTTGGAGATCAGTACCACATTTATACTTTTTAAAAATCTAGAATAGGACTAATATGCCATCTTGGGCATCTTAGTCCTCCTAGGAATACTTTTTCAAAGATTCCTTTAGATCTGTTTCTGACATTCGAAGAGTCTGCATCTGCCCCGAAAAATAGCAACGAGACTAATATGCCACCTTAGGCATCTTAGTCCTCCACAAAATATCTTGACAACTTATTTGCATTTCCAGAATCCTCATTACATTTCCAAACTTCCCAAGTAGACATACCCTAACTTGGTGTAGCTTAATTTCATCATTCGCACTCATTGTTTGGCTTATATTGCTTGATTTTGTGAGTTGAATGTTCATTTTTCTTTTCCAAGCATTTTCTTGGTGGTGAACCCCTAAAAGCTTAAAGAACCCCCTCCTAGGTCCTCCTCATTGAGAATTGACTCACCTTTCCAGGTTGCTAGTCAATCCAATTAGGGCTCCTAGTACATTTTTAAGTGAATTAGTGGAAAGAAGGGTAACATTATTCCCCTCTCTTTTCCCTATTATTCATCTTTGATAAATTCTACCACTCTATCTATAGGATGTGGTTTTGTATAATCGTCATCCAAAATTTTTTCTTAGATTCATTAGGAGGATTGATTGTGGCCTGTATATCTTTATTTTTCTGCTTATTCCAATAGTTGTGAATGAAGTGACTAAGACTATAGACAATTTGTGTTTCTTTACCAATTTTAAGCACTTTCCTTAGGTTTTGTATGATGGGAACCAAGTTGATGTTTATGCATTCACTAAGGATATCTTCTTATAAGTTTTTAAATGTTTTATCTAGTTTGTTTAGGTCATTTAGTGAGATTTGAAAGGCAGTATACAAATCTTGAGCCATGAAGGGTTGATTAACAACACTATCAGAAAGAGAGTCAGAAAACCCAAGATCCACAGCAAGTGAGATATAACGGGATGACATGAGCCTCAAACTACATATTATAATAGTATTGTGAATAGGACACCAAGTTGTAAAGCTCATGCAAGTTTTAGTGTGCAAACCCTAAATGGAAAAAGGTGATGCAACAACCTAGAAATGCAATTTTTAGATTCTAAGAAATGCAATTTACTGATTACACAACACAATAATTTGAAAATGAAATGTTTGAATGCAATTTTGAATTTTAACAATGCACTGAAATGAATCAATTTAAGCTAAATGCAATAAATTTGATGAAATAACAAATCAAGAAATTGAAACAAGAAAGTAACAACAACAAACAAAAGCCTAAAACTGAGATTTTTATTTCCAAAAAATGCAAATCAGTTGCTAACAGGGACTCATTCCTAGTAAGGGAAAATGGATCTTGGTTAAGTTTTTCTGAGATGTTTCTGTAGATTTTAGGGTGATTTTTTATGCTTTTTTAGATGCCAAAAGGTTCAGCTTTGACCTGATCAGGGACTCATTCACTAGTAAAGGAAGAGGGGTCACACTTAGGTATTTTTAAACTATTTTTGAATGATTTGCAAGCTTTCAATAATGTCTTGCAGTTCCAAGTCCGAGGCAATGAGTTTCAGTTTCATATTTTCCAAAAATGCAATGTGAAGATGCAATGAAAAGATGAATGCAAAGACCTATGTTGAAATGCAATTTTGTTTTGATTTTCACATGCAAATAAATGAGATCTAAATGATATGAACAATGAACAATTTTTTTTTGTATTTTTCAAATTTAGAGAGATACAAAACAATGCAAATCTAAGCCCTAAATGAGATTCAATTGTGAATGCAATGAAAGAAACCCTAAATGAGATCTTTATTCAATGAAAATGATATGCAAGTGAATGCAAGATCTAACCCTAGGGTGCAATGAAAGACTTCATAATAAAAAAATTGCAATGTTCAATATGTCGGGTTCACCATTAATGATGATGGTGGAAAAATTAGGCCTTATCAAATTCAAGATAAACCACTAGAATCTCTCCACAAAAATCACTATAATTTATGCAATTACAAGGGCCAAAAGATATAAATAACCATCAAAAATTGACCCTAACTGTTATGGAAACTATGAGAGGAGTTTTTAGAGCTCAAAGAGGTGTGTACCTTATTGCAAGAAGCTTATTTTTAGGGCACAAAGGACTCATTCGCCTTTAGTGGAAAATGGGTCCCTATTAGGGTTTCTAAAAATGATATCTAGGTTATTTTCCTTGATGTCTACACTCTCAGATTCCCAGTTGTTAGCTCCTGAAAATTTGTACTTAATTCTATAGCTTCAATTCTTTGTTCTTGCACTTTGAAGGTCAATCTTGCAACTTGACAACTTTGACAATTTTGCTTCCAATTTCTTCTCCACTTGATCTTCAACCTATAAATCTACAATCACATATTCAAGGGAAGAAAAAATTGTTGTTTGTTAGTGAATAGGGGTTTTCCTAAGTTAAATCCCTTGTAGGTAGTTAAACCAAATGATGAATTGATGTAATAGAAGCATGAACATGAAATGATGCAATGTTGACACCTTAGAAGTTATATTGGAGTACAAGTCTACAATATAACATGTAGTGGCCATGAAGAAAGTAGATCTTGATCTTGAATATATGTGAACAATGATTGCAAGTAGATCCTCAATGCTACACTCACAATCTTAGCTCAACAACATGCATGAATGCACTAAACCCTTAACATGATGAAATGATCTTGAATTATTGTAATGAACTCTTGATAATCTACCTTGGAATGCCTTTTAAAATTCTCTATAATGATCTATAATTCTCTTTCTTTTGGTCTCATGAAGTCACACAAAATTTCTAGGTGAAACAATGTGAATTAGCCCCTTATACTAAATCAAGAGATTAACCCCAAAATTAGAACAATTCAAGTTGACATCACATCTAGAAACAAACATTATTAAATTATCGCTAGAATGAAATTCAAAAAGGGGGTCCTTACTAAGGGAGGACCCATTCACCACCTAGGGCGAATGGGTCCTAGCACTATTTTCCAAGACCTCACCTTCAGAGGATGAAAGATCATTAAAAACCCATTTGAAATATGTTGATAAAGGGGGGTCCTATAGAGGGAGGACCCATTCACCACCTAAGGTGAATGGGTCCTAGCACCAATATCTAGGACCTTGATTTTTCCTAATTAAATGTTACGTAATTTGAATTATGGTTGCTAGGATAGATCTTCAAGAGGTGTCATAAATAAGGCTTAAATTTGAATTAAACGGGCTAATTAACTCTAATTAACCACAATTAATTAAGAGGACTATAGATAAGTGTGAAAGTGTGTTACAACACTTTACAAAACTTAAATAAGGTAAAAATTAAGTTTATTTTATTAAAAGGGGGCCCAAGGTCAATGTGAGTGTGTTACAACACATTACAACATTAAACCTAGGAAAAATTAGGTTAATTCAATGACAATTATTCCCAAACCAAGTAAGGAAAAAGGATACTTTTCTCATCACTACAAAAAAAAAAATTACTAGCATTATTGTTCATACGTGGTAGTTTAACGTAGCTTGTTAGCCTTATGAAGCTTGAAACCATAAATTCAAGGCCACCAAGCATAACAAACCTTGCTTTCTAGTGGAGCCTTGCATTTTTCATAGGTGTTTTGCATAACACAACTTGTTAAGCCCATTGAATCTCAAACTCTAAATTCAAGGCCACCTAGAATAACACACCTTGCTTTCCTGTGGAGCCTTTCCTTGCATTGTGGTTCCTCATTGAAGTTGTCAGGAGGATAGATTTGATATGGTATGGGAGCCTAATATGATTCTCTCATTTTCCAAAATTTTGGGATACTCACCTAGTGGATAGCCTTATGTTCCACTACCCTGGAGTGAGCACAACAAAACAAGATTGATAGCCTAGATGCGTTCCACATTGTGTTGGACCATCTAGGCTTGATATTCTTGGTCTTTGATGTTGTATGATTATGTATCTTTGTCATTAATTCATACATAAGTATATTGAATGTCTACTTTAGTGTGAGTTTGATATGGGGTCATCCTCTTACTAAAGTGGGGGAAAAATGTAGTGTATGAAAAAGTATCCCTTTTTCACACTTAATTTGGAAAATAAAATGACCCTAATGTTGCCTTAATTTAGTGTTGTAATATGTTTTTTATATCCATATTAATTCTAGGGCCCTTTTATATTAAATGTGTTAGAATTGGCTATGGATGCCAAGATCTTGAGACCAAATGGAAAGCACAAAAGAGAGAGATGAATATGACAAGAATGAACTGTATTCAATGTCAATTATATGAGATGATTGTGATTGATTACAAATGAGAGAAACCCCTTGGTTATATAGCCAAGGTGAGATGCAAGATGTCATAGGATTATGACAAGTGTCTTAATCATATGACATGAGACAACTAATCACACTTACCTAGGTTCACATGTAGTAGTTGTCAAAGGATAAGATAACAACTAATGACAACTAACACCTTCTATAAAGATTCTTTCATATGACCTAAGTAAACTTAACATGTGTAAATAAGTCCCCTAGTAATGAATGAACTAGGTACAAGACTTTATTTACGCCAACACCCCCCCTTAAGTGAAACTTAGGGAGCAGTAGATTATTATGCAAATGACACAAAGATGCAATAATGGGTCCCAACTACTAGGCCATGTTAGGTACCCATGCACATATGCAATGCAAATGAAATGCAATCTCTCACAAACAGAGAAAAGGAGAAAACCCAGTGGGACAAAACTCCTCCCCAAAAGAGAGATGAAAAATGAAATGCAATACTCTCAATGATGCATGAGAAGGTAAAAACCCCATGTGAGGAAAAATACCCCCCCATAAGAGAGAAGTAGAAGAGAGACAAGGCAACCCTGCTCAATGTTGAGTCTCCTACAATGATGGTAGAAGCTCAACATTGAATGCTGAAGATGATCTAATCTTGCCGAACAATGTTCCTCCCCTTAGGAAGAAACAAAACCATGGATGTATGTAGGATGTCAGGAATATGGATGATGTATGATGTCTCTGAAGCATTCCCAAATGTCTCCATGTTGATGCCAAAAGCTGACACACTCCAAACAGGCATTCTAGGCTACACTGCTGAAGAGGAAAATCCAACATCTAGTAGAGAAGAATGTAGAGCACTATCCAAAGAAAATGATATCTCCTCTAAAGACAAGGAAACCTCCTCCAAATGTTGTCCAAAACAATCCAAACTCACGCCAATCTGCGAAGAATGATCATGTAGACAATGAACAAGAGGTTCAAGGTGTTCCCTCACAACAACTAAAGAAGGTGCATCTTCATCAAAGAGAAGATGAGTGCTAACGATGAGGTCTCCAAAATATGCAAGATGAGACTCCACAAAAAAGTCTAAAATACCTATCAAGAAGCCATCCAAAGTAGCCATATTTGAAAGACTATGTATGTCCTATTGCACTGAATCACAAGGAACCCAAACTATGGAAACAAAAGCATATTTAGGTACAATAGTAGATGATTATGCCAATGCTAGATTACAAGAGTCCTTAGCTTCAAGATGTTGACTCATAGATGAAGAAGATGAACCCTCTAAATCTGGATTAGGAGCCATAGAAACTAAAGCCTTAATAGATGTATTTGTAGGTGGAGAAGGAGAAGGCTCCGGGTCATCAAAGCTACCATACCTTTCCCAATTAGCAAGTGTTTCAGTTGTTTTATCATCAATAGATTGAAACTCTACAGGTGGAATAAGACAATCTACAATAGGATCCTCTGGGAATGGAGGTTCATTCGAGTCTCCATACATCTCCCAAAGTCTGGTCATAAGTTCATGAGGGATCTCAATATCATTAGTGGCCATTTGTGTATCAATATCACAACTACAACCAATTAATCCCAAGATATGTTTTGTCTTTATGTCCCAGACAACTCTCTTCCATTTTGATGAAATTTTAGGAACTAGTCCATAGAGATATGGCAAAAGATTAAGCCACCTACAATGTGTTAGGATTCCATCTCACCAAGACTTAAAGTTCCATCGATTTAACCTTATTACAACAAGATGCTTTTTTATGCCCATATTAAACTCCTTAACTTAGTCACACAATAGACTAATCAAGAGACATAAGCCAACAAAAGAAAAAGATTACCCCCCAAATTACTCAATCATGAAAACCCCCCAAAACAATATCTTATTTAGCACTTTATATGTAGTGCATTTACAATTGCCACTTGCCAAAAACAACGAAGTGGTCTTTAATCTTAGTACATGCAAATGAAAAAATAGGCCACATAATTAAGTATAGTTTTTGGCATATAATGAGATCAATTTGATCATACCACTAAGAAGTACATGAAAAATCATGCACTTTCAAAAAAAATTGCGCCCAAAAATGTTACCGTAGGAGCAAGATGTGAGCTCCCGAAGTTCCAAAAATGAGGATGAAGTAGCAACACCTATGAGAATCTAAAAATTCTGGCAAAACCAAGCACCAAAACTAGAAACTAATTGCACCACTATGAAGAGAGTAAAAAATTAGCCCAATCAAAAAAAAAAATTCAAAAAAAGGAGTCTAAATGTCTAAGATATAAGCCTTGAAAGTTCGCCTATGAAAACCAAAATGCAAATGGTGAGGGGGGAAAAATTTTCAAAATTGTACTGACGTATTGCTGATGTCAGCAATCCAAAGTCTTAAAATTGACATTCTCTTGCTTTTCATTGGAAAACGTGCCCTCTAGCCTGAATTTGATGCTGACAGAATACTCTTAATTTCTATTGCCAATAGAATCTTAGCGGAATCTTGAATGGAATCTTCTACGAGAATATTCTCAATGAATATTTTTTCTGCGCTCGATTTCTTTAAACGATCACCGGTTATAAAGAAACTACCAGAATTTTGAATGAATGTTCGCCACTTCAATTGGAGACCACCAAAAGAGGACCCGCCATGTGTTGTGCACAGGTCTGCAATGGGTACCAATAGCGGGTACCATCGGTAGTACCTTGTGCAGATAGAAGGTACTAAGTACGCAGTACTCAATTTTTTTTTTAATTTCTATTTTACAATAAAATCTTTCACAATAATTTTGGAAACTTTATAAAATAATTTGAATTTTTTCTAAAAAAATGAAAATTTTAAAAAATGTTGATAGAAATATTTATTTATTTTTTTTGTACCAACTGTAATGATTCCAATTTGGGGCCGTACGGCTCCTTGGGAATAAAAATATTTTTTTCCTCACCGAACAACTACTCCGATTTGGACAAATTGAGAGTTGATCTTTGGGTTTTTGGCCCTTCTGGACGCGATGGTAGGGTCAGATTTGACCCAAAATGCTCCAAAAATGCAGCTACCTTCTGGATCTAGTAACCACTCTTCAGCTTCAAACCCTCATAGATTTGGCCTTATATGTCTGATTTGGATGAAACAAATGGAAAAATCGACTTTCTCAAACGTTCTGGATGCAATGGTGAGCTCAATTTTGCACTAGCAAGCTTTGATTTGAACCTGAAATAAAGAGCCAAAAATAGAGCACTCCCAAATCTAATATCTCTCCTCAGAAAAAGACTCTCCAATGCCACCCAACCTACTCTGATACCATGTTATAATTGGCTATGGATGCCAAGATCTTGAGACCAAATGGAAATAAAAGAGAGAGAGATGAATATGACAAGAATAAACTATATTCAATGTCAATGATATGAGATGACTGTGATTGATTACAAATGAGAGAAACCCCTTGGTTATATAGCCAAGGTGAGATGCAAGATGTCATAGGATTATGACAAGTGTCTTAATCATATGACATGAGACAACTAATCACACTTACCTAGGTTCACATGTAGTAGTTATCAAAGGATAAGATAACAACCAATGACAACTAACACCTTCTAGAAAGATTCTTTCCTATGACCTAAGTAAACTTAACATGTGTAAATAAGTTCCCTAGTAATGAATGAACTAGGTACAATACTTTATTTACACCAACAAAATGGAATTAATTGTGCCTTTTTTTTGGTGTTTTAAGGCATACCTTTAGACTTTCACACTTATCTAGGGCTTTATTAATTTATTGAGGCTAATTTCCTTAATTGGCCACTTAATTCAAATTCAAGCCTAATTAAATGCAAATTTCGAGGGATAAAACCTAACATTCATAAATTCCATAACACAACCCTTAACTTTGGAAGATGTGTGTCCTAGGTAAGTGACCTAGGACCCATTCACCATAGAGCGAATGGGTCCTCACTTAGTTCTAGGACCCTATTTTTTACATAAGGTTTAACACTGTCTGATGTGTGTCTTAGGTAAGTAAACTACGACCCATTCACTCTATGGTGAATGGGTCCTAACTTAGACCTAGGAACCCTCTTTGAAATATGTTTTAGGTAGTATTTTAATGATTTAAAATCTATAATTCAATGTCGTCTTGTGATATTTGAATTTTGGGAATTAATTTTAAGATATGTATAAATACAAGGTTATTTCACTATGTTCATCCTATAATTTCAACCTAAGATCCTAGAGCATTCAAGTGAGCATTATCAAGAGAAATTCAAGGGTAGATTTGAAGAAGATTATTGCAACAATCAAGATTCCACTGTCATATCAAAGATAGATTGCATCATGCATGTTATTTGAGCTAATATGTTGATGTAGTGTTCAAGATCAATCAAGAATATTCAAAGGCATCATCTCTAATCAAGTTTCATGATCAAGATCTACATTCATTGAGGCCACTTCATGCAAGTTTTCATATTTGTACTCCAAGGTTTCAATTAAGGTTTGGTGAGTTGTTACATATTATTATTCATTCATCATTCCTTCATGATTTTCTATTTCATTTCAAGGTTTAATTACCAAAACGAGGTTTGACCAAGGAAAACCCCCATTCCCTAACAAATAGCATTTTTCTCTCTTTGATGTTTGATTACAAATTTTAGGTTGAAAATCAATTGGAGAGAAAAATGAAATAAAGTTGCAAAGTTGTCAAATTTGCAAGAAATTTTTTCAAATCATGGAAGCTAAGTTATAGGTTTTATTTATAGCTTTCCAACAATGAACAATTAGAATCTGGGAATGCATACATAGAAGAATAGAACCCATAAATTGATTTTTAGAAGCCCTAGTCAAGATCCATTCACCATAGGGAAAATGCATCCTCGGTGAGGTATAAAAAAACAACTTTGGTGATAGGTACATAACATTTTACCCTTTCCAGATCTGAATTTTTGATATTTAATTTTTCTAGTTTTTAGATATGTCTTCCATAGAACAAATTTTAAATGAAACTAGAGAATTGTGTTCATCATACTTATTTCATCCCCTCATAAATAATAATTTTTCTATGTTTCAGAAGATTTTACAACTATTTTTTATATTTTTGAAGAATAACCTTAAGGGAATATACAAGAACTCAATCTAATGCAGGTATAGGAATATGGACCCATTGTAGTGTGATGGAATACCTTGATATATGTAAGATAAACTGACCTTAGGGGTATGTGAAGTAGTACTAAAGGGGATAGATACTTGCTAAATGCCAAGGTATGATACAAACATTGACGAACGAAGGATAAGTAGAGTAAATAGATGGAAGATGGATGTGATGGGTGTGGGATGCAGGACAAGCCAAAGAGCCAATGGTAGATGGAAGATGGTTCTTTATTTATGCAAGGTTCTTGTTTGCCAATTTTTCACCAAGGTACTTTCTAAAAGCACCACCAAAGTGGTTTTCTACTAGAGAACAATTTTTCTCTTTACTATTTTGATCCTTTTTCTATATTTTTTGGATTTTATTTTATTTTTATTTTTTGGATTTTTGGATTTTAGGAACACCACTCAATGGGCTAGGCATAATTTTTTTTTTAGGTGCATGTTGTTGATAGGTTCTTGCAAGGGTTTTCCTTCAAAATTTTCCAGTTGATAAGCTCCCAAGCCATAACTTGTTGCGACAATGAAAGGTCCTAACCAATTCAGCTCAAACATCCCTTTGTTGCTCTAATCTAATAGGTTCTTCTAGATCTCTTTCAAGAAAAGGTCTCCCACCTAGAAGCATTGAAATTTGATCTTCTTTTGCAAATTCTTGTAAGTCTATTATGATAGGCTTGTAGATGATTCAATGCTTCAAGGTGATGTTCATCCAACAATTCTAGCTCATTCAATCTAGACATTGTGTACCCTTCATCAATGATGAGATGTTGTAATGAAACTCTTAGTGATAGGAGATCAACCTCAATAGGTAGGATGGATTTAGCTCCATAGACTAGGGAATAGGGTGTAGCAGCTATAGGTGTATGGATACTGGTTCAATAGGTCCACAAGGTGGGATTCAACTGTAAGTGCTAATCATGACTAGCTTCATTGACTATCTTTTTGAGGATCTTTATGATAGTTTTATTAGAAGCCTCGACTTGACCATTTTCTTGGGGGTAATAAGAAGTGGAAAAGTGATGCTAGATGTTAAATTTTTAACACAATTCATGAAAATATTGGTTCTTAAATGGTGTTTCATTATCTATGATAAGGGCTTAAGGAACACCCTAATGAAAAATGAGGTAATTTAGGATAAAATTGGTTATCTTCTTTCCTGTGATATAGGTCATGGGTATTACTATTGGCATATGGCTTGAGTAGATTGTTTATGGATTATAGTGTTGTCATCGATGGCAACTGAAGTCATTATCTTGGTTTGAAGATCAGGATCTACTTATACCAGCAGGAAATGTAGAAGGCAATGTGTTACCGGTAGAAAACATGAAGAACAGGGTATCCGATCAGTTAGTCGATCTGTATGCTTCACCGGATCATCATTTTTAGTTGTGGATCTCTGAGAGAGTTTGTTAAGCATCTATACTTTCTTGTTGTTGAGTTTTGTGGTATTGCATTAATCAGTGTACGAGTTAGGAGATTTGGAAGAATGATTTTTTGTTTATTTTCTCATTGTGGCCAACTCAATGAATGTAGTGTGTCACAGATGTATAAGGAGTAGTTGTTTAATTGTTTCTAAGTTTGAGAATATTGTTTCGGGTCCTAGCTATGTCTTAGCTAACCTTGATGGGTGCACATGTTAAATATAACTTGTGATTTGAGCCAACCATTGAAGGATATTTCATGCTTTGTTAAAGCTGACCTAAAGCAATGAAATCTTTGTATATATATGAGATCGATAATTCACTTTGAAGTAGAATGAGGTGGTGAGAAGGTGTATGTGTGCGAAAAAGCACAGAGTAGCTATATGAAAGTACATCAGAAGATCAGTTGAGTGAATTTTGCTTGAGCAGAAGAAGACTATTGTGAATTAAGGCAGAGTAGAGTAGAACAAATTGTAGAATCAGTCAGAAGGTTCAAACTTTGATTTATGTGCTTCACCGGAATTGAATCTAGGCATTTATAGATGCTATCTTCTCAGTTCAACTTTTTTTTGTAATTAAAAACACTTTGTAAGGTAGTGAGCCTTCCTTATTTTGAGCAGTGAGCTCTAGGAAGTGTGCTTGAATGCAAGTGCATTCTCTTTTGTTCATACTTTTAATAGAGTATAATTATGGATTAATCTCCACCGTGGTTTTTCCCCTAATAGGGTTTCCACATAAAAATATTGGTGTTATGGTGCTTTGATTATCTTGTTCATGTGCTTGCATCTTTATTTCTATTTATGTGGTGTGAATGGTTTAAGATTTAGATTTAAAGTTTAAAATTGTTCAACACTAATTCACCCCCCCTCTCAATGTTCCCTAAGTCCAACAATTGGTATCAAAGCACAATTTCTCTACAAAAATTTTAATAGCTTGAGGTGGATCTTGAATTGCAATGGACTCTTGTGGTCTTCAACAACAACTTATTGTGGCACTTGATGATCTTGATCAGTCTAAATCAGAAGTCATGGAATTAAAAGAAAATCTTATGGATGCTAAGAAATTCATTAAATCATTGAAGGATAAAATCAATGAGCTAAGAGAAAAGACAAAGCAACTTTTTGATCAACTAAAGCAAAAAGAAAATAAAATCCTAGAAGATGTTCACCTGAATTAGACCCTAAAAGAAATAACTAAAGAATATGAAAAACTTGCTAGGGACAATGCTACTCTAAAGCTTGAGATGGAATCTGTGGCAATAAAACTAACTAAGGAGATTGAAGAAAGGAAGAAGAATGAGGAGAATCTAGCCCAATCCTTAAAATAAAAATCTAAAGAATGCAGGAGAGTAAACAGTGGATTCATTCCGATGGAGATTGAACTACAACAATCCATAAATAATGAACAAGAGCTTGAAATATAGATAGTTATTATTAGAGATGAACTCACTACTACAAATGATTACAAGGAGAAGTTTAGGATCAATTCTGCTAAGCTTGATGACCTGACTAAAGGATAAAAGAATGCAAATGATAAGTGAGATCTTAGATATGAGAAGGAAGAAAGCTCCAAATCTAAACATAAGGATTCTAGACAAAGAAATTAGATGAACAAAGCCAGAAGGTATCTGGTAAGACAACCCAATGCTCAGAAGTTTAATGGTTAGTGCTTTGCTTGTAATAAATTTGGTCATATGGCTTCTTAGTGTAGAAGTAAAATAAATTCAAGTAGTTCATTTTTTGGTCAGTTTTTTAGTTGCAAAAGGTTTGGTCACAAGTCAGTTGAGTGTAGAAGTATGTCTGTTAGTATAAGGAATGTTAAATGCTATACCTATGGAAAATTTGGGCATGTTGCTAATCAATGTAGATGAAAGGGAAACCAATGGAATGAATGTTCTAGACAAAGAAATATGGTGTGCTACAATTGCAATAGATTTTTTCTCATTGCAAGATTCTACAGGAACATAAACATGGATAGAAGAGGTCCGGTATACAGAGAAAGAATTTTGCAAAAAGATGACAAAGGAAAAGGAAAAGTGACTATGGAAGATATAAGAGATCAGATGAAGAAAACGTGGGTAAAGAAGAGTGAATCTGATGAAGTAATTAAGCCCGTACTGGAAGTAGCCTCTGGTAATTCCTCTAGAAATTGATCTTAGGCCTTTGGCCTAGGGGGAGTTGTTCAAGAAAAATCTTGTAATCCCCTGTCTGTAGCTGGCACCAGAATGTAAGAAATTTTTAGTAGTTTTGCTATTAGTCTACAAATATTTTTGTGATCATTTGGGCAAAAACTCGAGATCTAGAAGATCCGCAGATGAATTCTTCTCTTGCTATCTGAGAAAATTGAGTACCTAGAACTCCTAGGGAAAAGTATTTAATGCAGCTAAAAGGTTAGGTGAACAAAGTTATAAAAGGGTATTTGGAACCCTCATTTTTCATCTTGCATTGAAGAAGAATAGAAGGAGAGCCTCTGCAGTGAAATCTCAAAGGAGTAAAGAAAATTCAACGGTGAATTCTTTAGGTATTTCAGTTGCTTGTAGAATTTTGAATTTTGTGCTCGGTAGAAAACCTTGTTCAATATGGAAAGTAAAATGAAGCAAATCAAAGGAACAGTGACTTTGGATGAATATAGTAGTAGGAAGATCAGGGCTATGAGAAATTTGTTGCCAATCAGTGAATTGAAGTGGCTTGAAGGTATGAAACACAAGAGTTTAGACATTTGGAATGAGTTTCCTTATTTTGTCAATATGGAAGTGGTCAAGTTTATCTTGAACAAACTGGATGATGATATCCTTACTTTGGATAAACCCTATCAAATTTCAAAAGAAGTGATCAGAAATCTAATAGGATTATGTAATATTGGAGATGTTCCAAAAATGAAGTCAATTCAGAATCAAGTGGTCGAAACCCTAACCGAAGTAACAAGAGATCAAAGGGCTCTAGTAATCTCAACGATCAAAGATCCAATAAAAAGGTACATTACACATGGGATTTCATACAAAATTTTCTTCAGAAATAGGGAAGGATCAACCTCAGTAGGCATAATATATGTTGCTCACAAAATGACAGTGGAAGATGAAGACTTTGACCTATGTGGATTGTTGAAGGATCAGTTGATGGAAAATGTGCAATTGACGAAAGATGCAGACTACCCCTTCAGGTTTGGTACCCTAGTTATATGTGTTATGATTTATTTTCTAAATTACTTGCCTCAGAATGATAATGTGGTATGGAAGGAAAATGAACCCGTTTGTAAGCAAATTTTTAAACATTTCAATACTCTGGAAAATTATGAGCAAGTTTATTAAATTTTCTTTAGAGAATTGTTCGGAAAGTTTGGAATATTTGGCATCTCCCTTCCAATAAGAGAAATTGAAGTTGGGTCCTCTTCCAGTAAGGTGGAGAAGAAGCAAAAAAGGGCTCTAGAGTTTGCAGATGACATTTCCCTCGCACATAACTCCCCAAAATCTAAAGACAAAGGCAAAGGAAAGATAATTGTGGATATACCAGATAAAGATTTTGATGAATACACTCCAAGAGATGAACTAGAATCAGTGGAACTAGATGTAATGATAGCAGAGGAAAGTGATGAAGAAGGTGCTCTATTCAAAACAAAGATACTACAGATTGTTCGAGAGGAAGATGGAATGCAAAAGATTGTTGACATATGGTTAAATAGACAATCATATGAATAGGACTTGATTGAAGACACTCTAGGCAGTTACTTTGTGCACAACAACATTGAATTGGAAATTTTGTAGAATGTACTTCCAGAAGAGTTGATCAAATGTATCAAGAAGGCTATGGCCTCTATGCCTCAAGACAGGAAAGAGGAAGAAGTAATTTTACATCTAAAGAAGCAGTTTAGGCTATCTCTCACCAAACTAAAAAATAAAATGAATGTGTTAAGGAAATGCATTGACTCAACAAATAAGATCTACAATTATTTCCTTCGATGGCCTTGTGTAGTTGGTAAATACAAGGAAAAGATGGAGCAAATTGAGAGTGAGTTAAGAAAAATTGGTCAGGATTGCAGTATGTTTCAAGACTAGGATGGAGAAATCAAGAAAAGGATTCATGAGTTGCAGGCTGAGCATGCAAAGGTTCACTTTGCCAGAAACACCCTTATGGAAACTTTCTAGAAAGTGAAGGATCTAACTAAATGCATATTGGAGCAAAAAATTGAGATTCTGAAGAAAGGAGAGAAGTTGGAAGAAGCGATTACAATTCCAGAACCCCTCATTCAAATCATCAACCGGACATCAGAAAACAATAGTTTGATAATAATTATTGGGATTGCAATAGATGCTTGGAATAAATTTCTTCTAGAGATGAAGGATAAGTATAAAATAATTTTTTGATTTGTGCAGCAGTTGTAATTTCTCAAATTTTGATCAATTTTTACATCAATAAAGGGGAGAGAGTGCAGTGTAAATTTTAGCAAAAGGAGAGTAAGCAATAAAGTTTTGTAATTGATGTCAAAGGGGGGGGAGAGCAGTGAAAAATTCCTTGACATTCTAAGGGGGCAGTGTTTTGTTGTATTTTGAAATTTTGAGTTTTGGTTTTGACACTTAGTCATTTTTCACTAAGTGTTTCCATCAATGCCAAAGGGGGAGATTGTTGGTATATGGCTTGAGGAGATTGTTTATGGCTTCTAGTGTTGTCATTGATGGCAACTAAAGTCATTATCTTGGTCCGTAGATCAGGATCTACGTATACCAACAGGAAATGTAGAAGGCGGTGTGTTACTGATAAAAAGCATGAAGAACAGAGTATCTGGTCAATTAGGTGATCTGTATGCTTCACCGGATCATCATTTTGAGTTGTGGATCTTTGAGAGAGTTTGTTAATAATTTATACTATCTTGTTAATTTTTGTGGTATTGCATTAATCGGCGTATGAGTTAGGAGATTCAAAAGAATGATTTTCTATTTATTTGCTCATTGTGTCTGACTCAATGAATGTAGTGTGTCACGGATGTATAAGGAGTAGTTGTTTAATTGTTTCTAAGTTTGAGAATATTGTTTCAATTACCAACTATGTCTTAGCTGACCTTGATGGGTGTGCATTAAATTAACTTGTGATTTGAGCTGACCATTGAAGGATATTTCATGTTTTGTTAAAGTTGACCTGAAGCAATGAAATCTTTGTTAGTAGATATATATATATGAGATCGATAATTAATTTTGAAGTAGAATGAGGTGGTGAGAAGGTGCGTGTGTGCGCAAAAAAGAGAAAAGTAGTTGTATGAGCATACATCAGAAGATCAGCTGAGTGAATTTTGCTTGAGCACAAGAAGACTGTTGTGAATTAAGGCAGAGCAGAGCAAAACGAATTGCAAAATCAGTCAAAAGGTTCAAAATACAATTTATGTGCTTCACTTGGACTGAATCCAGGCATTTCTAGATGCTATCTTCTTAGTTCAACTTTTTTTTTTAATCACAAACACTTTGTAAGGTAATGAGCCTTCCTTATTTTGAGAAGTGAGCTCTAGGCAGTGTTCCTAAATGTGAGTGCATTCCCTTTTGTTCATACTTTTAACATACTATAATTGTGGATTAATCTCCACCGTGGTTTTTCCCCTAACAAGGTTTCAACGTAAAAATATTGGTGTTATGGTGCTTTGATTATCTTGTTCATGTTCTTGCATCTTTATTTTTGTTTATGTGGTGTGAATGATTTAAGATCCAGATTTAAAGTTTAAAATTGTTGAACATTGATTCACCCCCCCTCTCAGTGTTCCCCGAGTCCAACAATTACCTCAATCCACTTTACAAAGTACTTAGCGGCTATGATGATGAAATTATGACCATTGTATGAGGTGGGGGTTATTTTTCCTATGAGGTTGAGTCCCCACTACAAAAAGGCTAAGGTGTAGTGATAGGCATGATTTCTTGAGTTGGTGTATGGATAAGGTCCCCATGCTATTGGCAATGCAGACATTTCTTGATAAAATAACTTGCTTCTTGTTCCATGGTGGGATAATAGTATCTTGTCCTCAACAATTTTTTCGCCAAGGTTACACTACTTGAATGCAACCCACAAATTCCTTCATGCACTTCTTTTAACGTAGTCAAAGTTTCCTCATTGTTAAGACATCACAATAACATTCCTTCAAGACTTCTCCAGTAAAGGGTATTGCCTAAAAGAATGAATCACTATGCTCTTTTGATAAAGGTATTTTTTAAGTTAGGAGTAAGGTCAAATGAGAGGATACCATTGTGGATGTAAGTGAATATGTTGTGATACCATGGGGAATTGGGACCAACAATTTTACACACAAATTCAGATTTGGGTATATCAAAAGTTGGTATGAGAATCTACTCAACAATAAACTCGCATTTCAAACTATTATGAGGTATGTCTAGTAAGGATCCAATAGTAGACATGGAATTTTCTACTTGGTTGTTGATTCTAGCTATCTACTCAAATGTTATGTCAATAAAATAGTCCTTACAACTATCAACCATCTTCTTGTAAGGCATCAATTTGTCATCCTTAGTTTCATAGTCATCATTGACCTAGTTCATGATTAGTTGAGAGTCTCAATAGAATTTTAGCTATTGGATTTTCCATTTTACTACGATTATTAACCCTATGATGAGGGCTTTGTACTGAGCTATATTATTCATACATGGAAAGGTTAATCTATATGATTTTGGTATGCTATCACCTTATGGGGTGATGAAAATAAAACTTACTCTAGACCCATTTTGTGTGTATGAACCATCAAAATATAACTTCCATTGATCTATTGTGCTAAGGGAAAACAATACTTTATTAGGGAATTAAAACACCAAAGGATTCTCTACATAGATGGGTGATTCTACTAGTTGATCAATGATGAATTGTCCCTTGATAGTCTTTTGATCAGCATATTCTATGTCAAATTCTATAAGGATCATTACCCACTTTTCCTTCCAACATGTGAGAGTAGCTTTGGACAATAAGTACTTTAGGGGATCAACCTTGGTGATAAGTTTCACTTGATGAGAGAGCATGTAGTTCCTAAGCTTTTGGGAAGTGAAGACCACCACTAGGCAATCTTTTTCAATAGATGAATACTTCATCTCATATCCAACAAAGGTTCTATTGATATAGTATATATATCTCTCCTTTCATGTTTCATCATGTTGAGCCAAGAGATCACCTAGAGCTATTGAGGTAGCTGAGATGTAGAGTATCAAGGGTTTATCTACTATTGGTGGCATCAAGATGGATGGATTTGCTAAATAATATTTTAGTTTTTGAAATTCTTGTTCACAATGTTGATCCCATTTATAGCCCACACCTTTATGAAGAAGATGGTTATATGTATGGCACTTGTTTTCTAGTTGTGAAATGAATATTCTGATAGATTAAAGTTTTCCTTGTAGGCTACAGAACTACTTGAGGGTTTGTCGTGGTTGCATGTCCATGATCATTTTCAATTTTCTAGGGTCCACTTTGATTCCCCTTTGTAATATAATTTATCCTAAAATTTTACCTATAGTGATTCTAAAGACACACTTGTTAGGGTTCAACCATACCTAATATTCCTCAAGTCTATCAAAAATCAATCCTAGCACATCTAGATGTCCTTTCCTTGTTATTGATTTAGCCAAGATATCATTCACACAATCCTCTAGAGTCTTACGAATCATGTCATAAAAAATTAGGTTCATTTCTATTTGATATGCCGCTCCAACATTTTTTAGCCCAAAATGAATTACATTTGAACAATAGGTTCCCCATGGGCATGTAAACATTTCTTTATGCTAATCTTCTTTTCCTATCATGATTTGATTATATCTTGAGAATCTTTCCATTAGGGAAAGCATTTCACATCCTAATTTTAGATCCACAATGATTTCTATGTTGGGTAGGGTAAAATCATCCTTAGGACATGCCTTATTCATGTCTTTGAAGTCTTTGCATATCATGATGCACCCATCGGGTTTTGAAACTAGAACCAAGTTAGAAACCCACTCAGGATAATCAATGAGCGTTATGAATCCCATGTCAAGAAGCTTTTTTAATTCAACTTTAACCAATAATGTTATTTGAGGATGCATTTTTCTTAGCTTCTACTTTAAAAAAATTTCTTGGGGGTGAATCGTGAAGCAATGAACAACCAATAATGTATCGAGCCTTGGAATGTCTATGTAGCACCAAGAAGAGTTTATCTCTCACTGTTTCGAGAAAGATACCAAGATTTTCTATATTCATTAGGAAGGGAAGAAGCATATAAGGTGATCTATAGTGCTTCCTTCATTCCTAAATTGACTGGATGAGATTTTTCAACAAACATTATTGATTTATCTTGATGTATCACAATACTAGGTAAATTGAATCCCTCATCCCTATGCACCTCAGAAAGGTTTTCACCATCAAATATGTCCTTTATTATGACTATTTTGCAATCAAAAAGTGTCATAGTGTGATTTTCACTTGGAGATCAAGTCATGATTTTTATATTTTAATTTTGTGACTAAGGGATCCAATTGTTTTACCATAGTATGCTTGTGTATCTAGCTTAATATCAAAACCTTCTTTATGATCTCCAAATTGTATGTGGTCTTAAAGCCCCATAAATTTGGAGATAGCCTCATTATTTTTGAAATAATCAAGAATTGGCAGTCCTTGTTGGTCTTAGTTAATGATTTGGGGATAAATGAGTCTCACTTTAATGGTTTGGCTAGTGGATGTGAAGGATGTGGTAGTGACCAGGAAAATGCATGTTGTTGAATAAGAAAACCGAGAGGGGGGGTCAATCAGTTCTAACAAATTTAAACCTTTAAATCATTCACTAGAACTAATCACTTAACACTACTTAAATGGTTAAACATTAAGTGCAAGTGCATAAACTAAAAACCATCACACAAACACAACAACACCGGATTTACGTGGAAAACCCAATAAGGGAAAAACCATGGTGAGGATTAACTCACACTATAGAGAATATCAAAATATATTACAAAGGATCACTACTAAAACAAGGACTCACTGTCCAACAAGGTTAACCATCTAGAGGGCTCATTTCCATAGAGATACAAAGAAGATAGAAGAGATATTTTATAGAGAGAAGAAAATTTCAATGCAATAGAGAAATCCACCACAATTTTCTCAACCACTTGCAGACATGCATGAAAGATAGAGTACACCTTCATCTCATTGCATCTAGAAACTTAGTATTTAGGCTTTGCACTGATCTTCCACACTCGCATCACACACACTCATTGATTCACATCAATCTCACATCTATCTGCTCTATTTCTTTGCACTTATATCTCTTTGTACACCATTTCACCACCAACCCATCCTGCATTTATACCATCAACTTTGAAACATATCCAAAGTTTTCCATCAGACATTAAATTCAACTTGGGTTGGTGCCAAAACATCCTATGGTGGAATTGGAATGAGGAACCAAATAGATACAACATGTTTCATCAACTTCAAAGATAGTGTTCAACACAAGGTCAACCAAACCATTGTAAAACACATAAAACAATTAAGCACGAACCTTCCAGATACTAAAATTATCTTCAATACAATAAAAAAAACTCAACTCTAGAACCAAAAGTTATAAGATGTTACCAAGCAGAAATCCATACCAGCAACATTTCTCTCGAACCTCATCCAAAAACACAAAAACTCGTATTTCACAACTGGTGAACATAACTCACACTTTACAATGAATCAACAACCATGATCAAAATATATAAACCACACAAACATAGGAGCAAATCTTGGAGAAAAACTTGAAGCAACCACCGAACACCTACAACCTTTCTTCAATACAATTTTCTCAATATCCTCAATATGAACAGCCAATAACCTGCAACCCTGACATTAATGACAATAGCAACTAGTTGATAACCAATTGACTAGTTGACATCAATGCAGGACCTTAATTCTTTTCATTCTTGCAACAATCTCCTGCTTTGTCATTGATGGCAACACATGATGTGAAAAACCATCAAAGACAACATACTAGCTCTAAATACACTTCTCAAGATTTTTCTTTCTATTTATCCCCCTTAGTAGATAATTTTTTTCACATCTTCCTATTTTCTTTTCACATTCTTCCTCTCCCCCTTTGACATCAATGGCAAAGGAAAATGATATTTTACATTGATTTCCCCTTTGACATTAAAAAAAGAATACATACAATGACAACACATGACACTACCTACTCCCCCTAAGAGGTAGCCACCAAACATTAGTCTAGAAGAAAGATAGATCCATAGATCCACCAAACTGATGCATTTCCATATGCATCTAGTTTAGGAAAGGAGGGGAAATGACCCCTAACTTCTCTCGAAGATACTCAAAAGTATCTTTAAGAAGAGACTTTGTAAATATATAAACAATCTAATCCTTTGTCAAGACATACTCAAGCTTTACATCATTCTCCACAACCTTCTCTCTTGGGAAATGATACCTTATAGATATATGCTTTGTCCTTGAGTGCATCATTGAATTTTTTGAAATGTTAATTACACTTGTATTATCACATAAGATAGAAATAGGATCATCATACACCACTGTGATATCTCTCAATGTATGTTTCATCCATAGAACTTGTGTACACACTATACAACAAGATGTAGTAGCAATATACTCAGCTTTGTTAGTGTAGGTTTTTATTTATTTATTTTTTCTACACATTAGTTAGCTTGCTTAGGTTATATTATAATGGTTAGGATGAGGACATATGGCATAAATCCTTCAATCACATATGTCATAGACACCCACATTTGGGTAGTTGAATGTCACACCCTCTTTTGGACTTATTTTCCACCTCCCCATAACCATTTTTTGTCTTTACTTGAGTAGGCATAACCATGTATTTGGCATTTACCAAGTAGGTAAAACCTCCCACCTATTATGGGTAAAGGGGAGTTATTATTCCTCTTGTTTTTATTTGCCTCTATTTTTCTATATAATCAACCCTCACCTCTCCCTATGTTGAGTTCACTAGTTTACTTATTCAGAAGTGCTAGTTTAGTGCTAGGAGTGTTGAGTTTATTCATCTCTCGGTTCTTGTCTTGCTTTCCTTCAATCACTTTGATCTTGGGTGACTTCACAATTAAATCTAACATGGTATCAAAGCGGACCTCCTACCCTTCCTTCCATTGAGGATTTTTTTACTGTTGGTGAGCTTGAGAGCTGAGGTCCCTGGTGTTTTAGTAGACCTTCGTGTGGTTAGCCTACACCTTTATCATGCATTTTCCTTTGCAGATCTATCATTTCTAATCTAGCGATCTTTCTCATTACTACATCATTGTTCGACCCATCCATTCCATGGGTATGATCTGCATTTCAAATCACAGGTTGTATTCATTTGTTTGGTGGGCGGTCCTTGTAGGGGTTTGTATCTACTAATCGGTTGGTTTTCACAAAGCTTGCAGTCACGTCAGTGGCTCCTATATTGTTTGTTCACTAATCATTTTTGTATCATATCATCCTTTAATCATGGCCGGATCTGGTCATACTGGATACACTTCTAGATGATCTTGTGCACAATTTGTAGGTATCGATCAGTTTTTTATCGGTAGTTCCATTCTTTGATTTTTTTATCGACATCTTATTATTGGGCAATATATTTATTGGGCTTATTCAAAATATTGTATTCAACATATTATATGTTTGTTTATTATTATATATAGATTTTATCAACAGATATTCATTACCCAACACATCATCATTGTTGGCTATTCCCTCATGGATCGGCGTAGTTGTCTTTGATTGGGTCTTTTGTATTGATCAGGTGACATCAAATCCACATGGTCAGCGAACGTGGGTATTTCTATAGTTTGTTCAATGTCCATTGGGTATTTTTTATTGGAATATGTCGAAAACATTCTGTCATTTCTTCTCTATCACAATCGACCACTGCAAATTTTCCTCGTCAGTCCTCATATGCCGGAGTTTCTTTGTTTCCCGACTACTACCTCCTGCCAACCCTCCAAGTACCTTCCATTGTCCCTGATAGTTGGCATCCATTGGATCAGTCAATATTAGGTTCTAATTCATATTTTTTGCAGATTCTACCAGCATGGCTGATTCTTTTAGCGTACTCTCTGCACCATCATCTTTTTCCATCCGCATTTTCAAATCAATGCTTGGTCGATAAAAATACTTGGTTGTATATTTTTCTAGCAACTTTGTTTTAATTACAATGTCAACCATATAATAATTGATGGTTGTTGGTATAGGGTTCAGTATTTTAAAAATATTTTGTAAGTTCTTAAGCCAACTATATTATTAGATGGTGGCTTTCTTAGGCATTTTTTTTATTTTTCAATATCTTCGCCCTCAATCATATGTATGACCACTTTGTAGCACCTAGGAGCTTAATATTTGAGCCTATTTAGCCTATTTGTTTTGGCAAAGTGTCTTTTTATAGGCCTTTTTTTTATTTTTTCATAACTTTTGCAAACGAAGACCATTTTTCAAAAATGAGATATCGTTGGAAAGTTGATTCCATCCTCTACATAAATATGAGGTTACTTTTCATTGTGGAGGAAAATGTAAAAATTCATTAATGCATGCACTATTGTCTTGTTTGTGTGCATTAAGTTTGCATTATTTGATCTTTACACTTTAATTCAGTTCCAAATCATCTTTCAATCGACTATTACTTCATAGATTCTAGAGATGTGCCAGTTTGTGAGTTTTCCAATTTTCCTTGGCATTGGGTATGTTGTTGCTTTATCATGATTCTGACTTGAGTCCTTGAGTGACTCTAATATGGTTTCTAGCAAACATAAGTATCTTTCCTTGATTGTCGTATTTAGGATTCTAGTGTTACTCCATAGTGTACTTCTAGTGCTTCTTCTTGCAGTAGGTTATCTCATTATGGGGGGTTTGTATGATCTCTCTTATCATCCTTTGTATGGATAGAGATTGATTGGATTTTTTATGGATATCATTATTGTATTTTATCTCTCTTTTGGGGAGAAGTTTTGTCCCACTAGGTTTTCTCCTTTTCTCCAATTGTGAGAGATTTTATTTTCATTTGTACATGAGTACCTAATATAGCCTCATAGCTAGGACTCATATTTTCATTTCATCTTGCATAATAATCTCCCTAAGTTTTCACTTAAAGGGGGGTGTTGGTGTAAATAGGTTTTTACCTTTTATACATTGTCTTAAGCTTAACTTAGGACATATATTTAATATTTGCATAGTGGATCATTTAATAATGTTCCCACATTTGTCTCGGGTAGTTTCACCCATGATTCATCAATGAGTCTGTTCAACACCTTTCCTTTCCTATTTAATAGGCTTCTATGTACATGATTATTCATCATCTTAGCTTTTAATAAAACTTATCACATATTTTGGTGATTATTTTTTCTCGGACGTGAGGGTTGAGTTGCAAGTTGTTCCTAGGTGATTTGGAGCTTTGCTCCTACAACCTTCAGTAGTAGATAAGGAAACTAAATCTTGATTTTTACTCAACCATGCCACCAATTTGCAACCAATAAAAAATTCACCACCACTTGTACTCTTTATGTCATCTACACATCCAGCCCAATCTATATCTGTATAAGAACTTAGTGTAAATTCAGTATTCCTAGGATACCATAACCCATAATCCATAGTTCCATTCAAATATCTAAATATTCTTTTAACAACATGTGTTTCCTTAGGATCTTCTTGAAATCTATCCACAAGATAGAAAACATGCATAATATTTGGTCTAGTAGTAGTCAAATACAATAGTCCACCATAGATATATACTTTCTGTTATTAGCCTTAGGTGAATCATCATCTTTACCCAATTTGCAACCAGTCACCATAGTAGTACATACCATTTTGGAACCATCTATCCCAAACTTATTCAACATATCTTTCACATACATAGACTGTGAAATAAAAATTCCTTTCTTTGTTTGATTAATTTACAGCCCAAGAAAGAAATTCATCTCTCCAAACATAGACATTTCAAATTATTTTTGCATCTCTTCTGCAAAAAATTACACATAGTTGCATTTCCTCCAAAAATAATGTCATCAACATATACAACAACAATCAAAATTTTATCATTTTCAATTTTAAAATACAGATTACTATTTTCCGTACCTTTGTTGAAACCTTGTTGAATCAAATACCTATCTAACCTTGCATACCAAGCTCTAGGAGCTTTCTTCAATCCATATAAATCTTTTTTCAATATGCACACCATATCTAGTTGATCTGACAATTGAAATCTTTCTAGTTGTTCCATGTAGACCTCTTCTTCTAGCTCACCATTAAAAAATGTAGACTTGACATCCATTTGATAGATCTTGAAATCTTTATGAGCACCAAATGCTAAGAGAATCCTTATAGCTTCCATTCTTTCTATCAGGGAAAAAGTCTCCTGAAAATATATGCCTTCTACTTGTGAGTAACCTTTACACACAAGCCTTGCTTTGTTTCTAACCACTTATCCATTCTCATTCAACTTATTTATGAATACCCACTTTGATCCAATAATTTTTTAATCTACCCATCTTGGGACCAATTCCAAAGTTTGGTTCTTCTCGATATGCATAATTTCTTCTTTCATAGCTTCCATCCAATGTGTTGTAAAAACAAGGACAAACATCTGACATGGGGGAGTGAATCAGTTGTCACACAATATTCCAATTTATTCAACTTAAATTAACTTAATCTCAAATATGATGAATGAAAAATGAACCATAAACAATCGACACATCAAAAACAAAGAGAACACCAAGATTTTTTATGTGGAAACCCTGTTAGGGGAAAAACCATGGTGAAGGTCATTCCACAATACTATACCCTGCTAAAAGTATAAAGAAGTATCAATGGGAATGCACATGCATTTAGGCACACTGCCTAGAATTCACTATTCAATTACAAGAGGGCTCACTACCCAAGAGAGATTAAAATTAAAACCATCCAAATTGTGAACTGAGAAAATAGCATCTACTAATGCCTAATTACAATTCTAGTTAAGCACATGAACACTTCTTCAACCTTCTTCACTCTTCTTCACTCTTCTTCACACTCTGCTCTGCCTTCAAATGATCTGAACAATATCCGTACATAGGAGTCGCACACTACACACTTCATTCATCATTCCAAATGATAGAACAATCGCTCTTATATATCCACAACATGGAATTACATCGCTATCTGTAACACCAAGAAAGTGCACAAAAAACAAATTAGAGAAAACATGCAATGCAAATCTAAATGCAAATCTAATGCTAAGCAACAAAGAACAAAGGAAAGTAAAAACATGATTAAAACTGAAACAATCTCACCAATTTCAAACGTATTTCCATGATTCATCTCGATTGCCCTTCTCCATTTTGCTATTGTAGTATAATTTCCCTCAAATTTTCAAGAGTTCGTACAAGTATAGCCTAAGATAATGATTAGCAAAACATCGAAGATTCAAGACAAAGTGCTCTCAAAAGTCCTAAGAATTCACGAGAGAGATTGGAATGATGAAGAATAGATCAATTTATAGAAAATTGATTATTCAAATGACAGGCCAGGATCGAAAGATCAACAGACGGTTAAGATTGACAGATTAGACATGCATTCAGATAATAGTTAGTAATGACATGAGTGATACAAATTAGAAATAGAATTAAAGATTAAATAAATGATTTAATCTTCCAGTTTGGTATTTGAAAACAAAAGAATTATCTTTGCATGAAAAAGATAAAGATTCATTAAAGCAACTCATGTTCAAATGCATGCATAAGATTTAATTAATTAAATAGGAATATTTAATTAATATGCATGTACACGCAATTGAGTTAGCACTAGACGATTGAATGATTTGACGAAGAGATTACTCGAGAAATCCACTCAAACATTAAATCAAGAGTTAACTGAGCGATTAAAATAGATATTTGAGTCGACTAAAAGTGAATACTCAGATAACTCACATAATTATCAAAATATAGAGGAATGCGTTAAAATAGAATTCATAAATTAAATAATTCATTTAATTCAAGATTTGATATTCGAAAAATAATTAAATAAATAAGACTTATTTAATTAAGTGATGAAGGGATTTAAATGAATAATTAAATAAATAAAGAATTTATTTAATTATAGTTGAAGTATGATAAAGAGTAAATTAAATAAGAATTTATTTAATTTGACAAGAAGGATAAGGTTAATTAGTAAAATAATTAAATAAGAAGTGTTTATGTAATTAATAAGGTAGAATAAAGAAAAGTGTGAATTAATTAAATAAATAAGATTATTTAATTAATAGAAGAAATAAAAGAAGATGAATTAATTAAATAATTAAGATTATTTAATCAATAGAAGAATTAATAGAAGATGAATTAATTAAATAATTAAGATTATTTAATCAATAGAAGAATATGTTAATTAAATAATTAAAATTATTTAATCATGACCATGGAGAATACAAATTACGAAGAATGTTGAAGTCGTAGGCCTAAACTAAATTTCGGTGTCTACATTTTCCCCTTTTTGATACAATATCATTTCGGCGTTGTGTCAAAGAAAATCGATAAAAACATGCCCCAGTAATGCTCCAGATTAAAATAGGTGAAGGTATGCCCCCTTGGGAAAATTGACAAATTTTTGAAAAATTCAGAAAAATTTGGAAATGCTCCCGATTAGGACATTGGATAGCCAGAAATGCAGTGGAGTGGACGGAATTGAGTTTGGAAATGGGAGGGATGGGTACAGGATGATCGAAATTGAAAGTCAATGCGGGCAGTAAGACATAAATGACACATAAGCCCTAGGTATATATAGGAATAGGGGTGAAAATCTATTCATTGCACCCACCTAGCTTAGAGATTTGAAAATTTGCTCTGGATTGATAGCGACGATGTCTCCAGTTCCAGCCACCCATCACCGCGCATACAAGATCTAGACATTCCAGAGACCAGTCGGCGCGGACCCCCCGGTACGTACCTAAAACTTGTCTTTTGAAATTTTTGATTTGCACGCATTTTAAGGCATTTAATGCATTTTTTAAGTTATGCGTCGTTCTAGTTATGAACCGCATGTGCGTGCACGAACGACGCATGTGTATGCGGAAAACCGCATTTAAATTTTTACGTCGGCCATGTTAAATAGTGTTTAGCGGTTAAACACATTTGTTTATTTTTGAAACGCATGTGTATTTGTGAAACGCATTTGCATTTATATAAGCCGCATATGTATATTTCAAAACGCATTTGGATTTTATGCACCGCAAGTGTTATTTTGCAACGCATATCACTGCTGTGTGACGTATTTGACATGATTAGCCACATTTGTTTAATAATGACGCATATGAATTTTATGAACCGCATAAGTTAAAAAGCGACGCATGTGAAAAAGAATGACGCATGTGCAAAATAACGACGCATTTGCATTTTATGTAGTATAGTTAGTTTGCACTAGAATAGATGAGTAAGGCTGACATGAGGCATGTAAAATGCCATTGCAGGTTGTGTTGGATATGATTTATACACGAGAGTCGAGACCCACTACGTTTCAATTCAAAGATAGCTTGCGGCCGGCAAAGCGACGGGTTCTATGGCACCTTGATTTATTGCATGTGACCGATATGCCCCAGATTCGAGCAAATCGGGGACTGTTGACAACATTATGTGAGCGGTGGCACTCAGAGACATCATCCTTCCACCTACCAACTGGAGAGGCCACGGTGACCCTGGAGGATGTGTATAGGATCCTTAGACTACCTATTAGATGCACATGGGTAGCATATGATACCCAGAGGGGTGCCGCCAAGATGTGTAGGTACTACCCCCATGCGGACATTAGATAGCTAGGGTTCGATGATTATGAGATTAGGTGGCGGGTGTTGGCCCAAAGATATAGACAGTTGGACTGTCTATTGGCGACATTGATAGGCGGTATAGTATTGCCTGACCGCCGAGGTCATGGTTTTCCTGTGGGATGGGGGGAGATGCTAGTGAGCATGCTTGAGCGTCGAGAGGTGTATGTCTGGGGTTCCTATGTACTCGGGATGTTATACTTCCATTTGCATGATATTGCCTACCGAGAGGCACAGTCGATGAGTTGCAGCACCATGCTCCTGATGGTATGGGCGTGAGAGCACATTGCCATTTTTTGGCCACCTGTGACAGTTGACCTACCTCATGGGGATCCGTACGCCTTTCGTTATGCGGGGGCAACCACACAACATCATATTGGAGATACAAGCTACTTCAGACATGCCATAGACACCATGGAGCAGTTTATATGGAGACCATACCTAGGCTATGAGCAGTGGTCAGATGAGGATGAGCACCTACCATTTTACAGCCAGGCACAGTACTTGGTTGGGCGGACTGTATCGCATGTGCACATTATAGAGTGGCAGTTACCAGATCGGGTCCTGTAGCAGTTTGGAGAGGTGCAAGATGTACCTCGAGGTAGAGCAGAGTTTGCGAGATCCTCACGAGAGGTCCCACTATGGGGGCCAGAGATTCCAGTAGCCACAACAAAGGTAGATATTGATGCACTATAGGCACTTCCATGGGGATGGAGAGCAGGACTAGAAGACCTAGGGACCACAGTAGCTTATGATTAGTGGTGGGCAGCACACAGACCGATCCCCTTGACAGATCCAAAGCAGCCAGCGCCTCATGTGGTGGGATTCACCATTGAGGCAGCCCAAGAGTACTATGACGACCAAACCATGAGGTCTCAGCAGCTAATCAATTCTTGGTTGGAGAAGCCTAAGTCCCATTATTCCAAACTACCCAAACAACTATTTAGAGCCAAATTCAAGGAGTATTATGATGCCATCACCTTTTTGAGCAGGGTGGTTCGATTGAAGAGTGCTGGTACATTTGAGAATTGGATGTGCCATGCAATTGTAAGGATGGAACAAGAGAAAATTGACTACCACTGGGCAGGGGTCATCAATCAAGTGTTTCATAAATAGTTGTCTGAGGTGTTACGGACAAAGACCTTCACAATGACCTCCTATCTAGTTTATGCACTTGCTAGATTCCACCCCTACAGAGGATTGGATACAAGGGGGACCTTTGGGCAGGATATTATTTATGAAGTTTTCCCCCAGTTGCATTGGGGAGGTTCAAATTATAGGAGAGCAAACGATGCATATCACTAGAATGCTTCAGGAAGCAGAACATGTCAGAATTTTAGATCTAGCCAAAGAACTTATCAAGAAATATGGAGCTTGGTTTATTCAATTTCCAACCTTTTCTTACATTCGGATTGATGGCTGCCAAAAGGCCCCATACAGACTTCCAAGGTACCCCACTGACCACATTATATTGCTGGAAGTAACAAGGCAGATTTGTGATTTTGATACAATTGTCAAGAAGGATAAGCATAAGACTGGATTTGGTGGAGAGTTCCCATTGAGGATTGGCATTGGGGAGGTATGCCCTTCTATCAGTTCTTCCCAAGCCTCATAGGAAGAATTGAGTACTCTTGGTCTGTCTCTCCACTCCCAAAGGTCTAGATTTGATATCACAGGGGAGGCTCAAAAGAGAGCCAGTAGGGAATATTGCCATAGGGTGAACTTAGAAGACTATTGGGCAACTGCAGTGATGAGTATGATGTCTGAAAGAAGAAATTCTCTCGACTTCCAGTTGATGCAGTCTGATTGTACAATGTGAGGGAAATCCCTGATCAGTTGGAGGATGATGGGAACTTGATCCAAGATCATGCCTATGAGGCGGTGAAGGATAGGCTGATCAATGATGTGGATTGGCTAGAAGAGGAACAGGCAGATTTAAAACAACTGATGGATCCAGTTCTTAAGTTTACCAAGATGTGGCTCAAGCACACTTTGTGGGAGTTGGAGAATAAAGGTGTGCAATGCACATACAACCTGATGGGAGATTTGGATCCCCATTCTACTTCTGAAGAATCTACCGAACAAGACCCTAAGGCCAAGGGCAGGTTGGACTCTCCTCTTAAAGTTAAATCTAAAGGTGTTCAAGAAGAAGAAGCCCAGGAAATAGAAAAGCAGAGGAGGCCAAAGGCCAAGAAAAGGATGAGGACTAAGAAGTCCGAGCAGGGTCCTGAGGTTGATACTCCTGTGCTAAAGAGAAGAAGAATTGTAAAATTGTTAGAGAAGGCTAGCCCCAAGGTTGCAGAGGAGGTAGTTACCCCACTGGTAATAGATGTTGAGAGCTTAGAGGAGAAGGCCAAAGTGTATACAAAAAAGTCGACTCCTTCTCCTAAGGACGGTGCGCCTAGAGCAGGTTCCCCTCCGGTTGTCTCCCATGAGATGCACCTTGGAGATGTGCCCTCCACTCATGAAATTCAAAGTGAACTAGGTGAAGAAGAAAATATTGAGGATCATCCGGATACTGAAGATGAGGAATTCCATGCAGGAGATCTTCACAGTGCAGAGGCCGAGATTGAAAAGATAATGCAATCCCCTATGATTGCACATAC
The DNA here is from genome assembly GCA_007258455.2 of Sequoia sempervirens. NCBI lineage: Eukaryota > Viridiplantae > Streptophyta > Pinopsida > Cupressales > Cupressaceae > Sequoia > Sequoia sempervirens. The sequence continues at coordinate 33,737,330 of VDFB02000013.1, read as the reverse complement.
AGACTCTCCGATCAGAACTGAGGCAGTTGAATATCCTCCAAGGGAGGTAGAAGAAAAAATGATCCCATCACCTGGGCAGGAGGAAGAACATATTGAAGAAGAATAAAGTAAGGCCGATAAAGCTCCTGATGAAAAAAATTTGAATGAGGAGGTACCTAGGGGTCAACAAGATGAACATAAACAAGCTTAGGAGCGATTAGATCTTGCTATCTCTGAATGGCTTGACAAGGAAATAAAGAGAAAGTAGGTGGTAGTAGAGGATAGCCCACCGAATTGGGATGTACTGCTAGCCAAAATTGGAAAAGATAAAGGTGAGAAGAAAGCTAGGGTAATCTCAAAAGTTGAAATGGATGAGGCACACAACAAAGTTGTTCATGTTTCTACCCCTGTCCTAGATAAAAACAGAGACGATGTGGCTAGGAGCGATTACAATATACAGACTTTCAATCTTGGGCCTACATCGGTTGAGCAGGACATCGAAGATTATGAGGGCTCCAGTGCAGTCATGGTGGACAAATTGAGAAGAGAGGTAAAAACCAAGTAGGAGCTTAAAAGAGAGAATAAGAATCTCAAGAAGTGCTTGGAGGAGTTAATGAGGCCACTGTAGTCAATCAAACCCTCTTCCTCTGCCTCCAATCCTCTACCTAAAGAGACTATATCTGAGTTGAAAAGGATGAAGGCTTCCACCCTTGCCACTGTGAATTGGTTGAAAGGAATACAAATTAAGGGTGATGAAGCTATCAGGGAGATTTTATCAGTCGGTAAGGATGCTATCATGACCACTGAATGGTTGAAACAGGTAATGGCACAGGATAAACAGGACACCAACCTCCTCCTACAGAAAACTAGGGCCCTAATGGAATATACCCGGGACAAGTTGGTTAGCAACGGGATTCTTCCTTCTTCCAGAGCTACCGAGCCATGGGAATGGTTTGAAACATTGCAAATCTAGTAGAAGGTGTTGAGGAAGGTTTACAAATAGAGAAAACACATTGATGACACCCTAGCTGGCATCTATGATGGCTCCATTGCTTTTTTTGAAATTAAGATAGGACGAAGGAAAATCGCACCCAGGTATTTGAATTTTGAGCAATTGAAAGAGTGGTGGCGTGATGTCTATGCACCACTTGATGATGGGTCTATCTCTGAGCACCAACTAGATGATGCGGCCACCTACCTCACAGTTATTGATAAGCATGTGGCACACAAAGCAGACTGGGATAGGTCGGTCAAGCACTCAAGGGAGGAGATTGCGTCCATTGAGAGGTGACTTAGGTTTTTTCCAGTACCACCTATGGCTGACTTGGATGCGGCGTTCTTGAGGCTACACGACGAGTCAGATCGATGCAAGGACGACGGGGAAGGGGGCTGATGATGGGCGGCGGCGCGATTTATGTTTCCCCATTATCTTCCTGTGCGACTATCGGGCTACATCACGGATCCAGGGCCAACCTCGACGAGACATGCATTTATTGCCTATTTGACCCATTTTGACGACCTTCTTGGCCGGGTGGTTGCGCAGAGTTATTGTTGCGAAACCCTTGCTTGGTCGGCAGGGTTTTCTGGGTTTCTATATATTGGGCATTTGGCCTCTTTGTAAGGGGTTAGATAATTTTTAGTTGAAGCTAGAGGAAAACTAGTTAGTAGTTAGCCAGTTAGAGGTAGAGTAAATTAGCGAATAGTTGCTCTCAAGCAAATATCGTAACATAAAATCGGAGTTGTTGCTACAGGGGACAATTTGAATATAAGTAATGTCATTGTGATTTGGTGCCATTCTGGTATTCTCTTGTCTTGCATGGCTCTTGTTTTCCATCTTTAAAATTTCTTTGAGTTGGTAAATATCTAGATAGATTCAATCTAATAATGTTTGTGATCTAATACTTAAATGTTGCAGCAATCCTTCAGTCCATACTTTTTGCAACCAACTGACTGTTAGTTGCTTTGCAAAGTTAGCTTGGACTTGATATTCCTTGTGCTTAGTTCAATCGTGAATGTTGTTCATTTCAACTGCAATAGGGTTATTTGAATGCATGTTCATGGTTTGAAAATCTTAAGAGCCTTAGAAGATTGCACTATTTTCTGTATAGCAGATTTATCTGGGTCAAGCAGAAATCAATTTTTGAAGGATTGGTCCGTTTTGGGTATTGATTACTCTCATTGTTAATCTTAGGAGTAATTTAGATTTAGAAATCTCTTTGAAACCCTCACTCTTTTGCCATTTCTTTGATCATTGGATTAAATCTTGGATGGAAGGCTCACCAGTTTGTTAAATCTGATACAATTGATTCAGCATTTGCTTGTAGTAAGGTCCCATTGTGATTACCAACAATTTCACATTTATCACTGAGTTGTTTATGCATTGTCAAGACCTGACATGAATACCTTGGGGTTATCTCTTGAGGCTTGCTAATAGAGATTTACCTTTTAAGAGAGATAGGATATTGCATCTTGTCTATGTTGTTGTTGTTGTGCAGAAACAGCGATCAACAGTGTTGGCACTAGAAGGAGGGCCCTGAGTAAGCAAGCTGGATCAATTTTTGAACACCATCTCTCCTGAGAGATTCAGAAGAAGAACAAGATCCACTCTAGGAGAGGAAGAATTTCAAGAGTTTCCAGACCCTACTAGGTCAAGAAGGACCAACAGAAGAAGGGAATCATCATCACCCTATCCACCCCCCTAATTTCCATCGTCCCCATCTTCATCAAGTTCATCTGAGTCTAAGGCCATTCCCAGTCCACAACCTCCGCCAGTCATAAATCAGTCATTTCCACCCCCACCTCCACCAATGGCTTTCCTAGCAACCAACCCGTCTCCACTGAGCTTTGTTGTCTACAATGTTATGCCCAAAAACCCTGAACACTTATGTTCAAAGTTTCATATCAATGACCCAAACAGAACCGTTGAAGAGCACATTAGAATCTTTCAGACTGACCTCAAAGATAAAGGAATAAACCATGAGGATATAGCATGTAGGTTATTTCCCTATTCACTAGGGGAAGATGCCTTTTATTGGTACAACCGTTTACCTGCCAGGTCTATCTGACATTGGACTGAGCTAGAAGCTATTTTTTTGCAAAAAATTTGAATACCCATTAGTTCCAATGAGCTCTACCGTCAGTTTACTAATGTGAAAAGAGAGATCAATGAGCCCATAGGGTCCTTTAACAATAGGTTTCATCATGCTTATACTAGATTACAGGCCCCTTATGCTGTTGATGAACCCACTGCCTTAGAAGTCTATTACGAAGGGCTAGATAGTTTGACAGCTACTTTCATGAAATGGAGTAATAACCCCCTGGGAGTCTACAAGATGCATATACAGAAGCTGTAAAAGTTAGCACAAATATAAGACAACACCTATCTGGGCCTTTACCCTCATTAGGACCCATTTCTCATCCTAGACAAGTTCCATCTATCAACCAAGCCCTTACACACTATACTCCTATCATGAACCAGGTACCTCAGTTGCCTCTGGTCCCTCACCCAAGACCCCCTATGGGACAAATGTTATCCACGATGAGTTATCCCCAGAAAAATGTGAATCAACCCCTTCACGCTCAACCTCAGACTAGTTATCCTTCCTACATGTAGAACTCTGAAGTCTTGAACCAGTCACTAAATCCCAACGCTGCAGTGGGCTGTTCCTAGAATAATGTAAATCAACCTTCATACAGTAATCCTGACAAGGAAAGACTGGATGAATTGTCAGAACAAATAAAGAAACTGAATATGGAGGTAACCTACTTAAGAAACCAGAACGGTCAGCTACAAGCTGCCCAGAGAAACATGCAGTCCAATCAGAACTTGGATAGAGGGCAATGTCAGGATTGAGGATACTACAATGATAGAGGTTACAATAATGATAGGGGATATAATAATGACAGAAGACAGAATTATTATAAGGGACAATCATCAGGTCAGAACTTTGACAGAGGTCAAGGTGGTGGACAAGGTTTTGAGAGAAGACAACAGCCAGGACAGAATAGAACCTGGAACACGGGTCCCAACAATGGGGGAGTCCCCACTCCATTGGATCAACCAATTAGTCAGCCTGCTAATCAGTCTGTCAGTCAGCCAATAAATCAAGAGAAGCCTCCTAGCGGGGTATATCTGGCAGAGGTCACGTTGTCAGGATGGTGTAGGCTTCACAAGACTAGTCAGCATTCAGAGCTGGACTGTCAAGAGTTCCAAACAGCAGCTTCAATCTTTCAGTATGAAGAAGAAAACAATGCAGGCTGCCAAGATATAGTACCTTCTATTCCTTACGATTCACCGGTGCTGGTGTTAAACCATGCTCCTTTTCCGCAAGGTAAGGATAATGTTCCTGAAGAAGAATCTGACCAATTGAAAGACGAGGCAGACCAAGTATGCAATGGAGATGAAATGACATAATTGTTTGATGAGGGTCAGATGAATGACAATGGTCCTAGGGACGCAGAAGAAGCTTGCATTGAAGAAGTGCAGACCTTCCAGAGACCTGTCAGGAGGTATGACTTGAGAGAGTTGCCACATAGGCGCCCACTGGCTGGAGGCCCCTTTACTACTTCCATCCCACCAAATAACTTCAACATGCCTCTAGACCCAAATGCTAGCAACAATCCATCATTGCCTCAGGTGTCTAAGCAGTATTTATCTCAAGGTCCGATACAAGATGATGCCCCAAAAGGGAGAAATGTCGATGCAGGGAAAGAAAAGATGATGGAATACCTGAGGGAAAACCCCTTTGATTTAAATGAAGAGCAGTTGGCTCTGTATGTTGTTGAAGAACTCTGAAAGCTTAAGGTAAACCTATCCGCATTCGAACTATTAAGAGTTCCATCCATTAGAAATGCAATCTTAGGTTCTTATGCTGTAAATTCCATGACACAAGATAGACTAGTTATCAGGGATCCCCATAAGGTGTCAAGTTCTCAGCCAATAGGAGGGCTAAATCAATCTCATGATCGAGCCCATGTACCCCCTGAGGACAATAGGAAAGAAAGGGATAAATCTCAGGTCGTTCAAGTAGATACTCTGTTAACTCTGTTTCAAGGGAAAACAGATACTCCTCCTTTCTTAATTTATGTTCGGGTGTTTGGTAAAAATTTACATAATTTTCTGTTGGATTCGGGTGCATCAACCAATGTTATGCCCCTTGTTGTCTGTAGAGCGATGGGAATTATTCCTGCTGAGTCACAGAAGAAAGTCACACAGTTAGATAGGACTGAAGTCAATGTGGTAGGAGAACTAAACATGATCCAGATGTAGATTGCTTCCGATCCTAGGGTTCAACAACTAATCAATATATAGGTAGCTGACATACCTGATGCTTACGGCCTAATCTTGGGAAGGGACTTCACCAGGGCCTTGAATGGATATGTTTCCACTGATCATTCCCATATGTGGCTTCCCTAGAAAGGGGTGCCAAATCAGATCAGGATTGAAAGAGAACCTAGGATGAAATATATGATCATAGAATATCACAAGACCTCAACAGAAGTGCTGGTGTCAAAAGTAAGTATGGGAAACTACATGCTTACTGCTCCTCTTGAGGAGCCAAATGTGGAGGAGGTTCTTATGTTCCACACGATGTCTGTTGACCTTACGACAGAGCCTAGTGATACTGAAGCCCTAGTGGAACCAGTTAAAGACAATGGTGAATTAGCTGAAAGTAATGATGATCCAGAGGATAATCAGCTGGCTTTGTTAGACAGTTTTCAAGGGTTCCTTCAAAACTGTATTGAAATCCAGATTCAGTTAGGAAAAAGAATGAGCTTTGGAGAGTTACTCTTGCCCAATTGGTGCAGGATGCATAATGCTTCACATTTAGAATTAGATTGCTGCTTGTGGCAAGCTGTAGTGGAACAAATACAGAAACATACCAACCCTGATCCTACAGCCAGAATCGATAACATGACTACCACGGAAGATCCTAAAGGCAATGGAATGATGCCTTCTGAAAGGCCACCCACCAATAACAATGCAAGTAATGCAGCGAGAGACCCCGCAGTCGTTGGATGCTGGACTCTGAGATTTGACGGGTCCAAATCAAAGCAAGGAGCTGGAGCAGGATTTGAGCTAATCAGCCCAAAAGGTAAGACATTTTTTGTTGCTCATAGACTTCAGTTCCATTGTACCAATAACATAGTAGAGTATGAAGCCTTAGTTCATGGATTGTTGATGGCCTTGAGGAAGAAGGTTAAGATCTTGCAAGTGTATGGAGATTTTGAATTAGTAATTAAACAAGTTAGAAGGTAGTACTCCTGCCATGATAGAAGGATGACTAATTACAGACACAGAGTATGGGACCTTATTGAAGGATTTGATGCCTTCAATATTCAGCCGATTCCATGAAGTAAGAATCAGACAGTTGATTCCTTGGCCCAGGCAGCCAATACTCTGCAGCCTCTATCTCTATCAGGATTAAAGAAGTTTACAGTGGAACTGACCCCAGTATCCTTAGTACCGGACAATGTCACTAGCTTCTAGGTGTTTTAGGATGACAGGCACATTTTAGACTTTATCACAAACACAGATGTTTTTGCTTCCCAGATCATTGATGAAATCGAGCCCCAGGAGGCAGAAATAAACTTAGAAGGGGTAATTAATTTGAAGACCAACACTATCCCTAGAGGAATGGTGCAATTAGAAAGGATTTTTGATTTGGATAAAATCAGAGATCAAGATCAGGACGCTAGGAAAGAGTCCATTAGTGGACAGTGTGACAAGTACAATGTGGGAGCCCGAGAGGATGAAAAAAATGTTCTTATTGGCAAAGTGTGCACCCCAGAAGAAAGACGGGGAATCATTGATGCATTGCACAAGTATCCAGATGTGATAGCATGGGGTTATGAGGACTTGAAAACTTATGACACATCAGTCATAACTCATACTATCCCTCTCAATCTGGGGGTAAAACCTTTTAGACAGAGGCAGAGGCCTGTTAATGCTCTGCTGGAACCTGTAATACAAAAAGAAGTGCAGAAGCTGTTGTCTGCGAGAATCATATTTCTAGTCAGACACTCCACTTGGGTTGCAAACCTGGTTCCTGTACGAAAGAAAAATGGCGAAATTAGACTGTGTGTGGATTTCAGGAACCTGAACAGGGCATCAGAAAAAGATAATTATCCAGTACCCTCACTAGATGAAGTACTCCAGATTGTTAACGAATCTTAGATGTCTTTTTTGGATGGTTACTCAAGATACAACCAAGTCATGGTGCAATATGAGGATAGACACAAGACTGCTTTCACCACTAAGTAGGGCACTTTTGCTTATAGAAGAATGCCTTTCGGCCTGATTAATGCTGGAGCTACGTTCCAGAGAGCAATGGACATAGCTTTCAAGGACATAATTAGGAAGTGCATAATCATTTACATGGATGACCTTACTGTCTTCTCCAAGAGGAGGGGTGACCATATCTCAGACCTGTGCAAAGTTTTCCAGAAATGCAGAGAGTTTGGCATATCCCTCAACCCAAAGAAATGCATCTTTGGTGTTACAGAAGGTAAGTTATTAGGGAATATTATCTCTGAGAAGGGGATTGCAATCGATCCATAACACATAGAAGCTATTCTCAAAATCCCACCACCTACTAGTAAAAAAGAAATGAAATCGTTCTTTGGCAAAATCAATTTTGTCAGGAAGTTCATCATTGGATTTGCAGAGATAGTCAAGCCCCTGAACGCGATGCTGAAACAGGAGGCCAAGGTGGAATGGAATGCAGAAGCAAAAGAAGCATTTGTTGAAATAAAGAGAGCTATTATTGAAGCTCCGGTTTTAGTAAGCCCTGATTATGCCAAACCATTCTACATATACTCATTCGCTTCTGACCACTCCTGTGCTGCTATATTAACTCAGAAATCTAACCAAGGCAATAAGCACCCTATAGCATTCATGAGCACGTTGTTGAAGGATGCAAAATTAAAATACCCAAATGTGGAAAAATAGGCTTATGCCTTGGTCAGGGCAGTCAAGAAATTCAAAAATTATATCCTTAGGAACAAGATCTTTGCAATAGTCCTTGATCCTGTAGTCAAACTGCTCTTGATGTAGAATGAACTAGGAGAATGAAGAGCCAAGTGGGTAACTATGCTGCAAGAATATGATATAGAGATTTAGCCCATGAAGCTGGTAAGAGGGCAGGGGCTCACAAAGATGATGGCAGAGACAGGCCCTGATCTTACAGCCCAGGCTTATACTTTGGAGGATGTTTCTCCAGGAGAATGGTATGATGATGTTGTTCATTATCTCCTGACTCAGAGATGCCCTGACCATCTTAATTCAATACAAAGAAGGGAATTGCACTTGAAAAGTGACAGCTTCATACTAAAAGGAGCTGTTTTATACAAGAAAAATCACGAGGGAGTGTACCTGAGGTGCCTAGGAAAGGCAGAATCTATAAGAGTGATGCTAGAATTCCATGACAGATACGACACAAGACATGGGTCAACACCATCTATAGCAAACCAAATTCTCAGAGCTGGTTACTACTGGCCCACATTGTTCAAGGACACCCACAGTCATGTCAGGACCTGTCATGTGTGCCAAACTGCTGCTACCAGAGAGAAGTATGCAGCTCTCCCACTTTAGCCAGTTTTTGAGGTAAAACCTTTCGCACAATGGGGAATGGACTTCATTGGCCCCATCAATCCACCCTCCTCTGTTGGGCACAGGTATATTCTCACCATCACTGATTATTTTACACGATGGATAGAAGTTCTTGCATGCAAATAGTGTACGTCTGAGGTAGTAATTAATTTTCTTGAATCTGGTATTCTTATTCGTTTTGGATGCCCCATGTCTTTGGTGTGTGATAATGGCTCCACATTTTTGTCATTGAAATTTTTTAATTGGGATTTTGATCATGGGATCATTATAAAATTTGCATCCAATTACTACCCCCAGGGTAATGGATTGGCCGAATCATCCAACAAAAATCTCCTGACTGTTATCCGCAAATTGTTAGAATATAATCCGAAGGATTGACATACCCAACTCAGATTTTCTCTTTGGGCAGATCGTACAAGACACAAAGCTTCCATAGAGATGTCACCCTACCATCTGGTTTATGGCCCAGAACCTATGTTTCCCATATAATTGAGAATCCCTACCCTTCAGTTTATTAATGAATATTATGATGAGGGAGACAGACGCAAGGAAAGACTCACCGAACTATTGCACCTTGAAGAAAAGAGAGACAAAGCCCTAGACAATTTTGCTAAGCATCAAGGGGTTGTCAAGAGATGGTTTGATAAAAGAGCCAAGGTTAAGTTGTTTAGGATCTTTGACTTGGTTCTTTCCTGGGATAAAGCCCATGACCGTAAGGGAGAGCATGGAAAATTTGATAAAATTTGGCTTGGACCTTACCAAATCTCGGAGATCCTGGGAAATAATTCCTTCCATTTGAAAACTCTCACTGGAGAGGATATCCCACTACCTGTCAATGGGCAGTATTTGAAGCATTATTTCCAGTCTTGAGTTGTTTTTAGCTCGCGTCTTGTATATAGTTAGATTATGGTTTCCCTTCCTGCTTTGGTTTTGTTTGTTTTGGTTAGGCTAGGTTTCCTTCTTTTTGTTTTCTTTCGCTCTGCTTTTGTTTTGGGGGGTTCTCTCTGTTCTCACCTGGATGTGTTGCACCTGTGTGACAAATTTGTCTTTTCTGGAATTATTCTAAGTATTTTGTTGGTGAACTTTAGTATTGCATCTTGAAAGGACGGTTGAAGTCTTTGCTATTGCTAACAGTCTTAATGTCAGATTTATAGAAGGTCGAATCACTGGTGTGGATTTGAACTTGAAGCACTCTGAAAATCTTATATCCATCATATATCTTAAGAATCTTGCTGTCACTATAGGAATCCTAGTGAAGGCTTGTCATGTGAAAAATCCTATTTCTGCTTCAGTGCCATTGTGGTTCTCGGCCCTGAGTGTGAACTTCACTGTTCACAGGTTGAAATGAAAGAGACATACGTTGAATATCAAAAGAAAAAAAATGAAGTGTTGAATATCAAAAGAATAAATTAAACTCATCAGGGGTACCTGAATATCTCTACCGGGGCTATGGACGTCTGGCTGGCAGTAGAGCTATGTTCAGGAGAATCACAGCGATAACCTCGTCGGGGCTATAGATGCCTGACTGGCAGCGAGGCTCTATCTAGGTAGCTTTTGAAGTTAGAATCCTTACGTAACCTGACTTGACTGAACTCGGTTTTTGTAGTAACTTAAGGAGGGAAATGAACTCATGTGCACACACTTGGATTTTCAGTTTGTGAAAGGTTTGGTCTATCCTTTGGTTCTAATTCTTTGGGTCTTGCATTTTGACTTGTTTGTTTGATAGTGAGATTGAAACCAGAGATTCTGGGTTCTGGATTCCTGTTCGTCATCAAATGCTCTAGAGCATTTTCCCAGTGGAAGTTGCCATTTGTTGTGCATTTTTTTCACACACACGCCCCGCTGAAAACAGGGACCCTCTTTCACTTTGATTTTTGGTTTTCTAGCCCTTTCTTTTGGGGTTTTGTCTCACTTGGGCACAGTGCTTGAATGTTTATTTTTATTGCCTAAGTGTTTTCCCAGGTTATTTGTTGAAAATCTTGAGTTCTGATTGAGTTTTGGGCTTTTGCCCCGATTCGGGATTTTCTGCCCTGGTCGGATTTTCCCGGATCCTGCTTCAACCTCCGGCTGGATCTTGCTATTCGGGAATTTTGGGTCTTCGCAGATTTCTGCGTGGTCCGGACTTTCCTGGATTCTACCCTATCATCAACTTCGCGGGCTTCATGACTGTCTTATCGAGTGCATTAATGGCTTCATACGCGCTTTGAAGGCTAGATCCTACTTGATTTCTGAGATCTTTTGCGCCATTTTGTTCACTATTTGCCATCATTTGAGCTAGTATGTGCTTTCTCTGCGATTAATTGACTTCATTTTGAACTATTTGGGGCTTGCTTCATTTGATTTGGTGGTGGTTTCTGGTGCGTCCTCGCCTGTGTTCATTGGGGACATCCTTGAGCTTCGCGTTTGTTGCTGCTACGACCAATTTACGCTTCATAATGGTATGTGCCTAAGTGCTTTGCTTTGATTTGATTTATGAATGGAACGATTGGGGCTTGTTGGCTTTGGTTTCCTGTGCGTTTTGTGCTTGGGTTATTCAATGTTGTGTCCTTGTTATCTCCCAGGCGAGATCTGAATTCACATGTTCATCTACATTCTGATGGGTCTTGCCTAAGAGTAATTCGTAAACCCTAGCGGTGACTAAACTGTTGAAATAACTAATTTCTGGCCAGTGTGCTAATGGCAATTGAATAGGTATAAACCTGGGGCAATGTCGTGTTTGAAGATTTCAGCTTAAGATTGACCAAGAATACCAGGGAATTTATAAGTGGCCCATTCCTAGTTTGCCCCGGTTTAGTCTCGTTGAAAGCTACAGATTAATTCAGTGTCTAGATGAAATCATGTCTTTGTGTCATAGTCTAAGACTCTTCATCCTTTCTGAGCTTTCTTTACTGTGACCTTTCATCTTCGGTGAGACCATATATCGATCACCTAGGGCTTTACCGAAACGGTCTTCATTTGCTCTATCGGGTCGCCATGGTATTTTCGTTCTTACACCGACAGGATCTTGAGTGCCCATCAGTCGGCGGGACTTTTACCTTCGCCAAGACCTCACCCCACGGGGAGATCTCTCATCAACCTGCTTGTTCATGTTTTCCTTCGGCAAGACACACCCCGGCTCGCTAAGATGTCATGACGAGGTCTGGCAGCTCTGCTGATATTCACTTTTCGCCAGGACATTTGTCCTTCGGTGAGACCTCCCACCAAGCGTGTTTGCTTTCCCCGTGCTGTATGCTTTCCAAGTCGCCATAACCCTTTGAGTTCGGGGAAACCTCATGTTGATCGCCCTACATTTCGCCGAAGTCTTCCTGTCGGCAGGATAAACTAAGTCACTGAGATGTCATAGCGACTCCTAAAAGGCCTTGCCGATTCCCGTTCTGTTGCTGTAACTTTCACCTTCGGCAAGACCTTTTACCGAGTACCACAGCCCTTGCCAAAGTCTGTCTATCGGCATAGCATTTCCATTTCGCTGGGACCTCCCACCTGAAGCTTGAAGTCATACCAAGGTGTTTGCTTGGGCTCGCCGGTCGGTGAGACATGTAATCTTCATAGAGACCTTACCCTGATCACCCTTGGCTCATCCTGACTTGAATGTTATGTCCCTTTTTGCTGGGACCTCACATCAAAGTTGTCGTGTCTTGGCGAGACCCGCTTTTTTTATGATCTTTTGGCCTAACATCTGCCTTTCACTGAGACTTCTCCGTGATACTCCAAACCTTTTCCGAGGCCTTCACTATGAAGTCTCCTTTGGTACAAAAATTTTCCCTACCCGCGGATGTCCGTCAAGACTGGATTTCTCTGAAATCCAGTGTTCCCCTGTTTTCTCGAAGATCCTTCTAGCTTGATTTCTGCGAAAAATCTGTCCCTCACGAATTTTCCCGAAACTTAATGAAATGCAAAGGAATATTGAATAACGTGACCTGTTGATGATTTTTAGTGCGTTTGTTGGTTTATTCATGCTATATTTGGATCTCCCACATGGTCTACTAATGAAAGTGATCGAATTTAAGGATTAAGTAGGTGTTTCTTGGTTACTCCATTGGAATCTGAGCAGACTAGAATTTTCTGAAATTCCTCTCTGGCCCAGATTTCGCGGATGGCTTTGAAACCTGAAATTTGTTGTAGACATTTTATAGGAATTTTAATAACACCTGGTTTATTTGGGATGCATTCTAACGATGTTTTGATGGATTGACCTTGTTTTCCTAGGATTCTTATTGTGTTTTCATGTTTAATGCAGACTGAATCAAGCAAGGCTGGAGTTGGGTCCTCGTTATCTGATGCAGAAATAATCAAGCTGGACATTAAGAGCAAGGTCCTTAAGAGTAAGATCACCTCTGTCTGGTCAGAAATTACTGACACCAATGTTGGCCTCTGGAACTATGAAGAATTCAAAGCAAGGACATCAGCTGAGGATCCTCCTTTGGTGACTAGAAGAATGAAAGAGTCAGGTTTGGCCCATGTGGCCAGTTTCCCTTCAACAGTGCAATGCTATGAGCTGGTCCTTGAGTGCGCCAGGCACTATGATCAGGACACACAGAGGATAATTGGTCCTCAAGGGATAATTATTACAAATCTCAACCTGGTTTCCATCGCTCAAACCTTCAACATGCCCGACAGATCTCATGTGGTGGGATTCACCATTGAGGCAGCCCAGGAGTACTATGACGACCAAACCGTGAGGTCTCAGCAGCTAATCAATTCTTGGTTGGAGAAGCCTAAGTCCCATTATTCCAAACTACCCAAACAGCTATTCAGAGTCAAATTCAAGAAGGAGTATTATGATTCCATCACCTTTCTGAGCAGGGTGGTTGGATTGAAGAGTGCTGGTACATTTGAGAATTGGATGTGCCATGCAATTGCAAGGATGGAACAAGAGAAAATTGACTACCACTGGGCAAGGGTCATCAATCAGGTGATTCATAAACAGTTGTCCGAGGTGTTACAGACGAAGACCTTCACAATGCCCTCCTATCTGGTTTATGCACTTGCTAGGTTCCACCCCTATAGAGGATTGGATACAAGGGGGACCTTTGGGAAGGATATTATTTATGAATTTTTCCCCCAGTTGCATTCGGGAGGTTCAAATTATAGGAGAGAAAATGATGCATTCACCATGCATATCACTAGAATGCTTCAGGAAGCAGAACATGTCAGAATTTCAAATCTAGCCAAAGAACTTATCAAGAAATATGGAGCTTGGTTTATTCAATTTCCAACCTTCTCTTACATTCAGATTGATGGCTGCCCAAAGGCCCCATACAGACTTCCAAGGTACCCCACTGACCACATTATATTGCTGGAAGTAACAAGGCAGATTTGTGATTTTGATACAATTGTCAAGAAGGATAAGCATAAGACTAGATTTGGTGGAGAGCTCCCATTGAGGATTGGCACTCGGGAGGTATGCCCTTCTATCGGTTCTACCCAAGCCTCAGAGGAAGAATTGAGTACTCTTGGCTTGTCTCTCCACTCCCAAAGGTCCAGATTTGATATCACAGGGGAGGCTCAAAAGAGAGCTACCAGGGAAGATTGCCATAGGGTGAACTTAGAAGACTATTAGGCCAACTGTAGTGATGAGTATGATGTCCGAAAGAAGAAATTCTCTTGACTTCTGGTTGATGCAGTCTGATTGTACAATGTGAGGGCAGTCCCTGATCAGTTGGAGGATGATGGGAACTTGATCCAAGATCATGCCTATGAGGCGGTGAAGGATAGGCTGATCAGTGATGTGGATTGGCAAGAAGAGGAACATGCAGATTTAAAACAACTGATGGATCCAGTTCTTAAGTTTACCAAGATGTGGCTCAAGCACACTTTGTGGGAGTTGGAGAATAAAGGTGTGCAATGCACATACAACCTAATGGGAGATTTGGATCCCCATTCTACTTCTGAAGAATCTACCGAACAAGACCCTAAGGCCAAGGGCAGGTTGGACTCTCCTCTTAAAGTTAAATATAAAGGTGTTCAAGAAGAAGAAGCCCAAGAAACAGAAAAGCAAAGGAGGCCAAAAGCCAAGAAAAGGACGAGGACTAAGAAGTCCAAGCAGGGTCTTGAGGTTGATGCTCCTATGCTAAAGAGAAGAAGAATTGTAAAATTGTCAGAGAAGGCTGGCCCCAAGGTTGCAGAGGAGGTAGTTGCCCCACTGGTAATAGATGTTGAGAGCTCAAAGGAGAAGACCAAAGTGTATGCAAAAAATTCTAGGACTCCTTCTCCTAAGGACAGTGCGCCTAGAGCAGGTTCCCCTCCGATTGTCTCCCATGAGATGCACCTTGGAGATGTGCCCCCCACTCATGAAATTCAAAGTGAACTGGGTGAAGAAGAAAATATTAAGGATCATCCGGATATTGAAGGTGAGGAATTCCATGCAGGAGAGGCTGAGATTGAAAAGATAATGCAATCCCCTATGATTGCACATACAGACTCTCTGATCAGAACTGAGGCAGTTGAATCTCCTCCAAGGGTGGTAGAAGCAGAAATGGTCCCATCACCTCGGCAGGAGGAAGAACATATTGAAGAAGAAGAAAGTAAGGCCGATAAAGCTCCTGATGAACAAAATTTGAATGAGGAGGTACCTAGGGGTCAATAAGATGAACAAAAATAGGCTGAGGAGCGATTAGATCCTACTATCACCAATCTGCTTCTTCACTCCTTCCTGTGTTACATGGCTGGTCTTTTTCAATTCTTCTACCTCCTTCTTGAGAACCTTTATTTGTTCAGCAGAAACATTATGTAAACCATCTAATGGAGTACTTGGAGGTTTATACAACACCATCTCTTTGCTCTGTGAAGTCCCTACTCCTCTTAGTTTCTCTTTTAATTTCACATTCTCCATGAACAACATGTTGACTTCATCATTTAAGAATTTTTTCTCTTTCTCATATTCTCTTAGTCTATTCTCTAATCCTTTAACAATAGCACAAGCAAACATAGCTGAATGTATAGTCATAGTGGTGGCTTCCAAAGGGGTTGTATCTTGCAATGTTTTTACCACATGGCTTCCCCTTTCATTCCATGTACTACATCCAATAGCCTTGGATTTTATGTATTATTTTGCTTTATCCATATATCTAGGGTCTCAATCTTTGGATTATATCTTGTACCACTCACTCCTTCATCAGAATCGAACTTTGCAACTAGCATAGGATCTTCTTGGGCTCGTACTTGGACAAGAAAAAAAATCTTTTTCAACTCCAAACTAGGGGAAACGAGCATGTTACTCTTCAAAATCATTTCTCTAGCCTCTTGTGGACTAATTTCAATGTTTTAAATTATTAATTCTTTGAAGGTTTGTGCCACCACTTGATCATTTTGGGATTCATTAGTCCCCATTTTATATATCTCCACTCTTTCCTCAAATCCTTTTACTTTCATCTTTGTCCAAAAATCTCTGAATTCTAGATTTTTAATAAACTCATAATCTTCTATTAGGCACTGAGCTACAACCTCTCTTTCATCTTCGTGGATTTCTTTACTTGCACTTTCTTTAGCATCCATCCTTTCTCTAATTTTATGTGAATTAGTTTCATGGACTGGTTGGTCAACCTCAACATCATCCTTCAATGACTGTAACACATTGGCTACTTCTTAAGTGTCTCCCACCCCTTCACTTTCTTCATAAGAGACTAGTGGTTCAATCCCTTGTGTCTTTTGTCTTTTAGGAGGTGGTTGTTCCATGGGAGATTCTGAAGTTGTGTCTGGAGAGTGATCTGCAATTATCATGCCACTATGTTCTTGAAGACGTGCCTCCCCTCCTGTAGCAACTTTACCATAAAAGTCCTTAAATCTATCAATTATAAAATTTATTCTTTTGATAGGATCCCTCTCCTCAACAAAGTAGCTTGGGAAATCTTTGTTCTTTTGTTTCCTTTATTCCTCAAGTTTCCTCATAATTCCCCATTTTTTCTTTCTATAAAATTATTCTTGAGGAGTAAGACAATTTCTTATAACATCTTCTTCATAGTCTACTTGGTGAGCAATCAATGAATTGGTGAGGAGATTGTGTCTTACATAATTTATATGATTCTCAAGATCAACGACTCTCTCCTTTCCTAAATCCAGTGAATATCTTGTCTTCAAATAATATCGCAACTCCTCCAATGTGTCAGAGCCTACTGACCAGTCTTCACACTTAGTAAGGTTTGGAAAAAATGTGCCCTTCTTCTGTTTATGCATCACGTCATTCTCCATCCACACTATCTTCCATATAAACTCTAGAAATTCCAGTCTAGGGGGCACAAACTTTGGTAGTATGTGTGGAGCAAGAGGGAATCCATAAACTCTTATTACTATGACTTCAGACAAGAAGAACCAATCACCAAAGTTATGTGTATGACCTTGCTCTGGCTTTAGAGCTAAATTTCTCAATAGATGTAGTATTTTAGTGGGAAATCTTGGCATTATGTGGCCAAGAACTCTCAAGATCCTATACATAAAATCATCATAGAATATCACAAAGCTCAAGTTTTTGCACCGACTATCCCAAATATAGTACCACTTTTGAATGGGCATAGGGTTCCCTTGTTCATCACTTCTGGCCAAGTCCATTCATTTGGTCCACCTGTCTTGGTTGTGGTATAATATCAAATGAAACAAAAGAGAATAATGTCTGAATGTAATGGGTGCTCTATCTTATATGACCTATAGGAATTCCTCATTCAATGCTTTTTCAAGATATGAAGCAAAGTCATATTCTATATTAGTCTTAGGATTTTGGATTCTTATGACCATCATAATTAGGCTTATTGGAATCTTATCTTGAGCATCCACCCCCAATATTGGCATAGGGAAAGATATGTATTTATAAAATAGTATTGAAAGTTTGTAACAGTAATTGGTTCAGTAGTGGAGGGGGAAATAGGGATTGTTCTATTGCCAACACCTTTCTTCATATATAGGGGAAGCTCATCACTTTTGTAAGTTCTTCTCAACCTAGTATACTCCTCCTCACTCTTCTGTAGGTCTATCTTAGTTAGGGCATGTTTTATCAAGTTGAAACACTCAATGATAGTTGTCCTGGTTACTTCAACCAACACTGAACCATTTGGAAACCTCACAATTTTAGTAGTAGGGTGATAATTTTTAACTATTATTTTGATAAATTCCACATCAACAAACACATTTGGGACAATCAATTTGGCTAAGTCTAATGCCAACGGGTTTGAAATTGGGACTTTTCCATCTCTTTTACTATAAAAATACTACAATAAGTCCCATCCAAATTTAGGAATGAGGGAATCTCTACAACTTTGTGCGGTATTTGTGAGGAATTTCTTGAAACCTTCCCTAGTGGACCCTAGGAGTATATCTAAAATGGAATGATGGAGAGGCCTCGTTTTTGTTTTGGGTTCTTCATCCTTAATTTCAATTTTACCCTTCTTAGTTTTTGATTGTTTCCTTTTAGGCGACATGATTCTACTTGTTCTACTAAAATTTCAAAATAAGAGAGCTTTTGAATAAATTTACACCAATCGAGCCTTTTCAATGAGTTACGTGTGCACTTACCTGAGTGTTGATAGTTGCAAAGCTCTTCCTCCAGTATCCCTTGTTGGATGTTGTGGTTGTGTTGCTGATATTGTGTTTTCATTGATGTCAACACTATTAGCATTGTTTCATTAGAAGTTGTATATGTCGAGGATATTGAGAAAATTATAACAAGAAGTGCTACAGGTTGTTAGTGGTGAAGTGAAGTTATTTTTGTCGGTGTGTTTAGTACATTATTGTTCTGAGGTTGTGGACTAAAGGGTTTTTTTTTTAGTATGTCTAGTCTATCCACGTCGAGTTTTAGAGATCTGCATGCAAATTTGATCGAGTTATGGTGATTTTCATTTTGACAATTTTTTTCTGTCGCTTCAATTAGTGTTCTTGATTGAAGATTCTGTGATTTTAGTAAGTTTAGTTGCTGCAGATGCTTCTTTGGTGTTTCATGATGCTTGTGGATGTTTCTAGTTCATTCTCTATATTTGTGGCATATCTGCATTGATCGTTGTGCTCGTGATCTGAGATTTTCTCTTGCGTGTTCATATTTTTCATGTTCTTGGCCGACAAGGTGTTGAAGCGTGTTGTGGACCTTCAAGGAGAAATTAATTGAAGTGTTTTCATGTTGGAGATGTTTTCAGTCTTCACTATGTTATGGCTGACCTTGGTTGATTCACATGAATAATCTTTATTTGTTTTGGGCTGACTATTTGAAATTATTTTATTATCTTTTTGTGACCGACTTATAGCGATGTAATTTCTTGTTGCAAATATATAAGAGGGATTGTTTGAAGTGTGGAAGAGGTGTGAATGTGAAGTGTAAGAGTCTTGTGTGTGAATAAATATCAAATCATTTGAAGGAAGAGCAAAGAGTGAAGAAGAGTTCATGTGCTTAACTAAAATTGTAACTAGGCATTAGCAAATGCTATTTTCTCAGTTCAAATCCGGATGGTTTTAATCCAAATTTTTTTGTAAGAAAATGTGTCTTCGTTGGGTAGTAAGCCTTGTTGTATTTGAGCAGTGAGCTCTAGACAGTGTGCCTGAATGCATGTGCATTACCCATTCATATTTCCTTATACTTTTAACAGGGTATAGTCTTGTGGATTGACCTCCACTATGGTTTTTCCCCTAACGAGGTTTCCATGTAAAAATATTGGTGTTATGTGTGCTTCTGATGTGTTGTTAATTTATGCTTTCATGATTAATGATCAGATCTGAAATTAAGGCTAATAAGTTGAATAACTTTATGATTCAGTGACAACTGATTCACCCCCCCCTCAGCTGTCTGTCCTTGAGTTTTCAACAATTGGTATCAGAGCTTGTGGTTCCTTAGAATAATTTTAACAACTTGAGGTGATCTAGGATGACGAATTATAAGAAGGATAGTCCTAGATTTGATGGAACAAATTATTCTTTGTGGAAAGCTCAAATAGAGTACCATCTAAGATGCATTGGTGAACCCTACTGGAGCATTACATGTAATAGGTATGTTATACCTCCAAATAGTACTTATGCTAAATATAATATCAGGGCTAAGGAGGCATTGTTGAGTGCTTTGACTAATACTGAGATAACAAATGTGATGGATCTAAAGACTGCTTATGAGATCTGGAAGAAGTTGGCAACCTTGTATGAAGGTGATGCAAATGTGAAGATTGCTAAGCTACAAATTCTGAAAGGAAAATATGAAAAGTTGAAAATGAGTGATGATGAAAATGATACTAATTTCATGCAAAGAGTAAATGAACTTGTGTGTGGTATCAAATGTATTGGTGGATAGATAGATGAATCATAGGTTGTTGCTAAAGTGCTTAGGTATTGAAGAACTCTGAACTATGACAAATGTTACCAGAGATATGTCGATTGGTAAGCTTACTACTTTTGAGTTGAGTGAATTTGGTGATGCCCTTCCTAAGGTTGAATCTGCATTTAAGGATACTACTTCTGAAAGAGATAGACAAAGATATGATCCAGGTGAAAGTTCATCAAGAAAGACATTCAAGTATGAGGATGAAGAAGAAAGACAACTTGAAGAACTTGAAGAATTGATTGTGAAAAGAGAAGCTTGAGGACAAGGTAAGTATAAGAGAAAGTTTCCTATTAAATTTTTCTCTAGCAATAAGATAGGTCATTTTGCATCAAGGTGTCCTGAGAGAGTTTCCAAGCCAAGATTTTGTTGGAAAAACAAGGACAAAAAACTGAGAGGGGGGCTGAATCAGTTGTCTCAGATTATTTAAAATTTTCAAACTTAACTTAATCTTAGATCTGATGAATGAAAACAAACCATAAACAATCAACACATCAAAAACACAAAGAACACCAAGATTTTTTACATGGAAACCCTGTTAGAGGAAAAACCATGGTGGATGTTAGTCCATAATATTATACCCTGTCAAAAGTATAATTAAAAATTATGGGAATGCACATGCATTCAAGCACACTGCCTAGAGCTCACTGCTCAAATACAAGAGGGCTCACTTCCCAAGAAATATTTGGAATAAAACCATCCGGATTGTGAACTAAGAAAATAACTTCTTCAAAAGCCTAATTACAATTCCAGTTAAGCATAGAAAACCTTCTTCACACTTCGCTCAAACTTATTCTTACTCTACTCTACAATCGAATGATTAGAACACTATTCACACATCTGCACTTTCTCTTGCATACATTCTCTCTTATGTACACACTAAATTCACTCAAAAAATCACTCTTATATAACCGCAACACAAAATTACATCAACAACTTAGTCGGCTAGAAATATAAAACATATTTTCAATGTCAGCCCAAATTTACAAATAAATTTTCAATGTGGATCAAACACCATCGACCAATACCATGATGCGACCCAAAAAAATACCCTTGAGTGCACCAAACATTCAATTTTAAATCTGCAAGGACCCACAACATGCTACAACCACCACGTCGGCCAAGAACACAAAAACTGAACATACCAAGAAAAAAAATCTTCAACCACAAGCACACTGATCAACGTGAACGTACAACAAGAATAGAGAATGATCTAGAAGCATCCACAAGCCACAAGAACTAACAGAGAAATATCTGCAGCAACAAAAATATCAGAAACACATAAACTTCAATTAGGAACACTGACAGAGACCACAAAAATACTATCAGGACACAACTATTCATAGCACGGTCAGATCTTCATGCGGACCTCTAAAACTTCCATTAGATGAACTAGATACACTCAATAGAAAACCCTTTAATCCACAACAAATGATCTTCAACATACAAAACAAGACACCTTCATGACCTTCATTGAACCACTAGGAACCTGTAATACTTTCTTTTACAATTTTCTCAATATCCTCGACATATACAACCTTCAATACATCAAATGCTAATAGTGTTGACATAAATGACAACATATCAACAACACAATCACAACATCCAACAATCTCCCCCTTTGGCATTGATGGCAACAAATGATGTGAAAAAAATCATCAACCCAACTCTCAATCAACACTTACTCCCCCTTAGATTCTGACTCTTCTTCCTTAACTTCTTCTACATGATCTTCTCCCCACATGACTCTTCACTCCAGGTAAGCAACAATTTTTCACATTAATCTTCTCCCCTGTTGACATCAATGGCAAAGGTAAGCATTATCTTTCCACATACAAGCTTTGAACCACATATTTGCACATCTGACTACTCCCCTTGAGTAGCAACTATAGAAACGTCAATCCAGATCAAGAAATATCTATGAAGCACATGGATTGATGCAAGCAAATGCATCTTTAGTTTATATTAGTTTGGGTAATCACCCCTAGCATCCCTCTAAGATACTCAAAATTATCCTTCGGCAATGATTTGGTGAAAATGTCTGCAATCTTCTCTTTGGTAGGTACATACTCCAGTTTGACTTCTTTCTCACTTATTTTTTCCCTCAAGAAGTGAAACTTGATTGATATATGCTTGGTATTAGAGTGTAGCACCAGATTATTTGATATGTTTATTGCACTTGAGTTGTCATAGTATATGGCAATAGGTTCATCATATACTACTCTTATATCTTTCAAAATCTATTTCATCCACATCACTTGAGTATAGTTTTTTGCAGCAACAATATACTTTGCCTCAACAGTAGATAGAGAAATGGAATTCTAATTTTTGCTTAACCAAGACACTAGTTTCTTCCCTAGGAAGAAGGCACCACCACTAATAATCTTCCTATCATCTACATCTCCTACCCAATCCACATTAGTATATGCATTCAAAGTAAGATCATCATCCTTAGGATACCAATGTCCAAAATCAACTGTTCCTTTCAGATATTTGAAGATTCTCTTTACAATAGTCACATGAGACTCTTTTGGATCAGCCTAAAATATAGCAACCATACATACAACATTCATAATGTTTGGTTTGGTCTGAGTTAATTAGAGCAATCCACCAATCATTGACCTGTATCTTGTTTGATTTGCCTTGGGAGAATCATCATTCTATGTTAATTTGCATCTAGTTACCATGGGGGTACCAATAGGTTTTGAGTATTCCATACCAAACTTCTTTAGCAACTCTCTCACGTATTTGGACTGAGATATAAGGATCCCCTTGTCTAACTGAGTAACTTGCAATCCTAGAAAGAACTTCATCTCTCCAATCATACTCATCTCAAATTCATTCTTCATTTCATCAACAAACTTCATACATAGATTATCATCTCCTCTAAAAATAATGTCATCAACAAAGACCTCAATAATTAACTCTTTGTCATGATCCAATTTGAAATACAAGTTGATGTCAGTAGTACCTTTATTGAATCCAAGCTTTAATAAGTATTTGTCTAGTCGAGCATACCAAGCTCTAGGGGCTTGCTTGAGTCCATATAGAGCTTTCTTCAATCGACAAACCATGTTTTTCTTATCAATCAGTTGAAATCCATCCGGCTATTCAATATATACCTCTTCTTCTAGCTCACCATTCAAAAAAGCTGACTTCACATCCATTTGATAGAATTTATAGTTCTTATATGAAGCATAAGCAAGAAATAACCTTACAACTTCAATTCTAGCAACATGGGAAAAGGTTTCTTCAAAATCAATACCTTCCATTTGTGAATACCCTTTACATACCATTCTTGCTTTATTCTGGACCACTTCACCTTGTTCATTCAACTTATTTTGAAAGACCCATTTAGTACCAATCACATTTTATTCTTTAGGTCTAGGAACAAGTACCCATGTATTATTCTTTTCAATCTGCATTAATTCTTCCTTCATAGCTTCCATCTAGTGTTCATCATTGCAAGCTTCATTGACATCTTTAGGTTCAATATTGGACATCAAACAATACTCTTTTGTAATATTTCTTCTAGTTTGCACACTTTTATTCTTGTCTCCTATAATTTGATTTTCAGAATGATTTAGCTTTACATGCCGTAGAGTTTTAGGATTCTCTCAAACTTTTGATTCTTCTATTCCTTCTTCTGCACTTGCACTTGTCTCTACTTCCTGACTACCTTGATTTATCGAAACAAATGGAACATATGGCATAATTTGAAGTTGATTCTATGTCTGAGAATTCTTCCCTTTGTTTGTGTTGTCTTCCTAGTCATTTGAATCATATCCATAGTATCTGGATGATTTAGTAGAGTCCTCATCAACTCTAACATTTGCACTCTCAACCATTTTTCTTAATCTTCTATTATAGCATTGGTAGGCCTTTCTTTTAGTAGAGTATCCTAGAAAGATTCCTTCATCACTTCTTGCATCAAACTTGCCTATATCGTCATCTCTCTTGATATAACACTTGCTTCCAAAGACCTTGAAATATTTAACAATAGGCTTATAACCAAACCATAGTTCAAAAGGAGTCTTACTAGAATTACCATTTACATTTACCCGGTTTAATGTGTACACAATAATGCTTACAACTTCACTCCAATAGATTTGAGGCACATTTCCTTCAATCATCATTGTTCTAGCAGCATCCAAAATTGTTTTGTTCTTCCTCTCTGCAGCTCCATTCTGTTGAGGGGTTCAGGGAGCAGATAACTGTCTTCTAATTCCATGCTCTTCATAAAAAGAATTAAACTTCCTGGAGGTGAACTCAACACCTTTGTCTGACCTTAAGCATTTGATTTTCAAACCTTTCTCATTCTCTACCATGGCTTTGAAACTTTTGAACTTTTCTAATGCTTCACATTTTTCTCTTAAGAAAGCAACCCATATCATTCTAGAGTAATCATCAATAAGCAACATAAAGTACCTTTCTCCATGGATAATTTTGACTCTGGAGGGACCACATAGATCAATATGCACCAACTCTAGTAATCCATTTGAATGATTTTGTTTGCTTCAAAAAGAAACTCTAGTCTATTTTCCCATCTGACACTCCTTGCAAATTGTGCTAGCAGGCTTCACTAACTTAGGTAGATCTCTTACTGCTTGAGTGGAACTTATTTTGACAATGTTATCAAAATTCACATGACACAACCTTCTATGCCATAACTAGCTTTCATCTATTTGAGCAATTAAAAACCTTTCACTAGCAACATTTAGGTGAAAAATATTACCTTTTGTCTGTTTACCTGAAGCAATTACATTTCTAGAGCTTCCAAATATCCTACATCTTCCATCTTTGAACTGAAAATCACAAACCTTGTCCACCATCTGTCCAGCACTTAACAGGTTGTGTTTCAAGCCTTCAACATAAAGAACATCATTAGTGTTATGCTTACCACCAAGGCAAATAGATCCTCTGCCATGAATCACCCAAGCATTTTTATCTCCAAATCTTACAACCCCACTGTCATAATTCTCTAGACTTACAAATTTTCTTTTGTCACCAGTCATATGATGTGAGCATCCGATGTCAATGACCCACTAATCCTTTTCTCCAATTCGGGCTGCAAGAGCTTTCTCTAGTAGATTCAATAGCCACTGGACTATTTTCCTTGATAGCAATGAAAACCCAACCATCCTCATTTCCATTGTCTTTATCTAACTCATCATCAATCACTCCTTTAACAAAGTAACATTTCTTTTGGAGTCTAAATTTGTAAGGATTAGATCTAGGAACTCTTTTAGGACACCTTGATGCAAAATGACCTATTTTACTGCAAGAAAAACATTTGATAGTCAACTTTCCTTTATACTTACCTTGTCCTCTACCTTCTTTCTTTACAATCAATGCTTCCAACTCTTCTACTTCTCTTTCTTCATCTTCAAGCTGTTTCATTTCTTCCTCATACTTGAATGTCTTTCTGGAACTCTCTCCTAGATCATATCTTTGCTTGTTTCTTCCAGATATAGTAACCTTAAATGCAGTTTCAATCTTGGGAACAAATTCACCAAATTCACTCAACTCAAAGGCAACAAGTTTACCAATCATTATATCCCTTGTCACATTCGTCAATGATTTGGTTTCTTCAATAGCATGAACCTTTGCTTTGTAGGAGGGAGGCAATGATCTGAGCACCTTAGCCACAATTTCTTCCTCATCCAGGACACCACCAACACATCTAATACCCATCACTAGTTCATTTACTCTCTGCATAAAAGAAGAAATATTTTCATCTTCACCCATCTTCAGATTTTCATACTTGCCTTTCAAACTGTAGCTTAACCATCTTCACATGTACATATCTATCATACAAAGTTTCCAGCTTCATCCACATCTCATGAGTTGTCTTCAGACCTAACATATTTGTCATTTCCAAATCTGTTAGAGCACTCAACAAAGCTTTCATAGCCCAAACATTTATTCTCAACCTCTTTAATCTCGTCAGTAGTGGAAGGACCATTCTAAGGAATAACATATTGATTCTTTGTAATTTTCTAGAAGTGTTCACCAATACACTTCAAATGACACTCCATCCAAGCTTTCCACAATGATTAGTTGTTTCCATCAAATCTAGGACTGTCCCTCTTGTATGATTCCATCTCAGATCACCTCAAGCTTTTAAACTTCTTTAGAGGAACTAGCTCTAATACCAATTGTTGGAAAAATAAGGACATACAACTGAGAGGGGGGGGATGAATCAGTTGTCTTAGATTATTTAAACTTTTTAAACTTTACTTAACTTAATCTCATATTTGATGAATGAACAATAAACCATAAACAATCAACACATCAGAAACATAAAGAACACCAAATTTTTTACGTGGAAACCCTTTTAGGGAAAAACCACAGTGGATGTTAGTCCACAATATTATACCCTGTTAAAAGTATAATAAAAAATAATGGGAATACACATGCATTCAAGCACACTGCCTACAACTCACTACTCAATTACAAGAGGGATCACTGGCCAATAAAGATTCAGATTAAAACCATCTGAATTTTGAACTGAGAAAATAGCTTCAAAAGCCTGATTACAATTCCAGTTAAGCACATAAAACCTTCTTCACACTTCGCTCAAACTTCTTCTCACTCTGCTCTGCAATTGAATGATTAGAGTACTATTCACACATCTTCACTTTCTTTGGCATACATTCACTCTTATACACACACTAACTTCGCTCAAATAATTGCTCTTATATATCTGCAACATGAAATTACATCAACAACTTAGTTGGCTAGAAATATAAAACATATTTTCAATGTCGGCCCAAATTTACAAATAAATTTTCAATGTGGATCAAACACCATCAGCCAATACCATGATGCAACCCAAAAAAATACCCTCGAGCATTCCAAACATTCAATTTTAAATCTTAAAGGATCCACAACATGCTACAACCACCATGTCAGCCAAGAACACAAGAACTAAACATATTGAGAAAAATATTCAACCACGAGCACATTGATCAACACAGATGTACAACAAGAATAGAGAATGATCTAGAAGCATCCACGAGCAACAAGAACTAACAGAGAAATATCCCCAACAACAAAAATTATTAGAAACACATAAAATTCAATCAAGAACACTGACAAAGACCACAAAAATACTATCAAGACACAACTGTTCATAGCATGATTAGATCTTCACACGAACCTCTGAAACTTTTGGTAGATGAAATAGATACACTCAATAGAAAACCATTTAATCCACAACAACTAATCTTCAATGTACAAAACAAGACACCTTCATGACCTTCATTGAACCACTGGGAACCTGTAATACTTTCTTTTACAATTTTCTAAATATCCTCGACATATATAACCTTCAATACATCAAATGTTAATAGTGTTGACATCAATGACAACTGCATATCAACAATACAATCACAACATCCAACAGATTTAACAAGCTTAAATTCCAAAAGAAGTGTTACTATGTTGTTGATGAAGGTGTAACAGATGATGAATCTGACAGAGGAAATGCAAGTGAAGATGAATTTTTGTTTATTGCTATCAAGGAAAATAATCCTGTGTCTACTAAATTTGCTAGTTGTACAAATGTGGAGAAAGCCCTAGCTGCTCAAGTTGAAGAGAAAGATGAATGGGTAATTGACAGTGGTTGTTCTCATCATATGACAGGAGATAAAAGTAAGTTTGTGAATTTGGAGAAGTATGATGGTGGTGTTGTGAGATTTGGTGATAACACAACTAGTGTGATCTGTGGAAGAGGATGCATTTCTCTTTATGGTAAGCATAACACTGATGATGTTTTGTATGCTGAAGGTTTGAAGCATAATATTTTAAGTGTTGGTCAAATGGTTGATAAGGGGTACAATCTTTAGTTCATGGATGGTAAGTGCAAAATATTGGGAAATTTTGGAAATATGATTACATTAGGTACACAAACAAAAGGTAATATCTTTCATCTGAGTGCTACTAGTAAAAATTGTTTGATTGCTCAAGTTGATGAGAGTTGGTTATGGCATAGGAGAATGTGTCATGTTAACTTTGATAAACTTGTCAAGATAAGTTCCACTAAATATGTGTGAGATCTTCCTAAGCTGATGAAACCTACTAATTCCATATGCAAAGAATGTTAGTTAGGAAAGCAAACAAGAATTTCATTTGGAGGTAAACAACAAAACTCAAATGGATTGTTGGAACTTGTGCATATTGATTTATGTGGTCCTACTAGAACTAGAAATTTACAAGGTTACAGATACTTCATGTTGCTTATTGATGATTATTCAAGGATGATGTGGGCTACTTTCTTAAGGGAGAAATCTAAAGCTCTAGAAAAGTTCAAGATCTTTAAGGCTATGGTTGAGATAGAGATTGGTTTGAAGATTAAGTGTCTGAGATCAGATAGAGATGGAGAATTCACTTCTAGTGAGTTTAATTCTTTTTGTGAAGAGAATGGAATAAAGAGACAGTTATCTACACTGCAGACCCCTCAACAGAATGGAGTTGTGGAAAGGAAGAACAAAACAGTTCTAGATGTGACTAGAACCATGATGTTGGAAGGAAATGTTCCTCAAATATACTAGAGAGAAGACATGAGTACTATTGTGTACACACTTAACTAGGTACAAATCAAAGGTGATACTGGTAAGAATCCTTTTGAACTATGGACTGGTCAAAAGCCTACTGTTAGATATTTCAAAATATTTGGAAGCAAGTGTTATATCAAAAGAGATGAAGATATAGGAAACTTTGATGCTAGGAGTGATGAAGGAATCTTTCTAGGTTACGCTACTAAAAGTAAGGCCTACCGGTGTTACAATAAAAGATTGAAGAAAATGGTTGAAAGTGCAAATGTTAAGGTTGATGAAGACGTAGTTGTACTATCCAGAACATGTGGATATGATTCTGATGATTGGAATGACAATACAAGCAAAGGAAAGAAAGGTCAGACTGCAATTCAAGTTCAAATCATTCTGGTGAATCAAGAAAATCAAGAAGGAGAAACTGATGGAATAACATAAGAGAGATCAAAAGATCCTAAAGTTGAAGAACATTCTAAGAAGACTCTGAGGTATGTGAGATTGAATCATTCGGAAAATTAGATCATAGGTGAAAAGAACAAAGGTGTCCAGACTAGGAGAAAAATTGTAGAAGAGTATTGTTTCATTTCAAAGACTGAGCCTAACAATGTGAATGAAGCATGCAACAATGAGCATTGGGTTGAAGCAATGAAAGAGGAACTACAACAAATTGAGAAGAATGATACATGGATTCTTGTTCCTAGACCTAAGGATAAGAATGTAATTGGAACTAAATGGGTCTTTAGAAACAAACTGAATGAACAAGGTGAAGTGGTTAGAAACAAAGAAAGGTTGGTTTGTAAGGGATATTCTCAAATGAAAGGTATTGATTTTGAAGAAACATTTTCCCCTGTTGTTAGAATTGAAGCTGTGAGATTGTTTATTGCTTATGCTGCTTATAAAGACTACAAAATTTATCAAATGGATGTCAATTCTTCTTTTCTAAATGGAGAATTGGAAGAAGAGGTATATGTTGAGCAACCTGATGTATTCTAGTTGACTGATCAGGAAGATATGGTGTGTCGATTGAAGAAAGAATTGTATGGTCTTAAGCAAGCCCCTAGAGCATGGTATGCCAGATTGGATAAGTACTTGGTGAAACTTGGATTTAAAAAAGGTACTACTAATAGTAATTTGTATTTCAAGAATGATGATAAAGATTTGATTGTGGAAGTTTTTGTTGATGATATCATATTTGGAGGAGATGATATCTTGTGCATGAAGTTTTCTAACGAGATGCATAATGAATTTGAAATGTCAATGATTGGAGAGATGAAATTCTTCTTGGGATTGCAAATTACTCAGTTAGATAAAGATATTTTTATATGTCAGTCCAAATATGTGAAGGATTTTCTGAAGAAATTTGGTATGGAAGACTCAAATCCTGTTGGTACACCCATGGTGACTGGATGCAAGCTGACAACTGATGATGATTCTCCAAAGGAAAATAAAAAAAGATATAGATCAATTATTGGTGGATTGCTTTATTTGACTCAAACTAGGTCTGATATCATGAATGTTGTATGTATTGTTGCTAGATTTCAAGCTAATCCTAAAGAATCTCATGTGACTTTTGTGAAGATAATTTTTAGATACTTGAAAGGGATAGTTGATTTTGGTTTATGGTATCCTAAAGATGATGATATTACTTTGAGTGCCTTTACTAATGTTGATTGGGTAGGAGATGTGAATGACATGAAAATTACTAGTGGTGGAGCATTTTTCTTGGGAAAGAAGTTGATTTCATGGTTGAGTAAGAAGCAAAATGCTATTTCTTTGTCTACTACAGAGGAAAAGTATATTGTTGTTGCAAATAATTGTACTCAAGTATTGTGGATGAAATAGATGCTGAAGGATATCAGAGTTGTGTATGACGAGCCTATTGTTATATTATGTGATAACTCAAGTGCTATTAACGTTTCTAAGAATCTGGTGCTATATTCAAAGACCAAGCATATATCTATCAAATTTCACTTTTTGAGAGAGAAGGTAAGTGAAAAGGAAATCAGATTGGAGTATGTGCCTACTAAGGAGCAGATTGTAGATATCTTTACAAATTTGTTGCCTAAGGATACTTTTGATATCTCAGAGGGAAGTTAGGGGTGATTACCCCTCCTAATAATAACTAAGGATGCATTTCTTTGCATCAATCCGTGCATTTCATGATCATATTTTAATCCTAATTGATGTTGTGGCGGATGCTACTCAGGGGGAGTAGTCAGATGTTCAGATGTTTAGAAGTTCAGATATGTGGTTCAAAGTTTGTATTGAAGAGATCTTTGTCATTGATGTCAAAGGGGGAGAAGAGTAATGTGAAAAACAAACTGCTAATTATCTGGAGAGAAGATCCTTGTGGGGAGAAGATCATGTGAGGAAAGAAAAGTCAAAACTTAAAGGAAGAGTAAGCATAGTTGTGTTGATGGTATTTTTCACATCATGTGTTGCCATCAATGCCAAAGGGGGATATTGTTGGATGTTGTGGTTGTGTTGCTGATATGTGGTTGTCATTCATGTCAACACTATTAGCATTGTTGCATTAGAAGTTGTATATGTCGAGGATATTGAGAAAATTGTAATAAGAAGTGCTACAGGTTGTCAATGGTGAAGTGAAGTTCTTTCTGTCGGTGTGTTCAGTACGTTGTTGTTCTAAGGTTTTGGACTAAAGGGTTTCTTGTTGAGTATGTCTAGTTTATCCACGTCGAGTTTCAGAGATCCACATGAAGATTTGATCGAGTTATGGTGATTTTCATTCTAATAGTTTTTTTCTGTCGCTTTAGTTAGTGTTCCTGATTGAAGATTCTGTGATTTTAGTAAGTTCAGTTGCTGCAAATGCTTCTCTGGTGTTTCATGATTCTTGTGGATGTTTCTAGTTCATTCTCTATCTTTTTGGCATGTCTAAATTGATCGTTGTGCTCATGATCTGATATTTTCTCTTGCATGTTCATGTTTTTCATGTTCTTGGCCAACAAGGTGTTGAAGCGTGTTGTGGATCTTTGAGGACAAATTAATTGGAGTTTTTTCATGTTAGCGATGTTGTTTTTGGTCTTCACTATGTTATGGCCAACCTTGGTTGATTCACATGAATAATATTAATTTGTTTTGGGCCGACTGTTTGTAATTATTATATTATCTTTTTGTGGCCGACTTATAGCGATGCAATTTCTTGTTGCAGATATATAAGAGTGATTGTTTGAAGTGTGGAAGAGGTGTGAATGTGAAGTGTAAGATTCCTTTGTGCGAATAAAGATCAAATCATTCGAAGGCAGAGCAGAGAGTGAAGAAGAGTGAAGAAGTGTTCATGTGCTTAACCAGAATTGTAACCAGGCATTAATAGATGCTATTTGCTCAGTTCAAATCTGGATGGTTGTAATATGAATCTTTCTGTAAGACAGTGTGTCTTCCTTGGGAAGTAAGCCTTGTTGTATTTGAGCAGTGAGCTCTAGGTAGTGTGCCTAAATGCATGTGCAAGCCCCATTCATATTTCCTTATAATTTTAATAGGGTATAATCTTGTGGATTGACCTCCACCATGTTTTTTCCCCTAATAGGGTTTCCACGTAAAAATCTTGCTATTATGTGTGCTTTTGATGTGTTCATTTATGCTTTCATGATTAATGATCAAATCTGAAATTAAGGTTAATAAGTTGAGTAAGTTTATGATTCAGTGACAACTGATTCATCCCCCTCTCAGTTGTTTTCCCTTGAGTTGTCAACATCCCTAGCTCCCTTCACGACAACATTTTTCAAATGAGTGCAACAGCTGAGCGAAGCTCTTGTTTTTAATGGTGTTTGAATTCAGTCATATCAACATTAAAACCAACCTCTTGCCAAATATTTTCACAATAGGCTTATACCTTGAATTTGATTATGCACCATTGGATACACATGTCAAGGTGATTGATGTGATCTCATATATTTATTACCGTAATCTATAATGATGTCACGACAAGTCTTAACGCACTAATGTTGTCACATATCTTACTTGGTGTGGTATGGCAGTACCATATTTTATACCTTCTATGTCATGTTTAGTCTTCATGGTCGTAGGATACATATCGCTATGCCGCCGCTACATTATTTACATCATGCGGTACTATGGTGTCTTTGTCTACTTAATGCTTACTTTCCTACTACCCTACTTAAACCTCCTTATCATAGGGTAGAGGTGTGTACTATTTGACCGTGTATGCTACTTGACTCCTTTACGATATGATAGTTTCATGTTTTTATTTTATGAGTTAGGCACCACCAACCCACTCGGGCTTCATCTTATTGTTGCAGGATTATGGTAATGGGCATAGATTGGTTTATTGGTGATTATTTGAGCTTATATAGGTCTTTCAGTGTTAGTTAGACCCAAAAATTAAGTTTGATCCTAGGGGAAGGTGATGTTTACATAAAAAGGAATTATCTAAAGGAACAAATGAACATATTTACAAAAGGTGGTTCTAACGGTTAAGTGAAATGAATGATTTTATAGATCTTGTCAGAAAAATATTTGCATTTCATGTTAAACATAATGTATAACCAAAGGAAATACATCTTTTGATGTGGGTGAGATGTGAGTAGGGTAATGGAGGTCAGTAGAAATGAAGGTGAAATTCTTAGCTCTAATAGTAGGCAAGGCTAATCTTTGATTAGCACCCGAGGCCCCTAGGATAGGTCCTTAGGTTAGGTTCTAGGTCAAAATCTTAGAAAACACAAAAATATTGGAAATTTTGAAAATCAAAACATTTGTAAAACATCTCGAAAATCCCAAAACAACCTCAAAACATTTCAAAATACCAAAAACATTCAAAAAACCCAAAATCATCCATCCCATTTTTCTTTCACCCACAATAAACATCCACTCACAATAAATCAATCGTTATCTTCAATCTTTGACAAAGCAATCAGAAACAAGTATAGAAAACTGAAAGTGTAAACTCAAATGTCAGGGTCTTAAGTCTAGGTCAATAGGTAAACAAGTTAGTCAACTCTTGGTATCAATAGCCCATCATCCTTTTAGTATCAAATTATTTGATAACATCATGTCTTAGGATACATCTTTCCAATAATGGACATCAACATCAGACATCACCGTAGTTTAGTCTTGGCTAGAGGTATGAAGAACATTAGCTTGTTTGTTCACTTGATCTTTTCTTTTGATTTATCTTATTGCACTCATTCCAATGACCTCTCGATGATGTCTAATCAAAAAGATTTAGAGAGAAAGGAATGAGGCATTGATCATTATCTTTCATTTTTATTTTTTTGGATACTCTTGTAATATAACCTTGGTCATGCTAATTTTGTTCAGTTTGTAGGGAGGATGTTTTGGATATCTTGTTGACTATTACATTGGGAGGTTTTTCCTTTTTGTGTTTTGGTCTGAGATTTTTGAAATGTCTGAAGTACACTCTAACAAGGTTTTTCATATGCTAGGTGTGAACAAGGATACTCCTATCTGTTTGTTGAGTCAAAGTCAACCACACTAGATACCACACCATCCTAGTTGTCTATACCTGGATGCATCGTATCTATGTGTGTTATCAAACATAAGGAAAGTTAATCTTTTACATCCCCAATCCCTGGATAAGAAACACATCATCACTAATCATCATATCTAATAAAGTCTCAACAACTCATAGACTTGTTGGACTTCTGCATCTTCTTGGAATCAAGGGTTGATCCCTCTATTTCTTCTATCTTCTCCACGAACTAAAATGGTATCATGACATTCAAACAAAATCTATTTGTATCCATCTTGTATCCACAAACTGTTAGCATCCTGCATAACCATACATGTAATCATAATAGGAAACCTTATCCAAGCATTGCATTATCATTTAAGGTGTTTACATAATATAGATTTGTTATTCTAAGCATCTCAAAATCATCACATTTTGCATTATCATCATGATCCATACATTCATCTTGCATCATCACATACCATATGGAAAAAATATTGAAAAAGAAATAAAAAGTATCATTACATTGCATCCATATCACATGCATTATCATCAACATAATATAGATTTGTTAGTCTAAGCATCTCATAACATAATATTGCAATCATCATCAGACAAGGAATAAATTCATCATACATCACATGTGCATTCATATCATACATTGATAGCATTAGATACATCACATCATAAAACATAAAGCATCATAACATAATCATTAATTACATACATCCATATCATATGCATCCATACATCCAAAACACATAAGATGAGATAAAATAACATCACATCATATGAATCAGAGCCATCTCATATATATATATATATATATATATATCAAAAAATTTGAATGTCATGATACAATTGGAATTAGGTGTGGAATATACAAGAGGCTAATCAAAAATCAACCAATGAATGTATATACATCATATAATCAGGCTATACATAAAAAAAGTGTCTAAGCAGTATCGGTGACCTGAGCTCCCCTCACTTTGTTGGTCACTACAGTGGCTTCCCTGTCTCTGATGGTGTGACCCTGACGGTCTGCTTGATGGCCCCCCATGAGACCTGCTCAGTACAACTTGGCTGATATGGGAGAAATCTAGCTCCTGACACTCCTGTGGACAGGATTAGTAGTATAGAGTCCTATAATATGAGGCCTCCTGCATGGCCCACCCGTACATCTTTGCAGGGATTGTGGCTTGTCCCTATGCTCGCAATGTTGTTTCCTCTAGCTATTTTTTGCATCCAATCTCAAGGGCCAAACCAAGGTTTACATCCTATCTCATTTGACGCTCCTATGCAACCTCCTGTCTTGATTGATCCCTCTCCTAGGTCAAGGACTATATCTGAGCTGCCACCTACTACAACTTCCCTATCAATAGTTGTACTTGATCCTGCAATGTTGCTATCTATCTGTCTCATGGATTGGGACATGGTGGTGACTATTGTGGAGGTTGTTGTGGTGGCTGTTGTGGGGCCCTCTGTCCAACATGTTGTACTAAGGACACATGACCATCATGCCCGTCTTGTCCATCCTACCCATCCTAGGGCTGTTGAGGTGGCTACTAAGGCACCTGTCCAATCTGAGGTCCTCTGACCCGTCCCTTTCCCACTGCTGGTACTATCAATAATGTCAATCTCACAGGGACGTGGGCCTGCCAATATACGTCATAAAGCCTATCATCCCTGCATCTGGGGGACCATCAAAGTATACCCATGACTACATGAACTATTTCAAAAAATCATCAATGGTTACCTGGGGTTGGATTCGTTTCCCCTAGGCAGTCTCTGGTGCTCGTCGTGCAAAGATGGCTCTATAGGCTGAGTTGGGTGCATCTTGCACCTCCTTGAATTGTCTCGCTACCCTGTCTGGCAAGTAGCACTCAATCATATGATGCTACCACCCTTGCATTTATCTAGTTTGGAAACAATAAAATAACTTCTCATCATCATCGTGCCACCTGTGATAATGAAGCCAAGGCCTCCATCTAAAGATCGTCATCTTGTCGATAACCTGCCTCTAGTGCGGGATGTTAGTGATACCTATATAGGGAAGGGTGATCATCCCACCATATCTATAGACCACAGGATCATCACAGTCTGTTTGGACATCTACTAGATGGTGGGCCTCAGTACTGCTATATGCTCATATGCCCATATGTGGAGAAGTGTAACCTTGACTCCAATGTTGTGGGCCATGCAATATACCACCTAGTGCATGTCATGATACAAGGAGGAGAGGAAAACTTCCCATATACGATCATCTCCTCCATCATCTGGGACCAGATGATGCACCATCCAATGCTGCATCCCTGTGCACATCTATCAAGAAAAAAGACTCCCGAAATCAGTGCACCAACGAATAGTGTCAAATATGGGGCAATCCCCTCATACCGATCCAGGTCAAGTTTCCCATTGTCCACCTCATACTAGTCAACTTTAAACAACTGAAATATGGTATTTCCATTGACCTCGATGTCATAGATAATCTGCTTACTGTGTATGGGGATCTGTAGTAGGGAAAACTTTAGTGGCGAATCTTCGCGAATTGGCAAATTCTAGGAATTGGTCTACTCAAAATTGGAAAATTTCTTGCACCCACAGGGTATCCAAATCGCCAAGAATTTATGAAACATAGTTCCAATGCATGTCGATTCACCAATAATGTTTTTATGAGGCATATTTAAGCAACAAATTCGCCATTGTCAAACTACGCATTTCAAATGGACTGACTAATATTTTTTCCTAAATCTCATAAGCATTTAATAAAAAAAACCTACATATTCGCAATACTATTAAAACGACATTGTATCAGGAACCATTTCACCAATTAAAATTTACAAATAGTTTCTTGTGAAGACTCATTTCGCCAATTAAAATTTATAAATAGTTGCTTATGAGGACCTATTTCGCCAATAACATTAAAAAATAATTAAATTTGAGGACACATTTCGCTTTGAAAATTACAACGTATTCACCAAATTTTTAATATACCATTTAAAAATCCTGCGGAATTCACCAAATATGGAATCATGGATTGATATAAATACAATCGAAAGTGTCATTTATTCTTACACATTTTGTTTGGTTTTGAGGTTCTACTTCTCGATTCGGAAGTTAGCGAAAGCCGAAAACGTAGACTTAAAGGTGAGTGATCACCGATCATTTCTTCATAGTGTTATTAGTTATAATATTAATTTTTCTTTATCTCTTTTCCATTCTTGCTTTAGTCTTAAAGATGATATTGAGTAGGGAATGGGATCTATATTATTATTCTTTGTCCTTCTTAAACAAGAAGACATTTTTTTCTAGTTTTTTATTCGAAGTGAGAGATGAATATGTTGATCAAATCATAGATCAATATGTCGAGCAACTCAAGCAGCAATGGTAAGGCTCCTGTCGCTCCTCAGGGTGATGAAACTACTCCTGCCACTCCTTAGGGTGTTGAAAATACTCCTGCCGCTCCTTAGGGTCAGGGTGGTGAAAATACTCCTGCCGCTCCTTAGGGTGTTGAAAATACTCCTACTGCTCCTTAGGGTGGTGAAACTACTCTTGCCGCTCCTCAAAGCAAGGTGGTGAAAATACTCCTGCCACTCCTCAGGGTGTTCAAAATACTCCTTTCGCCCCTCAGTGTGGTGAAGATCAAGAGACTCAGAGGCCATCACAATGCCCAAAACTTATACATACCATACAGTCTTACTTTGGAATTACCAAAGCTTCTAATCGATCAGGTCAAGATGGAGCTACATCATCAACTCTTCCACCAAATATTGGTAGCATTCACAATACCTCAACGCCAGTAGAAGGTCAAGTTGAGATTGTCATTGATTTAAATCAAAGTGTATCAAATTCAAATGGGGATGGCAATACCACAGAAGATGCTCCAAGGGATACATTGGTTAGCCAGAATGAAATAATTGAATTGGATGAGGATGATGTTGGTAGCAAGAAAAGGAAAAACAAACCAAAAAGGGGGCGTGAGTGGGAAATGACAAGGAATTTTCAACTTGGTTGGTTGTCAAAGTACCCATTCATTATAGCAGTGGGGGAATCAAAAAATATTGAAAAAGCAACACATGCCAAATATACAATTTGTACTTGGAAATTGGGAAAACCCAAGACGTTGCAGCTAAAGATTGACACTATAGAAAAGCATATCAGTAAAGTTTATGAAAAACAAATCATAGACGGAAAGGAACAATCAGTCTTACGATGGAAATCAAAGGAAGAATGTCTTCATGTTAGGTATGCCGTGGATTATGAAGAGCATCAGCAAATCATGTTGAAGCTTGTTGCATGTAAAGGTACGCTTGAGGCTCAATTTGGAAAAGCAATGGAAGGAGAAAATATGTCAAAAATTGTTCAAATGAGTGGTGTTTTTAATATTTTTTCTAGAGGGCATCCTACGACCGACTACCTAGAATATTCTAGTTTATTATCTTTTTTGAATGTTCCTCACTATCCCTACACACATTGGTCAATAAACACTAGATGAGAATGGGAAAAGTGTCTTGCTGCAGTGGAAAAGGAAGATTTAAAGGAGAAAGTAAAAGAGTCAAATTTCATTGCATTATCTTTAGATGAAGTTACTGCGGTAGACAATACTTCTTGGGTCTGTATGCATTTGTATATTGTACAACAAGAAGTTCGCCAAGTTCATCTTCTCTGTGTTCATAAAATAAAGGACAGTTCAACATCGCATAATATATTTGAACTAGTCAAGAAATATTTGAATGAAATTGCAGGTATGAATGAGTTGACAATTTCAAAAAAGTTGGTGTGTGTAGGAGTTGATAGAGCTACAGTGATGCAAGGTCAAAGGACCGATGTTTGCACAAAGTTACAAACTACTTGTGCACCATACATGCTTGGCATTCACTGCATGGCCCACAAAATAAATTTGGTGTTCAAAATTGTAAGCAAGTTTCCTACAGTATCAAAAGTTGAAAATCTAGTCTACGAGATCCACGCATACTTCTACCGAAGTCCCAAACTTTTCATAGAATTTTAGAATTTTGCTGAGGGAATAACACTAGGAAACAAGCTTCTCAAGGATGTCGATACCAGATGGATCTCCCTGTATGGACCAACGCAACGAGTTCTTTCAGAATATCAATCTTTAATTGGAGTGATGTACGAAAACCACAGCACGGTAGACAAAGCTCCAGACCTCTTACATAGGTTAAGCGATATAGAGACACTTTTGAATTTAGCTAGTCTTCTCCCCATGCTGGATGAAATGAACAGTCTTGTGAAGAAAGCCCAAGATAGAGCTATGTATATTAATGAATATGCCAATTTTCATAAACATACATGCTTGGCCCTCAATCATCTATATCTAGATTTAACACAAGATGGTGTAGATTATAAACTGTGGCGGAAAATTATTGATTTGAATGATCATGATAATTATTTACAGTTTAATGGAAGTGGGAACTTATGTATCTATGTACGTGGATATGAGATACAAATGTACCAATGTAAGACTACCATGCGCTCTAGAAGAGAAGTACCTATTAACTAGGAAGATTTTAAATACATTGTTAAATCTATTGGTGATAATTTGAAGGAAATTGCAAAATCTCTTTCCTCAAAGATTCGTGAAAGATTCCCTCAAGATGAAATACTTGAAGCCATGAGTATTGTGTATCCTCAATTTTGGCCAAACCGAGATAACCCAAGATTTTTTCATGCTCAAGTAAAAATCTTGATCGAACAATTTTTGAAAATTGTAACAATCAATGAGCAAAAAAAAGAAGGAATTTTAAATGAAGATAAGCTAAGAAAGCAATGTAAGGATTTTGCAGTAGCTATTAAGGAATAGTATAAATCCATGGGCAAGGACAAGACCTTGAACCAGGATCAATAAAAAAGGTTTGGAAAAACTTAGGTCAGAGTGAAATATTGCGTGATAAGATATCAAAATATTTCAAACTTCCTAATTTATGTCAAACAATGATATTGGGGTCGGTGGAGGATGAGAGAGTTTTCAGTACATTAGGGTTTTTGAAATCAAAGTTAAGAAAAAAACTAAACAAGAATTTGGAAAATTGCTTGAGGATGAAAGGAACTGCGCATAATATCAAAAAATTTCCTTTTGATAGGGCACTCGCAATCTAGAGGTCCACATGTGAAAGAAGAGGGACCGGTATGTGCAACACTCCAATTCCAAAGGCTGGTACTGGTGGCACTACCATGGGCAATGAGACTGGGAAAGATGACATTGACGAAAATGACAATGAATGTTGAATTTGAGACACTGGCCAAAGAAGGTGAAGAGCAGACTCAGAATCAAGAGATTCAAGATGACTCTTTTACTCTATCTGATGTTGAATGTCAGTTTTGAGACCTTGACTCCATTTGAGAAATGGAAGAGAATTAGCAGCTTTTAGGTATTTATACTATAATACAAGATTCGTGAATCAGTTTCCATTGTTCCAAACTGTAGTTGATGATATTTTATATTGTATTGGATGAAAATTGAAATTGTGAATCATTGCACTTCATGAATCATATTCCAAACTTTAGTTGATATTTTATATTGTATTCCATGAAATTGTGATAGTTTATATTTTATATTGTATTCCATGGTATTGAATTTGATGTGTTTCTGCATCATTTTTAAAGAACAACACTTATCACTCAACTCATAAATTCCTATTGCATATCCATTCACAAAATATTTGATAAATAACTCAAAGAATATTAATCCATTCCTTGAACAGAAGTTAACAATTCAACATCCACAACTTATAAGCTAACATAAGCTAATAGTTAAACATAAATAACTTATAAATACATCCACACAACTTAAACAATAAAAGCTTAAACTACCAAATCACCTAAATTATTCAGAGAACTCCTTACGCATCCATCACCATAAAATCTTTATTCACAGATAAACATTCCACAGTAATGAAATGTAGACACGTAAAATATACTGATTGCCATCGTGCATCTGATCCTGAATTACTAACATTGTTTCTTCCTGAATCATCCCTCGGTCTAACCATTTAATCAAATTCCCCTATCTGATTAAATTCATCAATATTTGTCTCTTAATTAAATAAATCATTTTATTTAATCAGGTCAATCTCTTTTGTTAATTAAATCAATCCATCTGATCTAATTATCCCTATTTAATTAAATAATCAATTTATTTGATTAAATCTCTCAAGTCCATCCATTAAATTAAATAAATTAAAACCTTATTTGATTTAATCTAACACCATCTCTTTTAATTAAATAAATCAAAATCCTTATTTAATTAATCTCTTGTCATATTCCTCTCTTATCGATTTAAATAAATCCATAAATTTGAGTCAAATAGGTCACATCATCTAACCTCTCTCATTAAATTAATTAACCCTTGATTAATTTAATCTCATCTCATGTCACATCCTCTAGATAATGCAAGTTGCACATGAAAATAGATTTAATTCATTTATTAAATCCTATTTTCCTCACAAGGCATCTTTTGGAATATTCTCTCAATTTGAATTCAAAAATTCGGTGTCAACATGTACATCCAACAAGGCAATAAATTCAACTTACATGTCCTTTTCCTTGAGCCAAGTGGCATTTATTGCATTTTCCCTTCCCTCTTGCATGTCATTTCAACAAATTTGAAATTCAAAATTATGTATTTATTGGCACAAACCCCAAATCTTGCACATCCATCATCCATTCATAGCTTGACAAGTGGCATCATATCATTGGATGAATGTTAGTCCCACATTGCTAAAATTTGGACATTCATCCATCTTGGAATTCTATAAATAAAGAGCTCATATCCTCATTTCATCATCCACAATCTAAGCAAAGTTACCATGCTCAAATATCTCTTGAATTTTATCCATTATCATTGAGTCATAGCTAGGTTTTTGCAGATGTTGGCTTGGAGTTCTCATTATTCATCAACAAAGTGGATCAATCACCTTCAACACATCAAGTTTGCATCATAGGAATTGGGAAAGGGCCAATTTTCACATCAAAGTGGCACCAATTCCCCCATGGGATCATGAGTCTGCACATCTAATTAGGATTTAATCTTGGTTTTATCACTTTTATTGTGTTCTTTGTTATTTTTTTTCCTAGTTTGGAGTTGTAAATGGATTTCATGGGGAATCCTTGTTTTGGCTTGCAATCACTTGTCTAACTTGTTTACTCTTGTTGTTTTACAGGTACCAAGGTTGGGGTTTGCACATTTGGCGCTAGAAGGAGGGTCTAATATCATTCTTTTCCATCTTCTCTTAAAATTTCTGCATTTTCACTCACACACAAAAAATTCCAACGTTGGGAGCTCAACGTCGTTGTTTTGGCACTGTGGGCTCTTCAACGTCACTATATGGCACCGCTTAAAACACAAACTGTGATGCTGGACTCATCCCGCCAAAATATTTGAATTCTAAACTCCGCCACTGGACTCGTTGACTTGCAAGGATTTTCAAAAAAATATTAAACTGCAACGCGGGTCAAAAACTATGATGTAGTTGAGCTCTCTGTCCCGACACAGAGCGACGCTGACTAGTAAGCGGCACTGTGAGGGAACCGCTCATAAACCAAACTGTGACGCCATTACGAGTTGTGACGCAGCGAGACAGTAAAAAGGGAAAATTTGATTTATGATTAATTTATATTCTATTTTCTGGTTTTTAACTTCTGTATTTTCCAAAATCTGACTGGTTTCTTTCACTTGTAGGTTGGAAATCAAAAACAAAGGAAGGAGGAGTATGATGATGATATTTCATCCAATCAAAGTGTTTTTAAACACTTTAGTATTTGTTTAACACTTCTTCAAGGAATTATTAGCACTTCTTTCTTAGGACACTAATCTTCCTTTGGGTTTAAAAAGAATCTTTTTGTTTATTTCTTGCAAAAGGGCTAAAACGAACTTTAGGATCACAACTTACTAGATTTTGTTTCTTGGATTAACAATTGAACAAAGTGTCCATCATTTGTCTTTTGGTGCTCTAAAAGGAACTCACATTTTTCTTTGTGGATTTAAAAAGAACAAGTGTAGCCTTGTTTTTCGTGAGGGCTTACTTAAACTAAAGCCATTGAAAAATGACGTATGCGCTTCTCTCGTGCTTTATAGTGATCTTGAGAATCAAAAGGTCTTTTTCATGACTTTAGGGTGAGACAAAGTAATCACCTCCACACTTCGATTTGGGTTTAAAATTGAACATCTTGCGCGAGTGTGAGTGGAGGAATTGTTGTGTATATTCTCTCTCCTTGTTGCCAACAAGGATTGATTGAATTATGAATATTCTTCTTCATTCACTTTTGTTTATCCTAAGGGCCTGCCTTGGGGAAAAAGTACTCACCAAAGGGAACGACTCAACCAGTAACACTCTAAATCCAAGAGTATTTCCAACCGGGATATAAATGTGGATATTGGAAGAAACGCCAATATCATGTGGTTAATTCTGACAAGATGGATCCGAAAGGGGACTCTTGCCGTATGGTTCAATCTCCACGAATGGAAAGTCCTTACTAAAACCCATGTGCTAGAATTTTCCAAAATCCTTTAAACTATTTTTTGGTGCAAGAACGGTCATTCTCAAGCCACCCCACACTTTTACGGTCTTCTAGTAGAAATGGAAAACATGCCATGGGAGTTTCATGGGTGTTGATGCTTGGTTGCCCTGTATAAGTGAGTTTTGTAGAGGGGAGCCAGTGGGGTCAAGCATCTAACCATTCGCTAGAGATAAGCATAGTTGGACATGTCCAAGGGGGAATCCAACAAATATTGTCTTACACATCCATAGAATTGTACTTATTCTTGGGTTACAAAATGCATTGCTTGATCGAAAACACCATGGAAACAAACACTTGAACCTCATCCAAAATTCAAACCCTTTTGAAGATAAATACAATTGACTCAATCCATATGTTATTGCTTTCCCTTGGGATTCACATCCTTAGAGGTTTCTAAACATTGGATTATATCTCAATTTGTCTCCTTAAGTAAACAATAGGAAAACCCTTGCCTTAAGTTCATTGAATTTCCACATAACATATCTTGTGGGGTTTGAAGAAATTAAGACATTGGACATCTTAGTTTGAAAACCTAATTGAAGAAAGTGTTTTTGGTAAAATAAAGACATTAAGCAAAGCTAAGCAAAATGAACTTTCATATGTGTTGAAGACTCACAACCCCAAAAGCAAAAAATCATTGGTTGGAAATCCAAAATGAATGTTCAAATGAAATCATTTCTTGGCTACAAAGGTCTTTAGGAAGCATTTGCATGCTCTTCAATACCTAGGTCTAGGAAAACAAAGTGTACCTTTTTAGGTTCATCTTAGGATCAAAAAATATCAAAATCCTTTTTCATCCATCCTCCAAAACATTAAAACATCATCTCACAATCACCTTTTGGGAAAATCTTGAAATCATCCTTAAATACTAGGCTTTTTGGAAAAATCAAAATCATTGAGACTAAATCCTTGAAAACATTATCAAAAACAACTTTGGCTAGGTAGGTGTAAATGCATCCTTTTGCATAATGCTTAGTCAAAGTTATCAAAATCATCTTGTCTAGCTTAGTATATGTAGATGAATCCTTCTTCATATACTTAGCAAACGATCATCTTGTTTGAATAGGTGTGGGTAGATGCATACTTCTCCTCACACATATTCAAATCATCATCCATTGAACAAAA
This sequence comes from Sequoia sempervirens, assembly GCA_007258455.2. NCBI lineage: Eukaryota > Viridiplantae > Streptophyta > Pinopsida > Cupressales > Cupressaceae > Sequoia > Sequoia sempervirens. The sequence goes on along the minus strand of VDFB02000013.1, from coordinate 33,692,793 downwards.
CTATCCCTTAGATCATCATCCAACATCTTAGGGTCTTTTTGTTCAAAATCAAAATCAAAATCAAATTCAAAATCAAAATCAAGGACAAAATCCCAAATCCAAAATCAAAATCAAAATAAAGTCCTAAAAGCCTATTATCTCATTCAAGATTTATCAAAAGCCAAAACATCTGTATCATCCATCCCTAACATCATCATCATATCATCACCTTTGATCCTCAAGGCATCCTAAGACTTTCTACTTTGGGGCATAAAATAACGATCGATCCAAAGAATCAAGAGATTCATCTCCCATATTCTCAAAGATTGATCCTTGTTTTATGGTTCTAACTAGATCTCAATACAAGAAGAGTATGGAAGCCAACAAAGAAACACCCGCTTCAAGCGATCTTAGCCAAACAAACGCAAAAATGAATCCTGCCGAATCAAGTAATCCGTTGACCCTCTCATCATCGTAAAATCTGCAAGAAGAAAACCAAGAAGAGGACCTTACCTTTGGAATGTCTCACGAGGAAATGACTAAAATGCTCCAAAATCTAGACAACCATAGAATCATCAACATCATGATGAGACTTAACCCTTCGTTATACATGCTTGAGCTAGCAAAACAAGGGGCCAAGTTACCTTTGGATTTTGATGTGAGTACCATAGTAGAGGCATCTTTTCCGCCAATTTCATCCACCATTCCCATCTCATCTACACCCCCATCTCAAAACGTCACGCAAAACATTCTGCAAATCACAACATCGTTTGCTCCAACCCAACCCAATGTTAATAAGGGAAGTGCATTTCTCAATGCAATTCAAACACACCCCCTTGTTAATAATCAAAATTTAGATGCAAACACCACCTTGGAACAAAGCATACCCCAAAACCCATTACACAAAAATGTTCCTCTCACATTCCATCACGATCCATCATCATCATTTATTCATGCAACACCACAAACACCTCTTCTCACAAATTCACAAGAAGAGGGAGATATGTTCAGACCAGGGGGCATATTTGACACCACAACATTTTTGCAACAACTCACACCCCTTACATTTCCACCTCTCCCACCATTTCCATTATCATTTGCACCACTCCTTGGTTTAGGGCTTCCTCCCCTACCAAGTATCAATCAAACCTATATCCCAACCATCAATCAAGGCATTACACCAAACACCCAAAAAAATTTGTTGATATCGTAACAACAAATGACGAATACACAAGCAATGGAAACACCATAAAACATCCTTCTAACATCACAAAGCATAGGACCAACCACCACACCAATACCATCATCCACCACTCAAAATATCAACACAACATTATCACTCACCACAAACACCATTCCAAATCCACCACCACCAACTTCCACCACATCAAGCCAATACGACGCAACATTGCAAGTTGATTTCCAAAGAGAATACCAACAAGTTAAGAAACAAAAATCTAAACAATTAGCTATTTAGCAAGATGCTCAAGCTGCACAGGCTGCCCAAGCTGTAGAAGCCGCATTACAAGTGCAACAAGCCCAAGTATTATTGCAACAACAACAACAAGCCACCCAATCCGCGCAGGCATCACAAGCATTGCAAGCACAAAGGGCTGCTCAAGCACACATTTTATTGCAACAACAAGAAACACAAGCACAAGCTCAATATCAGGCACAACAAGCCCAATATCAAGCACAACTCAATGCACAAAGACAAGCAGCGCAATTGTAGCCATATCAGCAAGCATTAAAGCAATACCAAGAGTAGCAAGAAGCAGCAGAATTGGCAGCCCAACAACAAGCGTTGTTGGAACAACAACAAGCATTGTTGGAACAACAACAAGCGCAACAACAAGCACAAATCTTAGCACAACAACAAGAAGATCAACAACAAGCATTGTTCATACAAAAGTAGGTGGAAGCCTACCTCGCTTGCCATAACATACAGATACCATCGAACAATGCACTGACCGACCCGCCCATCCAACCCACGATTGAAACACCCCAAAACACTTTCATACCACCCCCTGATCCCCAAAATGATGTGACGACACAACTCAAGTTGCTCTTGCAATAAGTGCTCGACCTTCAATCAGGGTGAACAACCAAAACGACTTGTCTCCTTATCCATTTGATAGGAGCTTGATAATGAAACCATTCCCCAAGGGATTTGAAATCCCCAAATTTGATAAATATCAAGGGATGGGAAACCCTGAAGATCACATCAGGGAATTCCAGGTTCATTGCATGGAGGTCACATATGATGATACTTATCTAATGCGGCTATTTCCTAGGAGCTTGGCAGGCCACGCTATAGAATGGTTCTCTTTCTTACCTTCAGGCATTAGAACATTCCAAGAAATTAGGGACGCATTCATGAAAAATTATGCATGCAACATTGTAATGGATGTTAGTCTCGAAGAACTCTCAGCTCTAAAACAAGGAAAGGGTGAATCATTTGCCTCATTCATACAACGATGGTGATCCAAGGCCAATCGGAGCAAGTGGACCATGCCAGAAGAACAACAAGTTTGCACCATCATAGCCAACCTTGAAGGCCACTTGGAATTTCATGTCAAGGTTGAGGGAATCACCACATATGATAAATTGATCACCAAGGCGCTTAGCATCGAAAGATCCCTTGTGACCCAACCCACGAAATCAACATCATATCACGAACAACAAAACAACCGCCCACCATCCAATTACAACGATAAACCTCATACATGGGCAAGAAACAAAAGTGTTACTAATGATGGGTTCGTTGATGCCAAGGTGGTCATTAGTGCCCCATGCTAATATACCTGCACCGCAAATCCAAATTCAACGCCAAAACACTCATCACACAACACACCAACCCAACAACAATCCAACCATCAATAACCTCAATGATCAAAGAGGACCACCTCAACGAAAAAGTTATCCCAAATGAAAATACACCATTTTGGGGGAACCATTGGAGGACATAATGAAAAAATTGATCGACGAAAAACTCATCAAGCCTCCTACATTCGAGAATTACCAAGAACCCGATGTCAAACCTCCTTGGTATAACGAGAATAAACTTTGAGAATTTCATAAAATCAAAGGTCACACCACCAAAAATTGCATGAGACTCAAAAACATCATCCAAGATCTCATCGATAAGAAAATCATAAATGTGGAACAACCTATAGGAAATGAGGATCTTAAAATATACACGAATCCGATGTCGAATCATGGCAACAAAGGGAATAAAAATGATAAAGGGAAGGGCAATGTAAATCATGTGTATGAAATAGTTGTTGCCTCCCTAAATGAAGACTGCATGGTCATCACTATCAAGGGCACCCATGCCGAAGATTGTGGAGTCACCACAAGAGGCGGAAAGTCACCATCACAGGATCATCCCAACCAAATAGAGTCCCTTCATCTAGATCTGTTCTGCATGGCTACAATGTTGTAGATAAACTTAAGAGAACACCAACACACATCTCCATCATGGAGTTGTTAAAAATATCCTTGAGGAAGCATTAGCCTCATCCACTGTCCCCGCAGATCTTGATGCAGAGCAATTCCAAGCTATGGTCGGAAATATCATTATGCCTAATCTTCTTACATTCTCTGACCAAGATTTCCCCACCCAACCATCTCACAATCGTGCACTTCACTTGGAAGCCATTGTACACAAGAGAAAAATCAAAAGGGTCTTGGTGGATGGAGGTGCGGGTTTGAACATCTGTTCTCTCAGCCTCATTAAGCAGCTGAAAATATCAGAAGATTCCATCAACAAAGGAAAGGGCATCACGATAACAGCATATGATGACCAAGAAAGAGTGTCTCAGGGCATGATTAAACTCCATATTCAAGTAGGGTTGACTCTCATGCAAACCACTTGTCAGGTCTTGGACCTTGACTTGCCGTATAATATCCTTCTGGGACGCCCATGGATCCATGCGATGAAAGTCGTAGCATCAACCTTCCACTAATGTGTGAAATTTACACATAATGGACAAGAGGTTACTGTCCATGGAGATCCCGAACCGTTTTCATATTGCAAAAATCTTGAAGCAAAGTATTACAAAATCCCCCAAGTGCCAAAAAATGATGAGGGCCCATCCACACCATACATTGATCTCGCCACTCTTGCGTCCACTTCTGCGACAGAGACACCCGCCATTCCCACCATCTCCGACATCAAGCTCATCATCCAGGAGGATGGTTGTGGAAGCTACAAGCTCCCTAACAATGCTTTTTTGATAGGAGAGTTACCACAATCTCCTCGATCACGCGAACGTCCACAAGAAAACCAAGCTTCCACATCACAAACCTATCCTGAAGACTATCCCGAATTCACAAGCTGGGGAGACCTTGGCCAGGAAGTTATTGAAGCAGATCCATCTCACATGCTCTATCAAGATGAAAGACCAGTACCATATTTACCAATGGATAAGACAAGCAAGGGCCTACAAATGATGCTTGCAATGGGTTACGACAGAAATCAAAGACTGGGACAAAATGACAATGGGCTCATAATACCTATCATGCCAGAGACGCGACCCATAACAAATCTTGTCCTTGGATGTACTCCTCCGAGTATAACCATACATGGCTGAAGACCTCTGGTTAGAATAGTTAATATTTATCCTCAGCCAATACTAGCACAAGTACGCTCACCAATATCCACAGGTAGAGGCATACATAACTTTATAACTGAGGCCTATATTAGCAATGATGACGAGAATACCATGACCAATCTACCTAGGTTATTTGAGGACACCACCCTATGTATGATTAGCACCCTCTCCTTTGAAACAGACCATCCAAATCATGAGATCTGTTTAGTGTACCCCCAACTGATCGACTATGACCAACGAGGACCACTGGTTCTCGATACATTCAAAAACGACGAGGCACTCTCAGAATTCATGGGATTACGGGACAACATTCTAGATGGGGATCACAAGGCAGGGTTTATAATGGAGTTGGACACACATGCCTATTATGGGGAAACAATTGAATCCTTCAGTCGCAAAAGTGAGAAACTAAGAATCATATCCAAGTCCTTGAGTTAAAACCACACTATGGCACTCTCTGACAAGAAAATAGTAAAAAGAAAGGATGTATCCAACGGTGAAAACCTCTCTGAGGCACTTGAGAATGAAGGATTCAATCTTCCTTTAAGAGCTATTCATCAAGAAAAGTCAGCAGTCTTGGCCGAAAAATGCAATCCGATCAACCTAGGAACAGAGGAGACCCCGCATATCACATTCTGTGGAATCACTATTATCAGAAGAGCAAGAACTCCTAGCAGCATTCCTAAAGGAAAGAAAAATAAACTTCACATGGAGTTATGCTAACATGCCAGGGCTTGATCCAGAGACTGTGGTCCATCACTTAGCAGTGTATCCAGAAGCAAAACCAGTCAAACAAAAGCTTCGGAAAATGCATCCTCAAATTGCCTTATTGGTCAAAATGGAACTCAAAAAGTTGTTAGATGCAGGATTTATCCGACCAATTGATTATCCAGAATGGGTGTCAAATTTGGTACCTGTTCCAAAACCTGACGGAGCCATTAGAATCTATACGGACTTCAGAGATTTGAAAAAAGCATGTCTGAAAGATGACTTACCACTTCCCAACATCGACATGATAGTAGACATGACAGCAGGACATGAGATGCTATCACTAATGGACGGATTTTCAGGATACAACCAAATTATGATAGCAAAAGAAAATCAACATAAGAAGGCTTTCACTTGTCCATGGGGGACCTACTATTGGAACATGATGCCATTCGGCCTAAAGAACGCAGGAGCAACCTATCAAAGGGCCATGACATTGATATTCCACGACATGATTCATAAAACAATCGACAACATTCTAGCTAAGTCAAGAAAAAGACAAGATCATATAGCAACCCTAAGTGCTATCTTTGACAGACTGGAGGAATACAAAGTCAGACTAAATCCCAAGAAGTGTGTCTTCAGCGTACAATCAGGTAAATTGCTAGGATACATAGTTTCCATGAGGGGTATCGAGGTGGATCCAACAAAGGTAAAAGCAATCCTTGAGATGGAAGCACCAAAGACATTAAAACAATTGAGAGGCCCCTAAGGCCAACTTCAATCCATCTGACGATTCATAGCACAAATGGAAGACAAGTAGAACCCATATTCTCACCTACTCCAAAAGGGAGTAGCGTATAAATGGGATACCAAGTGTGAAGAGGCATTCAACAAAATCAAGGAATATCTACTAACACCACCAGTTTTAATGCCACCCATCCCAAGAAAGCCATTGATCTTATATGTGTCAGCAACAACAATAGCCCTTGGAGCTCTCCTAGCTCAGCATGATGAAAACGGAACAGAGAGGGCTATCTACTACATTAGTAGAACAATGGTCGGTCATGAGCTAAACTACTCATTCATCGAAAAAACATGCCTCGCAATAGTGTTTGCATCACAAAAATTCAGACATTACATGTTGGCACACAAGATAAAGCTCATTGCCAAAATTGACCCCCTCAAGTATCTCTTATCAAAGGCAATGCTCACAGGAAGAATGTCAAAATGGGTAATGATACTGTCAGAGTATGACATCAAGTATGTGGAGCGGAAAGCCATCAAGGGCCAAGTTATTACAGATCAATTTGCAGAAGCACCTATTTATTCTGAGAATCCTCTTGTCTCAGAGTTTCCAAATGAATCCATTTTTAACCTCAACGTAGCTGACCACTAGAAACTATACTTCGATGGCTCATACACAGCATGGATCAGGGGCTGGTGTCTTCTTCATCACCCCACAAGGGGATTGCATAACAAGGTTATACAAACTAGCATTTCCTTTTACTAACAACATCATGGAATACAAGGCTTTGACTATAGGTCTCAGGATAGCAGTGCAATGGAACATCATAGCTCTCAAAGTCTACGGAGACTCTTAGTTGATCATAAATCAAGTCAATAATGAATATCAGAGGAAGGATGACAAGCTCACTCTATACAAGAAATTGGTGGAGACTCTCAAAGAATCCTTCATTGAAATAACATTTAACCAAATTCCTAGAACCAACAATAGAGCAGCAGATGCCATGGCAACAATTGGATCCCTATTAAACATCCCTCACAAGGTTCCAAAATATGAATTCTTGATTGAGCAACTTCTCGTTCCTGCATTCGAGGTACCAGAATAAGAATTCATGTGTGAAATCGTTGGTCCCAATGATCCTTGGTACCATGACATCTACACATATCTTCGAATAGGAGTCATACCCGCTGACCTACCATCAAACCTAAATTGAACCTTTGTTAAAAAGGCATCTAGATTTGTCATCCTAGGTGATACCCTATACCGTAGAAGCATAGAAGGTACCTTGCTACGCTGCCTAAATGCTGAGGAGGCATTAATCACTCTAACTGAAGTACACAACAGTATTTGTGGTTCACACTCGAGTGGAATGACCATAGCCAAGAAACTGCTGAAGATGGGGTATTATTGGCCCACAATGGAAAGAGAAGCACATGATCATGCTAAAATATGTCTACAATGTCAGCAACATGGGGACCTCATCCATGCACTAGCTCCAGAGCTTCATCCTATTATCACACCATGGCCCTTTTCGCAGTGGGGACTCGATCTCATTGGGAAAATCACACCCACGTCATCCAATGGCCACAAATTCATCATAACTACAACTGAGTACTTCACAAAGTGGGTGGAGGCCATACCCATGTCATACATAACTAGGAAGCAGATCTCAAAATTCATCCTAAACTATCTCATCTGTCGTTACAGGGTCCCACAAGCCATTATCTCGGATAATGGGACACCATTCAAAAAATAAGATGCCCGTGACTTGTGTGAGAAATTCAAAATCCAACATCGCTTCTCCACCCCGTATTATCCCCAAGGCAATGGCCAAGTAGAAGCTACAAACAAAACCATTTTGAAAATCCTTAAGAAAATAGTCAATGACACAGGTCGTGACTGGCATCTGTAGCTTAATCCCGCCCTCTGGGCCTATCAAACCAGCATCCGCACACCCACTGGTGCCACCCCCTTCTCCTTGGTCTACAGATCAGAAGTCGTACTCCCCATTGAGATCGAGCTCCCATCCCTCAGGATATCATTGCAAAATCTCATCACAGATGAAGAGTACCGGGTATCAAGACTAAATGAGCTGGAGTTACTGGATGAGAGATGAATAGATGCTTTAAATCATTTGCAAGTCTATCAGAATAGACTCAAACGGAGCTACAATAAGAAAATCAAAAGCAGGACGTTCCAAGTCAGAGAACTTGTCTTAAAAGAGAATCAGAAGAATGTCCCAAACCCAAACAACAAAGGAAAGTTTGAACCAAATTGGTTGGGACCGTTTGTTATAACAGCAAGTTACAAATCAGGGGCATATCAGCTATCAACACCCAAAGGGGAACCTCTGCAGGAGCCCATGAATAGCACTCATCTCAAAAAAATTTATGCCTAAATCTTTCAAGGTATAGAAGCAGAAAAATCCAAAAAATCAGAAAAAGTCCTGAAAAAATGGTTACTTAGGCGAATACCTAAAAATAGGCATCTTGGTTAAAAAAAAAAATTAAAAAAGCAAAAAATCAAAAAAAATCAAAAAAAGGATTGAAAATAGTAAAGAGAAAAAAATCGTCCTCTAGTGAAAACCACTTTGGTGGCACTTTGGGCAAGTACCTTGGTGACAACCTGAAATAGGTGCCTTGCATAAATAAGCACTTTCCATCCACCAGGATCTTTATGGCTTGCTTTGCATCATCCCTTCATTTCGCTTCCATCATCCATCGCATTCATGTCTCCATCCATCACTCATCCACTTGCATCTGCACCATAGCTTGGTCCTATTTTTGTATCATGATCCCTCCTAGTACTACTCGGCCCATCCTCAAGGTCAGTTTGTACTGCCTTTATCGGAGTAGTCTATTGCATCACACTGGGGGCATGTTCTTATTGGATCGGATTCGTGTATGATCTTAAAATCAGAAAATCCAAAAATCCAAAAATATTAGAATATCAAAAAATCTAAAAACATCAGAAAAAGCACAAAATCCAAAAACATCAAAACATATCAAAATCCAAAAATAGGTCAAGAAGTCAGTCAAAAAGTCAAAAGCAGGTTCGTCTTGTCGAACTACGTCGTCTTTGAGCTTGAACATAGGAAAGGTTGATCTTTGATCATCCCCCGAGACATTTAGGTCAGTCATTTAGGAGTTTGTCATAATAAACTGACATCTCATCATATATATCATCATCTCTAAATCAGTCAAGTCGTCAGTCGAACTATGTGGTCTTTGTGTGTATAACGTAGGCAAGGATCATCTGTTGATCAGCCCTCGAGACCCCTAGGATAGGTCTTTAGGTTAGTCTTTTGGTCAAAATCTCAGAGAATCCCAAAACATTGGAAAATCGAAAATCGAAACATTTGTAAAACCCTAAAAATTACCAAAAACAGCCTCAAAACATTGCAAAACATCAAAAACATCCAAATATTTGAAAAAATCCACCCGCGTCATCTCGCTTGCACTCGCAATAACATCACTCATAATAAACTGACCATCATCATCAACCTTTGGTGAAACAGTTAGAAACAAGTCTAGCAGATTTAAAAGTAAAACTCCAAACGCCAAGTCTTAAGTCTAAGTCAGTGCGTAAGCAAGTTGGTTATCTCTTCGTATTGGTAACTTATCATCTAGTTGGTCCCATATCAATCATCCCTTAGAACACTTTGGATAAACGAAATGACGTGTCGCCATCCACTAACATGTCCTAGGATGTATCCTTCCTACAATAGGCATTATCTTTTGGCAATAAGTTTCGGTTATCATCCTTAGAAAACACATCCTCTTTTCGTTAGCAGTATTGAAGAGCATTAGTTTGTTTGTTTACTTGGTCTTTATCTTCTGACTTATCTTATTTGTGCTCATTCCAAGGACGTCTTGATGATATCCCAAAACAGAGGATTTAGAGAAAAAGGAATGGGGCAACAATCATTATCTTTTGTCTGTTGTGCTTGTTGGGCGTTCTTGTAATATAACCTCGGTGAATACTTGCTTTGTTAGGTATGTATGGAAGAGGTCTAGGGCAACTTGTTGACTATTGCATGGATAGGTTTACCTTTCCGTGTTTTCGTCTGAGGTGTCTGAAACTTCTGAAGTGCATCCTAGCAAGGTTTCTGTATGTCAGGTGTGAACAAAAATGCTCCTATCTACTCATCAAGTCAAAGTTCATCTCACTGGGTGCAACGCCATCCTAGTTTTCTATACCTTGATGCATCATACCATGTGTGTTATCAAACATAAGAAAATTTGGCCCTTTGAAAATCCCAATTCCTCAACAAGTAATCATCATCATCATCATTCACATTTGTATCATCTTGTGTCTTGTTGAAATGACTTCTTCTTTTCTTACTAATCGTGCTAACAAGGTACTATGACAGTTGATCGTCATCATCACCATCATCGTCACCGATCCTGCATCCACAAATCATTAGCATATCACATAAACATATCATATAGGAAACTTATGCATTGCATAAGCATATCATATAGAAAACATACACATTGCATTTTTATCATCATATAAATAAGTTATCATCAATATTCTTCATAGATAGGTGCATCCATGTCAGTGCATTTCACCCATTACATTGCATCTCAGGACATTACATCAATCATTGCATAAACACTCATTTGCATCTCATAACCATTTCATATTACCATCTATCATATAAATCATCGCATAGCATCTACGGAAACATTTCATAATCATTTTTTGCATAATTAATAGGTATATAAGCATTTATACATACTTGCATAACATTAAGGACATCATCTCACCATTTTACATTACGCATTAACATATCATTGCATCACATACATCATCATTTATTATGTTTAGGATCATAACATTTGTTATTCTAAGCATCTCATACAACCATCTCATTATGCATTAACACCTTTTCATTTGCAGCATATTACGACCATCGCATTTACATTATCATAAATAGACCATTGCATTTGCATTATCATAAATTGATTATCATATTTGCATATCATAGGTTAACATAATATAGATCTGTTAGTCATAATCATAACGCATACATCATTAGAAATAAATGCATCCATAAGACATCACTGCAAAGCATATAGAAATAAACCATCCATGCATAAAGGAGAACATGGTACATCTCATCAAAATCATCATCGGATTATATATATATCATCATCAACTTTCATAGTACAGGGAATAAATCGGATCACTATACATATGTGTCAATCAGTACAAAAGGCCCATCAGGGCTATCAGAAATGAGCCCATAAGGCGCAAAAAAGTATCATAATATCTCGATCAAGCTCGATCTCTGTGAATGCTGCCCTCGCCCCTGTCACCATGACCCTGTGGTGGTCTGTGGCTGGCCCGCTCTAAATACTCTGGGACCCACTCTGCTCTGGGTACGGTCTCATGATAAGCCCGTCGATAATACTCTGCCTCTCGGATGGCATCCCTATAAGATCACACTGGCACTGTACCCTGGGAGGAGGAGGCTGTCATACTCTCTATCTACTGTCTGCGGCCTAGCTCTATAGCTGCCTGTAGCTCTATAGCATGTCTCTGCTGCACAGCCTGATCTCTCTCTGCTCTGAGCTGCTCTCTCTTAGCCCTCGCCTGATCTCTCTCAGTTGTCATAGCCTGAACCTAGGCCTATAACTGCGCAATCAGTGCATCTCGACCATCTGCCTCTCCCTGTGGCTACACAAGTGGTTGCACTCGAGGTTGATCCTCGCCTCATGGTGGCTCCTGCTGCTGATCCTGCATGTGTACATCTCCATGACCTAGCGGGACTGGGGGCACACCTGGTGGATCCTATCGAATCTCAACCCTCAATCCTCGCTCTCGTCCTCTCCCTCTACCTCTAACTTTGCGCACATCTAGATCCTCACCTGGAATGGTCAACTGAAGTGGAGGTCGAAACTAGTCTCTGTAGGCCTGAGTGGTGCCTGGATCTGCCAATCCCTGAACGTAAGCCCATGGTCAGGCTACCAAGTGCCTGAAGCTGTCAACTGCCTCTGAAGCAGGAATACCATGTCCCCATGACACCTGTGTCATGCTGCGAAAAAAGATGGCTACATAGTCGTCATCAAGCCGATCCTGCGGCTCTTCGAACTGACGTTGTATGCATCCGGGCAGGTACCTCTCGATCATCGTATGCTCTCGCCCCTACATGTATCGATCCTGGCAGCAATAAAAGAGCTGATCAGCATCGTCAGCCCATCCGGGCCGACCAAGGTATAGACGCCAAGTAAAAACTAGCATCTCGTCTAGGACTCACCTCCAGTAGGGGATCTCGTGCTCACCAGTGTGTGTAAAGGACACACCGCCTTTGTAGCATGCTACGAGAGCATCGTTTGCCCCCATCAGAACTGGAATGACACGTGGACGCAACACAAAAATGTACTCCCATGCCCAGACATGAAGTAAAGTCACCCCATCCCCCAGCACTCTGTCGTCCATATATACGTACTCGTGTAGGTCCTTGTAAAGCGAAGCCAAAAGGACAGGCCCATGCGAAGCAAACCGGCCTATCTCGGACCATCCACTCCTAGCAATACCCCCAACCGGGATTGAAGTATCACCCTCATCTGTCTAGAGCAATGAGACTCGAAATGATGGCTGCAACCGCCCAGTGGTAGGGAGGTGCTATAACCCTATATTGCTCTAGCTCAATCTGTCCCTCGCAATAAATGATGTCCCATGTGGCGAGGACTCTAACGCAGGACTCACGTCCCTCATCCATATCAAAGATCGCCCATCGGCCATGAATAGGCAATCGTAGAATGCACCAAACATCCTCCAGGGTGACAGTGGCCTCGCCAGTGGGGAGATGAAATGACGACGTCTCGCTATGCCACCTCTCGGCCAGCACTGACAACATCCCTAGGTGAGTGCACATGGGCACTGCGTACACAATGTGCCATAATCCCGCAACTCTCAGTCGATCCTAATCCCAGTTGCTCAAGTCCCGTAAGATGTTAGCCAAATCTCGCGACCGGTGCTCCCGAGAGTAGAGCTCCCTCACCGCATCCTACATCAAGGAAGGTCAGCATGTTAAATTTTTTTGAAAAATTCATGGTCGAACGCTCCAAGAACGTCCCCAGTGGTGCAGTTTGTGATGATGTCGCAGTTTGATTTTATTCAAACTCTGATGCTCGAGCCCTAAAAAATGAAAAATGGCATCGCCGCGGCGCACTTTCTCCTCCAACGTCGCAATTTTCGTGAAATGGGCGATGCCACAGCACAGTTTTTCAAATCAGCCCGTCGAGCCCGAACTCAGCATCAGAGTTTCTAAACTCTGAATTGCACCGTTGTGGCGCAAAACAGCATCATGCGGCATAGTTTGAATGCCGAGCGGCGATATATAACACCGCTAGAGGCGAGCTCCCCTTTTAAAGCATTAATTAGAGCATTAAATGAAAAAACTAAGCTTGGGTAAGGGTCACATATCGATGCCCCAATGCCAGGTGGCCGCTAGTATGTCCAAACTCAATTAGTGATGTGCAAGGGAAGTTGTCATTGCGCCATATCGCTAAAGAGTCAGAGCTCAAATCTCAAGGTTGCTAGCAGAGGTGTGTGAAAATGACTTGAAAGTGACCCATCGGGCCCCTTTTAAGCCTAAAAATTAGGGTTTTTTAACCCTAAATAGCTGTCCTGCTAGGGTTTTGGACCCCCGAACCTGTTTTTGTCCGATTGAGGCTTATTTTTTCATCGTTTTATTAAGTTTAGACACGTTTTTAGCCTCCCGGACCCCTTTCAGACCTATTGGGTACTTTGTCACCTTTTTTCGCGAGATCACCCAAAAAATTAAAATTTTCGTCTGATCTCTCTTAGGGGCATTATAATGGCATGTTTTCTCTAGCCATGCAGTAGTGTGGCAAGTTTTTAAATATCAAAAAAAATTGGCTTTGATCGAGATCGTTTATTCTTTGAACCAACACAATGAGTGCATTGCTTCAAAGAGGGACAAAATGTAGACACATAAAATATACTGATTGACATCGTGCATCTGATCCTGACTTACTAACATTGTTTCTTCCTGAATCATCCCTCGGTCTAACCATTTAATCAAATTCCTCTATCTGATTAAATTCATCAATATTTGTCTCTTAATTAAATAAATCATTTTATTTAATTAGGTCAATCTCTTTTGTTAATTAAATCAATCCATCTGATCTAATTATCGCTATTTAATTAAATAATCAATTTATTTGATTAAATCTCTAAAGTCCATCCATTAAATTAAATAAATTAAAACCTTATTTGATTTAATCTAACACCATCTCTTTTAATTAAATAAATCAAAATCTTTATTTAATTAATCTCTTCCATATTCCTCTCTTATTTGATTTAAATAAATCCATAAATTTGAGTCAAATAAGTCACATCATCGACCTCTCTCATTAAATTAATTAACCCTTGATTAATTTAATCTCATTTCATGTCCGTCCTTTAGATAATGCAAGTTGCACATGAAAATAGATTTAATTCATTTATTAAATCCCTATTTTCCTCACAAGGCATCTTTTGGAATATTCTCTCAATTTGAATTCAAAAATTCCAAGTCAACATGTACATCCAACAAGGCAATAAATTCATCTTACATGTCTTTTTCCTTGAGCCAAGTGGCATTTATTGCATTTTCCCTTCCCTCTTGCATGTCATTTCAACAAATTTGAAATTCAAAATTATACATTTATTGGCACAAACCCCAAATCTTGCACATCCATCATCTATTCATAGCTTTACAAGTGGCATCATCTCATTGGATAAATGTTAGTCCCACATTACTCAAATTTGGATGTTCATCCATCTTGGAGTTCTATAAATAAAGAGTTCATATCCTCATTTCATCATCCACAATCTAAGCAAAATTACCATGCTCAAATATCTCTTGAATTTTATCCATAATCATCAACAAAGTGGCTCAATCACCTTCAACACATCAACAAAGTGGATCAATCACCTTCAACACATCAAGTTTGCATCATAGGAATTGGGAAAGGGCCAATTTTCACATCAAAGTGGCACCAATTCCCCCATGGGATCATGAGTTTGCACATCTAATTAGGATTTAATCTTGGTTTTATCACTTTCATTGTGTTCTTTGTTATTTTCTTTCCTAGTTTGGAGTTGTAAATGGATTTCATGGGGAATCCTTGTTTTGGCTTGCAATCACTTGTCTAAATTGTTTACTCTTGTTGTTTTGCAGGTACCAAGGTTGGGGTTTGCACACTACTTAGCAAAAGCACAATAAATCCACATAGTACACACCATAACTCAAAGATTGCGCATGCATGAACTTCACCATTGTCTTTCTATATTGAAATAACATAAAAGCAATAAAAATAGCAGAGTTTTTTTTGTCTTGATAATGGTTCCTTGAAGACAACCGTTTTAGAAATTAAAATAAAGTCTTTGAAGTATCAAGAGAGCCAAATTAAAGAAAATAACATAAAAACTAAAAACTAAACAGCACCGACTCCTTCACTTTCAATATTTTCTACCTCCTCCTTTAGTAACGCCTCCTGTGCCTTTAATCTTTGCATGTATTCCTGATACTTGGTGACAATTGCAGTGATGTTTTTGCTCCCTGGTGTTGTAGTAATCTGTAACCTAGTTCTCCATTTTCCCAAAGCCTTTTCAGAATCAAACATCTGAGATCTTCTCTCTTCTCCAGAATTATAAGTCTTCAGGTGGAGCTCCATTGCACTGAGTTTTGAGAAGGACTCCAATGTCACTGTAGAGGGATCAAATATTTATTTATTGAATTTCTCTCTAAACTTCAGAGAGATCTATTTTATATCTAGAATCATTTCATCAAACTCATTAGTAATTTTTGCTCCCAGAATATGAAAATATTTTTTAATTTCC
Source organism: Sequoia sempervirens (assembly GCA_007258455.2). Taxonomy (NCBI): domain Eukaryota; kingdom Viridiplantae; phylum Streptophyta; class Pinopsida; order Cupressales; family Cupressaceae; genus Sequoia; species Sequoia sempervirens. The sequence goes on along the minus strand of VDFB02000013.1, from coordinate 33,676,881 downwards.
TCCAACATTTCATAATATTTTTCAAGTGTGTTCTTAATTTCATTCACCAGATTATCATATATATTCAATTTCCATTCTAATGAATCAAACCAGGAAGGGTCTAGCTCCTTAGGATTATTCAAAATTTGCTCACCAATTAATATCTTTGGATCCATAGAGTTCAATTTTTCATTTCCTGAGAGAGCACATAGAGACTAGTTTGATCTTTTCTGACATCCTGAAGTTCTACTAACTCCTTCCTCTTGTCAAGAACTCAAGTGTAAAACTGCAAAGATTTATTCAGAAAGAAGGTAGCCTCTTGAGATATTGTTTCGATCCCCTCACAAAAAGCTCTAGAATAGCTCAAATTCTTTTTAATTTGCTATATGGTGAGCACATCGATGCCCTCTACCTGAGGCTGAGAACCTGAGGCTTCATCAGATGTAAGAGGAGTGGCCATGGAAGAAATAAAGTTACTCAATGCGAGGACTTGAGATTGCAGTTTTATATTTTACTTCCTCTGTTCTTTCACTCTTTTAATCAAGGTAATGAATGAATAATTGGCATGGTACATATCACCTTCTAGTGTTGGAGGCCCCATATCAACATGTGTGACTTTGTAGTTCGCCGCTATTATTTCATCTTCATTTAAATCCTTGATAGGGTCAGCAATTTCTAACATTTGATTTCCAAAAGTAGCATCAGTCACCATCCTTGACATCCTCTTGGATTTCTTAGGTTTTGAAGAGATTTGAAGTAAATTTGCAACTGTATCCACTCCAACTGTCATTGTAGGAGTATACTTTGTCTTCTTCTCCACTGCTTTTTTCAGCCATCCTGGGGAGGCTACTACTAGACTAGAATCTTCTTTTCTAGTAATGGTTTCTTTAGGAGCGATAGGAGTGAAAGGTGGATTATCAAGTAAGGAAGAGGGAATTTCAGATTCTTTAGACATAGGAGGAAATATATTATCTTCACTGACCTGTTTAAAGATAGCTTCAAAACCTACAACCATAAGTTGAAGTTTTTCTTGATTGGTATTCTTCTTAGGGGTAGGAGAAAGCACACTGTCTTGTTCATAGATGCTCTTCAACTTGACTTTTTCTTGTGGCCTATCACCATCACCTCTTGACTAATAATTTGCACTAAATGACCTAACAGAGGGTTTCCCCGATGATACACTTGCACCAGATGCTTGCGTAGACCCTTGTTCATTCTTCTGTGATGACTTCGGCTCCTGAACAGGACCAAAAACTTGCCGCCATTTCCCATCCAACCAGTCCTGGCTTCTTTTAAGCACTGGGGCAACACACACCCTCATATCTGAAATTTCACTTTGGTTCCAATCAACCCTAGGGTGGGATTTATCAGGCAATTTTTCATATCCAGGATCTAAGATTGTTGAATTCTCAGCTACATTTTCAGGAATGTCAAATTGAAGACCTAAAGCCTGTATCTGTTTTAGCGTTAGCCTCATATAATCTCTTCTCAAAAATTCATTCTCATCGACACAATCTTCCCAGAAATCTTCGATAGATGGGTGATGCTCATATGAACTCCCTCTATAGAGATTCTGCTTCACAAAACCCTTACTATCAAAAATAGCTCTCATAGACAAATTTTGGAGGTTATATTCCTTGAGAAGTCCTTCAACTCCCCTGGCCATCAGGTTTATTTTGCACAAAAAAGAAGGGGTCTCCAATGGGAAGGCATACCCTCATTTCCCCATGTTCATATACTTAATATTAACCATTGCCATTTGTCGACAAACTTCCAAAAATATCATTAAATCTTCAGGATACCGAGATAATTTCAATGGGGCTTTCTCAAAACCCCCTATTCTTAGATAGGAAAACTTATCAAATTGGATATAAAAACTCCCATATTTTGATACAAGAGAAAAGGATTTAGGGGAAAGGCTCATTTCTAGATTTCCATCCAGCTTCCTCACGACCTCCATTAAAAATGCATCATTAACACGACAAAAATCATCCATTCCAGATTTTTTAGTGAACCGAGGAAAGCGTTTATACACAGGCATATCAGAAGCTGGGGTTCCTTGCGGCTCCAACCCTAGCCAAAAGGACCTCTGACTACCTACAATGTAGGTCAGGTAAGAACACATACAAAAAGTAGTAGTCTTATGGAAATTAATTAATTTCTCATTCAAATGGAAGCAAATAACTTTAGCCCAGTTAATGAAAATGTTCTCATCACAAACTGTCAAGATAAACCGGTACATCTAATCCTCAAATAACTCAACTTGTGCATTCCCAACAACGCAGTGCAATAAATCAATAATATCTGCAATATCTGCAATTTCTCCCTTAAAATGCAATCTTCTGAGTTTATTTGGTAGTTGCGACTTACCTTTCCTTTCAGTCTTCAACCAGGTTTTGGCCATGGAGTTCTTACACCAATCTTTATTCGCTTCAAAAAATTCACCTGCCACTACGACAAACATGTCTTCTAGAGGTTCCCTTTCTGGAATCCCCAGCGCTCGGGAAACAACTTCAGGAGAAATTTCTGCAATTACAGTCTTGTCCGTGGCTTTAATTTCCCATGTTTGCGGAATGTACCTTCTCGCACATGCACTTATTAGGTCCACACTCAACACAACTACCGGAAACCCTCCATCCTGAGCTAGCTTGCTTTCTAAGGGTTTTATATCCAGCTCAGACTTGTCATCCCTCTCCAGGCGTGCCAAAAATTCTTCTAACTTAAAAGGTCTGAGCTCGGTATCCCTTAAGTCGATCGTCCATTCACTCTGCATGAGCGCAAAATGAAAATTCGTGGAGAAAGAATGTTTGCACCTCAGAAGTACTGGCCTTGGAAAAGAACAAGAATGCAGGCTAAATGTCTAAGCAAAAAGAATGTTTGCACTTGAGAAGTACTGGCCTTGCCAAAGAACAAGAATGTAGGCTAGATGTCTGAGTAAAACTTTGCCACACACTTATGTTGTTATTTTTGATAGGACGTGCATTGAATGCGGCATTCAATTTCATTCCTCAAAAATATAGCCTTGAAACATGCATGCTTTTGGAAATTCCTCAAAAGGAAACTCTAGTTTAGTCTATACATAAGTCCATAATGTCACGTGGTCGTTGAAACTAGGAACCTTAGAACCAAAGTCTGAAGTTTCAAAGTTTTTGAAACCTTCAACCCACCGACTACAAAGATGACCAAGAAATTAGAAAGACTTGCAAGTTTGCAACTCAACAAAGTGAACGAACTCGGGGAATTGGGAAGTTATGAAAATTCAGAACTCCGCGACAAGGTTATAAATTATAAAACTCTGATGACTAGCGACCGATAAGGTTATAAATTATAAATCTATGAGGACTAGCGATTAAGGTTAGGAAAAGCACCAAAACCGCGACTTTGAGTGATAGTAACCACAACATGTCATTAATCTTCTTTGTCATTATGCATTGATGTATGTTTTAATTCTAGATCTAATTTAATGAACCAGTTAAAGTACCTTGATTAAAGCATGAATTCATATAAATGTTTAGTGGATCTGATAAGTAGTACTAGTCATGGAGATTGAGTATCGATCTGTGAATTATAATGCAATTTAACTAAGATTATGGATGCTTGGAATTAAAGTCACCTTATAGTTCATATTTTAATTGTGTTAAAAGTAAAACTTGAACATGTACTAAGCGATTCATCACTCAACTCGATGCTTAATAACATATTAGCAATAGTCTTAGTAGCATATACAACAATGAACATCAATAATCGTTTGAACTGTATCTAGTAGTTGAAACCACTATTAGACTTTTTCTTCAAATGAAAAAATAAATAATACAGATAATTTATCATTTAACATCGACACATTATTGAATTCTGAGTTGGAACAAAGACAACTCTGCATAGAGCTAAGTTGGAACTTGGAAACCCATATTATCAAAAATCAAATCACTGCAACACCGTTTCTAGAAAATTCCACTATTTAGGTGGTGGAATTGTCATTTATTCTAACTAATGTTGTTTGACTTGAAGATTTGTTAACAATTCATGATTCAAATTGGACCCTATCTTGCATTCTTCAATCAATTTTACATTCAAGGTTAGCAATGGTTTGATGGAATCCAAGTAGTTCACCACATATGGGTTCTGAAGAAACTAGCCCAAATCAATCTTCATTGCATCCTCCATCTTCTTTCTAAAATCATTCTTTCCAATGAATCTGTCATTTGTCTCAAAACCCTCTAGCAAACCAAGTTTTGTGAAGTTCCTTATCTTTTCATCCACCTTCTCCATCTTGTTTGCAACCAAATTCAAATATTTCTTTGTTTCATGCATTCTCAAATACTTTTCAATGATAGATGACAACGTCAATGATGTAGCAAGCCGATTAGTAATCCCTTTTGATTTCAAAACATTGTCATTGGCTTTGTACACTATTTGTTGAATTTCTTTTGCAGATTTCTCTAATGCCGGCACATTTTTGTTGTCCACTAAATATTTGTTGAGCTTCTTATGATGTTGTATGATAGCATCAATCAATTGAAACATGTCACACAAATGATCAATCCTCTACATTATTTCATCCTAGATCTTTTGTTTCATATGGCTCGTTGTCTCTCTACAAAATGCAGATAACTTATTTTGACAAGTCTCAATTTCATTTTTTTGCTTCCATGACCTCTGCCACCAATCTTTCATTTATTTTTCTCTCCAATTTTTGTTCCCACTATGCATTTCTATTCACAATGCTTACTCTTAGTTTTTCTGAAGTGGATTTTTCCTCATCATATTTCTTGTTGCTCTCATCTAGCCTTTTCTTTAGTTTATTCATTGCAGTCTCATTCTACTTATCCTCTTTGCTTGTTGATGTAGAGGTAGATTTTTTTACTCTTTTCTCTAATTCATTGCTCTTGTTATCTGATGCTTTCCTCTTTGCTTTCTCATTTTCTAGGCCTGCCTATAACTTTTCAATTTGAGTATGCAACCTTTTTTTCTCTCTATCTTGCTTTAGCAATGATGTGTACACCAATTCATTGTTCTTCTTTGATACATTAATTTTGTCAGTATTTCTGAGTCCAGAAAAATCCAATTGAATATTGTTCACCTAGAATTCAGATCGGGCCATCTGATTTGTTGGTTTGTCTTGAACTGTGGGAACAAGAAATGTGCACTCCATGATTTCTTTATTTGTGTCAATTGTGGGTAATACCATGGTTGTGGTAGGCTCCGAAGTTACAATAGATGCACTCTCCATTAGTTGCTTCTTTTCTTTTTTATTCATGTCTAATTTCTTTTTAAACTTTTCAATGTAATCAAAACCTAGGGACACAAGAACAATGAAATGCTTGAATGGTGAAGGAATAGGAGTAGTAGTACTTGCAATTGCTAATGATGTCACAACCAGAATAACCGGCACTAGAGGGGTGTCTAGAAATAACTCCTTTGTGGTGGATCCACTGGTAATGTGACTTGGACCTGTCAAAATACTTTGCCTCTTTTGTATGCCTTGATCACCTAGTGTTTTTGTGGTATATTGTATTGTTGTCCTCTTGTGTGTAGTTTTTTGTTGTAGCATATGTTGACCACTACTAGTACTACCACCCATACCATCACCACCAAAGGTAGTGCCAGTTTCGCTAAGCTCTCCACCATGGGCATGTCCTAGTTGCGATTGTGTCTGACCATGAGGATGAGGATTTGAAGCTCTAACAAATTATCTTGTATGCCCTAGGTCTACTTTTTCACCTCTAATCCCAAGGCCAGAAAAATCACTTGCTTTTCTATGCTCTACATCTATTACTGTCCAAGGGCCTTGTCTTTGGGATCCCAAAGGACCACCTTCATAACCCATTTTTCAGCTATGGCTACTCCGGTAGTATATGCTTCTTTTGTGGCCTCACTTAAACCAAGTTTGAAATTTACATGGCTTCCTTCTTCCCTATCATCATTAGATTCATGATCACTTTCTTTATCTTCGTGTTCATCTAGATGCTCTATATTCCACAATTTGCTAAACTCACTGTCTTCTTCATTATCTCCATACTCTGCAAGAGCTCTTGGTTCACCTAGCTCCTTCCTCATAAACCAAAAGGCAGTAATTTTTTTTCGTGACAATTTTTTTCTGTAACTTCCTTCTCTAGAGAACCTGGCATTTTTACTCTACTACATGGTTTAACACTTTTTTGATAAAAAATGTTGTACCTCTTGATTGTCTTTTGATGCAATGTCGTAATTTCTGCTAACAATTTCTCAAAAGAAATACCATTCTCAGTAGCATTTTTCTCCATTGCAATTTTGACCTCATCCCAAGAATCCTTGTTTCTCAAGTTCTCGAGCAAGGGTTTAATTTCATGTTGAATTCTACTAGCAACATTCTTATTGAGCACAATCATTGATTTAATGGTGTCACATGGATCATACTGCCAATGATAGATAGCATCAAAATCAAAAAAAAATCAAAAGATTATGTGCCACACTAAATGTTTTTCTCTCGAATGTGATCCCTCCACATGAAAAAGGTAAAGAAGGAAATAAGGTCTTCTTTTGTTGACTGGTAAAGTGCAGTTCATCAATACTCTACATCTTCCTTACATAGTCCAAAGCAAAAACCCTTTCTGTCACATGTATTGGAAGTTTGTATGGTTGTACTCCCGATCCATAAAATCTTAGCACAATATATTCTTCCATTAAGTACCAATCAGGAAATTGTATTTCTTTCCTAGTTGAATGTAGTTTCTACATGACATAGGCAATCTAGGCATTGGAGTATTTGTAATTGCTTGATGCAATGGAGCCAAAAAGTAGTCTACAAAATGACTGTAGTTCCTTCAAGAATCATGCATCCTTATAACAATGGTCCATTCATATAGTGGAGCCATTTTCTTTTCCTCAGGATTACTATAGGGCCGAATCTGAAGCTTGTTGGTCTGAAACATTCCTCTGAATTTCAATAGAAAAAGATAGCACAAGTAGGTTGTAAACCTAAATGTCTTGGTGGAACCTCTTTTAATCATTAAAAATTGTTTATGCATGGATTCTACAATGTGCTCAATAAATTTATATTTGACATGTTGAACACCATAATGGATATTATATTTCAAGGAGGCATGCACCCACTTCCAAATTTCTATCTAGTCCGAGGCAAAATGCTAGCATGGAAATAGTATCTTGAACCCATGGTTTAAAAATTTCCAAATCATAAGGAGGCTTATGATCACCTTTCAATTTGTTTCTATCCTGAACTATTCTGTTTAAGAAATATTTTTTCTCCATTTCATCCACTGCTTCATAATCACTAGCAAGCTTTTCTAGGTCAATGTGGACATTTCCAAATTCTTCGCCTTTGGTTGTAAATGTAAACCCCAACACTTTTCCAAGTTATTCTTCATTAATGGATAAAAATTCTTCTTTGCTATCTTTATTAACAATTGTTCTTTTGTTATCATCATAATTTTGAGCACATACCATGATAGATTCAGGGCAAGGGAAAACCTCATGTAACATCATGCGCCCTAATCCAGTTACCCACGGTGCACTTATACTATTAACTTGCATTTTATTTGAGGCCTTATTCTTAGATGAAAATCTAAGTTTTGAGGTACCTAGCATAGGTTTTAGGATCATAAATATCATGGTATTCATCAATGAAACCTAGAGTTTTAAGCAATTTTGCATAATGTATTTTTTTTATCTAACATTGCTCTAGTGGTACTGCTAGTAGACATGCTTATACAATATGAAATTGTGAATTCCTTATTAGTCCTTAATTTTTCTTAATTCTTAAGTCTCTTAGCCCTAAACCCAAACTTCAAAGTTTGAAAAAATAAGATTTTAAGAAACGTCAAATGATGAAACGTAGCCATAGGAATTCTTTCACTTACCCGACTTTTGATTCTTGGAAGGATTAATGTCGACAGTCATGGAGACTGGGTTTTTGGAATGGCTTTGTCAAAAGTGGAACTATGGAACCCAGAATAGGGTGGTTCCACGGTGCACTGCAATGAGCAAACTGAAGACTAAAATCTCCCCGTGTGTTGACCCTCTCACTTAAAAATAAAATCACTTAGCAGTATAAACTGAAAGTGCTTTTTTCAGTCCTGTATTGACAACAAATTCTAAAGAATCTAAAATATTGATCTTTGTAAATCTAACGGTTATAGGGTGATTCTGGACGTTTAGGTTCGCAACCCTAGCGCTTCGTGCATTTCATTCTAGAATGCAACTACAACCATACATCAAATGTTCATCAAACAGTTGAGTAATTTATGATATATTATAAATAGTAAACATGTGTTTTAAAGTTTTTTTCAACCTTTAATGCGCTAGAATTCACATCAATGCCTTTATAAAATGAATTACAATGTCACATTAATAGCACAACCATTAATAGGATAGTAACACTTAATGTTGCAAAGAACTTAATAAAAGGAATTACAATGTCACATAATCACATTAATAGCACAACCATTTATTTTTATTACAACCGAATGACAATTGTCAATTTCACATTATTACATAGTACAAATACAAATGTAAGTGCAAGCGCCAAGCTTCTGCCATGGTCTCTAAGTCCTAACTCTTTGTCATCTAAAAATAAATGCATGGAGGAGGGCCACCGCCAATCATGGTTTCTGAAAAATATGCATGGGTAAAGGGGGGAAAATCAAACGGGGAAATTGGAGTTGTTAAAGATACAAAAAGTACTTATCCCCTTTGAAAATTAGAGTCATGCAGAGGATGAGGGGTTGTAAAACTACTCCCATCTTCTACTTGTTGCTTCCATGCACTTGGAGAGCACTTCTCTCCATTAGAGCTCCCCATCCTGGCTCAAAACCTGTCTGAGAAGCCTGGTCAACCAAATCAAATTCTTTCCAATTCCACCCATTCTGAACTTGAAGGAAATTGGTCTTTTACTCTGTAACTACATAACTGCAGGAAGGAGAATTTAGAGTATCCCCAATAATACCAGATCATTTTCTTCCTGAATCCTTATTAACCCTACAAAATGAAAACCCTTATGACAATTCAAACATTGCACTTGAGAGTCAATAGTATAGCCTTTAGCCTTCAATGAATTATTTCAGTTGTGCTCACTATCCTTATTTATGGGCCAATAGTGCCACCAATAGTGCCACTACCAGCCTAGTCCTTGTGTACACCTCACACGTGTCACGTGTGAGGTTGGGTTACTATAGTGATAATCACAATTCACGCAAACTAAAAAACCAACTTAATCGATTCGAGTACTTAACTTTAGTATTTGTATTGCTTTATGCTTTACTTTTAAGTTTTAAATTTGCATGCAATTATTTCATAAATAGATAATTTCTTAAAGGAAAAAAAACTGATATGAATAGATTCATCAATTGCTTTTTTGTGCTTTTTAATAGCACAATTGCTATGATTTCATCAATTGCTTTTTAATAGCACAACCATTTATTTTATTGCAACTGAATGACAATGTCACATTATTACATAGTACAAATACAAATGTAAGTGCAAGCACCAAGCTTCTGCTGGACCGTTGGTGAAAACGTAAATGTAATACATGTTTGTCTGAAAATAATGGGACTTTCTGGGTCAACCATGGGCTCTGAAAATAAACGCATGGGACTTCTCAGATCAGGTAGTAGCTTTGAAAATGAATGCATAGAGAAAAGGGGGCCAATCAAACCGGGGAAATGGGAGCCATGAAGATACAAAATGTACTTCTCCCCTTTAAAAATCAAAGTCATGCAGAAGATGAGGGGTTGTAAAATTGCTCCCATCTTTTACTTGCAACTTCTATGCACTGGGAATAGCAGTTATGCCCATTAGAGCACCTCTCCTGGTTCAAACCTGTCTGAGAAGTTAGGTGAACCAAATCAACTTCTTTCCAATTCCACCCATTTTGAACTTGAAGCCTGAACGAAATTGGTCGTTGACTCTGTGACTACATAAATATAGGAAGGAGAATTTAGAGTATCCCCAATAATGCCACATGATCTTCTTCCTGAATCCTTATTAAAACTACAAAATGAAAACCCTTATGACAATTCGAACATTGCACTCAATAGTAAGGTCTTTAGCCTTCACGAATGATTTTAGTTGTGCTCAATAGTCACTATCCTTATTTAGTTATATCTGGGCCAACAGTACCACCAATAGTGCCACTACTAGCCTGGTTCCTATGTACACCTCACACCTGTCACATGTGCACTGTGAGGTTACGTATACCGTATATTCATGATTCATAATGGCGATTCGTGCAAACCAAAAAACTAACTTAATTGATTTGTGTAACAGTAACTTAAGCCTTACATGTACAATTAAAATGTTTAATTTGATTGATGTTTGGCTACACACAAATTGTACCTCAAGCCTTACATGTACAATTAAAACTTAAGCCCTACATGTACAATTAAAATGTTTAATTTGATTGACGTCTGGCTGCACGCAAATTGTACCTTAAGCTGACAAGTGACAAGCTGTCAAAATCACCAGATTCTAGTGTCACTCGAATGATATGAATTATGAAAATTTGAAATCATTACAAATCTTGTTTCATTAAAGCTATGACTCATGAGTTGTCCAATCAATCACTTCGAATGTTCATATGGCATTAATTGTCGTGAGTAGTACGACTACCACACGTTCTTCAAAAAGATTGAGAATTTCAATTAAATGAAATGTAATACGCTGAGTCATTGAAAAGAGAGAAATGAGCCTTGATCTCGCCACGTGTCTGCATCTAATGGTTCTAGTGTTATTCCTTAGGTTTCAATTCGCAAGTCTATTGCTTCATAGATTTACTTGCGGAATGCACCTACAACCGTCCATCAAAAATTCATCGAATGGTCGTGGTTAGATCGATTTGCAACATCCTTTGTGTAAAAGGTTCTTAAGTTTTTAAGCATTGGTCCTACATTCTTCCTAGGCGGTCCCTCTTTTAAAACAAACTTAATGCACGTGCATATTTCTGCCACTTAAGTTCTTCTATCGCTCATCGCCAAAATCCAACCCGTTGGATTCATTACCATGATGATGACCCTTGATCTAGCCATGTGTCCACATCTAACGGTTCTAGTGTTATTCTGGAGGTTTCCATTCACAAATTTAGTGCTTGAGAAATATACTTCCAGAATGCAACTACAACCGTCCATTGAAAATTCGTCGAACAGTCTTGGTCCATAATGTCGCATGGTCGCTAAAATTTGGAACCTTAGAACTAAAGTCTGAAGTTTCAAATTTTTTGAAACTTCCGACCCACTGACTACAAAGATGACCAAGAAAGACTTGCAACTAAGTTACTAAGGTAGTAAGGTTAGGAAAAGTACCAAAACCTCGACTTTGGTGAATTAAGATAGGAAAGGTGACAAGCACGATGCATTTATGGAGAAGGTTGGTGAAATGAAGTGTTATAATGACATTTACCTATCACCTTCGATGCTTCTTCGAGTTCGAGTGTAAGGATAATAGGATTGTATCCTTTCGATGACGAGTGATAGGTTGGAAGCCAGTGAAATAGAAAAGCAATGGAGGCTAGTTTCACCATGACATCATGGAGGAAGCTGGACCACTTTGTGTTAAAGTGTTTGTGCAGAGGCTATGAGGTTTATTTCTCTAGAAGGAAGAGCAGGTGATGCAAGCAATTCAAATAATGTTGGGGGATGGATTCAAAAAATTGACACATAAATTCAAAACGAATATGGATATCTATTCATTGGTCATGGCTTGGGGTTTAGACTTAGGAGAACCGGTGAACAAGGTGAGGAGAGTAATGAAAAATCTGGTGCATAAATATTTTTTAGTGGACATGGAAAGCATTCTGCTACAGGCGATACCAGGAGTAGGGTTGGTAAAAATAGAAGGAATGGATGGTGGGGGCCTGGAGCTTGCAGATTTAAATCACCTCTTTATCAGATGGCCAAAGGGTCGCACTAAAGACCGGTGGCGAGAGGGAGCCGAGCGTGGGTGGAAAGCACTTAAAATCTGTACTGAGCTAATGGCATTATAGGAAACAATAGAAAATCTAAAAGAAGTTTCCAGAGAGGAGATGCACGAAAACAAGGGATTGCGTCTGCGGAAGAAGCTAAAACCGTTAAAGGAGATACTGTCGCTGGAGATGGGCGAGTCTTCGAAGAAGAATGAGTAATAATAGTTAACGTAAAGTGTAGTTTTCTATTTTGTTTTTAGCCTCTGCTACAAAGGCGTAGCTGTTTAGGGAAGTTCTGATACTCTAGTTTTTGAGCTGGTTATTCAACTTTTTTGGTAGTTTTTGGATGTTGCTAAGTTTGTAGAATCTATATCTTTTTCTTTATAATTAATAAAATAAACAAGTATCACCAATCAGCTTTTTTGGTAGTTTTTGGATGTTGCGAACTTTATAGAATCTGTATCTTTTGCTTTATAATTAATAAAATAGAAAAGTATCACTGATAAAAAAAAATTCTTAAATTTTTAAGCCTTGGTCCTATGTTCTTCCTAGGCAGTCCCTATTTTAAAACAAACTTCATGTTATCACTCATCGCCAAAATCCAACCCATCGGGTTCATTACCATGATGATGACCCTTGATCTCGCCACGCGTCCGCATCTAACAGTTCTATTGTTATTCCAGAGGTCTCAATTTACAAATCTAGTGCTTGAGAGATATATTTCCAGAATGCAACTAAAGTCGTCCATCAAAAATTCATCGAACGGTCATGGTTAGATTGATGTGCCACATCCTTTGTGTAAAACGTTCTTAATTTTTTAAGCTTTGGTCCTACGTTCTTTCTAGGTGGTCCCTCTTTTAAAACAAACTTAATGCATGTGCATATTTCTGCCACTTAAGTTCTTCTATCGCTCATCGCCAAAATCCAACCCGTCGGATTAATTACCAAGATGATGACCCTTGATCTCGCCACGTGTCCACATCTAACAGTTGTAGTGTTATTCCAGAGGTTTCCATTCACAAATCTAGTGCTTGAGAGATATACTTCTAGAATGCAAGTACAACCGTCCATTGAAAATTCATTGAATGGTAGTGGATTCGCCATTGAATTTAATTGGCCAATGAATTTTTTTATTAGTTTGATATTATGTTTAATTTTCCAATGTTTTTTTTAATCATTTGAAAATAGGTTTAATTTGCCAATGAATTTTTTTTTTTTAAAAAAATCGTTAACAAAATTATTTTTTTCTGGTTTGAAAACAGGTTTAATTCGCCAATGGAAATATTTTATTGGTTTGAAAATAGATTTTAATTGCCAATGAAAATATTTTAGTGGTTTTAAAAAAATTGCAATTTGCTAGGATTTTACATAGACTTCTAGCGATTACAAAAGATTCGCCAATGGGGATTTTTTTTTCATGAAAAATGAAAAAAATTGCCTCTAATATTAATATTTTTTTCAAGAAGTATGAAAGATTCGCTAGGATTTTATAGCTTCTCCGAGGGGGGGTTTCTTAAATTTTTCCCTGATCCGTAGGATTCGCCATACATCCTCTAATGTAACTGTAGCCTCTCTTGTTAGTAGGTGGAATGATGATGTCTCACTCTGCCATCTCTCCATCAGTGCTATCATCATAGCCAAGTTTGTCCTAACTGTAGGCATATGCGCCACATGGCCGAATCCGATCGAGCCCAAGAAATATAGAGAATCATCACTCAAGTGCCTCACCCAGTGCAATATCCAACCTCTGTGCTCCTTCGAGTGGAGCACGCGAAGGACCTCCTACATTCAAAACGCCCACGATGTCAAATTTAATCAACTTGGCACATTTTTGAAAATTTTAAAAATCCCTAAAAAGCAAAGGCGAGCTGGATTTTACAAAGGCGGTGCTCTATGTTCTCACAAAAGCGATGCTATAAATGAAGGCGATGTTATATCGCAAAGGTGGGTCAACATTTCCCTACGATGCCCTACCTTCTTAAGCTCACGCGACGCTATCACGCAAAGGCAGGTCAACATTTCAAATGCGACCCTGGACCCAAACAGCTTCACGTGACGCTATCTCACAAAGGTGACACTTCATTGACAAAAGTGACACTGATGCTTCCATTAGCAATGCCCTAGAGAGCCACTTTTGGCTGACCTAGTTGGACCCTAATAAATGCACCAAAAACATGAAAACAAGAAAAGTTTTGAATTACGTACCGAGGGTCCTGCGTTTGGAGGCCGTTGGAACTCTCAAACTTTCTCCATCCGATGCTTGGGAAGCACCCGAGCCACCATTCTGTCAACACCTCAAAGCAAAATCTCAAGGATTCTAGAAGGGTATGTGAACAAATGAGTTGAAAATGCCCCCTACCCTCCTATTTATACTAGAAATTTAAGGTTTTGAGGGTAAAATTAAGTTTTTATTTGGTCCCATTAATCCATTTTTTGTGTAACAAACCCATTTTGACTTGTTTTCATCGTCATGGGCCTTTTTTCGCACCCCGTAGGCTATTTTCTACGTATGAAACATTGTCAAATCTTTTTTGTGAGCTCAACCCAAAACTTGAAATTTTCACCCGATCTCTCAAGGGAGCAGTGTAGCAACGTAATTTCTTCCACTAAGGCAGCAGTGGGGCATCCAAAAAAATAAAATAAAAATTGAATTTTGATATCAACAGTGTTATTCTTTGAACCAACGCATCAAGTACCTCGCTTCAAATTGGGGAAAAATGTAGACACATAAAAATTCATGATTGATATTATGCATTTGATTCTGATTAGCTAACACCATTTCCTCCTGAATCAATTTGGACTAACCAATTCATTAAATAATCAACATTATTTAGTTAAATTCATCAATTTCTACTATTAATCAAATAATTAACTCTATTAGATTAATTCACCTTTCTTCTAACTAATGTTCATCATATTTAATTAAATCAAATCATTTAATTAAATCTCCCCAAAAGTCTTCTCATTTGATTAACTAAATCAAATCAAATGTCATAATCCCCTAACCCATCCAAGTTAATTAATTCTGAATTAATTAACCCTAAGCCACTTTCTAATCATCATTAACAAATCCTCTAGCTTTTAACTCCCCAAGATTTAAATCAACCCATGGTCAACTAACTAGGTTGCACATGAAATTCATTTGTTTTAATTATCTAATTACCTTATTTATCCTCACAATGTCATATTCCTAGGAATATTCCTCTCAACTATGTCCTTATTCAATTTCCCTCCAAAGGTTTTAAATAGCCTCTTACACATCCTTTCAAATCTTCAACCACATTCATTTACTTCTTAGATCCTTTCAAATCCTCAACCATTTTCATTTATTTCTCTTACATCTCCTTTGTTCTACACATTCCCCAAAAATGTGCTCCACCCTTATCTAATATAATTGTGACAAGTGTCACATTCCTATTGGCTCCCCTTTTATCCCACATTCACCAATTTCTCTCATTCTTCAACCCTTGAGTCCTATAAGTAGAGGCATTCTCTACCCAATATGGATCCACAATCTCAAGCAAGTTTACTATAGGAATTTCTCACTCATAGCATTCACCATTTTCATCATATTTGAGCTTGTTTCATCATCTTAGGAATTTGGAATCAACTACATCATTGGAGCTTATCAAAGGGATTGGGAAAGATTTTTTTTCACATCAAAGGAGCACCAATCCCCCTATGGTATGGAGGTTTAGTTGTTTTAGTTGATTACATGTTATCATTTAGGTTACTTATGCTTTCAAGTTCATGTTTTCATCTTTATTTCACTAAGAATCTCATTTTGGGAGTGATTTGTTTGTGTTTTATAACTTGATTAACACTTGTTTGTTGTCTGTTGTTAGTTAATTGTAGACTAGGCACTCACATATGTATTTATATATGTATATGTATGTATATATATAAATATATATACATATATGTAAATATACATATACATATACATATATATATAAGGAATATATTTTTCTTTTTTCATTATTCAAATCACACATACAACTACTCATTTAAATAAAAGACATAAAAACAACAAGAAACACATAAAATATTTTCAATGCATATTAAAAAAAACATGCATAAAGCATGCTAAGAGGAATATCCTACCTCAATAACTTTCCATGGTTGAGAATGACTTGATGAGGCTTCTCTAAGATCTCCAAGTCCTAGAAGATTTTACCAAGGCTCCCAAATAAAAATATCCAAAATATCCAAAGGTTTTGTATCAAATTGATATTTTTAAATTTTTTCCAAGGTAATATTTTATATCCATTATCTTGGTGGTATAGTGATTGTTCTACTATTCCTTTATTAACATATTCCAATGTTTATTGGTCCTTATTAATTATTGTAGTAGGATCTTCTCTTAATTGAAACAACTATGAGGGATAATCTTCAGTATCACAGTCATCCCATTCTTCGCAAGTGTTGTAGTATATCAAGTTTATCTTTTTAGGTAGTGTTCGTAAGTCTACTTGTAATGCATTAGATTTATTTTCTCCAACTTCCCCTGGGCACTAGTTTCTAATGTGTCTATTACCTAATTTTCACCCTCAGGCTCAATCAGGCAAGGAAAATTGTGTTTAACAAGTTCGAGAAGGCCAAATGGAGCATTCGGCCTAGGGAAAAAGTCATGAATCTGATGCTAGGTCACAGGGAACTCAGTGAAGAAGCTTTCCTTGTTCAGGTTCAGCATGAAAATCTTCTAAGGAGAGAGTCGCCAAGACACCAGGAATGTCACGGCGAGTGGGATTCACTTGCAGGCCCCTATCGGCAAGACACGATCATCATCCCGGCGACAAAAGGATATTCATTTCAGCGGAAGTTCTTTTCTTCAGAGAGAAGTCTCGGTGAATGCATTGGGTCTCGCTGACAAAGCAAAGCAGGATCCCTTCGGCGTATGTGTGCGGGTTTCGGTAGGAGGTCTTACCGATCAGAAGAAGTCTCGCCGAAGTCAGGCGACATCGGCAAAGCAAGCGAGCTTCGCCAAAGGGTCTTGCCGAAGTCACAAGGTCTCCCCGACTCTAAAGGCTCTCGGCGTAAGGACTGAGTTCTACAAGATGTCTTGGCGACCCAGGATGTTTTGGCGACAAGAAGGATAGACCATTCAATCATCGATCGGGGAGACTCATGGCAACCACGGGTTTCGGTAAAAGATGCAGGTATCAGCAAGGGGTCTTGCCAACAGGGAGATGTTTCAGCGAGACGAGGAAGGTTTATCTTCGGCATAGGGAGGTGCTACCAACAAGACGTCTCCCCGACTTTGTGGTCTCACCGAAAAACAATGTCATCACCAAAAGGAGGAAAGTCTACAAGATATCTCGGCGACTGGCCAAGGTCTCACCGAAGAGGTGAGAGAGGTATCGCCGTAGGTCTCCCTGACTTGCTCGTGGTCTCGGCAAAGGTTGGTCCCTTCACCAGAAGGTCTCACCGACCAACAAAAGGTCTTAGTGAACGAAGGGATCTCGGCCAAAGGAAGTGGTTTCGCCACAATGTCTTGGCGAAACCTTTGCCTCTTGCCGAAGTGAACGAAATGAAGCCTCGCCAAATCAAGGTGCCTTCGGCACAACCTCTTGCCGACCAATGGATGTCTCCCCGATGAGGGGGTCTTGATGATGGAAGCAAACAAGTGGGGGTCCCACCAAGGAAACATCTAGTCTCGCTAGGAGTTGGGGCTTTCACCATGGGGTCTTGGCGACTGTCCAAAGTCTCGCCGAAGTATGTGGCTTCCGCATAATCTTGTGAATTTGACAGGAGATCTCCCTGACTTGGTGATGTCTTGCCGATAGTAAAGTGAACAACTCGGCAGAAAGAGAGGACCTCGGTGTGAGGTCTGGGCGATAAAGAAAAGTCATGTTGACTGAAAGACCCTCGTCAAAGCAAAGCGCCTTCGGTATGATGTCTCACCGACCGGCGGGAGTCTCAGCAAATAGGGGGGAGCTCGGGCAGACAGGAGGAGTTCGCTATGAAGTCTCAACGACCACATGATGTCTCACCGACCAAAAAGTAAAGACCTCGCCGAAGGAGCTTGACATCAGCATAAGGTCTTGCCAATATGAGGAGGTCTCGCCGAAAGCAAGCAAAGCTCGCCAAGAGTTGAAGACTTCGCCCTGAGGTCTCACCGAGCTCCCTGACATTTGACATCGGTGTAGCTTCCAACCGTCAGAGTAGTGTCTTGCTGACATGGTGCGGTCTCAGTGACTGAAGCGGGTATCGGTATGATGGGGGGACCTCACTATGAAGTCTTCCTGACTTGCCAAAGTCTTTCCGAAAGGAATGAAGATCTCGGTAGAATGGGGTGCGTTCAGGGTGACATCAATCAACTCCTGCCGAAGATGAAGGGCCTCGGGGTAACGTTTTGCCTTCGGTAAAATGTCTTGCCGACTGAAGAGGAGCTTCGGGAGATGGCGAAATGAAAAGGAAAAGGAGACAAGAGGAAGCTCGGTGAGAGGTCTCGCCGACCAAAGAAGGATCCGACCGATACAGAATGAGCCTGGGTAGAAGGATCCGACATCACTATGAGATCCTGTCGACTCGGTAGTGTCTTGCCGATGTTTTGAGCGATGACAAAGCTGACTTTGGTATGACTTTGCAAGCTCGATAAGAGCTCTGTGACCGCTCGAAGAATCTGCGTGGAGTTTACTTGATCAATCAGAAAGATCTGAAAGCAAGTCGTGGCAGTCTGAAAACATGAAATAGGATGAAAAGCAGCGTGTATCTGTTCTGAGCTCAAGAGCATTCAAAGCACTCAACCGAAGAGATTCAAAGATCGACACGAGGAGCAGAAGTGAAGGCGGTGGTTGCAGAAAGATCAAGAAATTTCCCCCTGAAGGCAATCTTTCACACCGACATGGACAGCAAGGATTCAACCGAATGTAGCATTTTAATTTCAATCAAAGGATCTAAGGGGCAAATCTTTCTGAGCCCTGATATTTTGTAAGCCCTAAGGGGCCAACACATTTTGATATATAAGGCATTTTTTTCCTTTTTGTACATAGTTCAGATTATAGACTCGGAAGAGTTAGTGATTTTTTATCAATCCTTTCTCGACTAAATGTATGTTTTTTGTAACTCAAACTGGAATCTGGAATACAACACAAAGTTTACCTTCGAAGCTAGTGTTCATGTTTGTACTGCTCTCATTTTTGTATCTCTCTTTTGATTATGCAAGTCTTTAACTGTGTTTTATTAGTCTACATTCATACCAATTTTGGCCATGAAATTTATCTTTCTTTCCTAAGATGTGTATTTAGATCAAACCTATTAAGAATGACACATAAGTCTAAAAGAAGTTCTTTTGAGTACGTGAAACAATAGCGATTAGGTTTCCTAGTGTATTTTCTTCTTATTTCATTTCATGATTTCCTATCAATACAGTGTATCACCATAGTTTAGTTCCATTTTTATGCATTTTCTTTCTCCCTTTCCCTTCAAAGAATCGGTAGTTTAGGTGATAACACAAAGGAAGTCGGCCTTCTTCGGAGGTTTACCTCTATCTGCAAGAAACCCACATCTTTAGAGGTCTTCCAATGTTACACTGAGGTATTGAACATCGGTTTCAACAAGGGTGCAATTTCAGGTGATAACAATGTCCTCTGCCACAGTAACTACACCAAATATTGGGTCTTGTTACAAACATCTCTTGCTTTGCCATTATGACTTGTTGGAGTTTTATTTTCTCCAACTTCCCCTGGGCACTAGTTTCTTATTTTTTTCAAGATTGGTTATCAATCCGAAATGAAAATGTAACTAGTTTTGGGTAGGTGTTAAAATGTCTTCCATCCAAAGCTATTCTAATTTCTAGTATCACTCTGGATATGAACCATTCTATTTTATGTTTGTCTATTAATAGTTCTAGTTTTCTGGTAATTTATTTGAATCATTTATCAAGTTCCTTTTATTGTTTCATCTTCATTTTGGGTATGTTCTTGGAGCTTACTTAATCCTTTTGTAGATAAGTCTAGGGTATCAAAGTTGGCTAAAAAATATTGTTTCACTACTTCCCATTCTTTGTCACTGTTAGGGTAATTTTTCTGATACCATTTTAAGGTATCATTGTGGGATCCAATGAAGTCAAATGACTTTGTACCATCTCTTGTTATATGTTGTCTTTTCCACATATACTCTAAGATAAAGATGTGTTTCGTGGCTTCATCTATATCTTTCCAAAACATCGACAATTTCTTGGGAGTATTCATTTCTAGTTCTTCATTTGATTCTCTATTTGTACATATCCTATGTTAAAATTGTATCCACTTAGATTTTCTATATTATTTTCTTCTTCGTGTTGGTCTCCTATGCTTTTATCTACTTCCTCCACATAAATCCTTCTTGCTTTTAATGAAATCAAGGATGACTCATGGTCTAAGGGTTATGTCTATTCAAATAGTCTTTTCATCCTTGGAGATATTTGTTTGTTAATAAGCGTCATTTGGTTATTTTATGATGTTGTTTTATTAAAGGTTATTAAATTCATGGAATCTTCCTTATTTTCTACCACATCTTCTCCTCTTAACTTTAAGACACTTCTAGTTACTAACTCATCCAAGTAATCGGCATCAAATGTTATGTTTTGAATGTGTTATATAGGGGTTTCTACTGGTAACCAATCCTCATTTATCCTTGATTGAATATTTTTACAATTCAGATGAGTAGTTAGTGTTTTAGTTAGAGGATGGTCATAATTACTACTGCCAATTGTTCCATTTCCTTTTTGGTATTTCTATAATCTTCAATTTCTCCTTCTATGTTTTGTATAATCTGGTTTATTTTTTCCATTCTAGAACCTAGTTGTGGAATCCTTTCCCTACATTCTCCGGTAGCACCATCCATGGTTCTCTCTTTCTCTTCTTCTTTGACAGCACCCATAGTGGCATGCTTAACAACACCCTCAACGACGTGGTCAACTTCTTTGTTTCTATTTTCTTCCACAAACTCCAAGTCCTGCTCTTCTCTTTTCCGCTTCTTCCATCCTTCTAATATATCTTTGTCTTCTTTCCTAAATTTGTTTCAACCTCCTTTCATGTTTATCTCCATTCCCAACAATAATTTCATTTATCTCCCTTTTTCTTTTGTTATTTTTTATTCCCATGGGTCTTTATGGTCCAAAATTCCATTAATCAGGTTATATATTCCATGGGTGGTTATATATATACCTAGAGGTCAATGGGGTATGATTAGTTTGAAGGATCTCACTCCCTTTACTTGGATCTTATCTAGATGATGGACCTAGTCGAATGACTATATAATTGAAAGTGGATTTTTCTTAGATTTAGTAGGGAATGCCTTGGTACACATGTATGTAAAAAATAGTGGTGGCAATGATTTCCAAGAAATGGTTGAATGGAACATGGAGAATGGTAGGCACATGGAGGGGGGGAAATGCAATTATGTTGTTGGTAAAGATAAGATTTAGTTCTCCATTTTGTGAAAATTGAGAAGGGAAAACACACTTGAATAAGGATAGGTCTTAAGAGAATCATCTACTGCTAGTTCTATAACTAGAGAGAAGATTACTCACATGAAGAATATGTATACAACTTTTCCATGATCTTCTATAAGGCACCTTGGTGTGGAGTGTTGTATCAATTCAATAAGGGCAAGAAAAAATTCTAGGGAGGCTCTCCAATTTGGACTATGGTTGAGAAATAGGTCATTTGAATGCTAAGGGTAAGAAGAAATATAAATAGATAGGAAGCTTTTAGAGAATATCTTACCATTTTTGGAATAATAGGAGATTAATTTTGAAGCTTGTGCTCGATGATCGAGATTGTAAAATTTAACTTCAATTTTTTTGTATGTTGATTGATAACCTTGTGTAAATGAATTATTACTATGTGTAATATATTTATAATCATTGAGGAATTTTGTAAAATAGTTTGTATTTCCTTGAGGAATTACGTCAAATAGTTTGGGTACCTACATATGCTCTTGCCTTTGTACCTATGTTGGTTTTGGTTTAATATCACCATATACCTAAGTGAGATCCCTACTTTGCTCAACATACTAGAAACGCCAAGATGTTATTGTGTAAACGAATATTTAAAGGTATTTTACCTCAATTGTTAATATACTTTACATCTAGTTGCTTTGGGAGGGATATACAAGGGATGATAAACTAATTTGGAGAATTTAGAATTTGGTAAACCATATGAATGATTATACTTACTCTTTTGACTATCAAGGACCTAAAAAAGGGTATTTGGACATGTCATCATTAATTTCTCCTTGTGTTGGGAAACATCATTCAAGATATTTATATGTTGACTATTTTGTGATGGTTAGTATAGTAACTTAAGGGTTTAGGGTTTATGGTTACTAGATTTATGGGTTTACGATTTTGGGTTACTAGATTTAAGGGTTGATAGTTTATAGTTTAGGGTTTACGGTTTACGATTTTAGGGTTTATGACTTTTATTTATGGTTTAGGGTTTAGGGTTTTAGTTTCTAAGTCTAGGTTAGGTTTTAGTTTATTGTACATCCATTATTTTGATGAATATATTTAGAAATGGATTTTACAAACTATAAAATTCATCCTAATTATGAAAATTAAAATAACCTAAAATATAAACCATGAAATTTCAAAGTTCTATAAATGTTACATTATATACCTAAAATTTAAACCCTAGTTATAAACTGTAAACATTAAATATATAGCAAAAAAGCACAAATACTAACCTGAAGGTCGCTAATAGGTATGTGGAAGGGAGGAGGTGGCAGACATAATTCAGAGGCGTAAATGGCTTGAAAACATGTGCCCTTTTCACCTAGGTCACCCTCGGCCTATGGACTATTGTAGGAAAAAATGACTTGATAGTCGTTTTAAAAAATAAAAAAAATAGCTTTGCGAAACGGGTACCCATTCCTAAACAAGTACCTATTTTGTAATGGGTACATGAAGTGGAACAGGTACCCATTCAGATTTAGGCTTGGGATCTCATTCTTAACAACATATTTTTTTCAAAACTTCCCCTGTTTGTGGACCCAACTTCTTGCAGTTACCCATTTGCTATGCTTTACGCTATAAATTTGTACGAAATTCCTTAGCACAAAATTATGAATTATAGTATAGTTACAGTTAACACGTTTGTTGCAAAACAAGAGTTTATGAGCTTTAAATTCTTAGCACATACTTGATGTATGTTGCCTTATCAAATCTTCTATTATAGAGACTATTTAGACAAACTTCAAATGTATCTGCTTTAACTATATTGGAAATTCCCATTCTGAGGGAGGATTAAAGCAAAAGGTTGCAACAATCAACATAACGCAATATCACAGGATGGTGATAATTCAAGAAAATACCTAAATGAAACAAAAAAATTGTTAAATGCCTCTAGATAACAATATATTGAGATGGGTAGTTGAAATTTCTACAAATTTTGAATCTTAACCAGATCCAAGCGAGAAATTTATAGAGTACACAAAAATCCAAAAAAATCCATGAATCTAGAAATTGAAGCCATTACACAAAAATACCACAGTTTTTTAAGAAAATTGTAGAGAAATTTAAACAACAAAAGGGAAACAAGTCATAGTCTCAATAAGGTCATAAAAAACCTTACTCACTCCATAGATTCAAACCCAATTCATTTTGTTGTGTTGACATACACATTCATGGACAAATTGTTGGATGTCGTCCATTGAAGACCCCTTCAAAAGAGTTGTACCCTGCACAACCCAAAATGAAGTGAGAAAACAAAAATAAAGCTAAATAATATAGTGAAAAACACATACTCAATCCTTACATGTTGGGCACGTCCCCTTCCATGATTGCAGATGTATCTCCTGCTAGGTGACATGAAGCAATGTGGAGGTAGCATAGAGGAGCACAAAGGTTGAGGTAATGTGGCAACAACCGAAAATGAAACATTCGGTGAAAAGTGATCGAGTTTTAGGATATAGATATTAGAATTAGGTTTATTTTAGTTAGTCATTCATAGTTTATAATTAGTTTATAAATGTAAAATGTACAATTTAATATTTAATATATTAAATACTTTAAAGATAATTAATAGATAAAAGTTGTTTATTTGTATTTAGTTATTAATATTAGGATGTGTAATTTATTATTATTTTTTATTCATATTAGAGTGTTTAGGTGATTTATTTTCATGACAAATTGTTCAACTATTGGTGCAAGTGCACTCAAGACCAGGGGTGGTAATTCACTACGATGGGTAGGGGGTTAGAAAAGTGGTGTTTTGGACACTTTGTACAACGACACATAATAAAGACATCAAAATTAATAACGACAACTTGAAACTTTAGATATAAGTAGTAAACTAGCCGAAGAAGATGGTACTAAATTTTTAGAGTTTTTTTATATTGAAAAATTAGATTTTGAGAAGCATAAATTAGATTGCACGACCACTTGAACCTTTGCCCTATGACAAGTACTCTTACAACTATTGGGTGACCTCCCAAGAAGGCTTAGTGCTTCACCTCTATGAGCATCACCTAGACGCAATGAGTGCTAAGTGGACTCATTATCATGAGAGATGGGTTCTTGTGAACCACTACTCATGAAACATGGGTCAATGAGTTTTGACTTGAAACTACACAGTTGAATCCTAATAGCAATATCATAATTTGACATGCTATGGAAAATACCTCCTACTTATCAATTGATGCCCTAAAGGGGCTTTATAATGAATGGTTCATAAGGCACAACACTTGCTGAAGGTTTTGCAAATGGGGTTGCAAGCTAAGTGAGCTTAGCCTTGGAGAAAACTCTGTGGTAAAGTGCGCTTGAGCTGGAGTAGTACTAGGATGGGTGACCTCCCAGGAAGGCCCAGTGATTCACCTCTGTGAGCATCACCTAGATGCAATGAGTGCTAAGTGGACCATTCATCATCATGAGAGATGGGTTCTTGTGAAACACTATTCATGAAACATGTGTCAATGAGTTTGACTCAAAACTACACGGTTGAATTCTGATAGCAATATCATAACTTGACACGCTGTGGAAAATACCTCCTACTTATCAATTGATGAGCTAAAGGGGCTCTATAATGAATGGTTCATAAGGCACAACATTTGGTGAAGGTTTTGCAAATGAGGTTGCAAGCTAAGTGGGCTTAACCTTGGAGAAAACTCTGTGGTTAAGCGCGCTTGAGCTAGAGTAGTACTGGGATGTGACCTCCCAGGAAGGCCTAGTGCTTCACCTCTGTGAGCATCACCTAGATGCAATGAGTGCTAAGTGGACCATTTATTATCATGAAAGATGAGTTCTTGTGAACTACTACTCATGAAACATGGATCAATGAGTTCCACGCAAAACTATACACTTGAATCCAATATCATAATTTGACAAGCTGTGGAAAATACCTCCTACTTATTTATCTATTGATACATAGTCAATTAGTAAGTCTTCTCCCCTAATAAATGACACAAGGTACTAAATAATTGTATAAGACAACTCAAGTAGCTGCTCTAGGGGACGCTGCGTACGTACTCCAAGCTCTTTAGAGTGAAGCGACACCTTACACTGCCCTGTGATCTGAGCCCCTTTACTAAACGCCGAATGACGGGTGGTACGGGTAACTACTGGGTTGACGTGTCTTGCTTCATGAAGGTTCCAATCAGTCTACATTAACACCATGAGCTCTGTCCTAAAATTTTCTAACCAAAAGCTGTAGCAATACCAGCTTAAAGTTTGAAAATTCAAGAGTTATGGACTTTGTAGAGATTTGGAGAAAATTTTAACAGAATTTTCATTTTAGCAAGCGCTTGCTCATAATTTTTTCGGGCATTTTCGGCTTCGTCCTCTCTGTGTTGTGCTCCCCATCTCTCAACTACTGAAAGGGTGGGCTTCTCCATTGCAAGAAAACCGGCATCTGACGTGGCGCGCCTCCTCTGGTCTGCACACACAGCTTCCGGTCATGGCAGAACGATGTCCCTATTTCCAGAGAAGCAACTGGAAACTACTCGTTCTACGCGGGGTCAAAGAACTCCGTCCGAGCAGACCGCGACTGTTTTCTGTTCAGATTCATATCATCTTATCTCATCATCGTCATCATCTGATTCGAGTTGAACAGGATTCAGGTAAAGATAACCCTAGTTGAGCGATTGTTACTTATCTAGATAGAAGGGGAAATAATGGTCGACTGTCAATTGACGGCAATTTTGATGCGGTCACGCCGAGTCACAAGCCACACAAATTTACGTTAGAAGATAAGACACAATTTTAGAGCTTACAATACAATAATCATCTTCAAACTTACTTTAATAATTATTAATAATAATAAATTAGATATGGATTATAATACATAACAAGTTAATTATGCATTATAATGCATATGCATGTTGTTTTCTAATGGTTATAAAAAAATACTTATCCTTCTTTCAACTATCTTGAATTTTCTTCTTAAGAATAATCATTATTGTAATTTTGTCATTTTTATTGACATTAGAATATAAGTATATTATATATTTCTAATTTAATTAATTTAGATTAAAGTGACAAATTCTACTTAAGTTTATAAATGTAATTTTTTTAAAATATTGAATAAATCAGATTATAAATGTTAAAATTATGCAACAATAAAAATTGTAAAAGTATTGTCCAGAATTCAAATACAATAAGAAAAATGTAAAATAAAAAATTAAAGATAGTAAAATGTAAAGTTTGTCCATAAAATTACACTTCAAAGTAAGTGTAAACCAAGGAAAACCATTACTAGCAACTTAAAAATAGACATCAAAGTGAGAAAAGTTGAGATAGTCATTGTAGATTGCTTTTGCAATTCAGTTGACTATGTAAGATACGAAATAAAGTCTTAATTATCACCATCATCTACAACTATCAATTAATTATGATAGTAACCTCGCCATCATCTTCTATAAGGCAATAGCCTTGGAAACTTACATATTTGAGTCCAAAAACGAAAGAAAACCAATGTGAATAGAGCAAGATCTTAAATCAAAATAATCTAAAGGACCTCTTTAATTATTCTTGAATCACCTTCAATATTCTGAAAAATAAAACAAATTGTATTACCATGATGGGAATTGCAAACCTTGCACTTTTCTTGTGCTTTTACTTCATTTCATAGGATTATACCTCATGTAATGATTAATATGTAAACTAGTGTATTTGTGTGTGGAAGTTGGTAAATAATTAGATTATCACTTGACATCATTATATATTTTGAAGAAATATTTTTTATGCTTATACTACTTATTATTTTTCTCGAGTTTGTTTCTAAATTTGTGAAACTAACCCAAATTGGATCCAAAATTGCAAAATTGACCCTTGCACTTATAAATTCAAAATTTTAAATTAGGCACACGAGCTTCCCTTTTTCATTCAACTGTTATAAGCAACTAAAACACATAATATTTCAAATTACACTCTAAGGTATTGCATAAAAGGACATATCCTATTCATTATAATTATCTAAAATATTTATTTGGAAGTTATCTAAGACTTGGCATGAGAGCTATACTACACATTGCATTGGCACTCTAGATATATCACATAATTGTTTGTTATCTTTGATCTTTGTTTTGTGCTATTAACACAGTAATGGGGGTTTGACCAAAGGAGAATCCCCTAAGCTAGTAATCTCTTAAATTGTGTTCATTAACTCCACCTCACTTTAGACACAAGTCATACACTTTGAGATAAATAGGTTATGGCTATCCAAATCAATGAAGTTCAAATCCACACATCACATTCAATTGCACACATGTAGAGATTAGTTACACACTCATAAAAATGAATTGAAGCATAAGAAAATCATTTTCTATTCGAGGATACTCAATTAACAGGTTTTATTTTTCATCATATTGACAAATTATTTGATAATATTTGACACATCAAGATCCACATTAAACTTAGAGATAAGTACCATAATTTTATTTATTTAAATTTTGTGCATTTAATTTATATAACATGATTAGTCCTAACTCATATACATGAGTTATTTCTTGATGCACTTGCATAAAATATTTATTTACCCTAAATTATTTGAAGAAAACTTTTTATTTTTATTTTTATCTTGGCGAACCCAATTTATCTTACTCTTTAGAATTTGATATACTTTTGATTCCTACTCACACACCCTTATTTTGTGCTTACTTACTACATTATTCACCATCAATTCTCATAGATCATTATCTTAGGTTGATATCAATACATATATTGTTGATTTTGATATGTTCCTACATTTTTTTCCATTCAATCCTTTCTTTCGTGATGCTCTTATAGATTTTTATGTTATAGATGGGGATGCATTTTCTATGGAGGTGTTTAATTATGTATGTGTTTTCTCTTCCATCTAATTGGTTAGTGCTCTTCCCTCTCATTTGGATATATTCATTCATTTGTACATGAGTTTCAATTTGATTCAATCTATTTTTCTAATGACTAGTGCTAGGGATGTGTATATGTTTTTCCTTTAGTTGCTTTTCCTTTGCATGATCTAGGTCTTAATAATGATCTGCATGTTGTATGGTAGATAATGATGAGGTAGCCCTATCTTATGGTTTAGTATCATAGTGATACATCTAGAGATGATATGATATGTGATGAGATTCAATAGATCCATTATCTAGTCATAATGATGTGATGTATGGTGATGTTTTTCGTTACATGTCATGATAGTATTATTCTTTCACCTTTAGGTTCATGTTCTCTTGATGTTACATTTTTTGAGGAGTTAGTGATAGTGATATGTGTGAGTTTTAATATATGATGATGATATGTTTTGTGATGCTAGCTCTTTTACATCTCATAGTTTTTTTAAAACAAGTTATAATGTGTTGGTCAGGGGATGTCTGGACGTCCCTTGATGTCCCTTGCACATTCAAAGACGTTTCATAAATATTCCTTGGTTTGGGCATGGAAAGAGGATACGCAGACGTTTCTTAGGAGTGCCCATGTCCAGACATCCCCTGACCAACACATTACATAATAATTATTAGTAAAAAATAAATATTTAAGAAATATTTTTTTGTCAAGTAATAATATGAATATATTTTATTAATTTACGCCGAAGGCGTATCCTATTTGAGAAAGGTCGGGCTAAATTATGAAATCTACGATTCATCATATTCAAAAAGAGATGTCATATGATTGCAGCGATAGTGACCGTTCATCTTATGTTGACTTTTTCCCGGTTTTTCCCTGCCTTTTCTTGCTGATTTTATTTTTAATAAATACAGTTATCCCGAGTGCTGGGTAGACATCTCATTGCAAAAATTCATATCGGCGCCCTGCACATCCCTTCCACATTATGTTTTCCACTGAATCACGCCTTGGGAATCATCGGAGAAGCATTGAAAATCCTGAGTTGTTTTGCAAAACTCCTGAGAGCCATCACCTTGGCCCTTCTCCTGCTTCTTTCGTTTGTAATCCTCAGCCACAGGGTAATCTCAGAGCCCCCCTCAGCAAAATCATGATGAACAACGAACTATTGGGCATAGATGCCTTCATCCGTGCCACAAAAAACATGGAAGCATAGACAAGGCACGTGAAGTGTTTGACAAGGTGTCTCAAAGAGATGTGGTCTCGGATATGCACAAAATGGATTTGCTAAAAAGGCTTTAGAAATTTCCAAGCAAATGCAATTATCAAGTTTAAAGCCAAATTTCGCAACCTTTGCTAGCATCCTCCCTGCCCAATGCCAAAATGGGACCTTTGGAATGGTATGGACATCAATCATTTAGCATAAAGGATAGAGGAAGCAACTGCCCTAGTAGACATGCATGCAAAAAATTGAAGCATGAACAAGGCACGCAAATTGTTTGACAAAATACCTGAAGTAGATGTCATCTCATTCATTGCAGGATATGTGCAAAATGGATTTGTTGAAAAGGCTTTAGAAACTTTCAAGCATATGCAATTGGCAGGTGTAAAGCCAAATTCCACAACCTTCACCAGTTTCTTCCCTGCCTGTGCGAAAATGGGAGCTTTGGAACAGGGCATGGACATCCATCAAGGAATTTGGAATTTTTAGTGTGGAATTTTGAGGTTAAAGGTTTAAAGAGAAAGCTTGATTTTCCAATGTGGTCTGGCAGTTTTAACGGCTGGAATCAGACAACTGAGGACTTGAAGCAAGAACAAGATGAAATTGAGGATTTTGCCAATCTTTTATGTTGGAAAAAGATTGTTGAAAAGAATGACCGTGCAATATGGAAAAAGCCATCAAGTCAAATGAACTGTGTGCGCTTTCTGTCGTGGACAACAATAATTTCCTGGGTGAAATTTTTGTTTTCTGATTTGTCAAAAAAATCCATCAGAATAATTAAGGTCGGAATGTTTCATTAAGAAACTAAATGGTTTTGGGTTTTTTCTACCCCTGTAGGTTATAGTTCTGGCTCAGCTCTGTTTTGCTGCGATGGAGACTGTTTTTGAGATTCATGGATTTTATGAAGTAATAAATTTGACTTTCCTATTTTCTCATTTGTGAAGGAGAAAATTCCTGGGTGAGCGTGGCAGAAATAAAACAAGAAAATTTAAGAATAATTTTTCATTTTGGCTTTAGACTTTCAGAAAGAATGTTTACAGACACATGGCAAGGACATGTAACGCATAGCTCTTGCTGCTGCATGTCTTGAGAAGTGGCGATGGCTAGGTTGGATGCCATAGGCATGGCAAAGTGAGCACTGCATATTTCTTACGCAAATTTAAACACTCAATTTTCTTTTGTAGACATTTCTTTCAGAAATCTAAATAGAAGGCACATCTATCTGTGAGATTATCTAAATAGACAAAAAGCCGCATAGAGAAGGTGATTGGGGAGGAAGGGATAGTTATAATGCTAGATTGTTATGATGCACTGCTATAATTTTTGAAAGGATGGATACCGAGGGCTTCAGTGTGGGAGTCATTTCTGGAATTGTCTCTGCAGTTTCTCTTCTTGGGAAACTAGACATTGGTTAAGTGACGTAAGAATTTAAACTGTCATGCCAAAATTACAACTTCTCCCGGAAACAGAGCCACCTCTTAGGGTTCTAGATCAAGAGCTGTTGTTTCCCTTTCAAAAAATAATTCTCCCAGCAAGTCAACGGGCAGATTATTTGAATGAAAAGGACCTACACCTCCATTCCTCTACGACAGGTTTGAAGATTCAGTTTCTCCGCCCTCACCCAATCCCAGTGTTCCAAGCAATGATAGCAATGAGAAAGTGGATGGCACTAGTGTCAGTTATATCCCAAAACAAGATCGTCGGCTGTGATCATTGTCAGAGGAGGAAAGAGAGCCTGGGCTTATGTCAAGATGATCTTCCGGATACTCCTTGGTATGATCTTTCTTCAAATTATCTTCTGCTTTATGAAATGGGATAAATATATTAGATCTCAGCTTTTCCTTTGGACGTTTTTTAACATATATGATTAAAATGGCACAAGTTTAACTTTATTTGTGCCTTCATACTTTGGAACTGTTTAGAATTTGTTCCTTGTATTTGGTTTTGCAATTCAAAATTGTCTCCCATTTGCTTTCTACAACTCATTTGAAAGATATAAGAAGATGGAAACTTGCATAAGTCCCCTTCCACAGGTCAATAATGTTCAAGATATCATGGAGGGGTTCTAGAAAAGTGGCCAATACGTTTAACAGCCATTCCACCTCGAATAAGCAGTGGAAGTGTGGCAGGAATCACAGCTGACAATTTTAGTCGAAGACACCTAGCTTTGGAAAAACCGGGTGGCAAGCTACAAAAAAATTGATAATCCACTTGCCCATGGGAGATATCGCAACATCATGGACATGAATGCTCATATGGGTGGTTTTTCTGCTGCCTTAGCTAATGACCCTGCGTGGGTTATGAATGTTGTTCCAGCAGATGCTAAAGACAACACACTCGTATCATATAATGAGCGGGGATTAATTGGCACTTATCATGATTGGTAATGCCTCTGCACCCTCTCTTCTACAATACATTTTGTAATTTTTCAAAAATTGCTTCACTTGGAATCATCTGTTGGGTGCCAATAATATAAAGTCACTTCTTTAAATGGTGTTCCTGTCTTGACTGGATGTAGGTGTGAATATTTCTCAATATATCCCCGGTTGTATGATTTAATTCATGCAAATGGAGTTATAAGCATGTACCAAGATAGGTAATCTAGCCTACACTTCTATCATGGCAATTGGAATGCTTTTCAGTTTTTATGACTTTGGTTTAAGATAATCAATAAAGCATACTTGCAATAACTGAAGATTACAATGCCAATGAAACTGTATTTTTATTGCTATTGTTGTTTTCCTTTGTGAACACTGTAGTTTCTTTCAGTTATAAAAGTTTACAATGTTTTACTTGTTTCTATTTAGACCAGAATTTTCCCAACATGTTCACTCACTTGTTCATCTAGGTTGATGCTTCTGTTTCAAGTTACAATTCCATATGCACTTGCTTTAGTATCTATAAGAATAATTTGTCATAGACCACATATCTTCTTATATTTTCAAATATTTTTAATGAGAATTTTATCATGCAGATGTGATTTTCATGGCATTCTTTTGGAGATGGGCCATGTCCTGCGTCCACAAGGGACAGTGATATTGAGAGACGATATAGATACTCTGGTGAAAATACAAAACACAATCGATGTCATGAGATGGAAGAGTTGGCTTGCAAATCATGAAAGTGGTTCCTTTGCAAGGGAGAAACTCCTAATTGCAGTTAAGGAGTACTGGACTGGTACAAAGAAGGCAAAAGAGAGAAGTTTGTGAGGAATTATACGTCATGATTACAATTGAATTAGAATTTTGCAAAATAGAGCGAGGCAGATGAAACAAGAATTACTCCTCTTGTATTCTACAAACTGAGTTTGGAATATGAATACCTATCTGTTATAAGGTATAGAAAAATGGCACCTTTCAGCTTCACATTACGCTCCAACTTAGTGCTCTGTAAAATCCTCTGCACCTAACACCTTCAAATCTGTGTGCAACTCTGTCCTGCGTACATTTAAAAAAAGTGTTGTCAGTCAATTTTCATTATCCAATGTCATTTAATAGAGATGCGGATGCAAGAGTAAAAGTATGAACCTACCATCATTTGATCAACGTCATCCATTTTCATAGTTGGTCCAAAAAGGAGAAGCATTGATATATTGGGAGCACAAGTCTGCACAATCAATTAAGTGTCACAAACATAATTTGATTTAGTCATTTATGGCAAATAAACCCATTTGAGATTTTTTTCCTGGCTACGATTATGAATAGTTTTAGCGACTCACCATAATGTCAATGCAAGTAGATCTGGGCAAACTATGGACTAAGATCTGAAAATAAAGCAAATTTTGCAACTGCCCCACACCCTTAATTCTCTGTATTTTCCAACATTTGTTGGCTTTAATTACTTCTATTGAGCTCATACTTTCCACATTAAGTGTTTGTAACTCAACACATCCACTTATATCAAGAACGTTAAGTCTCACCAAATTAGAGAGCCACACCAGTGTTCTCAAGTTTGAATTAATGTGCTTAGACAAAATATTCTTCTTTATGTAGCTTTTGGAGATTAAATATATAGTTGATCCCTATGTTGCCTTTAAACAACCAATTTGTGTGTATGATGACTAAATTCATCTCCATTATGATATTTTATAAATATAAATTCATTAATTCATATCATATGAATTTAGCTCCAAAAATTCTAACCTACTTGTCAAATTCAACTCTTTCTTCTATCAAGCATCACATGGTAAAATAGTAACTTCTGATGTTTGTGTGAGACACTGAAAAAGACAACCATACAATTGGTCAAGCTTTGTTTTTTGTACTGGTTTTAATGCAGGGCTTGAATCGACCACACTAGTCCTCTAATTCCCACCTTCATGTGTCGTGGTCTACGAATGAATTTCATGACGTAGTCCACATAGCCAGAGCTTTTCTAGGTAAATATTTGATGGTTACATAATATTTTGGTGAAATTCCAACTTACAATCAATTGATATATTTTTAAAAAGCATTTAATTAAGTTTTTAGTTAGATATTTTAGTTTATTTATAGTAAAGTGTTTATCTTAAGAGTATTATGAAAAGATAGGTAATAGAATATGAGTTTTTTATTGTAGGTTTATGTGTTAATACATTAATCAAATTTTGTTTGGTTAATAAATGTTATTTAATGACATATTACTTATTTTAAAAATATTTGTAAGAAAACAAATTATGTTATAATATATGTTGTTTGTGTTTTGATTGTTTTATACATTATCAATATTAATATGTTAATTAAAATATATTTGTAATTGTATTTATAAATATAAAAAAAAATAACAATAATATATTATAATTTGAATGCTAAATTAGTAACAAATACTCAAATCTTTTTCACAATAATATAGATAATGCCAAGTTTTTATATTATATAATACATAGGTTAGTAGCCAACACTATGCTCACAATTATTTGCAATTTATAGTTTATTTAATAGCATAAGACTTATAAAGCAATTTTTAATAATTTATTTTATTGTTGAATGTATTTTGTTTACTAATAGTGGTGTTGTGGTATGTTACTTAATATACTATTATTTTAAAAAATTAAATACTCATTTATTGTAACATTAACTTACATTGATTTACATATATACATGTAAAACATTCACCCAATTTTTTGACATAAATACATGTAACACTTTACAAAAATTAAGTCCAATTAATTAACTTTAATGTTCGATGATCCATGTTTATGGAGATAAGGGAGATAGAGACTTATATCTCTATCTCTCTATCACTCTATCTTGCCATCCATATCTCTCCCTCTCCCTCTTCCTTTGTATCTATGTATATCTTCCTCTCTATCTCCCTAACTCTATCTTTATCTCTCCCTCTACCTATCTCTATATCTCTAGCTATTTTTCTCCCTCTTTCTCCTTATCTCCTTAATGCAAACATAACATGAACCTATTTGTAATGAAGCCTAGTTATCTTCGTGGATGCATAGTTGATTTGAATCTCACACCTATCCACTAAGACCTTTATTGCACAAACATCATTTTCTAAATGGCTTACTAATTGACATCATGTCCTACACAAATGTATGCAAAAAAAAAAATCAAAATTTAAACCTAATTGACCTTCACCACCTCTTCGGCGTACCCATTGCACACCAAGGTGCAATTGCTAATAGATAAAATTATGACAAATATCCTAGGAACTATTGATAATACAATTAGAGAAATGCATTGTATTTTTATTTGCATTGTTTCGATTAAAAAAATTACTAAAATTTTATAAAAAGGTTAAAATAGCTGCTCTAGGGGACGCTGTGTAAGTACTCCAAGCTCTTTGGGGTGAATCTACACCTTACATTGCCCTGGGATTTGAGCCCCTTTACTGAACGCCGAACTACAGAGGGATGGTACTGGTAGGGTTTAAATGCGGACAAAGAGCTTGTCGCCCACGAAAGAAACCTGGCCGAAAATTAGACCAATGGTACCTAATGTCTGTGGAAAGATTACATACCATTGTTGACCTACTTTTTTTCGCAGGTGACCGGAACCTGTAACTACCCGGTCGATGAGTCTTTCTTCATGAAGGTTCCAATCAGTCTACATTAACACAATGAGCTCTGTCCTAAAATTTTCTTACCAAAAGCTGTAGCAATACCAACTTAAAGTCTGAAAATTCAAGAGTTATGGACTTTGTAGAGATTTAGTGAAAATTTTAACAGAATTTTCATTTTAGCAAGTGCTTACTCATAATTAATTGGGGCATTTGCGGCGTCATCCTCTCTGTGTTGTGCTCTCCATTGCAAGAAAACCAGCGTCTGACGTGGCACGCCTCCTCTGGTCTGCACACACAGCTTCCGGTCATGGCAGAACGATGTCACTATTTCCAGAGAAGCAACCGGAAACTATTCGTTCTACGCGAGGTCAAATAACTCCGCCCGGGCTGACCGCCCCTGTTTTCTGTTCGTCGTCATCTCATCTCATCATCGTCATCATCTGATTTGAGTTGAACTGGATTCAGGTAAAGATAACCCTAGTTGAGCGATTGTTACTTACCTAGATAGAAGGGGAAATAATGGTCGACTGTTAACTGACGGCAATTTTGATACGGTCATGCTGAGTCACAAGCCAGACAAATTTACGTTAGAAGATAAGACACAATTTAAGAGCTTACAATACAATTATCATATTCAAACTTACTATAATATTAATTAATAATAATAAATTAGATATGGATTATAATACATAACAAGTTAATTATGTATTAAAATGCATGTGCATGTTGTTTTCTAATGGTTATAAAAAAATATTTGTCTTCCTTTTTTCTTAAGAATTATCACATTGTTGTAATTTTGTCATTTCTATTGACAATAGTGTATAAATATATTATATTTTCTAACTTAATTAATTTAGATTGAAGTGACGTACAATTCTATCTAATTTTATATATGTATTTTTTTAAATATTGAAATATATCAAATTATAAATATTAAAATTATGCAACAATAAGAGTTGTAAAAGTATTGTCCAAAATTCAAATACAATAATTATAGAAGAAGAAAAAAAAGGTCGTAAAATGTAAAGTTTATCCATAAAATTACACTTCAAAGTAAGTGCAAATCAAGGAAAACCATTAATAGCCACTTAAAAATAGACATCAAAGCGAGAGAAAAGTTGAGATAGTCATTGTAGGCTGCTTGCAATTCAATTGACTATGTCAGATACAAAACAAAGACTTAAATATCACCATCATCTAGAACTATCAATTAATTATGACAATAATCTCAACATCATCTTCTAAGGTAGTAGCCTTGGAAGCTTCCACATTTGACTACAAAAACAAAAGAACAACATGAATAGAGCAAGATCTTAAATTAAAATAATCAAAGGGACCTCTTTGAATTATTCTTGAATCACCTTGAAGACTATGAAAAATAAAACAAATTGTATTATCATGGCGGAATTGCAAACCTTGCAAAAGTGCTTTTAGTTCATTTGATAGGATTATACCTTGTGTAAGGATTACTATGCAAATTATTTGATATGATTGTATGTTGTGTAACGATTAATATGTAAATTGGAATTAAAAAAGGATGGAGTCTGCTACGAAAACTCCTACGTCTGCTCTGAAAACTCCTACGTCTGCTCAGACTCCCGACCTGCTTCACTTAGCGAGAAATCATGGCGATGGCGCTCTTAGAGGGGCGAAATTGGTGAAGGCACTCGCAGTTGTTGGATCTGCCTCGGTTTCTCAATCTGTGCGCATCCAGGAGTGTGGCGGGGAAGGCATCCCCAAGCGAAACCCTAGGTCTCCATTGGTCGATTCGTTGGGTTTGAATGATGGCATTGCGGGTCTTGTTGGTTCGCCTGGTCTGTGCCACAATGGCAGTGAATGCAAAAAGAAAAGATTTTTTGATGCCCTTGTTGCCCGCCCTCCCTCTCCGCGTATGGTTTCCCATGATTCGGGGTTCTCCGTGGGCTTGCCAGTTGTTGGGTTTTCCCCTACCAAGTGAAATTTCGAGCCTCTTTGGCTTCACAGCAGGGCTTCTATGTGCCCTCCATTTGCAGTTCGACAAGCTTCTACCCCTGAGGTTAGTCTAGATGGCCTTGTATGCGATAAAGAAGATTACTTGCACAAGATCACGCCCTGGTATGTCGATTCACTAAAGTTTGGCCTAAATTATGTGACCTC
The DNA here is from genome assembly GCA_007258455.2 of Sequoia sempervirens. Classification (NCBI taxonomy): domain Eukaryota; kingdom Viridiplantae; phylum Streptophyta; class Pinopsida; order Cupressales; family Cupressaceae; genus Sequoia; species Sequoia sempervirens. The sequence continues at coordinate 33,639,411 of VDFB02000013.1, read as the reverse complement.
CATTCATGGATTGAGGCAAATTGGAAGGACTATTTGGAAAATAAAATCAATATCTACCCGTGTGCGAAGGGGTTTTTCATCCTAGAATTTGAGTCTATGGATGACAAAGAAATGGTGCTAAAAAACAAACCATGGTTCTTCCAAGGGGATATTTTGTATATGAAACCTTGGTCCCCCTCTTTTGATCCACGCACAGAGTCATTTGCATCTGCATATTTATGGGTTCGACTAACTTACCTCCCACTACAGTTTTGGGAAATTGACTATCTGAAAAAAAATTGGCAACGGCTTGGGGAAATATCATGGTCTCTCTGAAGAAACAATCAACTATGAAAATTTGACTTTTGCTCGCCTCTGTGTAGAAATGGATGTTTCAAGTGGCCTCCCAGCAGAAATCTTTCTCAAAGTTGGAAATAGGCGCTGGCGCCAACCAATAGATTATGAAAAGATAACTTTCAAATGTAGAATTTGCTTTGCGACAAACCATGTTACTGCATAGTGTGGTAAAAGGCATTTTGGGGAGAATGCCAGTGTTGCCCCTAAAAGCAACCCCTCCTAGTGGGTTGGGGCTGAGTCCAGACATTATGTTGTTGCTCCTTCCGTAAAGAATGCTGGTGACTTCACTTCCTCACTTCAAGAATCTACTCCTGCTATGGTCCCCTCCCACTCGACTGTGGATGACTGTCATGTTCTGATGTTCGTGCCAAAATCAAAGCAAGACGATGCACACATTACATCTCCATCCTTGGAGGTTTCCAATACTGTTTCCTCTTCTCTTTCGGCAGCTACTATGGCGGTTTGCAACCCGGGTTCTTCCTCGCTGGCAGATTCACGCTTGGGCAAGCATCCCTCCTTGGATGACCAATAGGCTTGGACAGAGGTGAAGAAAAAGAAATCCCCATCCTTAAAACAAAAACATCCAATGTCCCTAAGATCCTCAAAGAAAGATGGATCTTTGGAGGGATAATTTGTGGCCACACCCACTTTTGGGTTGATGCAAGTTCTATTAGGTTAGAAGGAAAGTATAATTTTATTTGTGTTTGGGCACCCCTGGTGGAAAGGGCATGCATTTATTCTCTTTTTGAATTTCGTGCATTGTCCTCTTGACAACACTTAAACCTATAAAAAAATAAAATGATTAATATGTAAATTAATGTATATATGTATGTGGAAGTTGATAAATAATTAGATTATCACTTTAAACTGTTTCATTAAATATATATTTTGAGGAAATATTTTGTATGCTTACACTATTCGTTCTTTTTGTTTCTAAATTCGTGAAACTAATCTAGGTTGGGTCCAAAATTGAAAATTTGATCCTTGCACTTCTGAATTCATTTTTATAAAATTGGGCACACTTGCTTCTCTTTTTCATTTAACTATTATAAGTAACTAAAATACAAAATGTTTCAAATTACATTCTAAGGTGTTACATAAAAGGATATATCCTAATTCATTATGATTATCTAAAATATTTATTTGGAAATTATCTAGGACTTCCTATGAGAGCTATGCTACACATTGCATTGGCACTCTAGGCATATTGCATAATTGTCTATTGTCTTTGATCTTTGTTTTGTACAATTGACACAAAATAGGGCTTTGACCAAAAGAGAATCCCCTCAGCAAGCAAACCCTTAAATAGTGTTTATTAACTCCATCCCACTTTAGACACAAGTCATACACTTTGAGATAAATAGATTATATATATCCAAATCAATGAAGTTCAAATCCACACACCATGTTCAATTCCACGTGTGTAGATATTGGTTACACATTTATAAAAATAAATTGAAGCATAAAACAATCATTTTCTATCCTAGGGTATTCAATTAATAGGTTTTGATTTTCTAACACATTGATAAATTATTTGACACATCAAGATCTACATTAAACCTAGAGATAAGTACCATTATTTTATTAGTTTAAATTTTATGCATTTAATTTATATAATATGATTAGTCCTACCTAACTCATATACCTAGATTATTTCTCGATGCACTTGCATTAAACATTTATTTACCCTAAATTATTTGAAAACAACTTTTTATTTTTATTTTTATTTTGGTGAACCAACTTATCTTACACTCCATTGAATTTGTCTTTCAAGTTTAGTCCTTCTACATTAGGATGTTAGATCTAATGAACTTTTGATTGTATGTATTTCCTCAAGATCTAATTAGAGTTTAGATCCGTCCTTTATTTGCCCTTCATTGTTATTCTTTTGAAAAGGGATTTGAGCTTCATTTTTTTATATCCTTTTGATGCCTACTCACCCACCCTTATTTTGTGCTTACTTACTATATTATTCACCACCAATTCTCATAGATCATGTCTTTGGTTGATATTACATATATTGTTGATTTTGATATGTTATTACATTTTTGTGTCATTCAATCCTTCCTTCCATGATGCTCTTTTGGCTTTTTATGCTATAGATGGGGATGCATTTTCTATGGAGGTGTTTAATTATGTGTGTTTCTCTTTCATATAATTGGATAATGCTCTTCCCTCTCATTTGGACATGTTCATTCATTTATACATGAGTTTCAATTTGATTCCATATTTTCTTCTAGTAACTAGTGCTAGGGATGTGTATATGTTTTTCTTTCACTTGGTTTTCCTTTGCATGATTTGGGTCTTGATAATGATCTACATGTTGTATGATAGATAATGATGAGGTAGCCCTGTCTTATGGTATAGTACTATAACAATACATCTAGAGATGATATGGTTTGGAGGGGAAACGATGCGTTTTTGGGATCTTCGTGCTCCCTGGTTGGAACCTCTAAGGGGTCCTAATGGTTTGGACCTGAGTTATAAGTTGAAAAAGGACATACAACTGTGGCAAGAACGGTGTTCAGTAGAATATATGACTCATGCTCCTTTAGGTTCTTTAAATTTTGTGGGTGTTGTAGCTACTGAGACTATTGTGGTCAATTATGTCTTGCCTCGAAGTTGGTTAGCTTTATCTGATCATAATGATGTGATGTACAGTGATGATTTTTTCTTACATATTATGATAGTATTATTCTTTCACCTTTAAATTTGATTTTGCATTTTATACATCAAGGAGTCTAGAGATAGTAATATATGTGGCTTATCTCTTTTTAATATATAATGATGATATGCTTTGTGATGCTAACTTTTTTATATCTCATGTGGATTGTATATATATGCATGATGATTCTTTACTTTGCTATAATTTAAATGATTATTTAACCTATGGATTAGGATGATGGTTCATTCTCATATACATACTACTGATAGATTCGTTATCTCCTGCCATATTTCATAAGGATATTATTCCTATCAATCAAAAGTCATTCCATTTTTTTTTATATATAGTTTAATTCATCTTATAGGTTTAACTATAAATTTATGAATTGATTACTCCTGATAACAATTTGGATTTTATCTATGGCTGATATTTACTTCCCTGCTATGTGGATTATTGTTCGAACTAAAACCTGATGAAATCTAAAGACCCCGCAGTGAGATGAAAGGGGATTTTTTGGGCAAACAGTCAATTTTTTCAAATGATTAAAGATAAATACGTTCTTTTTCTCTGGTTCATCTATTTCACCCTTTCCTTACGACGTGTTCCAGAAATGAAGTACAGATAACCGTCATATAAACAATTGTATCAAACAAATACTCAGATGAAGAACAAAATTTTGAATCCAAGAAAAACAAAAGCAATTGATGTAGACAAATCAATTATCTAACCAGTACACGGCAGCAGATGAGCCTCTCAGAGCTTTCTGCTCCTCCTACATAACTAACAAACTTGAGCTTAGATGAACTGCCACTGCCCATCTCTGGTTGTAACAACCCCACGCTAAAATCTTCTGCAACACCCCAAATCTCCCCACCCACTCCCACAATCTCGGAGATTCTTCTGTTAGGTCGGTTCTCTATTATCCCCACGCTTTTCCAGGCGTCAATCTGACCGTCATAGACCATCAATTCATGCTTCCCATCCTTAAAATCCGACCTGTACAGCAAATCATCATTCACAACTGCATGCGGTCTGTGAGGCCACGCAAGCATATTCGACCTCAGTGCACTCCACATGCCAAATTCGGGCAAGAAAACCATGGTTTCACGTGGCACGCCTCCTCTGGCCTGGACAAACAGCTTTCCGGACATGGCTACACCCAGGCAGAAGGATATCCCCATCTCCAGAGAAGCCACCGGAAACCACTTGTTCTCCACGGGGTCAAAGAACTCCGCCTCGGCTGACCGAGGCTGTTTGCCGTCGCCTCCGCCGGCGACGTAGAGCCTGTCGCCGATGACTCCGCTTACGAAATGAGCACGCGGCGAGAACATGGGCGGGCCGGATAGCCAGGTGTAGGTAACCGGGTCGAAGATACTGACGGTGTCCAGTGGATTTTCTCTCCACCCTCCACAGACAACTATTTTTCCGCCGACGACGGCGATTTCTTGACCTACGGCGTGGCGATGGCGGTTGTCAGGCATGGGGGGCAGCGAAATCCAGTTCTTGGCCTTTATGTCGAATGCCCGGACGGTGTTTGTGTAGCGGTTGTCTCTGGCGAGAGCGCAGATCCAGGTGTCGGAAAGGCCGCGTTGTGAGCGGTGGGAATAGAAATCGGGAGCCTGGAGGAGGCGCCGCCACTGCGAGCTCACTCGGGACATGGTCTGATGAGATGTGAGCGGAGCTCTGAGGAGGCACTCGTATGCAATGTCATCTGGGAGGCCTGGTATGACCTGGGCATTCAATTCTTCTTCTTCTTCTTCCTCTTCTTGTGGTGGGCGAGAGGTGCATATGTGATTGAGCATGAGGAGCCATTTGTTCTGGTTCAGATCGACGGGAGTGTGGGGCTGTAGAAGCGCCATAACTGAAGTGCCTGGAGATGGAAAGGAGATGCGAATGGAATGGCAAATGTGGTGTATTGTATATATGTGGGGGGATTCAGAGGAGGGGAGTTTCGTTTTTGGGGCCCAAGTCAATGGTCGATCGTGTACTTGACTTGAATGAATGAATGAATGATTTTAATTACGTCCGCGAGACCAGCCAGTCTATGGGACCCAAGAGATAAAAACCGGAAAACCGCCTTTGCCAAAACAACAAAACCGCTGCACCAAACTACTTGCTGTTGTTTTCAATCTCTTTGCTGATTTTGTTTCTTCTACTGTGAATTTTGGTCAAGTAACTTGCTGTTTTATCAATCTTTTCCTCTTCAAACAAAGCCGCTAATGATTTGACTTTTAACAAATCTGAGTAACAATATCGGATGTCCTCATAAGCTTGGCACTCCATAACGTAGTGCCACTCTGTCTCCACTAAACCCGAAGTGCAGAAACAACAGATTCTATCCGACCACCCCTCTTTAGGTATTTTCCATCTGCCTGTTTCGCATCTCAAACGATGCGAGCTAGTTCTCAATTGAGCTATCAACATTTTAGCCTTCCATTTTATATCTGCCCCTATGTAAAATTTTTGTTCATGATCACAAGTAGGATTAAAATGCAGAACATAGTGCTCACTCTTCCGGCCAAGTTGCTTCAACCACATGGTGTTTTTGACTTTCTCTTTTACATACCTTTTCATCTCGACTTTTTTGCTTGGACACTCTTGTATGTTGATCCCCCATTTTCCCATCCACTTGACATTTTGTTTCATCCACGTGTTCTTCCTTCTAGTTAATTCTTCTTCCACCACAATTTTGGGCCAACGATGCTCTTCCATATTCTCTATTCTTTGCAAATAGCCTAATAAGCGAATTAACGCTGCCATTTCCATTGGAAAGGCCCCAGCTTCAGCTAAAACAATCTCATAAGGGACCGTATTTTTTATTTTGAAATTACTTGTGATTAAGTGTTTTTGAAGTCTTTCTATTTGTTTCCATTTTACAGCTGACGTGCTGCTGCCCCAAACTTCGCAACCATAAAGAACCACCGGGGTAACAAGCAGCCCAAAAAGCTTCTTTTTTGTTCTCCAATCCCATAGCTCAGCTGACCTACATCTATTTTGGAGTAGGTAAAGAGCTTTCCAACCCCCTTGAATTCTTTTCGTCCTACACGCCTCCCAATTGAGATTGTTACAAAAATCTAGTCCCAAATATTTGTATTCATTCACCACCTGCAAAGTGTTTCCCTCAAACTCAAAATTTATTTGTTTTTTGGCTCTTTTCAACGTAAATATCATGACCTTGGTCTTGCTGATGTTGACCTGCATCCCCACATCTTGACAGAAAAGTTCCAAAGCTTTTAGGTGCTCTTGAAGACTATTTTCAGAATTTGCCATTAAAGTAAGATCATCCGCATACAACAACAACTTGATCACATAAGTGGCCAAAAGAACACCATCACCTCCCCGTTTGTCCAACCATTCTTCTAACTTGTCTATGTATAGCCCAAATAAAGTAGGGGACAAAGGGCAGCCCTGCTTGACTCCAATGTCACTCCCAAAGCACTCAGAAAGACCTGCCTTTGTTCTAATTTTGGCCCCCACCTGCTCATAAAGCCTGTGGACAGCAGCCCTATATTTTACTGGAATCCCAAGTTGTTCCATTCTGTCCCAAAGTTTATTTCTAGGGACAGTATCGAAAGCCTTTTTGAAGTCAACGAAGCAACAGAAAACCTCGCCACCCTGTTTATCCCAAACTTTTTCAACCATGTGCCTGAGGGTAATGCAGTGGTCAATAGTAGAATGTTTTGGTCTGAAACCTGCTTGCCCTTTCGCCCTCTTACCCTCCTTCTCAGCCCAACGACTGATTCTTCGCTCCACCATGCTCCCAAAGAGCTTCCCAAAAAGAGGGTTAATCATTATGGTGCGATAGTTTGACGGGTTGTTGACATCTCCACTCTTGTGGAGAGGGATAACAACACTCGTGGTCCAGTTTGTTGGGAAACCATGTTGAATAAGTGTATTGTGTTGGACTGACGGCACGAAAATTTGAAGGCAGATATAGCCTGAACGTGCTGTTGGGAGGCCCCTTCATACACGTAAAGTGGACATGCGTAGCAATTGAGTGGAGGGAATAGCAGTCAAACGGGGAGGAAATAAACAAGCATGTAACAAAATGGTCGACGTATGAGGACAGTTGGTTAATTGCAAAGGCTTGGGTACACCGCAAGGAAGGTTCCTTGTCCGGTGGGGTGGCCCACGCCAATGCACACGTCAAACTGAAATAAGCAGGACGAGATGATTTTGCTTTAAATGTTTCTAAAATGGAGATTTATACATCAAAGTTTTTTATTGTAATATTATATATAAAGAGTTTATTATGTGGGAAGGTGTTAACTATAAGAAATGTAAGGAGTGGATTGTAATGGTCAGTCTATAATAAAATATATTAGAGGGTCTATAGAAGTAGTAGTTTTTTTTTTAATGAGTTAATTTGGTTAGAAGAGGTCATTTTAAATTGTCAATTGTTTTAGAGGAGGGTTATTTGAAAATATTTTTTAAGGGCATATATATTACATATACTCTCTGGTTATTTACTAAAAATAATTGTAGACTACTTTCTATTGATTATAAATTATATAGTGATTAACAAATGGGGCATTGTATTATGTAATTCATGTCCATAGAGCTTCTACTGCATCCTTGTTATAACTAGACTCAAAGCTATTGGGAATGAGAGCAAATGACTAGTCCATTAATTGTCTTGTAGAGATGCTCGTTATAGCTTTTGGAACTTTACCCCCATTTGTCCTTATTTTTACAAGCCACGTCTTTTTGAACCATAGCCAAAACGATAAAAGGGGCCCCAAGGACCATTGCATGGCTTGAGAATGTTAGGCCACAAGCCATTTTCATTTGAAAATCCCAAACCTAGAATTGTAACATCCAAAACATATTTTAATCCCTCACACCATATTAGTTTTATCAAAGACTCCGCCAATAACCCAAATAATATCTTTCAATTCTTCCAAATCTACAAGAACTACAAAAAGCATGGACATGATGTCAATATTAACCCTATAATAGTGTGGCGTAGATAAAAAAAATATCTCCCAATACCCTTAGTTGCACCAGCAAAGTTAAGTTTGTGCCAGTTCTCATTAGGTGGCTTCCACTATTATGTCTCTTCTTGCACTCTCCACTAGATTAACCCCAATTTTTTTTTATATGGGGGTAATCACTAGTTCTAACTTTGCTTTTTGGACTTCACTTTCCTAAGAAGTAAATGTGCTCTTTTTAAGTGATTGATTCTTGGTGGCATTATTCACCACTTCCACAACTTTGGAGAGGAAGGCCTTAATAAGAATTTATTTGTTTTAGAATGTTCTTTTGTTCCTTGCTTTCCACAATTTCTAGATCACATCCAAGGGACAAACAAGCCAAATGTTGGAGAATATATCCTTCTTATAAATGATTGACCGAGCCACAAGAAAGGAACATGTGTCTTATGGGAAGTGGCTCAACCAATTGAGTTTATTTGTAACTTCTAGAAACTATTTGTATATTCATAACTTAAAAGTAGACGATCCATCATTTCCTCATTATTTTTGCACAATAACATCTAGATGGGCCATAGAAGCCAAGTTTCTTTAATCTATTCCTAGTCAATGTTCTCTTATATAAAGCAACCCAGGTGAAAACACCAACCTTTGGGAGCACTATTTCTTCCAACATGAATGGGAGGGCCATTCCACCATCACTGGGGTTGCCTCCTCAATTTGATAACAAGTTTTAACCTTATAAATCCCAAACTTTCCCCACACCATGACTAATGATGTCTTCCTCCTTAAACAAAAAGAATTTCCTACTAGACAACACTAACCTAAGACACTCTTTAGATAAGAATCCAAAAAATTCAAATCCTAAAAAGATTTCCAAATTGAAACTTGTATCAGGCATCCTTCTTAGAAAAGACAAATAATCTCTAACCCTTCATTGACCAATGTTTCCTTAGCTTCTAAGAGGTTTGGGAGATCCAACAAAGTAGGATAGTCATTTTGAGAGTTCTCCCAAACTAAGACATGTCTCCCATCTTTCACTTCCCTAGTAAGATGCTTAACAATCAAATATCTACAAGATATTAAGAAATTCCAAACAATAGAGCCACTTGGGGGGTTGGTAGTAGTGAGAATTCTCTTTGGATCAATATGTACAAATACCTATTGTATAATATTTTAACCCATTTTAGTTGAGAATTTGTGAAGATGTTCCAAACAAATTTTGCTCCCAAATTTGTATTGAGGGTATCACCAGTTTCTTTTTTGTTACAAATGTTCTCCCATGTAATCAACAATAATTTGTTTCCATCATAGTTTCCTTTCGAGAAAAATTTCCTCAATTATTGGTTAAATTTTTTATTAGTTTTCTTTGGCATACTAGGATGTGAAAGATTGTAGATGAGAATATTTGATATGACTACCTTTAACGTTAAAATCATGCATGCCACTGAGGGCTATTTTATATTCTAGAAAGAAATCTTGTCACAATACTTCAATATGAGAGGCTCCCATAGAAGAGATTTTGTTGCCCTAAAGAATACTGAGAGGCCAAGATGTACTTTCTTGGAAGAGAGCTAGAAATTGCATCCTAAGAGTTGTGCAAGCTCCTTTTATTTTCACAAATCTATGTTAAAGAAGAAAATTCTAGATTTTCTCCACTTCACTTGTTATCCCAATGCTTGATAATAACAATTAAAAGTTTTCTTCATGACTCTAGCCTCTCTTTTACTCTCCACCTCAAACAAAAGGTTGTCATCTGCAAATTGTTGATGAGTGAATGGGTTTATAGGGCTAGGGGTAATTTTGATGCCATTTCATTTTCCCATAATGACTTATTTCTAGATGCATCTTTCAAGTGCATCCAACATGATTATGAATAGGTATGAGGACATTGTATCACCTTGTTTTAGGCCCTTGGAAGAATAGAAGAGGCCCTCAAAGCTACCATTGATTATAATTGAGAATATAAAAGAAGATATGTAGCTTTGGATCCATCTTATCTATTCCTTGTTGAACCCAATTTTTTCCACTACGTTGAGAAGGAATTGCTTGTTCACTAGATTATAAGATTTTTTTATATCAAGTTTAGCAATCATTCTCTCCACTTTTCGCATTCAAATTGAATGAATGGATTCATGAGCAATGATGATCCCATTAGAGATTGACTTTCCTAAGGTGAAGTTGCTTTGCTCCTCGACAATGATGTTTGAGAGCAACACCTTGATTTTGTTTTCCATTGCATTGGAAATGTATTATAAACTACATTACATAAGGTTATTTGGTTGAAGTCATCCATGAAATCCACAACCTTATTCTTTGGAATTAGTACAATGAATGTATTAGTTATGTATTTTAGCATAGTTCCCTTTCTTCTAGACTCCTCAGCTGCAACCACTAAGTAATTGCCAATAATATTCCAAAAGTGTTGATAAAAACTAGAGGGGAAACCATCTAGGCTAGTAGCCTTATCATGGTTATTTGAAAGGTGGCTAGTTTTATCTCTTCTTTTGTGAATGGTTGATTCAAGAAGACATTTTGAATTAGATGTATCAAACAAGAGATATTTCTTAGTAAGGATTCTTTAGGGGAAACATTTGGAGGATCAAACTCATTCATAAATTCCTTGAAATACTCTACTACAACTTCACAAATATCCTCAACACTTTCAATCATGATCGCGTTTATATTTTTTATTTGAATTATTCTATTGTGGCACCTCTTTATCTTAGTTGAGTTGTGGAAGAATTTGTAATTTCAATCCCCATATTTCAACCAGAATTCTCTAGAATTATATCATCAAAATATCCCCTCCTTGGCCAAAATTTTAAAGTATTTCCTTTTAGGGATTTTTTAGGAACAATTTATGATTTTTTCTAGGCTTGATCACAATTTCATTTAGGGAAAAAAATCCTCTTCCACTAACACTTTTTCTTTAAAAATATTTTTGAAGTGGTTTTTATTCCAATGTTTTAATTGTTCTTTAAGTATCCCAATTTCTTAAAAAAATGAAAGAGTTTGGAATCTCTTGCTTTTGGAGATATGGACCACTATTCAAATATCTTATTGGATAAATCTTGATCCCATAACCCAATATTTTCAAACTTAAAGGGACATTTTGGAGGAGATTAGTCAGAAAAAAAAACTTGAAGAACAATGGAAAGTAATAGGAGCTTTTAATAGGGAGGATTTGACATTTCTGAAGGAAAGGAAAGGGCACCTAATTTCCACCTAATAAGAAGAAAATCCAACCTTTCCACAATATTTGTGAATCCTAGTCTTTTGTTAGTCCATGTGAAGCTCAAGATTTTTAGTACAATATCATGGAGATGATTGCTTTCCAAAAATTGTTGAAAAATCCCATTAAGTTTATATAATTTTGGAGAAACCCCCCTTTTTAAGTGTTGTTCAAGGTAGTATTGAATTCCCCACTCAAAATTATAATTTCATTATTCATTTATTATATATAAGGTTAAAAAACTACTTCAAAACCTCTTTCTTTTGTTGAAGACACATGAGACCATATACACCAATCAAAATGAAATTGAGGTTCATGGTTGGGTTTCTAATTCCACATACCTTCCAAAAGTAATTATCTTGAACATAGTCTACAATTAAGAGCTTGGGATTCCAAATAATTCCCAAACCCTCCCTTTGGCATCCACAAATAAACCATTTAAAGACCTCCATTTTTCCACTAGTGCCTATAACTCTACATCTTCCTTCTTTGTTTCCGAAATAATGGTTATATTGGGCTTCGACATAACTAATAGATGCTTCAAGAGGTGCATTTTATTAGGGGCATTGATTCCCCTATCATTCCACATTATGACCCTCATGGCTTGAAGGGAAGGGGGGGTCCCTTTGTTGATCTCAACTTAATTTGACCCTTTTCCCTTGTTGGCAAGAAAAGTGGGATCACAAATTGGAGTTTTGAGCCTAGGAGTTTTGAGTGTTGTATGTATACCGTAGTGACTATACTAGGACAATGATTAGAGGGTCCACAACATATAATACTAACATGCAAAACCTTAATAGATATTAAGAATTCATCATACAAAATTTAAACATCCATAAGGATCACAATCATAAATTTCTTTTATATATATATCTTAGTGCATTTAATACTAGAAACAATGTCTTATATTCTTATTATATTTCTTTCTTTCTTTATGCTTACAACTTAAATTTTGCATCATCATAGTTTCTTATACATATAAGTACAATGGTGACACATCCCTTACAAAATACGTATTTTCCTACTTGGCCTAGTTGGCCTAATTCTCCGCATTCCTTTTGCGACCAATTGTTATAGATTATGAGTGCTAATATGTATCTACTTTGTCATCTACGAATATCCCCATCCTTAAAACTATTTCTTGTCCTCAAGACATGAGAATCAATCAATTTGTAGGCATTATATTTTGTAGATCTCTTTAAGTTGCATAAATATGGTGTCCTAATGGTTCTTAGCTTGTTGCAACACTTGTATTTGAGTATTAATTTGAGTGAGGATTTTTTATACCTCTAGTATGATGGTTGAGATATGATTTTTTTAGGCTATGTTCTTTTTATCATGGAATAATCCAATAATATGAGAAATTCTTAAGCGAACCACTTCTCATAGCCATTTGATTTGTACTTTAATTACCTCTCTGGTCATGTAGTTGTTGTAACTAAGTGTGCAATGATTCTAACTGTGCTCTTTTTGTCTCATCCATGTATTGCATTGCATCATAAGTATTGGCCACTTTTAATAGGTGTCTTTGTTTGATCCATTTGAATTTTCAATACTTTATTCAATCTAGGTCGCTGTAGACACAATTGATATAGTGTATTGATGTCACTGGTCATGTTTTGTACTATGTTGATGTGGGACTCCAATTATGTATGAGATGCCACACATTTCTTTCTTTCATCATTCATCCTGCACTTTGTTACCTTTATTAGGATTGTGGCATAGAGTGTGGAGGCCTGATTATCCATCTTTGTTATTGTTGCCAAATATTCACCCTCAGGCTCAATTAGGAAAGGCATCTATGTTGTAGGTGTTCATAAGGGCCAAATGGGATTTCTCCATTGGGGATTATTTCATGCATCTTGTTGGAGCTATAAAAATCTAAATTTTT